>JAPZEB010000026.1:8235987-8269158 GCA_029783705.1 Chaetodon striatus
CATACAAACTCTGCACATAAGGACTCCCTGACCCCTTATTTCGAACCAGGAACCCTCTTGCTGTGAGGCAACAACACTAACCACTGCACCACCATTCCACCAAACTTTGCCCTGTTATTTAAAAAAAAAAAAACCTGATTTAAAATACACACTTACGGGGTAAAGCAAGTTCTGGCAGTTCAATCCAGTAAGAAATAAAGTGTCTATTCTGCACTACTACCCTTAAATGTCAGATTTGATAAACGCAACAGTCCGGACGGGAAATAGCTACACGTCAACCTTCTACCGGTAATAACAAGCAGACTATCTGGAAATGTTTTGCAGGCTTTGCTGTCTCAAACCTGACATCGTAAATTCCCCAAGTGCTTCAATACAAGCACAAAACATTGCAGAGCATTCACCAATATCAACCAAATCCAAACATCAAACTTATTTCTCTAAGACACTCCCATAAATACAATCAGCCATGCGTAGAAAACAATCCCTTTATCTTCACAATGTCTTAAACACAGCTGTCAGACAAAGCAAAGAAGAAAGCAAAGGTTGACAAACTATCAAATACACTACTAGCATTCATAATGGATGGATCACAGTTACTTCAAGACATGAACACTGCAGGTGCAGTTAGAAAGGACATGTTTGAAGTGTCTTTGGGCTCAGCTTGCACTGACCCAGCTCTGAAGTTAAGTAACTGATCAATGCTCAACACAATTGTCATCATGGTGATCCCAGGACAGCCAGGCTTGCGTCAGAGAAAAAAAAAAGAATTATCTTTTAAAATGTGTTAGCCACTCTTACCCTCTTCCCTGTGCCTCTTCCAACAGGTGGGTGGCATTCAGAGGCCTGGCGTACAGTGCACAGCATGATTTCAATCAAGGCTGTCTCTTGTCTGTCTGTAAGAGCTGCATAAAACACAAAACAATCAGCATGATCTGTACTGTATTTGTGCTCTGAACCATACAGCAAAGTAGGACTGCAAAAAAAAAAAAAGGAGAAAAAAAAAGTGCCATACATTCCTCTCCTGGCAATGGGTCATCTAGCAGTAAGCTGATCATACACTCCCAGTCCTTCAGTAGCTCTGCACCACATTCCCAGAGAGAGTCCACTAGGTAGGCTGCATGCTCATGGAGCTAAAGAGAGAAATGTTCACACAAATGAGGGACAGATTGTTCAATTGCTAATATACTGTCAAAGAAAGAAACTGTAGCCTTTGTGGGACAGTAAAGGAAAATAGCCTGATGATTTACCTCACTCTCCAGGAAGAAGAAGACAGTGGTCTTAATGAGGTTGGCGTTGGGGCTTTGTCTGCCTCTCCTCTTGGGGGCACCTTCCTCCTCTGGTTCTCGCTGGCTGAACAACCTTTGAAAATATGAATCATTAGTTGGGTATTACATAAAAAACAACCCCCACATAATCCACTACTGCATTTCTTAGAATCAGCAGGGGGCCAAAATTAAAACTCATAAAGTAAGCTGACAACTGACTGACTTATAAAATTAAAGCGATCAGTGAGCAACCTAACAATCTTGACAACTGGAATTAGCCGTCAGGGTAAACATGAGACAAACTTTCAGTGATGAGTTGGTCTGCATGGAGATGTAATGAATGTGTTTTTTTTAACAACCTGTAGCCTAACATGAACAATCCTAAAGAGTTTAAGGAGTAACTTCAAGCTATATGGTGCAGGAATTGTCAGCTATTTGTACACAGTGTCACCAGTAAAAGTAAAATCCAACCCCTGCTTTGTCTGCTTGACATTTTGCCTCGCATAGCCTCTTGGATGCATGCTGCTTAAGGTCTGGCACCTGGTCGCTACCTTTAAATAAAGTTCTGACCTCACCTGCACGCTGTGCCCAGGAATGTCCCAAACACAGCAAAAATAAAAAAGAAAGTAAGAAAATACAGGCTGGGGGCTAAGTCTCTGCAGATACATACACTGCCACACATCTCTAGTGTGTCAGAAGTGATGATTGAAAGGGATTATTATTGTATGAGTCTATGGAGCGTTTTCATTATATTTTTACTTCACAGTATACCCTTAACACCAGGCAGTGGTTTTCTGCCCTGTCAGGTTCAAAGTTTTACCTCCGACCATACCCTGCATCACTGACAAGTGTGGTTAGATGTGTGCTCCATTGAACCTGTAACTACACCCAACAGGGATGTAACCAGGCCCTGGAGTCCACCTGTATTTCACTGCAGCAAGGTGAAAAGTTCAACCACTGGAGGTCAGCAAAGACTAGATTTTCAGAAGCGAAGTTACTCCTTAAATTCCCACTGAAATGTGGTAAATCCCTTGTTTTTCCTTCATCCCAAACCTGCCTCTACATTAGTTTTCCTGAATTCATTCTCCATTCAGTGATAAAGACAAATTTGACTCCTGTTCATTGTAAAGTTCAATTTATGTCTGACATACTTCTTAAAGAGGAATTCTCCAGCTGCAATGGCGACGGGTCTGTGTGCTGAGTAGACCAAGTGATAGACACTCTCACAGTCCTCAGGGGTCAACACCTCATCCGTACTACTGCAGAGACACACACAAAAAGACAGTCAACTTCAGTTCCAAAGCAGTTGTCAGTAGCACACACGTATGTAACTTTTGAATAGTGTGCGCAAGAGCATGCAGTTCACATGTAGACCACCCCCCACTAATAGACAAAACATGGAAGTTGAAAAACGAACAGTACTAGTCAAACACAGTCAATCACATAGGCACTTACTTCAAGACTAGAGTGAGAAGCTTAATTGCTTGTACTGCAACATCATACTCTTTGTCAAGAGTCATGGAGACAATACGGTCCTATGCAAAGAGAGAGATGACAGATTAATTAGCTATTTGGCTCACGGGACTCATTTGAAATGCATCAGTTCAATCGCAAAACTCCATGGAGCACAAGCCAGTGTCTGTTGCTGTCTTAAAAAGTTGGAGCTGCTGTGCTGAAATTGTCCAGCAGGTGGTGCTGACCTTGAAGCGACTGGTGAAGAGTTCCAGTCTTGCATTGAGTTCTCTGTTGTAGTAGAGACCCTGCAGAGCTGTCAGACACTTCAGACGTACCTCTCCTTGCTGGAATAGAGAATCAGAAAACAGTCATTTAATGTGGTGCACTGTGCAGTTTTTCTCCTGTGTTTACAAAACTAGCTGAAATAAACCAACCTTAAACGCTGGAAAACCTGAATAATTAACACTCGCCCATTTCTATTTTTGATTGCTTTTTAGACCTGTATATCTATGCTAAAGTAAAAGCAGGTTTCAATCCTTTGTTCTGAATTTAATTAACAATTAAGTCACTGACTGTAGCTTGAACAGACCTGCAAACCCACACAGGTGTTTTCACTTATTGCATGAGGTACTTATCCATAGTGAGTATATTAACACCAGTAGATGGCAGTTGGTATGCCCCAAGTTTGGAGAAGCATGCAGAAGCACCGCCTGGGAAGCTAAGCAACGTACAGATTTGGACAGGGGCAGCAGCACAACTTATTTTAGTCACCTTAAAAAAAATCCCACCTAAAAAAATTTATATTAGTTCAAGTGTACAACTATCTTTAGAATATTTTCACCACTTTACATTGCCGCCAGACAGCCCTCTTCAAAAGAGAAGCTGTTAACGGCTTGAGCTCCCCATCTATGCTCTCATCAAAGCCACCAAATTCCATTAACAAAAACAGTAATTTTAGCTTGCTGAATACAGGAGCTGCTGGTCTACAGCTGTCTTGATCAGTCAGTTTGCTTGTGTTACTGTGTGACCTGGTGAATCCAAATGAAACCAAAAACCAAAGTCACACAATTACACAAACAAACTTAAGTAATTGAGGCAGCAGTTTAGCAGCAGCTCCTCTGGCCAGAAATGTTAAATTACAGTTTTTCTCAATTCAGTTTTTCTCCTAAAAAGTTGCAGTCTGGCGGTAAAGTAAAGTGGTGGAACATAGTGTAAGCTTAAACTGATGTTTTTGTTTATAGGTAGGACATTTTTTTAGGTGGTTAAAACACGTTTTATTGCTGACCCCTCCAGAGCACTACACTGCTAAGCTTGTGTCGATACACCTGCCTGCTTCTCCAAACTGGGGGTATGCTGACCGCTAACTACTGCATGGAATACACTGACTACGGACAAGTGCCTCTTATAACCCAACTTCTAAAGAGCTGAACTATCGTTTAAGAATTCTTACTGTAACCCACCTTGTCATGCATTGTCCATCCCACATACTTCAGATAGCTGTCGTTGAGGAAGGCATCGCTATAGAGTTTCATCCACACTCCAATCTCTTCTATACAGATTGCCCTGATTTCTGCTATCGAGTCACTGTTAAAACATTGCGGAATTATTTGTTAAACAGAGTAAAATAAGTTTTCTATCACAGCATGAACAACCAGAATCAAAGTCAATATTTTTTCATAAAAATGTGCATCATGTAAAGCCATACCGATATCGGTGGACAAACACTCCTTTGAATATTGCATTCATCATATTTTCAATCTCGTCCTGATTTTCTTGGAGCTAAAAGGAAGAGCAGAACAAAAACATGTGAGCAAATTTATTTGGTCGAACAAAAAGCCTTACTGACTAGAATGCTACAGTAAGGTGACCAGGAGGCATTGTTAACATAAGACATATGTGACAGCCAACCGTGCTGTCATGCTGTGGTGTGGCTGCACAGTGAACTAACAGATGGATGCCCAGTGGGACCTGCTGTTATATAACCTAATAAATGGACATTTCTAGCTGAATAACACTCAGCACTAACGCAGTCACTGTGGGGCCATCACCTAGAGAAGTGTTGCAGTTCTAAAAATGGAACAGATTTATGTTCACAGGCTAGAACAATTCACAATTCTTTATTCTTAAAAGTATTACCCTGACTGGTTAGCTTGGTTGCACGGTGCCTGTGTGAAGGTGTCTTTCCTGATTTGTCTAACAAAATGTCATGAGAAGATGTAACCTGCAGGTTGGGCCATGTATAAATTTTTACCAGTTTTGATGTCAGTTATAGTTCTCCCTGAATTTTGGCTCAAATTACTTTTATGAATAGACTACAAAATGAAAAGCTGCCATGGGGGGTGAGTGATATTTTGATTAGATTATCAGTCAATGATATGTGACAGAGGTTTATATTGTGTATGACATTTTTAAGGCTTTTGTAAAGTTTGACAGTGACTGCTGACATTTAATCCTGCCCATAATTATAAACCTGCAGTCAATGAATACTGTCCTGCTTGCGGGTTACTTTTTCTGGCAGGGAGAGGGGGGTGCATTTAGAAGGGTTATTACTAACGCTCTGTATCCAGCAGTGGAGAAAAACCTCTCAGCTGTAAAACTAGTAACAGTGAGATCCATCGTTTCCCACAACTTTGTACTGGCATTTATATTACGTAAACAAAGAGCCGTGCATACATATCACAGTGACTGCACACTCCATACAGAGTCTGCTGCTGTGACTTTCTACCAAAGTTACCACTAAACCACTGCTTAAAATCCCATGCACCTGGGCAGCATTTGCTGATCCAGTTAGAATTTGAATCATCTAAGTATGTATGTTTAAGTGCAAAAAGGTATAAGCTTAGAAAACTTGTATTTTAAAACACATTGTCTTGTGGCCACCCTTACCTCTTTGCGTTTTTGCAGAAGCAGCTCCAGCCTGTCGTTAGCCCTCTTGGCCACCATCTTATTCCTCTCTGCCTCATACTGGCGCTGGGTGTTGTCCATGTTGATGCTCAGGTTCAGAGCTACATTCACCAGGGCTGTCATCAGCTTCATGGCTGCCAAATACACAAGTGACAAAGAAATCAGAGGAATCCATGCTAAATTCTTTCATGTAGTACCTAATAATTGGCTTACTACACCAAGGATGTGAGTTACCTGACCTGACACTTTGTGTTTGTCTACAGAGACAAGGATTTGCTTAAACTAACCCCTGTATAAAATATTATCTGTAGGTAACCAAGCTGTCTTTACAGGCACAGGCACAGGAAATATAGGAAATAAAAAAATGACTTTTTTCTAAAATATCTTATGTTTTCTTTGTTATGCTCCTCTAGCTAATACAACCTTTGATGGGACTGTTGGAAATCATACAAGGTAAACAAACTCCACAAACATAACAATACAAATTGTTACCCTTTTAGCTGCACACTTTACACTGCCTATGCACAGTAAGAAATCATCATTACAGAGTGGACCATCTAAAATAGCTCTGCAGCAACTGACCCGCTCCAATGTGGACACCAAGACCAGTGCCAACACCAGAACATAAACACAACAAAAGCATGTTACAGTTTTACACTGACAGGTGAGGACAAAGATGGTTTCTTGGACAGAATACATGAATGTCTTGTGCTCATACCAGCCACCAGCTCAATTATGACTGTTCTTAAAAAATGTGTAAAATGTCTGCATAAATGATATTGCCTGTGTGTACTGCATGCCTCTGGCTGTTGTAGAGTGCATGTATGGCTCCCACTGGGTGCATCTGGCACTGTATTTTAGCAGGTAAATCCACCTACGCTACTTGTGTTTTGTGCACATGTATAGCAAACGATAAAGGTGTAGGTGTAATTAAACAAAATAAGGGAAAACACCTGTGTGTGTGTGTGTGCGCGTGCGCATGTGCACTTTGAGTATTTATTGGCCATGTCAGTGGTTATATTCATTCTATCTTTAACTTCCAACACATTTTTTTGTATCAGCCAAAAGCACAGTACCGTGCCTGCAGATTCCTCATAACTGGCTACTTTTTCCACACAGTTAACAACTCTATGTGCTTAAAGAACACACCAATTACTCCAATTCAATGCTGACATTCAAATATACCTCTCACACACACACACACACACACACACACACACACACACACACACACACACACACACACACACACAGTTCACCTTACCTGCCAGTGTTGAGGTGTGTCTGAAGGCTCGGACTTGGGAGTCCGATAGTCCGGTGAGAAGGGAGATGACTGTGTCCATCATGTACTCATCATAGATGATACTGTATTGACACTGGCGCACTAGCACCGAAATGAATTCACAAAAGCTTGATTTGAACTTTTTCCACTGGGGTCCTGCTATGGTTAGAGGGTAGTCACCACTGTCCTACAAAGGCCACAGAGGGAAGAACATCAGTAAATTCAGTGACAAAACACAACAACAATTTGTAATCCCTGTCCTGCAAAAAGGCAGCAAGTTCTATTATCCACAGCTAATACAATAATTTATAAATTGATGGTGAGAAGGTTTGTGGTAAATAAGGTAAGGATTATATTGTAAGACGTGAAGTTACCTCATCAAATTCTTCCGTCATTCGTCGGATGATCTCAGAGTTCTGCATGTTGCGGAACATTTCTCCACTGACCACACCTGATAAACACAAACAAGTTAGAAGACAATTTACTTAACAGTCAGGTAGAACAACTCAGGAAGGGGAGAGTATCAGATTTGTCTCAGTGATACTGTTAGAGGGGACAGATTCAAATGTTTTCCTGAATGTCTTTAAAAGGAGTAGATCACGGAGTATGACAACTT
Source organism: Chaetodon striatus (assembly GCA_029783705.1). Lineage (NCBI taxonomy): Eukaryota > Metazoa > Chordata > Actinopteri > Chaetodontiformes > Chaetodontidae > Chaetodon > Chaetodon striatus. The sequence goes on from JAPZEB010000026.1 coordinate 8,243,510, forward strand.
AGTAAGACACACACATACCTTTACATCCTGAGCACTGAATGAAGAAATTGATGAGATCTAGCAGCGCAACATCTCTGTCATGTTTGTAAGACTCAATCCAGTCATCAACGACAGACTGCAGGAAAACAGGGATAGACAAAAAAAAAAAAATCAGAAATCAATTAAAAATGCAGGCCATTAGTTTCTTCATGTGACCGCAGAAACAGATTTACACAGTGTGGCAATCTCAAATATCTTTCCATCCATACCTGCATTGCACTCCTGCCCAGCTTCACGACCTCAAACAGCATCATGTTTTCCATGCCATTTTCCTGATGGTGGCCATTTATCCGGCCTGCTCCCTTCCCTCCTTTGCCTTTCTCCCCTGCTGCCTTCTTCCCCTTATTTCCACCCTAGGATAGAAAACCATAAGGTATTGATAAGGGTGAGAACCATTGCAGAGATTACAAGAAGATAAAGCTAATTTTACCCACTTGTCACAAATATCTATGGCAAATTGATGCAATACTGTGTTATTTGACCAGGGTGTCCTGATCTAGGCCAAGGGCAGAGAGCCATTTGTGCTTTCCATACCTTTCCTTTAGCTGAGGCTGCACTCCTTCCATCAAGATCCTCAGAGAAGTCTGTGTCTGAAGAGAATCGGGTGTCTGTATCCCTGTTAGACACAAGAAAATATTAGATTGGGAACTCATATCAACCTCAACTTTAATAGCAAATTAAAGGTGGAAGCAAGCACTTACTGAGTATAGGAGTACTCTGATGGTATTTCTGGTGCTGCTATCATTTCTGTAACATCTTCTGGATAACTTCAACTTATGACTGGCTTGAGATCCTCAGAAATTACCAGATAGGAGAGGTTGCATTCGACCTAGAATGTGATATGAGAGTAATTTGTCGAGGTACATGCAAACTTGCTCCCCATTTCAACACAGCACAGGTAATAAATGCAACAAAAGCAAAAATCAAATATGTGTATGTTCACAGAAATCACATCCTCTGTAGTGAGCAAATGTTTCTTTGATGCTGTTCAGAGAAAAAAAAAAAAGGTTTCACATGGTAACAGTAGGCGGACACTAATGCTCCTGTCACGCTCAGCTGTCTAGCCATTGGCTCCCTCCCTTTCTCTGCTCCCCTTGGTTTACCGACGTCATGCAAGGAACACTGGAGTGTCTTCCTCAATGGCCAAATATGGCACTGCCCTATCCGCCCCATACATATCTAAACCAATCAAAAGACAGTATCAACATCAACAAGATACTGCAGGCCACAGAAAACTATTGCATGGCTGTGAAGTGTAAATTAGTGGCACATACATCAAAGGAGGGAGCAGTGGTAACTTTTTAAAAAGGATTCTTGTGTTTTTTATATTTCAGAAACAAATGTAAAAGCCTCTTTGGGAGTCAGGGTAAACAGTAAAAGCACTCAAGGGACAACTGGTCAGCCCTGAAAAGGTAAACTTTAACTCCACCCATCATATACCCACTCTGGCTGCGATATATGCGTCTTCCTACCCTGGCACACACAGAAATGACATGGAAGCGTGTCATTCTTATTCTTAAATTACGATGGCATTTATGAGTAGTGAGTAAACTTCCAATGAGATTTTAATTTGTTTTCGGATTTTGACGTTATTCGAGGGATTCTTTCGCAATATCCTGCACATGATGGCCCACATATGTCACACTGGGGATCTTACCCAGCATACATTTTATGAATATACAATGATCGACGTAAAATTCCCCACACCGTCAAAACACAGTCAGCGTAGAGCCGTGCAACATTAGCACCGTGCATAAGGCACTTGAGACTTTTTGAGTTTTGACTTAACTGGGATATTTATTGATTTACAAACCTGTTAACGTACCTATTTCCTTGATTGTGAGGGCATAACGCTGCTGCATAACAAGACGACGGGAATCTATGGGTGTAGACTGAAAAAGTGGCGCCAAATCGGTCAGTGTATCTCATAAACTTAGTACCGCAAATCGAGACTAGACGCTCTTACATAAAACAAAATTGTGAATCCCAACAGTGTAGATTGTTGCAAGTCAACCATGCCAGAAGCTACCGACTCAGTTCCCTCCAACAACGCCGACGCGGCCACGCTCTTCGTCGGCTCCTGTCAAAATTGACACCGGTGCGCTGCTAGTGCTAGCGCCACAAGCTAACGCAAGCAGGCGAGGATTTTTGGCGTCTTTTCCCCAGCGTCAGCTAGTTGAAATTTGATCCAGTAAGCATGCACTACTCAGTGCGAACAAACTGTGATTTGCCGAACAAGAATGGCGACAGGCTTGTACCGTGCATTTTCGTTAGATATCGAGAACATACCCGCGTTTATTAGCGCTATCGTACTTGGACCATAATAACAAAACAACGCAAGCCCTACTGTACTAGCGCATGCTAATATTGGCTAGTACACAATAACGCTTGTCCCTTGTGTTTCCGAGGACAGTTTTTGCTTTCTGTCTACACACCAGTTTTATTCAGCGTTAACTGTAAGATAAAGCAAATGGCCATAAACACGTATTTGCGATTAAGGAGCTGATATTAACTGCCACTGGTGAGCTATGCTAACAGCTACTGCTAACGTTACCTAAAAAAACATCACGTCCTTGCGTCCTCCATCTTGCCTCGGGAGTTCCAGTACCGTATTGCATAAGCAACAATCACTTTGTTTACAAATATATAAAGTGCAACTAAGTTGCTTGAAACAACAAAACGCTTCTTTTGGCTACGAACTAAATATTCCGCGTAAGTGAGCCCGAAATCCAGTTCGTTAGCTTGCTAACAACCGAAGTAGCCATATACCGCGAGCTAGCGAAGCGACTTGGTTCAGGCAGACATCCGCGCTCTGGGCTCATCTAGAGCTAGCATGGCTAGCGAGACGGCTAGCAAAATACAAATCAACTAACTTCCAGATAGCTCTCCGCCATTTTACAGCTAACTTACCTTGTTGTGAAATGTAGTCCCGGCAGAACCGTAACTTTTACTATTCGTGTACGCCCTCCGTCTGAATCCCACTACAATTCTGTAAAAAGAGTTTAAAAGTCGCGGTCAGAGGCGGTTTCGGACGTTCTCTCACCCCGCTTGCTCCGTAGTTCGGTTTGTTGTTTCGACGACCTGGGAGGAGGAAATCCTGGTGCAGAGCTACCACCTAGCGGCCACAATACCCGCATTAGATACACTGTTGATGAGCTGACATCTAGCGGTCACTGATGAACACTACATCTGAAGACTGATGTTCTGTACTAAGTGTTCTCTCTTCTTTTCCAAGATGCCGTGGGAAAAGCCTGGGGAAACAAAATTAAGTAAAGAAATCTGTAACTATATATCGGTAAAACAGTGAGTTTAATCTGTTTTACTCCTCTTCATTCTGAGTAAGGGGAGAAGAAAGTATAATCTCTGTACAACGCTCCTGACCCCGACACAGTTCAACTTCCTTTCAGTATTTGCGCTCGTGACCAGTTCAGCTTCCTTGCAATATTATACATATAACCTGTCACCAAAATGAGCTTATTTGAACCCCAGCTATGACACAGGGAGTTTAATTAATCTTTAGGGACTGTTTTGTACTTATCAGAGGAAGGGGAGGTCTGGGGTGTGACTTCCGAAGCTACAAATGTTTTGACTCGAGCCTCCTTCACTGACTGGGGGAAATTGCACGACCCTCCCTTCAGCATGAATGAGTTGTTAGATTTTTTTTTTTTTTAAACCTGCCTTTTTATGTTTAGACATTTTAAAAAGTTGAAGATAAAATACAGAAACTGAAGAAAAACCTTGTTTTTTCACTCATGTCATGCATGCTGGTTAGTCCGTCAAGTTTTTTTTTTTTTTTTTAGGCCAAATCTAAATGTAAAACAAAGTGATTTTGATGAAACAACACATTTTAAGCTCTGATTTGGTTATGTTTCTTTTTCTGACTGTAGCAATCAACCTTCCAATTTGTTCAAGGACTGTTGGAAATTTGAAAATCCAATGATCATTTCTATTTTTACAGTCTCTTACTGTGATGGATGGTGTAATTTTGTCCGTTTTTAAAGAAAACATAGCCAAAACATAGCCATAACATAGCCATGTTTTCGTTGTAAATCGGTGGTAAAATAAATACAAACTACAGCCATTTGTAGCCAAGTTGTATGCCCCTCCCCTAATCCAAAATAAAATACTTAGATTACTCCCTACAGCTTGAAAAATTGACATGCCTTCCCTTTTTTGCACCACCCCCTTCACTCTAAATAATGAACAGTCCCTTACACATTTTGATTTGGCCTCCTTACACCCTATGCATCTTCTTAGAGTGAATTATGCAGAGAATTCATCTCCATTATTGCCCGCAAGTTGCTTCCATGACCTACTATTCTTGTAAATAACAAACCTAAATGCTGATCACGTTTCAGTTGAAAGATGAATATCTACAGGATCTCTTTGCAAAAGAAATCAAACCTCAGCTGAGAAAAAGTCCCCCTAGCTCATTCAAAAGTGGGATAACTCCAAAGGAAATTTTGGGATACTGGTTTTCCAAAATTATAGCCTAAAACGAACCTAAGGGGACAAGGTTGGATTGGTGTCATCTTAACTCTAAATTATACCAGTTGTCGTTAGACAATGCAAAGTGTTATACTGATTTAAAAAAAAACAAACACATTTCAAGCCCAAACATTCAAATTTATTCACTCTTCATGACACAACAGATTGCATGATGGAATGGTAAAATAAGTTCACACCACACTTGCAGGCCCTAAGTTAGACAATTTTGTCAGTTATAAAGTTTTAAAAGATTTACTGATCTATCTTTATACATATCAATACAGAGCAGCACACATTGACAAAAATACGCCAGACAAAATCGATGAGATGAGTGGGACACATGAGTGTAGGAAACCGACTGATATCACATCCCACAATGTGTTTGGCTTCCCTGTCAGAAATGTCCAGAATAACACAACAAAATTAGACATGTACATGAAACCAAAGAAAGGCACCTCTGGCAAGAAAAAGTGTTGTAAAATTGTAATTATCCTTTAGTGTGTATTTACAAGTTTCAGTACCGATTAAATGCTTATAAAATCAACATCAGCTATTTATGATATAGTCCCATCTCAAGATTAAAAGCTATTTTCCATCTCAGTGATTGTGAAAATGTTTTCTTGTGGCGCTTCCCGTTCTTTCATTTTTTATACAAACAACATGGTCCTTAAATATATCACAAGCTATCTACATTTAATATTAAAATACAATTAAGATAGTGAGAAAGCAGCATTGACATTTGGCGAAACTCTGTGATTCCCTCAGGCGATATATGTCATGATCTTCTGTGATATGGCTCCACAGCAGATTGGACACTTGATGAGTGACCCTGAACACTCCTTACAAGTGACCAGATGACCACACGGAATAAAGACAATACAGATATCTCTGTCCATACATATTTTGCACTGTTTCTCCCTCTGCAGCTTCCGTAGTTTCTCCAGTGGGTCCTCATCTGGAAGAAAGAGGGGGGCAATGATAAAAATGTGTTGCTCATATTTAAAGGGACATTTCAGCCCAAAATCAGTTATACATATTTGTCCTCTTTCTTGTGGTGCTTTTTAATCAGTTAAGATTGTTTTGGTGTGAGTTGCCGTGTGTTGGCAAAATCGGCCATTGAGATGTCTGCCTTCTCTTCAATATAATGGAACTAGATGGCACTCAGCTTATGGGGCTCCAAGTGCCAAAAAATACATCTGAATAAGTTAACAGCAATGCTTCTTTCCAAAAATCATGACCGTGTTACTCAAGATAATCCACAGATCTTGTGAGTAGTTTTGTTGCGTCCTCCTTGGCTGAGCTGTAACATTAACTAGCTCAGTGGTGCTGGGTGAGCTAGCAGTAGATGCACGCTTCCTAATTTGTGGTGATGTGGTTGGTGGGTGTATTTTGCAAGAAAGAAAATAATTCCTACATGAAACTGCTCACAACAAGGTCTGTGGATTTTCTTGAGTAACCAGATCATGATTTCTGGAAAGAGGCATGGCTGTAAAGTATTTCACATGAATTTTTTTGGTGGTTTGAGAACCACAAGCCGTGTGACATCTCATTCCATTATATTAGAGAGAAGGCAGACATCTCTATGGCCAATATCTCCAACACTCAAAAACTCACACTAAAACCATCTAGATTGATAAATAGCACGACACGAAAGAGGAAAATATGTATTTTTGACATCAGAGTGATCTGTCCCTTTAAATCGCTGCTGCTCAGGCTTTGATTTATGTAGTAAGCAACTGTATGTTTATTTTATGAACCTTGTTCAGCACACAAGAGGGTACATTACCTTGCCTTTGTGTCTTGGCAGCATCACTGTCTGGTGTGTTGTTAAGACAATCCTCCATAAGTGCTTCCAGGGTGGAGTAGCCTGAGCCTGTCCTACTGATTTTCTCCAAGATGGTCTTTTCCACCGCGCTGGGCTCTAGACCCATCTCTATGGCCTTCTGAGCCATGGCGGATCGCAGCACCTCTGAAGACAAAGAGAAACATCAGTGTACAAAACTACATGTTATATTGAGTCACATTACTTTAATTAGTCATCAGTACACTGTATTTCTGCATATTTTTTTAAGCACCGGAGCTTACCATTCCCGTGTCCTGAAAATCCATTCTGATGACTTGAAGTCTGGAAAAAAAACATGGCCATTGTTATTTTCAGAATAATACAAGTGAAATAAAAGCCTGGTAGCAACATCTTTGACTACTATTTTTCCCCACATAGCCCAAGGATGTGTATTTGTCCAGAAAACAACAAACATTACAGTACTAAGCATTACTATTTAAATACAAAATTACCACACCATTCCACATACCATAGAAATTTCCCATTTGTGCCACAGGACTGTGTGCATCGCTGCAGTTTGCTAATAGGTTAACATCTTTCCTTTGTGCCCTCAAACAGGATTAAATGCTCCTATATGCGTGGAGTTTTTGGTTGCAGCAACTGTTCCTTCTGTCCATTGTTTGGGAACAACATCAGTCGTTCTTATGTGTAAAAATGTATTCAAGTTCAACTGCAGCCAATACGTGGGTAACTGAGTTATTTTCTTTTTCAAGACAGAATCCCCTCCTCTGTTCTCCAAAGGACATTGTTTGCTGAGCCACGGCAGAGGGATAGTGACACATAGATGGAATGTGGTACTAAAAAACTGTAATTTTAGAGAGTATTTACAGTACTTGATTCTTTTAATTCAGATTGATGAAGCCTGACTTCAGTAGTTTTAATACAGAACGAGGGCTGTGGATTTCAGACTGAAAACACTTTCCAATAATACTTTAAAAGTGTGATGTGAGCATTGTTTACGGGCACAGCTGTTACCTTTAAATGGCTGGGAAATATTTATTTAATTTTTAGCCATATTTTGCATTTAAATTTTTCAGAAGGAAAGTAGCATCGCTATGAGTAATAATATTTCCTTTTATTCTGACACACTGCAGTCACAGTAATGCTTTGGCTGTCCTGGGACTTTATCATGCACATGTGCTACTAGAGAACACAAGGTTAGAAACCAGGTTAAGCATATTATTGGCCAGGAATCAGATGTTTGCCGGGTTTCAAAAAGTCCTATTTCTGACTGAGGAAGTACAGTTTTTTGTTTACACGAGGGTTACAAAATTGGACAAAGTCAACAAAAAGCTGATTACTTAAAGTGATGTTTGGATTTTTTGAAGAAGGCTTATATGAGGTACTCATCCATAATCAATATATTATCAACAGTAGGTGGCAGTCGGCACGCCTATGGTATCAAGTAGCAGTCAGGAGTAGCACCACAGAAGGTATAGCAATGTACTGCTGTGGATGGGGGCAGCATTAAAACATATTTTAGCCACCTATAAAAATCAATTGCAGTTTACGTCTATGCTGATCTTGCTGTCAGACAGCCCTTCCTGACAGGGAACTGAAGCAGTTATATTCACCGATGCTCTCTTCAAAGCCATCAGAGTCCTTTGACAAAGACATTAATTTTACCTGCTGTCTACTGCTTCCTCGATCAGTTAGTTTGTCTTACTGTGTGATTTTGGTAATTTAAATGATTAATTTGGATTCACTGAAGTCACAGAGGCAATGGCACACCAGCAACTCCCATGTTCTGCAAGGTAAAATCACTGTTTTCGTCAATGGAGTCTGGGTGCTTCAGGAGAGCATAGATGGATATAACGGCTTCAGTTTCCCATCAGAAAGGGCTGTGTGACATTAAGGTAAAGTGGTAAAGATATTCTAAATATAGCGTACACTTAAACTGATAGAATGTTTTTAGGTGGCTAAAATATGTTTCGCTGCTGCCCCCATCAACAGCAGTATATTGCTGTGGCTTCTGTGACACTACTCCTGCCTGCTTCTCCAAACAGGGTGCATACTGACAGCTGTCTACTGTTGGTAATACACTGACTATGGATAAGTACCTCACACAGCCCCACTTAAAAAAAAGAAAAATCAATACTATCCCTCTAAGTTCATGTAAAAGCAAGGAACGCTTACAGCTCCATTTCGTCGTGGGTCTTGTAGCTGGATGTTGTTGACAAATTCTGGTCCTTTTTCTGCTAACAGGTAGCTGCACCTGAAAAACAAAACAAAAATAAATGTACTGAAACAAAATCACATGCCAGAGCAAAAACAAAATCAAAAAAACTTTGTGTATATAAGCATGGATATACTGTGTATGGTTGCTCTTACCCAGGGTAGTGTTTGGCATGTTCTTCCCAAGGGTCTTCATCAGGCTGCCAGCCTTTCAAACCTCCACCACAGCGGAAACACAACACCCTATCTCCTGTCCCTGCAAGGGCACACACAATTTCAACTTGTTTTAATATAATGCCTGAGCATTTAATTAATTAAAGCTTCTCAATGTTTCTTAAGTCCCAAGACTATGCCCCATTTGGTAAGGCAATTGTGCTCTACCTTCAGTGTAGAAGCCAGCTCTGGCAAGTCTCTCAGGGTCAATAGGGTGCTGGACACCTGCAAAGCTACCAAGCCTCTCCTCAAAACTCCCCATAGGGACATGAGTGTTTGCATGTCGTCTGCTGCCGCTCTCCTCCTCCTCCGTACCCCCCTGGAATGGAATGTTGCCTACATCATGCCCGAGGATGAAGAAGCAGTAGGGAAAATGTTTGGTGTGTTCTCCCCAGGCGGTGTCCCCTGCTTCCCAGCCACCCAGCATGCCACCACAGCAGAAACACTGCACACGGTCGCTCTCTCCTACGTAGAAGAGGCCGGCTTGGGCCAGATCTTGGGGTCTCACAGGAGCAGTTGAGGGCCAAGAAGAGAAGGTCTGAAGCCGGGACTCCTCACTCCTCATGTGAGGGACCATTGGGTAGGTGGACTCATCTACCACCTCTCCTGTTCTCAAACGATATTCCATGTCTTCTGCATCTTCATTGTAGGTGGCGCCGTTAGTCAGTCTGGTGTCACAGCTTGGGTTACAATTGGTGCGGTGGGTGCAGCTGAGAAACCTGCATGATGGGGAAACCTGTAATAATGGGGTAAAGTATTATTTAGCTATTTAGATAAAGATGAAAAAAGTAAATCATGTTTGTTTTTCATTACTATTCTGACTACCTCCTTATGCCTCTCTACAGGTGTGTCTCCACTGCACCAGTTTTCCACAGTCTTCCGGCAGCTGAAACAGCGCACACGATCAGCTGGGCCAGTGAAGTAGAAGCCTGCTCGGGCTAGTCTTTCTGCTGATATCTGTTGGGCCAGCCTGGAGCCACGGAATGAGTCCAGGCGACTGTTCATCAGGGAAAAATCAGCCATGTGATCTGTCTCCAAATCGCTGTCTAGTGCGGGATCACTCATGATAGTACTGGGCAGGAAGTTGCTGAGTGGATGAACTTGATGGACAAAATGTCTGCAGATAAAAAAAACAGAAGTTATTGTCTAAAAGGGGTCAAATTATATCAGAGAAATCACTTCTTGTTGCTCTGAGCATTTAACACAGGGAAAAGTAAACAAAGTAGTTAACTGCCTTACAATACACTTTACTTCACAGGGTCGAAAAGTAGTCAAAGTCAGACAATTGATTGGTTGAGTGGCTCTCTGTGTCTCACACCAAAAACCAGATCAGCACATCTAGACTCTTAGAGGGTTACTGTGCCTTTAAGAGAAGCACCCAGACAAATCACATGGAGGTATTGGATATTCCATGTGAGGGATGGGCACCAGTGACAAGGGCTCAGTGCACTGCAATACACTATACAGCGAAGGGTGTATCCCCCTGCAGCCCGACAACACACACTATGCTTAAAAACAACAATAATAACTTATCCTTAAATGATATAGAACAGTCAGGCATACACTTATAATCAAACAGGTCTATTTATATGCAGGACATTAAACATAAAGGATCAGCATTACAGAGGTGTGGCACAATATTTTGGTGAGCAAAGGTACACAGTGTGTGCTAGAAACAAGTGAAATGATGTCGCAACACATCCTGGGACACCACACCCCCACCTGTGCATACTTTCCCAGAGGGTGGAACTTGAACTTTTTTGGCACTGTACTGCACTTCCTTGGAGAATGCATGTGTAGCATTCATAACTGTGTATTGTACTGAAGGTATATGATACACAGATTCAAGCCCACAAATATCTTAAAAACTAGATAAATTGGACTCCTATATCTCAACACTTCACGACAGAAAGCAACGTCATATATTAATGTTTAAGCTAAGACTAACCACAGTACATCAGTTACGTTACTAATTAAGCAACTATTGCTCTGCTGCTACCTTTGAGATAGTCAATATTTTCCTTATTGAAGGGAACAGCTTCTGATCTTTGAACTACATTACCCAGTCGACATTCTTTTAAGAAAGCAATTACAACATAAAAGTCAAAGGTATAGGTTTGCGTTTAATGTACAAACACAGAAAGCAACATCTGAGGCAATTCTGAGTATCTCTATTAGGTCAAAACTGCTTCGCACAAAGTTGGAAAATCATGGCGTCAGAGGTGTTTAACCATGTGATTGCAAGTCATAACACTAATATATACACGCAACGTTACCAACTTCATTTAAATAGATGCTTAGACTGTAACGACTGGCCCCGCAAACTCCAGAAAGGTCTGGCAGCTTTCCTTTACACAATAGCGATACAACAGCCCCATAGTTTCTGGTATGTAAACACCGAATAAAGCAAACTGCTGCTTGCATCTGACAGCTGCCACCTAGCTAACGAGCTACACGCAGTGCATTAACGTTAGCTCTGTAGTCTGACAAATAAAGCAATATAACGAGCTTTAAGTGGGTTAATTATATATCTATACAAATAGTCGGTTCGGACTTTGACCCGTGCCTTCGTGTTGTTATGTCAAATTACTAAACAGGATTGTGAAGATGTAATCTAACCTAACGCTATACACATTAGCTAGCTGCGTTAGCTTGGCTAGTGTACATAACGTTAGGTCAAAAAGTTACTTGACAAACTATCATTGCAAAAGTTCAATTAATTACCTTTAAATGCGGCCGGCTCTTCGGTCACTTATTTTCAGTCTGTCTATGGTGTGAACACCGCCTAAGGGATATTGCAATGATTAAAGGGAACTATTTATTTGACGTGACCTCGCTTCCAGGAAGTAAAAGCGACGGGGGCTGATCAATGCGCTCCTCCCCGCGCGCATCCCAGCTGACTATTGTGACGTCAGGAACGTTAGGGGTTTCGCGGGGTAAAAACCGTTCACTGGGGGTTTCCCAACGAAACCCTGAATTTAACAGTTCAACATTTTTACAAGAAAGCCCCTCTATTCATTTTATTATTTATCATTAACATAGACTGTTGGGGAATAGGAATGTGGTGCTTGTGTTACACAGTTTTGCTCACGTTTATTGTCAGTGGTGCAAAAAATTTACAAGTACACGCTTGAGTAGCCACCTTTTTTTTTTCTTCCCAGTACTCTGAGTACCTTAGGTATAACCACTGTTTAGTTAGCCTACTACTCCACTATATTTAGCTTCCAGGAGAAACATTGCACCTTTTACTCAATGGGCCTACATATGGCAGCTCAAAGATAAACATAAAAAAAACAAACAAACTATAAAGCTAATGAAATATGCATATGAAGCAATTAAATTACTCAACATAAAATGGCTGCAATCTCTTTCACCTAAACATTAAAACACAAAAAACTGCTTACTTAGCCTCCTTGATGTTAATGCCTGAGTGGTCTTGCATAGCCAGAGCTATAACTAATGCCTGAGTAATAATTCGAGCCATTCATATATAATATACTTTGGCAGAGATACACAAGTTATACATGGGAAAAGGTCTGCGTGGATGAGATGATGTGGATGTTTACATGTTGTAGATAAGAAATTACTTCATCTAATATCTCAAGTGGTCTGAAACAAAATTGACAGAGTTTACCATTGAATCAAAGGTCACTGTCTGTGACACAGACTACTTCAGCATAAAACCGCTAAAGCGATTTTTTTAAACAATAACATACTTTCAAATGACAACATAAAAGCAGTGTAACGATAAGGAGGGAGTCACTTGTGTGAGAATTATCACCTTCAGCTTCAGCTCCCAATGATTTTACAGAGATTAATAGCAAGTTTGAGCTCCATTTAGCTGTCTGGCCCCAAACAGTTTTTGGTTCACTCTCACACAGTTTTCAGCTGCACACGGCTCTTAGCGAATAAGCTCCAAAAAGCAACGCTGTACACAACCTGCTTAGCACCAGACAGCAGACAGACAAAGTTGGTGACTAGCTGGTAAACATAGTGGAGCATTAACAGCTAAAGAGCCAGATATTTCCCTAAGGAGATGGCCAGAAAAGAGACTGCAAATTAATGAATAACATTTTCTGGATCCAATGCTTACATAAAAAACAGGTCTAGTCTAAATAGACTTTATTAACAGGCTGAACACTGATTTTTATTTGGTCATTTATGCAGCAATTCAAACTTAAAAAGAAATAGCTCATAAGAAAATAGGCGGCAGTGTTGGATAGACTGCACTTAGTGTACGAGTGTTTTTGATCAGACATCTAAGGTCTGAGCAGTTTCACTGCCCCATCTGAGGAGCTGACAACGATGCAATACAGTCCAACTTTTCTCCATGACACCATCTCATCTTCCACCTGTTACACATCTGAATGTGTCACACCAGGCCGCTCAGGGAGGACTGACTGGGATGAGAATTCTCATTATGTAACTTGCAATGGTGGGGATTCGAGCTGGAGCATGACCTGTAGGTCAGTAAATAAATCATCCCTCCACAATCCTACGAAGTAGGTTGCCAAGACCGCCCTTGGCTAGCTGGAGGGGGGTCTTCTCCTCCTTGTTCTCAATGTAGATGCTAGCCCCATGTTCCACCAGCATCTTGGCCGCTTCCACTCGCTCCTCATCACATGCCAGGTGGCTGGTAAAAAAAAAAAAAAAAATGCATGATGAATTGTAAATGTAAAAATGGCTTTTGCTTTTTAATTTGCAGTGTTGAAAGCACCACATATTAAAACCCATTCACCTACATTACATTAGGGCAGATGCAAAAAAATCTTCAAGACTGATATCTCAAGTTTAAAGTGAATGAAACCAAACCTATCTGGATGACTGAGTACTACTAAAGAAGTAAGAAAACATCTTTTAAATTTGGGTGAAATGACCTTTAAGGGTTTGTGCTTGTTCATTTCAGCCTACAGTATTCAACTGCACTTGGATGTTTGTGCCAGCAGTCACCATGGTGTATTGAACAAACACTTATTCACACATACAGTGGTGTGTTGCCCTGTGAGTCCTGGATGTTGGTTGAGGCACTCTGTTTGAGAAGCAGCTGGATGAGCCGGTAGTTGCCCTTGGCAGACGCTCTGTGAAGGGGAGTGGACTGATACTTGTCAGTGACATTGGGGTCTGCTCCGTTTTCCAACAACAGCAGGGCAATCTATAAAGAGGGAAAGCCATGTTACTCACATGTCACTGAAAACTAACCAACTTCTCAGTGACTTCCCATTTACGACACACACGTTTTCAGATCCTGTCCTGTTGGTTCCGGAGTGGCATGCCACAGTTCATTAGTGAAAGTCCATGGAAATGACGCATTTTTTTCCACTAAACGCATTTCTAATTTAGATGTCTTTAAATGTGTTTTCACCCTCTGCAGTAGTGAAGAATGTACTGCAAAAACTGCAGTCATTTGTAAACTGTAAAAATATAGTATACATTGTGTAGTTAGTGTACAAGACATCTATGTACTGTGCTGTTGTGTACTAGGGTGAAATGTTTTAATACATGCCCCGACAAACACCAGTCAATGTGCCCACTAAACTTCACACAGAGAAAATGATTTCAAAGGTATACCATGCAGAATTTTCCTAAAAACACACAACAATAATGTATAGACTTATACAAAAGTAATCCTTATGAGCCACTGGAAGTGTGTGGCAGCGCATTTATCTGCAGAGACTCTGCCCTCTGCCTGTATTTTCTTCTTATTTTGCCATGTTCATGATGCTCCTAGGTACAGTACACAGGTAAGGCTGGGACTTGATAAACGGGTAGCCAACAGGTGCTGGGCTGTAGGCAGCACGCATACAACAGCAAGCTATGAAAATCGCAGGCACAGCACCGAAAACATGCAAATATAGCAGGGCAAAACGCCAAGTGGGCAACGCGCCCTCCAAACAGGAGTTGGCTTTTGCTTTCAATGTTAATACTGTTAACGAACAGCAGCTGACTAGGCCTGTACAGTAAACCCTTAACGCTTTGTAGCAGTGTGCCACCAAAAGGGAAAGCATAGGGTACTTGGAAGGGGAACGCACCACTTCCAGTTTTACTCACAGGACTCTTAACTACTGTTACAATAATATTTCTCATATAAATCCCACGTGGGTGGGGTTTTGTGTGTGTGTGTGTGTGTGTGTGTGTGTGTGTGTGTGTGTGTGTGTGTGTGGTAGGTATGAAACAAAGACACAGTTGATTGGCAAAATAAATAAAAGACTAAATTAGTTGGCATTTGGACAAGGTAATATTAATGTCAGACCCTCATTAGAAGACCTTAACAACTGACAATATCAAATACAGACTATTTAACTCCTTTTACCTCAGTACAAAACGTCAGTGTGGTGATGAGCTGGACCTCTATTTTATTCACAATTTGCTAATGCACAGTTCGGGCTTAATCATTTATAGCCTATCGTGTTTAAAGATTTGATATTATCATCATAATGTACAATGTGGTTTTGTTTCAAGTAAAGGGAAGTAGGGAAAACCCCTAGGAGTTTTAATAGACGTTCCCGACAAAGTAGCCTCACATTCAGAACCGATAATGCGACTACTCGGAATTTAGTAATAATGCTACTTGCAGAATTTATTTATAGGCTGATTGTTTACTGTTCATTTTTAAGAGGCTAAAACTGCAAAATGCTAGGACATGTTACTTAAACTATGACTTAAATAATCAATTCATCATGAAAATAATTTACAACTAATTTTCTATTGTTTGAATAATCAATTAATCAACTATTCATTGTATTCTAAAAGAATATGACTCAATATATCTATAAATAAATAGATAAAATAAAAATAAAATAGATCTATATATATAGAAATATATCAGTACTTAATTACTATTACTAAAAATATCATTTTGATTAGAAAGCTATTTGAAAGACAAATTTAAGATTATAAGCAAGTCGTACAGTTGTGTGGCATGTACATGTACATGCACACCAGACTATCAGCCAAACTTACTGCAACCTGACAACCTTACCTCATATCTGTCTTTGGAGGCAGCATAGTGCAGAGGGGTGCATCCGTTCTGATTAACTGAATTCAGCTGAGCTCCTTTAGATATCAGAGATCTCACTATGGCTTCTCTGCCTGCAGATGCTGCAATGTGAAGAGGGGTCCACGAAGCCTGAGAAGTAACACATAACATGGGGTTGTGTCAAAAAACAAATGATTTGCTGTCTGTTTATATGTCACATCAAACTGATGTCTGTCTGTCTGTCTGTCTGTCTGTCTGTCCATCATTTGGCATCATTATAACATTGAAATAGCCCCATAACTGCAATAGCCCCATTACATCAAATCAAATGCCAGTACATATTACACATTTACATATCAAACCTGAATTACAGAACATTTCTTTTCATGACCTGTGTATGTGCAGACTTCTTTGGTTCAAGGAGTGATGAGGTATATTCATAATTTATTAATATACTCTGCCACGATCTGGGTTGTTGCTGTAGTATTGAGACTACATTATATTGTAGGGCACACCTGTCTACTCCTGCCTTCCCTTCACCACCTTAGAGGATGAAAATACTACATAAACACATTTAACACAATTCAGTTTAGAAACATAAAGGCCTACATCATCTTGCAGATTCACTTCAACTCCCAGGTCAAGCAGAAATTCCACAATGTTGGTGTGTCCAGCAGAACAAGCCCAGTGCAGGGCGGTCCTACGGTCCTGAAATGACACAGTCATTAAATAAGTGGAAAACCTTCACTTGACATTTGCCATTATTTCAAACGCGCTCTTACCTGGTCCGTTTTGCAGGCAAGCGTTTTATCTGACAGAATACACTTTTTTAATTCCTCAAACTGTCCCGTGTAAGCAAAATTACAGACCTCCACGTTTGATACAGATCCCTCCATTATTAAATATACTTTAAATGTCAAACAAATGTTACAGTCGCTTGCCAAACTGGGATGCTCAGGAGTTTATTCGTTTCAGGTTTGAACCATAGACTGTTTGAACCAAGGCAGCAATGACTCAGGAAATTATGGACTCTGCTTCCGCCCGGCTATGTCTCCCCTTCAAATTAAAATACTATCATCGGTATCACCTGACAGTGAGACTGATTTTCCACGTCGTTTCATTTTTAGTTAACTTATTATTCTATTGAAATCTCGAAAAAAATGCAAAATACGAAAACTAATTAAGACGCTAATGACCACGCTGTCAGAGGCCTTCACTGCACTTGAAGGAACATACAAACATTTTACTTCGGTAGGAATAGCTGGTGCCCGGAGGAAGTAATACAAGCGGCAAAATGGCTGCGTTAGCTGAAGAATGCTAACTGAACAAGAACAAGAAAAGCCACTTTAACCAATGCTCTCTATTTTTCAGCATCCCGTCTGATAGTAGTCTGTATTTCAGTGCTGTTTTAACCCATATATCTGTACTTATGGCAGCTTTGATTGTAAGTTTGAAACTTTCGCTACACTTTAATGCTAAAATCAATCAGCTAACATTAACGCGTTGTTTTGCTAGCCAGAGGTAGTTTCCAATGTGCGCATTTAACTAATAAGTGATTGTCACACTAGGATTTCAGGACCCATGTCGACCAGTCATGCAGATATTCAGAGGAATTTGTCAACATTTATTACGACTGCATGGATAAGAAAAGGAGGGTGAGTGGTCTTATTTTGTTCAGCAAAGTTACTCCTGTTATTTTAAATCATATGTATGTATATGAGCGACTGCTTGACCGATATATCAACATGGCCAATATAGCTATCAGATTTCAGGTGAAGAGATATCATCAGTATTGGCGTATCAATGATGGGAAATTACAGTCCAAAATTGACAGGTGACATGCACTGTCGCCATTACATCGTTTGGTCACCAGAGAGCAGTAACAACTTTGCTTTTCATCTGTAAAATGTCCCTCTGAACACATGAAGTCATCCTTATCCAAAGGAAAAAAACAGCAGAAATATTATTAGATCCCCCTTCCTTCCTATATAGATTTAACGGTCATCAAATTTATAGGGCAACAGCTTTGGTCAGTTTACTTCCTGCCAGTTATTAAAGAAATAATAGTTACCTTATCACCTGCTGCATTAACAAAAATAAAACCAACTTAAAAATTAAATGTAATTTTCAAAAATAAGCACTTGAAGCTTGGATAATTGCTTACAAACAATTTTAACATGGAAGAATCAGCATGTATTGTCTAGAAAAAAGTCCAGGTGCATTCAAATGGATTGATAAGGGTGTCATCTTTGTTGTAGATTCACTTACTGATAGAGGTAACCTCTACAGGTATGAAACTTTGTTCACAATAGGGGTATGGATATTTTTCAGATAGAATATAACAATGTAACAAAAAGTAGATCAACAAAGTTACTGTTTCTTATTAAACGTGCCTTGTTGTATAACTCTTGAACTGGAGAAACTCCCAAACTCTTAAGTGATGAAAAGACCTTTCTAGTATGGGCAATAATAAAAAGTAATAACAATAATAACTCTGATCAGAGTTACTTTTTGAAATAATCTCTTTGATTGAAAGTCTTTTTTTTTTTTTGAAATCTTGGCAGAGAGAGTTTGGCAAGACACTAAAAAAATATAAACTAACTCTCAAGAAATCTGGGTTGACGGTTCTCTGTTGACTCATCTAGATTTAAACCAGTATTAGAAGACATGGTCTTGTTTCTGAATTATTACACAGACTCACAATCTAATGGCAATGCTCTCAAGTTTATCTGTCTTGTTGGTCAATGTCACATCCACAAGGCAAGAGTGTGTCATATTACACATAATATCTGACTGTTTTGTGCTGAGCTACAGTATCTCTTTGACTCTGTTTTTAACAAAAAACAACAAAGAACAACAAACAGGAAAGCTAAGAAGACCTCTCAAATAATCTGGAAAATTATATGTGATAAAAACAAACACGGTGTATAATGTCTAGGTTTACATCTTCCTTGTACATTCTAACATTATAAATATAAGGGGATCCATCTAGAATGTTTATGTTGTCAAGTTAAAAAAATCCTGGCTGTAGAGCACACCATTTTCTGCTTTTGGTTGTTATTTGTTCAATCATTTAATCATTTCTTACTGGCTCCTTTGCCTCAGAATTTGACCCGGCTCTACCTGGACAAGGCGACCCTGGTGTGGAATGGGAACGCAGTGTCAGGACAGGATGCTCTGGGCGAGTTTTTTGAGTCGCTGCCTTCAAGCGAGTTTCAAGTTCAAACACTGGATTGTCAGCCAGTTCACGGTTAGTGGGGAAATCTCAAACTCAAACCATATTGAAGTGCTATTGGTGATTCTCAAATCTTCTTAAAGTAGAGGAGATCTGTGCAACTGTAAAGCAGAGCATTAAAATGCCATTTAAGTGGGAAAATATCATTGCTATAGTTAAAATGTGATGCTCTTCCAGTGAAGTCGTGCTAATCCAGCATCAATCTACCCTTTTTTTCATTCACAGAGCAAGCCACCCAAGGTCAGACTACATTGCTTGTGGTGACTGGTGGGACGGTCAAGTTTGAGGGGAACAAACAGCGTTTCTTCAACCAGAACTTTCTTTTGACAGCTCAGGCTTCACCCAACAATGACCAGCCTGTTTGGAAGATTGCGAGTGACTGTTTCCGATTTCAAGACTGGAATAGCTGAGGTTCTCTTCATCTCCGCTTTCCCCTCTAAAATGTCTGAGCACTCAGCAGTGATAATCTAGATGCTCTTTTTTTATGTTTTTGTAATAAAAGAAAAATGTCTTACACCACAAATTATGAAAAAAAAAGTTTATTTTTTTTAAATGTTGAACAAGGCATGTGACCATAATGATGGAGTAATAAATACAAATACGATCACCAAACAACCAACTGTAAAGTGACTGTCAATGTCTGCTTCCTTAAAGTTTTTAATGATGAAAATCCATCAGCACAAAAACACTTTGAAAAATACATAGAAAACACTCCTGTAATATTAAAATGACTCCACTTTAGATAACCTGATGATAGCAAGTACATTAACCTGTTAACTGAGGTAAAATACAACAGTATGACAGTTTGCCCGCTCTGACTAGCTAAAGCATTGAAGCAGTTGGTTAATAGTTAAGCATGCTTGCTCTTAAATAAATGAGGTGCCCACAATAATTTTAACAAAATGGGCTTTCTTTACAAGCCCGCTATTTGACAATTCCATATATTATTAAATTAACATTGTTAAAACATTTGCTTATCTTCCTGAGTCATTTATGTTTATACATTTTGGTCTAACTGTCTGGGAAAAACAATGGACACAACAGCAGCATAAATAAAACACTGGTAAAAAAAAAAAAAATAGGTGGATAAGCAGACATGATCATGTGTATATTTTATTCTTCAAACGGGTGACAATTAAGGGAAAATCCTAAATCAATGAGTGGAAAAACACCAGGAATGCAGACACATCCACGCAAGTGCACCGAATAGCACAGTTAAGCAATTTACATTCAATAGTGCAAGAGGAAATGATCTAAGTGACTTTGAAAGAGAGTGCAAAGACTGCTCAACTAGCTAGTGTTTCAATTAGAACCGTTGATGAAGCAACATCTGCATTTAGATCCATGGGAAAGAAAAGTAAATACGGTTGAAACTGTGGTTGATGGTGCACATTTGATGACCTTGTGCATTGGTGCAATAAGCAAAGAAAATTAGGAGCAACTCTTCCTTAAGTGATTTTGAATGTTGATGCAGGACGTGATCAGACTGTCAGCAAGAACAGTCCGTTAAGTTATACAGAGAGGGATATCAGTAGGGTTGCAGTGCATATACCCCTTTTCACAAAAATAAATGCACATTTGGGAGTTCAGTGGTTAGAAAACCATAGGCACTGGTCTACAGGGATGTGGAAATAAGTGATGCGGTCTGATGAGTCATCCTTCCCCATATTCTCACAAGTGGGTGAGTGCACCAAGACTACGGTGCAGGCCTGAGTGTGTGACCCCTACAGTGGGAGTGTCTGTGGCTCTTTTTTTTGCTGTGGAAGGCATTTTGCTGGCATAGTTTTTGGTCCACTTGTCTCCTCAGAGGGATGGGTCACTGCAAATGAGTATAAAGTTCGGAGTGACTACTTTTATCCTATGTCGAAACATTCCTGCCCTGATAGGAGTGGTCTCTTCCAGGATGACAACACCCCCATTCGTACGTCACTGAGTGATTTGATGAGTAAGTAAATGTTGTGAATCATATGCTATGGTCTTCGCAGTCACCACATCTCAACCCAGTTGAACACTTCAAGGAGATTTTAGAGCGACGTGCTCGCACGCTTAATAACCATCATGAAAACACCAAATGAGGGAATATATTTGGAAGAACAGCACCCAACACCTTTCTATGACACATTATGTTGGTTTTTCCTTTAATTTGTCACCCGTCTGTATATGATCCATGTCAGTGTATCTCTAGGTTGGGGACACTTCCTTAAGTAAACATAACCTGGCAGTTTAACCAGTTTTGTAACAACAGCGTAAACTACTTGCTTTACCTAGATGCCATCTCTGCTTGACGACACAAGTACTGCAGACTGAAGGCACAGTAACATCAGTACTCCAACTTTACAAAAGAGCTATACAAGCTTCCGTGATGATTACAGTTGTTAATATTTCAAATGGAAGTAACAACAAAGCATCAGCAACATATGGAGGACAGTGGTGCTTTTTAACCAACTACAACTAAGTGCCAGGAGGTTTAGGTGGATGGCAGTTGAGTGCTATAATGGCCTCAGACCCTTTTCATGGATTAAGAGTTGCCACTTGAGTGCATTTCTTCGACAATCGAAACTTCGACACACAAAAATAGAAAGCAGCACACATGGATAAACAGCTACAAATATTTACAGCTTCAGCTTTTCTCTTCAAGACATTTTCATCTGAACACCTGTGGTACACAAACAGCATAAAAATCCATTGGGGTACCAGGAAGATTATTTACAGATCAAAACAGTGGTTATGGTGACAATAGAGAGCCTTCTGGGTGACATTTAGCCAAGTTATTTGCCCCCATACATTCTCTCTATGTGGTGGAGATAGTGGTTCTTCAGCTCTTTCCTCTTCAGCTTGAACGCATCTGTGACAAGACCTGTCTCGGGGGTCCACGGCTCTGGACTCAAATGTACCTTCACTGGGATCTCAAATCGCTGGAGTTTAACTGTAAGGATGAAATGGGAAGAGGAGAACAGTGATGCTCACAGTATAGTACAATGAACAATGTGCCTCATTCACCAACTGTTTAACCTACTTACGAAGTTTTCACGAAGACTCCGACATTCATCAATGTTTTCTTATTTTGATTTGTTCATGTTCTCAGGTAAGAACAGAATCTACGCGCTCTCAAGAGCACACTTAAGCACATTTCCATGCTGCTATGTTTGTCGAAAATATCTGGTTATTGCATTTTCTTTAATTCTATAGTTGTATACTTTTATAGAATTTTAATTAACTAATTTATGATATTTTTAAAATTATTTTGAATATGTTACAAAGCATTATGGTCTTTTAAAATAAATAAAAACGACACTTATGTTGTGCTAACACTATGAGCTGCACAGCAATAGGCTGCAATTCATTTTCAATGGAAGCCGGTGACATGAAGCTACAAAACTGACGCTCAACACATGTCGCTGCCGACGAGCATGACATGCTACAAATCAAACCTGAGCTGGCCTCAACTTTATTCAGCGATCAAATGACGTAAAGAAATAATACGTTTTTATCTCTAGCTGTGGCACTGCTTTATTTAGCTTAGATAGCTGACGTTATGCTAGCTTTATGTGCATTGCGGGGCACACAGAATGCAATGAGACGGCAAAACATGATGTTAAAATGGAGCTCAGACATATTTTTTGACCACATACAAACTTAAGATGACGTTCAGTCGAGTTGCTTTGTGGCGAGTAGCAGACACACACAAAGCCTGTCAAAACATAACTATGTTAACAAGGGTTTAAGCAGCACTTCAACAGCGACTTGGCGATAACGTAGCGATAAATGCCCTGTTGCTTGTGATGTGAACACAGCATAACACTTTAAATCACATCAATTATGTAATTTGGGAATCATGTCATCCAAATTTGTGATTGATCACGCTATTTGTAGGGATGTGCAAGATTGATCAACTAGTTGTTGCTACCATTGCTAGTTGGCACCAGAAATGCTGGTCAGTTAAACAAATTATTAAAATTATTATTACATATTAATAAAATTTGCACACTGAAATGTCATGTGTTGCTCGTAAAATGTTGCTGGTTAAGTTTAAACTTCTGTTTAAACATCAGGGACATAACTTCTTAGGAATATCCCTTGCTATTTATAGGTCCAAATAGGCCTATTTCTGCACCCTCAGTCTACTCGCACAATCACATATTTATTGCTGCATCAAGATGTTGCAAATTGTGCCCTGAGGGGAGATCATATCTTCCAGGACCATGCAGAACTTTTTGCAGAGAGTAACAAGGGCAAGTCTGTTCCTTTGTGGGCATCTCTCTTTTATGTTTGTCAATATTTTTTCTGGCCTCAGATGTGAGATTGAACCTTATTTTCCTCTATCAATTATGTGCCTTCACCAGCTACAGCTTTCACTGAATGAGCATTGCATGAATGTTTTTAGTTTAATTTGTATCCACTGCTGAGCTCCTTTGGTGTACATTGGCAGGGCGTTACCTCTGATAATTAGGTACAACTGCCATACGCTTTCAGTTGACCAGGATAATGGGATTCGTTATTTTACAAAAATGTGTGCAAACAGCTCTGCCATGTAGGAACACGTCATGAGTCTGAGAGACATTTATTAGGACCTTTCTCGAACAAATGTAAGAAAAAACAACTTAGGAAGACATTGATTAATGAGGCCCAACGCCCATTTCCTCTAAAACATTGGTACACAGCATACAGAACATGTATTGGTGAAGATAAGGATAAAAGAAGTATGCATAAAAGTAATGATACTTAGTACAGCCATAACACAGTATCATGATTAACACATGGGCATTTCTTACTGTTAGCAGCAACCTCCTTGATCTCCTTCAGAACCTCTCTTTCCATGTCGGGGTGAGTGCAGAGCTCCTCCCATAACCCCTCGATGCCTCTCTGTTTGGCCAGTGCTGTCATCCTTTTCTGGTTGGGAACCACAAAGCTGATCACGTAGTTCTGGTCACTGAAAAGATGAATACAAACCAGGTTGTTAAAGGACTACAGAGAAAAACGTGTGTAGTTGCTGCTGAAAATTCGCAGTTGAAACAATTAAAACAGTTGACATTATCAGTTGAAGTCATAGGTGAAAAAGCATTCAAAATACAACACTGAAAGCTGAAATGATTATAAAGGAGGTGCTTATAAGAGGGCTAATTATTAATTTAAGTGACAACACCACATGAAGTGCTAATTTAATTGAAAGCGCCGACTAAAATTTAACTATCGGTTAAAGTTCAAGAACTGAAAGGAGTCGAAATGTCAGTTGAAACTTTGTTGAGTCAGTTGAAAAGGAAGTCCAGTAAGTATTTCATGACAATGCTAAGTGCTATGTTGTAGGCAACTGGACTTGCTTGCGTGGAGACAGGTGGAGTAAACTGAGTAAGAACAGTAGAAGCTGTTAATAGGGGCTGAAGAAGTTTTTATTTCACTTGTTTATTAGAGGTGAAGATCTGAGACCTGAAAGGGTTTTAAGTGTCAGTGCAAGTGTAAACATAGCAGTTCAAATGTCAGCTGAAGAGACTAATGAATGCAGCTAAAATATTGTTTGATGTTAAATGGCAAAAGTGTAAAATACAGAAGTGAACTGTGACCTAAAGGTCAATGTATGAGCTGGAAAAGTTGAGAAGCACAACTGATATTGCTGGGATATCTTGAGTGGTTAGCAGTTAGCATGAGAAGGCCACAGTTAGACTGGAGTAATTATACAATATCTGAGGGCAGCTTAGTTATGTATTTTGAGATTTATATATAATTCTGTAGTTTCTCAGTAGCGTTCCTAATGTATTAAAATCCCCAAATTCTGCTCAAAATATTCATGTTTTCACATCAAAATGCTATTTTCCCCATCGCTTCTAAAAACTTTTCCGTCCATGACCTGAAGTTGGTTTCTGCATGATGACGTTGCCACACATAAACACGTTTTATTGATCTCACACTATGAGTTTGGAGAAGCAAACAGTAGCATAGGGCATGGATGTTAAGCAACGTACTGCTGAGAACACCACAAGTTTGGTTCCAATGTCACACAATAACACAAACAAACTAAACGGCCGAGGCAACAGTAGACCAACAATTCCCATGTCCTGTGAGGTAAAATTACTGTTTTTGTCAATGGAGTCTGGTGGATTTGAACAGTGTGAAAGAACTGCTTTAGTTTCCCGTCATGAAGGACTGTCGGACGGCTAAGTAAAGCAGTAAAAAATAATCTAGATATGGCGTACACTTAAACTGTTAATGATTTTTGTTTAGGTGTTCCTTTCATGGGCGGCCTAAAAACATTTTGCTGCTGCCCCTGTCAACAACCACCAAATTCTTCTGACAGAAACAGTACTTTTACCTTGCAGAACAAGGAGAGTAGCTGGTCTTTTGCTGCCTTTGATTGTTTAGTTATTCTATGTTATGTTACTCTCAGAATCAAACTAATGTGGTGTCTATGGCAGTACATTGCTTAGCTTCTGTGGCCCGGTGCTTCTGTCTCCTCCTGCAAACTGGAAGAGTGCCAAGTGTAGTCTACTGTACGTGATACACTGACTGTGGATCTATAAATGTATTAAAATACAAAATTTGTAAAGAAAAAAAAAAAAAAGTAGTTGAAATACAGTATAAATGCAGTACTGTATTTTACTGATTCTCAATGTGTCTTCCCCTGGTTAAACATAGGTGTAATAATAATAATAATAATAATAATAATAATAATAATAATAATAATAACA
>JAPZEB010000026.1:8277464-8297502 GCA_029783705.1 Chaetodon striatus
CTGGATGTAAACTACAACTTGACTGGTTGGCAGATTCATACATCTGAATTTCTGTAAAGTGTTTGTACACACACACACACACACACACACACAAGCAACAGTGGCTCCAATGTATTTATGTCGATGTCGCCCTCAAGTGGTTGGGAAATAGTAGTTACTTCCTCACAGGAAACCTGAAAGGAAGTGAAAGTGTAAATTGAAATTACAAAGTACTTTAGATTTTATCAACTGGAAATTAATTTATCATCAGTTTTATTTGTAATATCCTTCCTTTCTTTTGTGTATATTTTCAATGGAAACAGAGACTTCATGAGGAGTCAACAAGTTGTCTTACCTCATTTAATGTCCTCATTTTCTGTTCACTGTGTAGAAACTTATATTTAACCTACGAACCAAACAGGAAAAACTCTAAAGGCAATCATAGCTTTGGATCATGTATTCTTTCTTCCTCTCTTTAGTCTTTTTTTTTTCTTGAACATCCCTATCAACGAAACCAGTGTACAATGATGAGACATCATTTAAGATATTGGATAAAGGTAATCAGAATAAGGTTCAAAGTAGTGTAACAGGCCTACAATAAATTAAGTCAAAGGCGGTTACTGCAAACATGGCACAAATAATAGCAAATATATACTAGTAGTATGAATATGTAATAGATAAATTGATTCATAAAATAGAACAGATACAGTTAAATGTCAATAAAGCCTTGATTGATTGATCGATTGACTGATTGACTGTTTAAGTCGACGTGAGAAACGTGCACACTGTTACCTACGTTGTGATGCCTGTAGAGGGCAGTGTTGTCGAGTGGGTAACATTGATGAGGTGGAGATGCGCTTGTTTTGTGAACCACAGTAACCCTAGATACATTTTTTTGAATACTGACCCCACTCTGAAAATCATGTCATGTCTCCCCGTCCCCTCAGACATGTCATCATTTTTGCCATTCATCTTACTCCGTTTACCAAAGCACCACGTGTGTTTGAATACACTGCATAGCCATAATAAAGGGCTGAAGAGAAGCTTTCCAGAAGCATATCTGCTTGATGAGTGTGACATCACACAAGGTGGTGGTAACGTCACATCTTCCCCTTTTAACACTGTATTTTCTCCTCAGGTGTTCAATCACGTCTCCAAAATGTTTGTGATCTCATAATATTTATAATCAATCATCAGATTTTTTTTTCTATTGGACTGTAGCACCGCGCCCGCGGGCTGTCTCTTACAAGAAAACATTCGTCCCACATAGTCGCTGCCCCACGTGGCTCATGGCTGTTGCACAAAAACATCACGAGTGGCTGTTGCAGCTGTGGGTGCTACAAATACAGCACATGGTAGCGTTTGGTAGCTGCTCGTAGCGACGGACACCACCGGGCCCCAAACTCTGAGCCTGTCTTTACCCTCAGTTTACAAGTTAAAGTTGAACAACTTTCACCTCGGCAACTGTTAGTTTTAAGACTCCAACAACTTTAAAGTTGTTTGTCTTCGTGCAAAGGTGTGCGCGAGCGTTACATAGCGAGTTTGAGGACTTTTAAAAACACTTGTCCCACTCCGCCTGCAGCAGCCACGCAGAAGCTAGCATGTCGACTGGCACAAAGGAAGTTAAAAGCTGCCCCATCCCTACCAGGGTGCTCACCCTGAAGGACTGGTCCCAGCTACCAGACTGTTACAGCCAGACACCCGGTGGGACCCTCTTCTCCACCACGCCTGGAGGTAAGACCTGAGGAGTGCTACGTCTTCTTTCATTTCTCGAGGTTTTATGTTTGGTCTACTGTTGTTTTCTGAAAAGCGTCACTACACGGAACTTGCCAGAAAAAGTTAGCTAACTTCAATGGCTTTAACTCAACAGTGTGTGAATAAGTGCAGGAGCTCATATCGCAACAATGAGCTCTCGCGAGAGGCTGCAAACAATGTAAACGTGCCTAAAACTGCTAATATAAGTATACGTGTTTGTTATTGTTGGCTTACAATGGTTAGCTTTCTCCGCCCCATTAAAAATAATAATGTTAGGGTGTAAACAGTTAGTAACCAAAAATAGGATAAAGCTGGATAAATGCCTTGTTGTTCCCATTCTGCACACTGACAGTTGGCTGCAGCTCTCATGTTGTCAACACATTTGATAATCACACGCGCTGTCTCTCAAGTTTGCTGTCGTGTGTGGATTTTGGCAAAGTGAACCAAACAATGGAGTCAAGCTGTACTTTAACTTTAGTTTATCCCACGCACAAGTTGCATGGAGTCATCTTTTCTTACTTTAAACAAAAATTAAACTGCTTTTAAATGAATATTACATAGTATCAGACATGTGTTTTCATAGCTGGTAGTAGAACAACAGCAGTAACTTTGACTTGCATGAGACATGAATACTGCTGTAAACATGTCAAATAACAGAACACACACTGAGGTCTGAACACAGGGTCACTTGTTGCTGCATCAAAAACACTGATGTCTAAGGACAACAAGAGCTGTCTAACCCGTGACTTGTGATTTAAAGGGTGTATGTGTCCAGCTGCCAGAACAGTGATTGGTCTCTGCCTGGTGGAGGAGTTGGATGCCGTCCTATCCCCGCTTCTCTTTGCTTTGCATTTCAGGAACAGTAGGGAACATTCTGTACAAGTTAAGAGGAGGAGGAGGAGGGAAAGGAAATGTCTAATGCACAGGCACAGCGAGAAGTATTTAAAAAAAAAAAAAACGTATCTAAAATTGACGGCGCTGGTAAACACAGCAAAGAAAGTTGCAACACAGAGTTTGACTTGTGCTCCACTTTGTGTGCAACACATTTCACACTACGGGGGTCACGCCATGTGTTGCTGGCCTGGCCCCTTTTTTACATAACTGCTCCAATGCTGCCTTGCAATGCATTGCTTGCGCTATAGCTTGCATTCCAGCCCCCTTTACTCGCCCCAGTTCTCTCTCTCTTCCCCCTCTGCTATGCTTCCCTTTGTCCAGGATGAACTGCTCACCATTCAGTCATTACATAACGTGTTTTTCCTTGTAGCGAGGCTGAGCAGATACTGTACCGAACAGCTCAAACTCCAATAAAGAAGAAGTAGGACACTCCTTGACTCAGTCACGTCCTGGTCAAACTTATCACAACATGCCATTTATGACACTGTTTTTCGCTTGGAGATGACCTAAGTCCAGATGGAGACAGACACGAGACGTGCCAAGTAGATTTTAGATGTGACAAGCTGTAGGGTTTTTGTGAATCTTAATGCTTCAACCCTGTCACAGTTGTCAGGAAACTTGAGAAAAGTCTTTCTCGGATTCACAGCCAAGCAGGTCACTTCTGCAGTCAGTGTTAAAGATTTCAACCAGTCGAAGAACGAACATGTGGCTTTAATCTCGCAGCTTCTTGCTTCAGAGAGAGAATGTTTTGTGCTCTGATTTCCTAGAACTCATTGCAGTGGCAGCCTTCAGCCCTCCCCTCTGCGCGCACACAGAACCCTGCTTTTCCAACTCAAATCCCCTCCGGTAGAGGATAATGATATTTAACTCCCCAGATGTGCACCTTGCCAAGATGCAAAGATGCTTTTAATAACTTTGCTATTATATATTATTAGATATCCCAGCATTTGCTCTGTTGTGTTCAGAGTATTCACTTCCCCTTCTATCAGGAAGTGAGATTTGATGTCTGTTTGCTGCAGGTCACACAGCAGATTTTCTCTTTTCTGTCAAACACAGGCACCCGCATCATCTATGACAGGAAGTTTCTGTTGGATTGCCGAAACTCCCCTCTTGCCCGGACCCCCCCATGCTGTCTGCCTCAGATCCCAGGGGTGACAGTACCTGCTACACACCCCATGGGGAAACTGCAGGATCTAAAAGAGGAGGCAGAGGAGGAAGAGAAGGACATTGCAGGTCAACAACTATTTAGTTCCTGTTTCCCATGAGCTTGACTAGTTTTATAGAGTTGACTTAAGTGGTAAACACACATTTTCATGTTCTTGGGTGCAAACACACATCTATGTCCATACACTTTATGCTGTTTATGGTTTTATGAAATTGAAACACCCCCACATTTTGGAGCCGCACCTAGTAAAAGAACACATATCAATTTAATTCTACATTAAATGCTTTTTCTAGCTTAGTGTATCTTATTTTCATGCACTTGCAGTCGTCATTTCACGTTGTCATGAGTACATGGTGTGTGCTAATACATCAGATAGGTGCAGCATGTGTTCCTGCAGTGCCATGCATACTTTTTTGCAGTACAGCAGTTGTGCCGTGTTGAGGACTGGGACAGGAGTGCTCGGTCATTATCGCCATGTGTGAGTTTAGTCTTTCAGGGGCTGCGCCTTCATGGGTATACCAGGCTTTTAAAACTAGGTCAGTGGCTTATTATTTCACAGCCACTATATATTTCATATTGTATAGGTAGGCTTTCTGTATATTAAAGGCTGATAGTGTCAGCTGTTCATTTGTTGCTGAGTGGCTAAGAAAGATATCAACAATTATTTATTTGCGTTTACTGAATTTTCTGTGTTTCTCAAAGCCCTCTCAAGAGGATACAATAAATTGTTGGAGATGAAAGACCTAAATGTGCTCATGGGCAAGTTGAGACAGCCATTAATTATCTAGCGAAATACATCAAACCATCAGTATATCTCTCTCCACTCCTCCTGTCAAACAAAACACGGTGAGGATTATTGTTGACCCCTTTTCTCCTCTGCCTCCCTTGTCTGGCTTGGTAAACACACAGGACATGTCATGCGGTCTGGATTTGTAGGCTACACCCATTAAGTCAACTGTTTTTGTTTTTTTTCTTGCCAGTTATGAATACATTGATAAGGTCTGTACTGTGTCTTCTTCTCTGATGTCCGTTAAGGTGTGGTTGTACTCTGGATGGAAACACAAGTGTAAACTGTCGGTTGATTGTCAAATACCTTCCCATTTTAACCGTAAACGTTTCTTCTCTTCCTTTTCAACAGATGAAAACCAGTTTGAGATGGACATCTGAGCTCCAGTATTACCTCCTGTGGAGAGTTCTTAGTTAAAACACCTCCAAGGTCATTAATGACTGTAATGTATTGCATATAAGGCTTTTTTTCCACCTTTATTTTTTAAATAAAAGCTTTTGTGAGGAACCAAAAAGAATGGAGAAAAGGTAGAAAACTGTAGGGTGTTTTTGACCCTAAAAAAGTGTTAAGCCAAGCAATGGTATTTAATGGGCTGATTGGTTGCTCACTCACTTCAGAGCTGCAGCAGGATTGAAAAAATCCATCTTGATTTCACTTTTTTTTTTTAATCTTTTGTAAATAACATTGTACAATGTAGCCTATTTTTTAAGTTGGGGAATATAAAATGATTACATTAAGACATGTAGAGTTTTTCACTGCAGGCATCAGTTGTTTTGTTGTATTTCCTCCCAAAAACGGATGGCTAACAATGTGTCTCCAGATATTGGGGGTCAGGGCCTACTGAAAATCAGCACCTACTCTGTTTTCTATGGAGGGAGAGCTGAAATGTGAATAATTTCAAATAAAGGCTATTCAGACTGTCAGCAATGGCGTGTGTGTTTTTTTTTGTTTGTTTTTTTTCATTAAATGTATATCACACTCGGTTTTAAGTGATGTGTACGTTGGGGTTATTCCTCATATCTATGATGTAAATTGTAATAAAACCATTAGATTATGCACTTACTTGCATCATAAGAGCAGCATACTGATTGGAAGAGCTTAACCATGTAACATCCGGTCTATGTCACACCATTAAATGGCCTCATGTAGTCATTAACCTGCTGTTTTTACAACTTCTAATAGTTTTCTTAACCAAATTTTAAGTTTTGCTCTTTTTAATTTAGCGTTTAATGACATGAAACTTTGGCCCTTGAAGTTCACTGTCTGTGTTTTCTAAGAACACGCAGGGCAAATCTGTACTCTGTTAATATGTACCTAATGTACAGTTTGACTAGGAGGAGCTATATTTCCTTAAGAACCTGTGTAGCACCTTGTGTAACAGGATCACATGTGGCCACAGAAACCTTAATGTTAAGGAGTTGCATAACTGTCTCATGTATGGAGTGGTATGTTGTTTTGCACCAGCAGAGTGAACTCCCCTCACTGAGGCAGACAGACTTGGCCCATCTGGGTTGAACTGATTAAGCAGCTAAGCTTTAGGCTAAGTTATTAGCATTGAGTTTAAACATTAGCATACTTTGTTACCAAGATGGAATATTAAGCAGTCAGATATGTTTTAGTAGATGTGCATCTGA
This sequence comes from Chaetodon striatus, assembly GCA_029783705.1. Classification (NCBI taxonomy): domain Eukaryota; kingdom Metazoa; phylum Chordata; class Actinopteri; order Chaetodontiformes; family Chaetodontidae; genus Chaetodon; species Chaetodon striatus. The sequence continues at coordinate 8,283,679 of JAPZEB010000026.1, forward strand.
TCATATGTGACCAAAAAACTCTCAAGTCTGCTAAAACAAAGCTTTTAAAGATAATGTAGTGATATTTTTTAACAGGGTACCATTAGCACATGGTGTCTACACAGACTCCAGCACACTGTTTTCAGCCGACATAAACACCAGTGTTAGAGCTAGGTATGCCTGCTTGTTCCAGACACTGATCTGTAGATTAGGGAGGCTGACTGTAGGAGTAGGTCTGGTCTTAAGGAATGAGGTCAGCTGCAGCTCAAAGGCCAGGCATATTGAAACCCCTCTGCAATGTAGGGGTGGGGTGACAACTGCTGGTATCTGACCAGGCAGTTATTACAAATATGTCATTGTGGATTTACTGTACATCTGAGTTATGTTGAGGCAGATATGGCATAAATATTTGTTTCAGCACTGATGACCCCTAAAACTTAGGGTTTAAAGCTACAGTGTTGCTAATGTCAAGATGTCTTCCCGTGACAACAGAGAAGCAGGTTCCTGTGTGTTGTGTAAGTTAGTGATATGGGTCAGTCTGCCTACCTGGTCTCATCCTATGGCTTTGCAGGTGTGATTGTCAACCACTTTGCATTGCATCAAAGTTATCCGACTTTTGGCCAAAAGGCTGTGATTTACATGATTTTATTTATGATTAGACTCAAAGCAGGTCTACACATGTGCTCAGTATTTGGCCCATGACAGTTTTTCTAAGAGCATGCAAAGTCAACTTCCTGTGTGCCATAGTGTTATTGCACCCTACAGCAAATACTGGAGCCAAGCACACTGCAGTGCATATTGATAAGATAACTTTTTTTTTGCCAATGTCAGGGTAATACTCAATCACTTGGCTGTTTTTGTAAAACGTGCTGATTGACCTGCCTGCACTGTTTGAACAAGTTTGTCTGTATGTTTGCACTAGGCTGCACGTGAGAACAAGGGCAGGTGACTGTGAAAAATGCCACATGCTCCTGTTGTGTAGTTTTGAGGGATTTCCTAGCTGGCAGAGGGGGGAGGTATGAAACTGAAAATGACACTTGAATGTTTTTGGTGACGCATGGTGAGGAGTGGGTTATTTTATCTAAATGCGAATTTACTGGTACACCTCGTGCTATCACCAGTGCCATTCTGGCATGGGCACCAGTGTACAAACATAGCTTTGGTTTCCAGATTAAAAGGGGTTAGAGCTGCTATATGCCACAGGTGTACACAGATTTATGCATAGATATTTTATAAGATTCCTACTACACTTTCAGTAGCATGACATGTATAGTCTATAATTAACAATAAATCCCTTTACCTTCAACAATAGGCCTTTCTGACCTATTAAAAACCAGTGATTAGAAACTAAATCAACATGGGGTAAATCATAAGCTAAAGGGACTGTTGACCATCTAGCTCTCTTATAACTAAAAAGTCATAGATACAGAGGACACAAATGCACATGTATCATTGTGATTATAGGTTTAAAGTTTGTTTACTTTGGAAAAAAACTCACAAATGTATGCAAAATCCCTCACACATCTGCACAGTTGTATGAAAGCCACTCTGTATGTGTCATAGATATGCTGTCATTTATTGTCATCGTACACAGGGTATAACAAAATGCAGTTGTAGACTCTTTATTCCAAGAAACAAAAACAGTAGCGTGTTCTTGTATGAATTCATGTCAGGAGGAATGTAAACAGCAGCAGCAAAAACACATATGCCACATATGCTAATTTGCCATTGGCCATTTTCAATAATTATAAATTGATAAATGGGATTATGTCCTTCTGCAGCAGTGGTAATCCATAGCTCAAAGTGGGGGATCCTCGCTGGCACGTTTTTCACTGGGCATGTGACAGTGACACATAAGCTTGCCAGTAACTTACTGGACAAAGTATTCATCACTGAGCTAGGCCGAGGTGTGTGCAAACTGGAATTTGACAAGGTTTATTTTATTGTCTAGAAATGCGCTGCAATGTGCAAACCCTCATATTGTTATACTGTGGGCATGACAAAGTAATTCCATATATTGCTGAGGTAAAATTTGTCATAATTTCACCAAAAAATAAAGTATTTAGTGCTTTTTAATGGCATCGCACAACATTAAAGCCCAATAGTGACCAAAACTGTGCAAGGATGACATCCATAAAATGTTGTTTTGGATAATATCAGCCTTGTACCGCTGTAAACAACTTCACCCCTGACCACCCCATGCCTTCCCTCTGAGTTTCAATGAACTCTTGCTCTATTGGCCTTTACCATAGACAAACTATTCCCCCTTTTCATCTCCTTCCCCCTCCCTCACCCCTTGCTCCCCCTCCACTTTCCCCGTAAGGGGGCTGGTAGAGTCGGCAGACGGACGAGGCTCTATTTTTGTCAGCTGCTCCTGCTGAAGCTGTGGGTACAGGCTTGGGCTGAATTGCCCTGGTGACGATGTAAACAGACACTCACACACACGGTCTGCTCGGTCACGTCTATCATGTCAGGGTGGGGATGGGGACTGAACTGGACTGCATGTTTGTCTCATGCATGGACCCACGTACACAGTTTTAAATGTACACTACAGTCACACAGACACATTGCAAGAATTAAGTCAACTGTTTTAAAGAGTGACTTTTGTTGAGTAAATGATAATTAGTTCCTAGATGTGCTGCACTTTATTAACAGCTTGTGTCTCAGGTTTGATTTCACTTTCTTGGATTACACCAGATTCACAAACAAGTATTGTGTATGTTATCACTAGGTTAATCATTCTAGCTCCTGTAAACAAGGTTTGCAACACAGGACTATGCAATATTTTTAAAGTGCATAAAATTAGAGGGCACACTCTAACTTTTGATTTGTCCTGAGAGAACTAAACCTACACTGAGAGCAAACCTTGGCCATGCTCACAATACAACAAAAAGTTTAGAATGACACTGCAGAATAATTTCTGCGACCATGTATTTGGCTCAGTCTTAGGATAAAGTGAAACATTCCTTTGCTGTTCCTTGCAGAATCTCTGATATATCTCACAGGACGGTCTCAGATCAGTCTTTTAACAGCTGCTGCAAGGCCATTGCTTAATGTGTCACCAGTAACAGTACCTTCACCAACATGTTTTCCATGCATGACTTAGTTTGTACTAGCTGTAAATATAGCTTAGTGTGTGTATATGTCAAAGGTCAGGTCCTTGTTTCTCAGGAGCACCCCTAGTCTACAACTCTGTCCATTGTTACAGGCCACTTATTGTACAAACATACTGTGCAAGCTTTTATCACATGTTGCTACACGGTCTGGTATCACCTTGCGGAACAGTAAGACCAATGCCTTTTAAGCTCTGTCAATGGCAGCTGTGAAGCTGGCTGGCTGCTGGTATGCCACTATGTTCATACTGGACTCATGTAGTGTCATGTCTGATAAAGAAACTGAGATGATGTTTCACAACCCTGTCTCACCTAACGCCCCTTGTATGTGTGTGCAGTATATGTGCATGGGTGCCTTCAATAGACAGCTGTACAGTGCTGGACCTAACACACTCGGCGCCCTCCGCAACCCTCCTCATACATTTTTCTTCCTCTTCTTTCATATTATGTATTAATATATTATTATTATCGTTTATATTTATCGTACTTATTACTAGCAAGAACAAGCGCTAATGAGAAATCAACACAAATAAAAAAAAAAAGAGGGCTAACTAGAGTGGCTGCCTATGTCACCTATAGGAAGATCCAATGCTGCAGCTGTCGTTAATAGTTCCGTTGCAAATTAATAATATACATACTAACAGTGTGGAGAATATCATACTTTATTATAGACTAACTACCCACAAACAATCACCTCTCACTGCTTCCCGACATTTCCTCCACCACTGGCCTGTATGTGCTGTATACACTCTGTGCACTCACAATAAAGTAAATACTGCCTATGCATGTGTTTGCACATGTGTGCACATGTGCTTCGCTCTGTCTTGTCACTGCCAACCTGAAAAGAGCAGAGACACTGACACTGAGTTAAAGCTGGACATGTGCAGAGAGGCCCTAGAGCCATTACTCTTTCTTGTCATAACAGAAACTGAGCAGACTCACTCAGATATCGGCTGCTCTTCTAACACAACATGTAACAGTTACACAGACACAGCATTGGGACCCTGTAACCCAGATAATTCTTGAGCATCTCATTAATCTAAAGGCATTCAGTTCCTTTTTTGTAAGCTTATATGTAAAGGAAAGCTTTAAATTTAAAGATTAAAAAGTTTTGCAGTCAGTCTTCAGTGTGTTTTGGGTGAAAACATACAAAGCAAAACAGATTACATGTAAGTTTTGTTTAAATCAGGTAGTGTCAGTGCTCCCCCATATGCTGAATTTATACTGGAGGGCCGTTATGTGGGTGGCATGTGATGCTGATAATTCCATTTATGAAAAGAAAACTAAAACAAAGACACTAGTAAATATACTAGCCTACATCACAACATATTTCAAGAACCCACTACCTGTTGCAGAGAGAGCAAGAAACAGCAACAACAAGCAACACAGCAAGAGAAGAATAGACTGGTAGTAGCCTGACATCTGCTGGAGGAAAACCAGTAATGCACCTTAGCCAAACAGGTGCATAAAACACAATGATGTAGTTGAATAGAAGAGCTTCAAAATGTTTGTTCATTTTTATATATAATTCTATTAAATTTTAAATAAATATTACATAATATTGTTTGTTTCTTAAAACGTGTAAGAGCTGTAAGTTTCCATAAGCTCATCAAAATCAAATTCCAAGGCAACTAGGTCACGAATTAATTATTAATTTTTATTAGTCACCCACCTTGGCTATCCTCTCCCCTCATACTTATGTCGTCACAGACTTGGTGATGTCGGCCTATTTAATCTTTTATCTAGTCAGATGATCAGGAGTCATTGCTTTTCCCTGACGTCCCTCTGGTCATCACTCTGCCCTGTGATTGGACGCCGTGAGCAGCGACTGCCGCAGCAGCCAATCCCCTCCTTTGTTGCCCACGAGCACTCCCCGTGCCGTACCCTTCAAATGACGTCACGTCCCGCAAACGCGATACGCACTCACTGGGTCTCTGGACAGAAGAGGGTCGCTCATTGCGGTAAAAAAAAAAATTAGTAAACACTAAAGACAGAAGGACTTTCTTTCTACACCGACATTACTGCTGTAAACAATATAAGAGGACAATATTTATTCAAAGGTAGGTGGTCCACTCATCTCCGTAACGGTTGTTATGTGTTTAGGAGCGTAGTCATCATGAACTTAGGGGGCTGGAAAACTGAAACTGTGGGTTGTGGCCTGCAGGTGCAACTTCAATCAGGCCTATGTTAGTAACTAATATTATTTCTTAAAGATTATATTGATAATCTAACTCAGTGTCTGCGTGGATATATACTAAGACTACCACAATTCTCAGTACAACTGATATCAATGGACCGTTAGCTAGGCTACATATGGTAATATTAAGCTAGTGTGGTAATATTGAGCTAGTAACAAACTAGCTTAGTAACCGACCTTAAATTAAGATTATGCGGCTAAATGTCACCTTAGTTTGTAGCAACAATAACTCTGGTTATTGTAAATGAAATATCCTTTGTTCTATCAGTCTGTCGTGACTTAGCTCGGTCCATATGTTTTCCTTCGTGTGTGTTTGTGTGAGAAAGCAGTGGTTCTGAATCTTCCTAATTAGGTCCAATGGGGTGTCTTACATACACCCAGCCTCTTTAGTCCAGTGCTGTTTCTAGATGTAGAGAAGGTAAACACAGGCTGCCAGGCTACAGAGGTGCTATGTAACACGGCCTGTGTAGGCACAGTCTCAGGGAAATGAAGCACTTTTTGTACAATAGGCCAGCTTCGTCTTGTGCTTTAGTTCTTAGGTCATATTTTTGTGTCAACACAGGAATACACTACTGTTTTTGTTTTGTATTTTTTTTCTTTTGTAGCCTAAAGGGTATACCACTGAATTTTAGTTGTGCATTGACAATAAGTAACTGAAATGACGTTAAAGTCGGCATCACATGGTCAATTTCATGAGTACTACACATTTTCTGTTTAAACTTCTGCATAAGAAAGGGAACCTTTTTCATAAAAGCATGTTCTCCCAGTATCCTGTCAGAGCATTGTGCTTGGCATTTACGATATATCAAACTAACTGCAGCTGCTGATGCCAGCAGCCCTGACCTAGTTTACAGAGTTTAGATTTATTTGATCAATTACCTCCTTTGTTCCACACTACAGAGGTATTGTTTTGATGGAGGTTAACAAGTTCCACCGGTTATGTGTTTCTAATTGTACATTGTTTAAGGCAGCCATTGAAATAACATATGTTAGTGAACTGACTTCGCCTGTTTACTCCTTTGTTAATATATAAAATGCCATTGTCAGAGGGATTCATGGATTCAGAGACATCTCAGGTGCACTGTTTATGTGTGTCTGTACGTGATATTATCACCATGATACTGTTGTGGAAACATTATGTGAGCTCACTCTATTACCCTTGCAGTCCAACAGGAAAAACAAATGACAAACATGCAAATGAACATACACTTAGTCATACAGTGAACACACAGGGCAACTGTGCAAGCCCTCATATGAGAGACAAGACCTGTGAATCACTTCTCATCGTTACTTAATCTGATACCAAGAACTGGTGCAGATTTATATGAGGGACAATAAAGGCCAACGTGTCCTACAAGGTGAACTTTGATGCTGTAGACATTCTTAGTGGTGTCAGATTACTGATTATTGGTAAGGTCCCTTTGAAAGAAGCTCTTTCTAAGCTTTTAGCCAGTAATGTAACACTCTGTAGTCACAAATGACTTATAAGGTGGAACAAAGATCCCACAGCCATCAAAGAAGCTTCACTGTTAACAGGGAGAAAGAGAGAGAGATCTGATAATTGTGTTATTTTACTAGTCCTTGCTGCCTTAAGGTACAACAAAAACAAACCATCAGGGATCATTCTGTTCCTCCTGGAGCATGGTAACCATAGTTACAGAGGCCTTGCCATCTGTCAGCAGCTTTAAGAACACATTCAGGTAGTGAAATGTCCAGCCATCATTTGAAAAGCACTGCACAGAGAAGCTTACTGCTGATGATGTAGTAATTGTGACTCAATAAAACATTAACAGTTGTATTTCTTCTATTTCCCCCTGGGTCTATTTAATCTTACACTTTCATGGTGTTGAGAAATGTACTCTTATTATTAGGTATTCTCTACCACTAACTAAGAGCCATTGAACCTGGTTGTTAAATTATTGCCAAATGAGGTCATCAAAGAGATAAAAATCAGTTGTTGTACTGTGAACCTAATAAACACAATGTTATTGTCTTTTTCCAGTACAAATAAAGGCATTGATGTCTACCAATTCATGACATGCCTCTTGATGCATTTCAGTTTACAGCTACTGCATTGCTTTGTTATAGGCAGAAGATTGGAAGTGGCTGAAGAAGCTGAGCAGAAAGGAGTTGGAGTGCTATTTAGATGTTTATAGTGTACATATACAACTTGACAGAGGAATCCTGGGAGGCCTAGCAGAGATGCGGTTTTCCATCTGGCCCACCCTCCTTTGTTATGGCTGTTCTACATAAGCAAATCTAGTGATGAAGGCAAGCATGAGGGTTGTGATGGACCCGGATCTGCCTTATCATAAGCTATTAGTGGGAGGTTGGGAAATGCATTTCCTTCTCACAAGGTCTAGAGCGGAACAAATAACCTTAAGACTCCAAGCTGATCACAAACATTTATTCTAAACAGCCTCAAAATTAAGACAGTTCCTGAACAGGCAACAGAATGAAAATCTTTAATCCCCAGTGTTCTGTTCATCTCACACATCACACAGAAACTACGAATGTGTGATGTCGATCATTCGACATGTCACCTTTCATGTTTGTGTCTCTGTGTTTCTGAGCAAAGAGAAAGTGTGAAGCACAACCAGTACAGGCCTGTTTGGTCACTGCACTGTCTGTCTCTCTCCCACAGTTCGTTTGATTAGCCTTACCTTGTACCCCGTGAAGCTGACTCCTCCATTTGTAAAGTCTGTGTGTGAACAGCAAGAAAATGGTGCTTATCTGTGGTTGGGCTGATGTGGGTTGTGATTGACTATTGACTCATAAGACAACCTCAACAAGCAAAAAATAATATGCTGTGCTTGTCTTTTCTGTGTGGCTGTGGAGACCATGGTTGTTTGCCATACGAGACTGCAAAGACAGGAAACTGCAGTAGATGAGTTGAGGGATTAAGGAACAGCTATATGCTGTGTACTTTCTGTTCTGGGAGACAGTTGCATCATATTTGTGCCTGCCTGAAAATGTTCTGTTCTTATATCAGGACTCAGAGGAATTCATTGTCTAATTTGACTCTAGAGGCTGAATTACACACACACACGCTCATTTACATTTCTCTATGGTACATACAATACCATACATCTCTCTGATCTTGAAATAGACTTAGGTGCATTCACATGAATATAAAGATAACTGCAAACCGTGATGATGGACTGTTGTTTGAGCTTTACAGTATAATATCAAAGGGTTGGGAGTCAAAAACCGGTTCCAAATTATTTGATACACTGGAATCGTATGCCTCTGAGTTTATCATTTCCCTTTAGTGATGCCAGCATATTTTCCTGACAGTTACGCATTGCAAAACAACGACCACAGCGTGTCCGTTACAGCGGGTAAATATCCTGTGTTATAATAACATTAGCATCATGCAGGCAAGCTTAGGAGATTTTTTGTATGACTAAGAAAGTCTAAATGAAAACAATTTCCGTCCAGATATTCTCTGATTTCATCTACACTGTGTGCAGACTCAGAGATAATAAAACAGTTGCTCTGAGGCTAAAAACCTGAATAGAAAACACACATTTTCACACAGAAAACTGATTGGGAATCGATAAAGATAAGCTGAATTGAAAACGGCATTGTTATCTATAAAACCTTGTCAATTCTCATACAAATAATACATAATAACCCCATAAAGTGTATATTGTTATTGCTGTAGTAGGGAAATCAATTTGCGTAGTTGTATGCAGTGTAATTAAACTCTACATGTGAACACTTATTTTTGAGAGTATTTAAAATATGTAGAATTTGTATTGTACATTATCTTTAACATATCTGTCAACAGCCCATATCTGCATTAATAGAGGAAAACAAGTTACACTCATTTCTAATATGGGACTTGTATTATCTTATATTCTCCTTATTGCACATCAGTACTGGCATTGTTGAATAAAAACACACACATCCTCCACCTGTGGTTATTGCAGTGTTTACTCAGCACTCATTAAAATGAGAAAAGTGCCGTTATTTAACACCATCACTCATATTTTCTTGTTTTTCAGGTGATTGTTCAACCCAAAGATGAATTTTGAGCAGCCCCCTCCATACCCAGGCAGTGGCCCCACTGCTCCAGGCTACCCAGCCCAGGGCCCACCTCCTCAAGGCTACCCACCCCAGGGTTATCCTCCACAGGGATACCCTGTGAACATGGAGCAGCCTAATCCATCTTACCCTAACTACCCTGCCGGACCAATGGGCCCCGGAGGTCCTTACCCTGGCCCGGGACAGCCTCCTTATGGGTACCCTGGACAACCACATCCACAGTTCGGCTGGCAGGGGGGACCCCCTCCTGGGCCTATGTACGGGGAAGCTCCCAAAAACACAGGTGAGCAATAACACACGTTAGAGATTGATACAGATATGCTCGCTATTCATAACAGTGTCAGAACATTAGTATATAGTATATATTGGAAGACCACTGATGACCACTGAGGATATGAGCAGTGCTGACAGGAAGGAGTAAAGTCAGTGAACTGTGAAATGGTTTGCCCTTTTGAATCCAAGCTTTTTAAAAGATAGTGTCAGGTAGCCAAAATCAGCAGTCCCATTATGTAGATATTGTTGCGCACACTGACACAAATAGAAGAGGCTCTTTGTTTAACCAAATACTTAATTTCTGACCCCAAAAATGTTCACTTTTTGTTACTTTTTTTTTTACTTTGTGTCACCTTTTTCATTTCAAATTTTTCTTAGTTTTCTTAAAAATTGTATGTATTTATTTATTTTTTTTAACTGAGTGTCGAGCTGCATCAGGAGAGTTTCAATATTCATAATGAATCAGTATAGTGAATATTCAATAATTTGGGTTGCTGCAGGTCCTCAGTGGGTTTCTTTCATCATCAATTAACATTTTCGCATTGTTCAAATCAACCTTTTTTTTTTCAAACCTTAAATTAGCCTATCCACACCTATGGCTGTCTGTTGATCACATGAATCACGGCTCACAAGTTGTAGCAGTCTGCATACATTGTATACGGCCTCTTTCAGAAGACATGAGAAGAAAAGCACAGGTGTAAATAATAGAATTCATGATGGTTGAATTCCATTTAGCTGCTTTGGTTTCAGAGTCCTTTAATACTTTAATAAAACAGAGACACCATAATGTTATTTAACAATGATAAGTGAAAATACCAACTGCAAAAAATTCCTATTATTTCCATCATCAGTTAATCTGCCATGTATTTTTCTAGGTGAGGTTAATTTATAATTCATTTGGTTTCACTTAAAATTTGTGATAAATGCCCAAGATGTCTTGAAATCGCAGACACACAAAGATATTCACTTCACTGTATTGTGAAACAAGGACAAGATGAAAATCCTCACAGATGAGGTGCTGCAACCACCAAATGTTCCTGCTAAAATAAAAAAAAAACCCAACAACTAAAAAAACAACTTAAATGTTTAATCGATTATCGAAAAGTTGCCCATTCATTTTCTGTCTCTTGACTAATTGATTGATGAATGAATTGTTTCAGCAACTAGTACTGCAAAATGCAGCACCTGTCAGCGTGTAGAGGAGGCAAATTAAGGATAAAAAGTGTGAAGTCAAGCCAGGTTTAAGATAAAAGGTGTGTCAATGCAGTAGCACCTCCCAACTGAGCATCCAGAATGGAGTGTAGCGCAAGCTGTGAAACAAAAAGCACACATGGTGTGGTAAAATATTCAAAATGAATATGCAAAGAGAACAGCGGAGCTTCCAGAGAACACAGTTAACACCTTTATGTATTAAAGCGCGCAGCGAGGTGTTACTGCTCGTGTAACTGATTTAAGATAAGCCTTTTCTGGCTGATCAAAGGAGAGTGTTCTGCTATCGAGACTCCTGCTTCGAGTTATCTCCGTGGAGACATTCATTATTTAATAGTGGCCAATTATTAACCAGTCATATCATTATCAGAGTTCAGCGTGATAAGTGATCAGCTAGCTTCACTTAATCTTTTGACCAGGATCCGGTCACCGTGGTAACACACTCACCTATGTCATGAGTCACTGCACCTGGTTGTTAAAAGCTGGATGACTGTTTCCTTCCACATGAATGATTAATCACAAACACAGAAGGGGAGATGTATTCATTCAGGCCTTTTGTTTGCCTTGTTTTTTTTCATTGTGTGTGGAACAGATGGTAAACTTCACATATGGGTAACAATCCTTTCACATGACTTATTCAGATGTATTGACTGAAGGTGGAGTAAAGCCACTGCTATACATGTGAAGTAAAGGGAAATGCCTCGTTGGGAGCGTGGAGGTGTGGAATTCTGAAAGCTCTCATTTCATTGGTTTAACGATACCTCAAAGCAGTGCTAATGTTACTCAACTGTAACGCTGTCTGATCATGGCTCTGGGCTGCTATGGCATTACCATGGTGACGTGCCTCCCATGATGAACGTAATTAGAGGAAAATCAGTGCAGGCATGGTTACACTTGAGCTCACCGCTGAAGACTTGAAGGTGAATTATCTCTGGTTTTCATGCAATTTCAGAAAAGGAATCACTAATTGCTTTCTTTAAATTGTCTGCCATTCTTTCCCCTTCTTTTCTATATCACCTTGTCGACCCTTTTCTTTCCTCCTGCGCTTCTCTATCTCTCTTTTTTTTACACTCCAGTGTACGTGGTGGAGGACAGGAGAAGAGACGACACAGGAGACACATGCCTGACAGCCTGCTGGACAGCTCTGTGTTGCTGCTGTCTCTGGGACATGCTGACATAACTACTCCCCAACTGTTCACCCCCATTACCCCCTTGCCCCCCATTTCTGTGCCTCAAGCCCCAACGACCCTTCTCCCCTCCCCCCAATCTGCCTTAAACCTTGCACTCCCTTGAAACCACCCCTCCATTTCCTCGACAAGTCTTTTCCCTCGTCTATAAATAAAAGCCTCGATCCCATATGGAAGTCTCTGTCCGGAGCCATTTACTCTACCTTGACAAGACGTCCTCAGCGCTGACTGACTGACTGACCGACTCTGTCCAGGGGCTACTCTGTAGCAGCTTGTTACTGAGCTTCTAAACATAACCTGAATTTCAGGCTCTCTACTGTAATCTTACACCAATACACCACAGGCACAGACGCACACACACCAAGGTAAATACACACACACAAACAGTATACTTGGATCTCAGGCTCATCTAGTGTGAGGCTCTTTGGCACTTTATGACGATTACCTCTGTAAGATACTACTCCTGCCTGCCCTGTTAACCATCTCCAACCCTCCCTAATCCACTCCTCAGCTGTGTTACTCCTCACCGCCAAAGGCAACCCCTCATCCTAGACCCTCCCTTATACCCCAAAGGCCACCAAGACCCCGGCTGTTAATGAGCCACAGGGCGCTCTTAAAAAGCTGATGCTTGAAATGTATCCCTTTCATTTGCACAGAAGCCGTTTTTGCCGATGTTATGTCTTCAGGTGGAATCAATAAATGGAATGCGTTTTTAAAGATGACACTGATTTATGTTTGATTGCTGTTAACAGTCGATGGCCACAATTTTTTTTTCATGGTAATCTTGATATGAGAAAAATATTCCAATGTTATTTTTATTACATACCTTGGAGATAAAACTGAAAATATGAAAAAAAAAGTTGTGATTGATAACACAAGAAACCAAATGACCTGTCAGATGCCTTTTTTTGCTTTGGATGAGAAACTTGCATTAAAATAACTTATTCCCATGAAATGGAGGGCTTTGTCTTTTGTATATTTGGGGGATTGCTAGTCTGTGTGTGTGAGGGAGGGTAAAGGAGAGAAGGGAGTATAGATCAGTGTACTGTAGCCGCTGGGGCCTGGCCGGATCCATTCAACTATTTATAACACAGCTGCTCGTGCAGGATGTTGGTTGCAACATGGCTGCCTGCCTGACGTGTTAAAAATATGTTTCACTAAAGTGAAGCTAAGTAAAACTACCAGACACAGTTTTAAAACTGACAAGAGAATAAAGTACAGGATGTGTCATGGTACTAGTACTGTATAGTTTTTAGGAATTTGTACTTCACTTGAGTTATTTAATTTTATGCTATTTAACACTGTTACTTCACTACAATTAAGATAGTAATATTAAACTTTTCACTCTACTACATTTATCTGAGAGGTAGAATTACTAGTTACATAAAAAAAAAAAAAGATTAAAGAGGTTAGTGGATAACACTAAAAATGGTGACGTTTTTCCAACATAAAAAATAATATTTATTTCATTAACATGATTTAGTCAGTTTTGAGTTGGATGGAATTAAAATAAAAAAGTTAGAATGTATTAAATAAAATAATTTGACCACTAACTACTACCACATGTTTTTGATGAATATTAAGTTGGTTCAAGCTAATCAATATATTTTTGAGGTCAAAGCAAATCATGTGGGTTGTACTAATTTAACTTGAGTTTGTCTGATCTAAAAAAGACTCATAGGACTGACTTAATAATGCTAGAGGTGGAACTACTGAAAAAGATGCATGCAATGTTACTTTATTATTATTGTTTTGACTGAGGGAATTCTTTTTTAGAGTGATACTTTTCAGATTAAGATTTTTCAAACAAAACAAA
>JAPZEB010000026.1:8330386-8353201 GCA_029783705.1 Chaetodon striatus
ACACACACACACACACACACACACACACACACACACACACACACACACACACACACACACACACACAAACAATGTGAGAGAGATATTTTTTGATCACCGTGAAGTGAAGAGTTTTACCTTTCATCACGTAACTTTGGTGTTTCAAAGGCCAAAGAAACTAACACTCCTGGGGTCTGCAGTTGAGAGGCAACCCAAAAACGGCTAAAACGTGCTCTTTTGTAATCCTACCACCCCCACTTCTAAGAAGTTTGCTCCTCTCCTCTCTGTTCGCCCACCTCCTACGTCAATCCCCCCTCCCCTTCAAATTCCCAAAAGTCTCCCTTTTGCTTCCACTTCTCATTTCCAGATTCCTTTAACTAAGTGAAGGGAGCTGCCAGTTTAGCCTGACTGTGCACACCCACATGTTGACACGCAGACACACATCAAACGCACACCCCCAAACGCACACGCAAATACACAGAGGCACTTACCAATGGTGCAGTGCTCTCCGTTCCAGCCCTGGTGACACTGGCACTTGCCGTCCTTGCAGGTTCCGTGTTTGATGCAGAGTGGGTTGCACACGCGCTGGTCACAGCCTGCCCCGGTCCAGCCCTCCTCACAGCGACAAGCTCCACCCATACACACTCCATGGGTCCCGCAGTCAACCGAGCACACCTCTGAAGGAAGAGAGAAAGATTTGGGTCACAAACATTAGTTCAGGAGTCAAAAGTTAATGTTTTTTTGCAGGTCTGTATTACACTATGTGTCCTATGTGCACTCTGACACATCGGAGGACCTACCCAGTAAGCACTGATTTGGTGACTTGCAGGTTAAAGGATGTCTAGAGTAGTGTTTTTTGATGTCTAGGTTACATATAGCTGTTGTTTTAACAGCATCAAAATGGATATATTTTGACATAAAGCAGGTCCTAACTACATGTTGAAATATCTAGCTACAATGGAAGGAGTCTCTGTCTGTCTGTCCATAGATTTTCTTGACAGCTGTTCATTTGATTGACTTCACACTTGGCGGGTGTATTGCTGAGGACCATAGACTGCATATAAAGATGGATGGCATGACAGCTCCCTAAAATTGAAGCCAAAACATCTCTATCAGACCCTAGGTCTGGTTGCAGTGCCCCCACCCCCTTAGCAGATGGGACATGGGCCAAACTAAAAAAATCAAAGTACATGTCAAATAATTTTTTCCCAAAGATGGGTTCTGTCCTTTTAGGTAGCTTTTATCATGCTGATGTGTGTTCATGTGTTTGCTTTTCTGATAAATTTGGTTTTAATTAGTTTTTTATGCAATAAAAGCTGGGATGACATCATGTTTGACAGCTGTGTGTGTGTCAATAAGTGAGCTTGCAATTAACGGCGCTGCTCACGATTGGGTCAAGCAGGTGTATGGGCTGGAACTTGATACTGCAACTCCACTTCCTCATCGCCACTGTGCAGACTCTGGCTCTAATTGGCAGAAATGGCAGTGGCTGTATCTGGGATATTTAGCTTCATTTTTGTACAGTGGGAGTGAGTGGAGATGCATCGTCCATCTTTGTATAGTCATTGCTGAGGACTCATAGAAGTACAGTGTCGAGTGTGAGCTCTTGGGATCTACGGGACATATTTATTAGTAGTACATGATGTAAATGCTGTGTAGTGTATTGAGAGTGGACCCCTGTGAACTGTTACTGCTGAATGATATGCTGGGTACAGCTCGCTCTTTCTTGCTTGATACAGTGCATTCAACAACAGATGAAGAAAGAGAGACTGGAGATGTTAGATTGTAGCAAAGTGAGACATTTCAAGCATCAGCGATATATCTATTGGAATGAAAGCTTTTGTTCCTGGAAGTAGCCTGGTCTAAAATAGCTAGCTGTTAGTTCAGTATGCTAGCAATGCTAGTATATATGTCATTTACTATGTCATGGCAGATGTGTTGCTGAGAACCGAAAAAAGTGCAGTGTTGAGTGGTAGTTGTTTGGATGAGCGGTTCTTAAGGAAAGCTGCAAGCAGCAATACCCCACGATGAGCAATCGGCAGGTTCCGAATAGGCGCGTTTTAAATGGGCTCGTTTTTATTTCCAGGGCATCAAATATGGCAGCATGATCAGTTGCCGTTGGCATCTGACTCTGATGCATGAGACACCCCTTAGTGTCTGTAAGCGATGGGGCTTTTAACTAACTCCAGTGTAAACCCTTCCACAGCAAGGATGTAGTATTATAAAGAGGGAGAAGTCCAAGTAGTGTGCAAAGGAGTGGAGGTGGATGGCTAAACAGGATTCACCAAGGAGGCCACAATTTGTGTCCTGTGTAAAACATTGAGGTTTTTCCCACTATATGTAGTTAATGTCAAAGGACATTCTCCAGTAACACTTGGGTTAACAAACGCATCAAAACCCAAACCATAATCTTATTTTCTAAACCTAACCAAGTGGCTTTGTTGCCTGAAGTTTAGCTAGTTGTGGAGATTAATCCTACATTTCCTGTGAAGACGGTAGTTCATTTTGAGAAGACACTGCACATGTAACAAGCGTAAATTAACATGCTGTTCCTGTGCGTCCAAAACTGACACCAACGGGCCAGCTAGATCATTGTAGTTAAGCATAGGGCCACTGACCAAGCTGCCGTGTTTGACAAGTTGGCAGTGAGAACGTAATGAACGTGACATATAACCAGCATGCTCAAAAACTTTTACTTGTAAAACCAAGTTTAACCTGCAAATAAAAAAAGCCTGTGCTGTTTGACTGCATCCCCTGTGACAGTCAGTAACAATGTCAAATTACCCCAGTGCCATAAAGGCAAGTGCCCAAAGCAGCAAAACAATCAAAAACAATCAAACCTGCATTACACTAAATACAATTATCCATCTTACACCCTCAATTAAAATCAGTGATTATAGTTCTGTGAAGACAGGGTTTATTTCCTCAGCTTCCATTACAGTCACTGTTTTGGAGGCTCCGATGGTGCAGGCAGCGACGGTGCATGTGGTGAGATGTGACAATCCTGCTCATGTGCTCAGGACCCCCGATGTGCGGGGAATGCAGTATGTACAGATGTTTTGATACACACTTGCTGAGGGATCCTGCAGTGTGGAACAATGTTGTCTTTATTAAAGTTAAGCATTGCTTCTCTCATAACAAATGCTGGAGCTCAGCTTGTGATCCTGAGATGGGGGGAGCATTGTGAGCCTGACATGGTGGAGGCTGCTGTCTCTTTTACAGTGGTGGCTTAACAGCTTTATTTTATTGAGATAAAGAATCGTGGAAGTTGAGTATTTTATTATAAAAGGCATTTAAACAGGAGCTCAGCTACTTTTACAAGCAATATCTATCTTGTTTTTCTACTCCATCCAGGGTTGCAGCTGGGAATTATGATGCACAGGAAGTGACTCTAGGCTTTCTCCTTTTTCCTCTTGTCCCCCCACACAGACTTTATTAACTGTATGTGTCACTATCCACAATGCAAACACACCCCCAACATTCATGTAGTTGTGGGCTGGGTGCGGGGGTTTGTTTTGTGTTTGTTGGTGTTGTTTGTAGGCGGTTATTCTTCTTTTTTGTCTTCAGTTTTTTTCTTTTGTTCTACCTTGTGTATTATTTATGACATTATTTTAAACATGTTTCATGTTGTTACTTTTATATAAAGCCCATTTAAACAAACAAAAGTTCCTTGCATTGCCAATTTTGGAATTTGAGCACCACCCTGATAATCGTAAAAAGCTGTCAGAACCATACTGTCACTGAGAGAGATGAT
This sequence comes from Chaetodon striatus, assembly GCA_029783705.1. Classification (NCBI taxonomy): domain Eukaryota; kingdom Metazoa; phylum Chordata; class Actinopteri; order Chaetodontiformes; family Chaetodontidae; genus Chaetodon; species Chaetodon striatus. Next base: position 8,334,120 of record JAPZEB010000026.1, read on the forward strand.
TTTATATAGCTTTGACAGTAAAAACTTGTCACATTTTGTTCCTGTTTGCTCCAACTTGGCTTAGATAATACAACAGTTGCTGTTTCCTATTTCTGAGCGAGTTGTATTGTTTGTGGTTTTGCAGATTTCAGCCAAACACAGTTTGAAAACCAAAGCTGTATTAAATAAAATGCTAAACTAATTAGCCATGTATCCTAGGAGACCACAAAATATGTCTGGACAATGGGTAGTGAGTAGCCCTTTTCTTCTAACTATGGCACCCCGAGCTCCATTTGTACTCTGCTTTACTGCAGGAGAAGCTCTGCAGCCGTACTTACCCATAGAGCAGTCAGGTCCCATCCAGTTGGGGTCACAGCTGCACAGCCCGGTGTCTGGTATGAAGGCCCCGTGGCCATGGCACTGGTCTGGGCACTGGGCCCTGGGCAGCTCGCAGTGGAGCCCTCCCCAGCCTGGCTTACAGTGGCACTCCCCATTCACACAGATGCCATTATTGGAACATGTCGGATCCAGGCAATCCACTGCATTAAGCCAGAGATACACCGATGTGAGAAAAAAAGAAAAAAAAAAAAAACAGGGAAAAACTAAATGAACAAAAACCAGCACAAGCTAGAAAATGTCACATCAGAGCGGCTGTTGGACACAAATTAAATATTATGACTTTTTTTTTTTTAAAGAGACGTGACATATTTTCATTCTTTGTGTATACAAAATGATAATGAAACAAAAGAAAATATTACCAGACATATTACTAAGGCAATTAAAGCACACAATAATGAATAGCTGAGTCTATAATTGGGGCATAGCAGCAAATGTGTTCCACTCTGAAAGAGCAGCGAGTCTCACTGACACATTATTCGGTGTGAGCGCTCGCCAGCGCGCATGAGCGTGCGTATGCATTAATGTGTATGTGCCAATGTGCTAATACATAGGGGAGAATCTGACACTGTCAGTCTGCCAGGTTGACAGGCAGCTCTGAGTCCAAGCAGTGAGTGAAAACCAATTTGACAAATTACCTCCTCCCGGCAAAAAGCCCACCCACCCCTCTCCGTCCCGGTCGCTCCCACTTTCTCTCCCTTTCTCCCCTCGTCCTCTTTGTCTGACACCTCTCTCATCCCTCCTCCTCCTCCCCCTCCTCAGGCATGATTGACCCCATCGCACCCCTATGCACACACACATTCATAAAAGAACGCGCTCGCACATAACCTCGGCCCTCCGTTTCTGTTTGCCTGGCAGAAACGGAGGATCACAGTTATCGATTTTCATGTCGCTGGCACTCCAGGTAAATTGTTTGAGGGACTCTGCTGTGATGAATATCAGATTTGAGACCAGAGGAGAAGGGAAAAAAATTAGATGAAAGGGAGATGGAGAGAAAAAAAAAGAAGAGGAGAAAATGCTGACCTTGTTCTCCGGCCCTGTGTCTTGACTTTGGTCTGTCTGTCACTCTTCTCCTTTCTTCCCTTTGTCTTTCTTTCCCTCTCCTCATCTTCACCCTTGGCACACTGCGCTCTCTATTCTCCCTCCTTTTCCAATTCGCTCTTTTTTCATACATATTCACCTCTCACCGCTGCCCTGACTCCCCCTCCATCTCTTTTACCTCTCTTTTTTTCTCTCTCTTGCTTTCTATCTTTCTGACGACCGAGAATGTGGCGGCCTGATCCTTCTTAACAAGGATCAATAGAAGCAATTTCATCCCTTAATAAAATCTCTGATGTGTTTGGCTGCGGTATCATACTTCATCTGTATATATGGAGAGAACGGACACTCAGTCAGAGTAAGATTATGCTATGATGAGCTGTCTAACTGGAGTTAGACGTGTGTGAGTATGTGGGTGTTTGAGGTGTGTTTGTTGTGGTGCTAACATTCATGTTTCTCTCAAAATAAATGCTCTGACTTGTCGAAACCCACAAGTGCAGGCAGGCATAAACAGCTGACACACATTAAACCATCACACATCCTTGAGGAACACCACGCAGTTAACTCCTCTCACCCTCTGCACAGCTCTGCCCCTTGTAGCCGATAGAGCACACACAGTTGCCGTCGGTGCAGGTGCCGTGGCCGCTGCAAAGTGGGTCGATGCACTGTGTGACGGGGACATCACACTCGGGTCCCTTCCAGCCGCTGTAACACACACAGGAGCCCTTGTCGTATTGGCCGTTGCCGCTGCACAGCACCGGGCACGCCGCTGGAGGAACGGAGAAAGGGGGGGGAGGAGGGGAGAGATCAAACCATGTGCATGAAAAAAGAAAAATAATTAGCAAGATTTTTAGAGATTCTCAAAGCAGTGAAAAGTCACGACATCCACTAACACACACCCACACCCGCCTAACCCCACCAACACTTCAGCGTGCAGAAGGGCGAATTGAGTGGTTAAGGGGCTGGAGAGTGGCAATGACATGAAGAGTAATTACAGGCAGAGGTAACTAAACTATTCATCAAAGCTGTCTATCCCAGGTGAGCACAGAGCCAGGGAGACGTTAGCTGGGGGAGCTGCCATTCATAATCAGTCATCTTGTCTCGGCTCCACCTAAGGCAACGCAGCCATCTTACTGCTCCCTAGTCCTCTCTGCTCGCTGCACGGAGCCGAAATGTGCCCGCTCGTCTAATTAGACGGCGGGAACGACAACAATTTTTTAACGACAGAAGACACACATTTGTAAAGCAGCTAATACCTTTGGAGCAGTCCATGCCGTGGAATCCTGGGAAGCAATGGCACACACCAGAATTACACTCTCCGTTACCATGGCAATTGCGCGGGCACTCTTGCACTGAATCTGTGAAGAAGACAAAGTGAGACAGAGAGAGGGGAAAGAGGGGAGGGAGAGGGGGGTGAGAGATGGCAAGCATCAAAGCATTCGATTAAATCATTGGCACCTTTCGTTCTTTAAGATACTACAAATGGAGTCAAGGCGCTCGGAGTCTTGCAGTCTCACAGACATCAAAAAGCAAGTGCCCTCCTCCAAGATTCCTTGCATTCCCCTTCATTGCATTTTTCATATTGTGGGGAGAATGCATTTTAAATCAGGCATTCCTGGAGACATCGTTAAGCCGTCTATCATTTCTCTGCAAAGTGTATCAGAAAAGAAGAGTGCCCCCCTGCATTGCACAAACAACGCTGAACCCTTCTGCTGCTCTTTCACCCCTCCTCTTCCCTGTATTCTGGCACTGGTTTTGGTTGTTTACTCCTCACTCCAGCCCCACCGAGGTCATGAATACTTCATTCAGGTGTGGTTGTTTGGTGCAACTAGGCAGATTTTAGCTGTGTGTGTTTCTGGCTGTCCGCGTACATGACTTCAGTGCTCTATCCACCTTTTAGTGCCTCTTAACCCACTTACAAGAAGAGAGCAGTTTGGTGGGAAGAAACAGGGTCGATGCTAATGATAAGGAGGCATTTTGGACTTTTATCCGTCCCTTCCTCCTTCGCTCGGGCTTTTTCCAGCTTCCACTCTTCTTACACAAAGCATGACTCAGCCCATCCGCACTGCCTTCCTCTCTAACACTTCCTCCCTCTTTTTCTGTCCTCAGCCATTTCCCCCCAAATCTAAGCCCCGTGTCTCCCTCTTACCCTAATGCCACCCTCTCTTTTACTCCCCCTCTTCAGCTCCTCCTTCTCCCGTCCTTCACTCCACTTCACTCCATTCTGGTTTTGCCCCCACCATTATGTCTCTCCTCCAGCTCCCCCTCTCACTACTCACTCTAATTCTGCCCTCGCCGCCTCTCCCTCTCCCTCTCCCTCTCTCCACTACTCCTACTGCTGAAAGCACTACCGCCAGATATTGACAGTGAAGGATTCTTTCACTCGGCTTGACTCTTTCTATCCTTCCCCCTTGTTCTCACACTCATGCCTCCAACACAATTGAAATGATTTGGGGCGCTGTTTCAGGCCCCGAAAATATCCGATATACAGGGAAGTATTTTATTTGGATGTGTCTTTATCCTTTTCACACATGCACAAACACCATGGAAGTGATACTACACCTTCTGATATAATAAGTTGTGTTTTGTTTTTGAATGCATACTGTCAATTTGTCCTACTACGATTTGGCAAACACAAATCTTTTAACTCACTAAGTGGTCCTGCCTACTTGAAAATGTTGCTATGGTTGTGTTGCTAGTGGCAACATTGTGCACATGCTGCTGTGAGTGTTTTTGCACCCTGTGAATGTGTAAAGTCTTTGACAAATTGGGGAATAAATCAGACTAAAATGCTTCCATGTCCTTCTTAAAGGGGAACTCCACCAATTTAACACTTCAGATCTTTACAGGTCTTGGAGCCCAGCTGGCCACCAACATCGTTACATGTTGCTATTTGGTTGAATTTAGGCTGCATTGTCGCGTGGCAAAAATTAAATGTCAGGACAACATCTAAGCCAACATCAGTTTGATCAGTTTTGATGCTGATACTTTGTTGGCTTTAGGTTGCATCAAAATCAAATGTCATCTTTATGTACAATAATGACATTTATTCATGAAGTATGGAAACCAAAACCCAAAGTCTGAAAAATGTCACAATGTTAACATTCACACAACGTAAAATCCTGATGTCATTAGTCATTTAGAAATATTGTCAACTCAATTTTCATTCCATCAAAAATGTAATGTCTGTCAGACATATGGGTCCACCGTCTTTCTGACGTCATATTGACATCCAGTGTCAACTGGGAAGCCTGTTGTGGCTCCAGGGGGAGCCTTGCAGAGTCTGATAAATTACCTCAAGTGATGTCACTTGAGTCAGCATACACTGGGGCTGAAGACTTACAAGTTTGAGATTGGGGCTGTGGAGTTAGAAAGAAGAGAGTTTGCCAGTGATTTGTAGTCCACTCTAGAGGACTGCACTGGATCCTGTGGGTCCCGCAGGACCCAACACAAATCTTGCGGGAACGGGCGGTTTTATTGTGGGTGCAAGTGAGCAATCAAAAAGAAAAAAATAATAAGTTGGGGTCCAAGAGATCAGTTAACATGATGGATGAAGATGTCAACAAGTGAAGTGGAAAAGAAGATAAAAGCAGGACATTACGATACAAAAGAAAAGCAAGGCAAGTTGGACATTTGGAGGAATTTCTCAGAAATACTGCAGATAATAATAATAATAACCTGAATCCCAGAGAAACCAGAATAATTGCAATTATGATTGCAATTTTGTACTCGGACGAAATTTTGCTACTTATTACCGACAGGTGTGCCTTTCCTCATTTTTCTTAATGCCACTATAAAATAGCATGTTTTCCCTGAGGGAAGGGAGAAGACTCAGTTTATTGATAATCAATCCATTGTGTGGGGATGTATGGTCATAATGTTTGCGGGCGTAGGCAGGAACTGACACACACCCTGCAGGAATGGGCGGGAATAGATAACACACTCTGTGGGAGCAGGCAGGAGCTGTATTAGGAGAACAGTCCCACGCAGGGCTCTAGTCTGCTCCTCATCTCTGCTTGAGGCTACAGTCACTATTAACGTAGCGTGCCTGAATCTATAAGCAAAATGTCAGCAGTCAAGTTGCATTGTGGATAATGTAGGGACCAGGATTTGATGACAAAGTAAAATGGGTGGAATAAAAAGATAATTTTTAGTCGTGCAAAAAAAAAAAAAATCCATTGTGAGTTTGACACTGTTATGCTGTAAGAGTGTGATGCTAAATTGGTGGAGTACTCTTTTAAATCAGTGTCACTGCTAACGAATAGCCTTGTCTCCCTACTCCTTCCATCTCCTAAATGCTGGTGCTTAATCTCATTTTACCTCCCAACCTGACTCTCCCTCCTCCGCCTTATTCCCTCCCTCCACCCACACCACAAATGCTGATTCCCTCTCACCCATGACGTTTGTGCTGAAGGAAACCGTCTCTCTCTCCCGACCGTCGTTGTAGAAGGCCAGGTGCCAGGCACCGGCGTCCAGGTACTGGACAAACACCGCCTCATTGAGGACCACAGTTTGGATGCTCCTCCGCTCCCGCGGAGACTCAACCACGCTCCACTTCTCCTTCCCGTCCAGGCGCTCCATATAGTCATACTGCAGGAGAGCGAAAAAGAGAGAAAGTGCAGGGTTGAACGGAGGTGAGAATGCGAGTATGAAATCTATGATTCAACTATGAAGTGCTGCAGTGGCACTTTTTAGACTTTGAAAAATGACCAATAGTTGTATATGCAGGAAGATTAAAAGATGGGGGGAGTAAGCGCTGCTGGAAATTGCCGGGGAAGCATGAAACATGCAACAGGGAGATCCTTGAGGGCTGTCATTCTCTTTGGGCTTCTGGAAAGACCGCAGAAAGTGTTTTTTTTACTGCTGTACAGAGGCCACAACTTCATGGTCTTTACCAGCTTAAGTCAGGTCAGGCAGTGAAACGCTTATCCGGATGCAATTATCCCATTCTACAAATCAAATCTGCTGTTAATTGAGTAGTTTCTAATTAATAAGAGGCAGTAAAAGTTACATTACTGTGAAATTTAATTAAGTGTAAATCTTAGACTAAATGAGTTTTTTCAAACAACTAATATAATGAATCACAAATTAATTTTAAAATGTCCCATGACGCAAGCAAGTTTTTTTTAATGCATTCTCCATTTTAGCTGATCAATATGAAGATAATGTGTTTCTAATGAATAAAATTATAATTCTGTGATTAGCCTATTACCCTAAAGGTGTAGAAGATGTAGAATCTTGCTTGCACTCGGTGCCAGGTTTTTACCTGTGCATGTGAGGGAGGCAGGCCCTTGCGGATGTACACTCCGAACAGAGCGTCCTTGCCGAGGGAGATGTTGAACTTGAGGAATTGGGGTTGGCTTAGGTGGAGCAGGGACCTCCAAAACACTCCTGGAGGGACTTCTTGGGTCACCCGCCTCCCGACCTCAATGCTGCCAGTGTCTATGCTGCTGTTCCGGCCTGCCCACGGACCTGGAGCGAGGGGAAAAGAAACTGCATAATCTGTGATTATAGGCATCGATTGGGAGAGTCAATAGTTAATCATCACAGTTTACTGGAAATGAGCTGCTATAAAAATTCATGGCCATTGAATAGTAGAGGACGAGCACCATTAGCTCTGCAAACTGTGCGCCCAAAGTTTATGTTAAAATGAGTGTTGTTGCATGTGACGGTGGGATGCAAAATGATGCCTTTGTGTCAAAGCACGCAAGGCTGTGGACTTTGTTATCTGGGCTCAAATGAGAGAGGGCTGATGGAACTGCAGGGCAGAGCTTTCCAAGCAGACAGGCGCGCACGCCGAAACACACAGCATCCTGCAATCAGGTCAGTCATCTAACAGCAGAGTTCTGGGGCCCAGACAGAAAAAGACTGAGTGTGTTTGTGTGTGTGTGTGTGCATTTGTGTGCAGAATAGCGAAGAAATAAAAGTAACAATGAGAAGAACAACAGCAGCATCTGGCCTAGACGGCTGGGGAACACAACACAACAGTCCTCTCATTAATACAGAATACAGACACAGAGCAGCAGCCCACACGTACCTATAGTACATGCTGTGTGTGTTACAGAGCGAGATCGAGCGAGTGAAAGAAGAATAGATAGAGAGCCGCATGGGGGCCTTAAAAGAGAGGAGGGAGGGAGGGGGGGTGAGGCAGTTGGTGTTTTACCTCGCTTCTCACTGAGACGATAAACCTAGCTCGACACAACTCAGCGGAGTGGTTAAACAGCACATACTGATAGCACAGCCAGTACTGTGTCATGAATTATGAAAATATTATAGTTGGTTTGAGCCTGTTCTGGTGGGGGGAAAAAAATCTATTGGACTGTTTTAGTATGTTACTCACAGCAGACGCTGCATTTAAAAGCCTTAAAAGATAGGCCTGGCGCTATTCTGTATTTTTCTTGTTTTCAACAAATCCGACAATGTGCTAGTAGGTCCTTTAATACTTTCTGACTTTCCTACCCTGGCTGTGGACAATTTGTTCCTCCTGAAGACATGAATCTTTAAAAATGAAGCAAAAATATATGGCTTTATTTTAGGAGTAATATTGCATTTGTTGGGGACTATTTTCAGCTGTGGATTAACACACATTTGGCATGCTGGTAAGTATTTACAATACCAGGACTCTGTATGTGATATTGAGTCAGAACAAACTACAGTGCCGATGTTCATCGTAATGAAAGAATGAAGTGACCTGATGTGTTTTGGACAACAATGGAGCTTTGTGGCACAGAAGGGAAAGCTATGTCACGTTTTGGATACACAGACAATACATCTAAGTAGGTTAATCCATTGTTGATTTGGGTCTTTTCATGGAATTCGTTGACAATAAGAAAGAAAATATGAATATCCCCAGCATTATCCTTTTGAGAGAAGGCTGTATGCCTTCCAGACCTGAGTTTTGCCTTGTAACTCTACACGCAGGGTGTCAATTCTTATACGACGGGGTGTGTGTGTGTGTGTGTGTGTGTGTGTGTGCTGTAGTTCATACCTCTGCCTCCAGAGGGCAGCGTGGCCACGTCACTGTTGACAGGCAAGCCAGCTCCCAGTCCGTTGTTTAACACAGGGCCGTCGGATGGCTTCAGCTGCCATGTCAAACCTAGCAAGTTGATCGCTGCACACAAAGGGGCGGAGAGGGAGAGAAAGAGAAGGGAGAGAGACAGCGTAAGGACATATGACTTGAATGGCGGATTGTCTACAAGCTTGGTATAAAAAAAGCCACACTTGAAAGCTCATCAAGCCACAGAAATACAGGAAGGCCAAACCTCTAAGTCTGATCTGTCATTTATACGGCAACCAGTGCAGCTTTTATGGAACGCTGCTTTTGCGTATCAATCAAAAACACTGTTAACAAAGTGGCAACCTACAGCACAGAAACTGTCTTACAAAACAGACAATTAAAACACCCCAAAGATCTCTCTTTCTTTCGCTTTCTTTACCCCTAACCTCCCGCAATCTTCTTTCAACCTGACAGCGTCTCCTGCTTTTATTTGGAAGCCTTTACACCATCTCGCGGAGAGCAAGTGACAGATTGCTCTCTGAAGAGATCGCTCTATGACTCTCCTTTCCCTTCTCCTCTTCTTTTGTCCTCTGTTGTGTTATTGTGTGCTGGTGGTATAAGACTGCTCGAGTGTGTTCGCTCTTCACTTTGTCAGCTCTTTACTCTCCCCGTGTCTCTTCCCTCCTTAGCCTGCTGCCAAGCGACGCGTCCCCCCCAAAAATACAGGAGAGAGGAAACAGCAGGAAAAAAACTACACATACGGAAAACAGTCGCCTTACTGTACACAAAAGTGTAAATTATGTTATTTCTTTTTTTTTTTTTTTTGGTGACTGGTATGTTTCTGAGTGTTGTAAATGACTGGTTTAATCTCTCTGATGCTTTTGAACAAACTCCCGAGTAGAAAAACTGGAGATGCATCATTTGTTCATGTCTGACTATTAATTAAAATATGTTATAAAAAGGGCACAATGCACCTGCAGGGTTGTATATATACATGAATAGTGTGATGGGAGCTTAGAGGATGCACATGGCGTGGATGCATGATTGTGTACAATGCATTATGTAGGTGTTATTGCATGCCTCTCAGCGATGGCCTTATCCCCACCACATGAGCCCTATAACACCTGCATCTGAAGCCTGGGAATCAATTTCCCTCTTGTCAAATTCTATCTCCACTTGCCCAGTTTTTGCACACACACAGGGATGAGTGTAAAAGTTGCAAGAAAAGAAGATGCGGCTTTAGGAATTGCTGCCAGGGCAGACTCATTCTCACCCCCCAATGTCCCATCTCCCCCCCACCCCCCCACCCCCCACCCCTCTATCTGTTTCTTTGTTTCTTCCTTTTTATGTTTCCTCTCTTTCCCTCTTTCTCCCCTCCCTCGCTCCTGGTCAAAGGAAAGCGCTGACACCTCGGCTGCTGCCCGGCCTCCACTGTCAGCTCTTTTTTATTTTTCATGGGGGGGCTGGTGTAGAGAACAAGAGAGACGGAGCGAGAGGGGAGAGCAGCGGAGAAACTACAGTGTCCTTCCTCTCCTCTCTCTTATATCCACCTCTTGCCCTCTCCTCTCTCATCACACTGACCTTCATCCCTCTCCCTTTTTTCCCTCTAATTCCCCCTTTTTTTCTTAGTCTTTTCTTCTTATCTTTGCCTGTCCTTCCTTGTAGATAACGCAGACATGCATCCGCGCACACATTCAGCCCCATGCACACGCAAAGAGATGGTATCATGGGAAGCAGTCGATGGAAAGATTACCTATTGAATCAGCAGGAGACAGTAAGCAATAGTGAGTCTATTGTGACGGTGCTCTCAATCTAGGTCATCCCCAAGAACACACCAGACAGCCCTATAGGAAGCTTATTGTGTATCTCTGTTCATTGTGTGTGCGTGCGTTTGAGGGTCGGTGCACATTTGCGGTTTCCCCGAACGAGCTTTTTCTGTCCTCTTTTTTTTGTTTCTATGGGTGGCTGTGAGAAGTTGACCAATAGATGGCACTCTTACTCCTCGGCGACAAGAGCACAAAAGCCAATGCTTTGTCAACAGGTTTCTTTGCAGCAACACAAAGAGCAGGAGGAGAGACAGAGAGAGTGAGAGAAGGAAAGACAGAGACAAAGAGAGACACTTGTTATCATTCTCTTTACAAGCACCATCCCTCATTTTAACAACACTTGTAACTTTGTTAGGGTGTAATTTTAGCCAAAATGAAACTGCTGAAATTGATGTATTTAGCTTTGTGTTGCCATAATTTTAAGCATTTTCTTTTCGGATCATAATTGCCGTAATTACTGTTTTCAAGCTGCATTGGAAGGCTTTATTAAATGCCATGCCAATAATGCCTATCTGAATTGAATTCGACTGACAGACACGAGGAGAACAAGAGAGATAGTCTGACTTGGGCTGCGTTCCTTTTTTAATCTCTGTCTTCTTAGTCATGTTCATTTTAACACACACACACACATACACAAACACACATGTACACGCGTGGAAAGATCACAGAGAAACAGGTTTAACAAGCAAACGAGTTGGATTAAAAATAGATCTGTTGCTTCAAGAGGTTTTTATGTAATCTCGATGCATAATTCAGAGAGGCAAAGTGCTTGCCAGTATCATCTGCAAAAGACAGCATCTGAAACAGCGGCAGCACACGTGATCCTGTGACGAAAAAAAAAAGAAAAAGAAAAAGGACGGACTGATGGACAGGGGGACAAGGCAGATGAAAAGGAGGGGGTGGTGGCCGGGCTCGGAGACGGGGGTCAGGAGCTCTTGAAGAAATTGTGCCGCCGAACCTCGGCAGAGAGGAGGAGAGCGGGAGAAGAGAGAGGAACAGAGAGAATACTGGAGGACAGCGAGAACTGAGAGAATATTAAAGAACATATAAAATCCCCTGAGGAAAAAAAAAAAAAAAAAAAAGAGCAGGAAAACAGGCTCCAGATGATGTTGCAGAGAAGAGAGGAAGAGATGAATAAGGGCCGTACAGATGTAGTGAGAAAGGGAGAAGAAGATGGCAAGTGGAGAGGAAAGATTTAAGGGATGAGTGGCCCTGTATTCGTTGACTGGTTGGGTAAGAAAAAGATGGTCGTGATTCATCCTCTGACAGTAAGTGGTTCTCGACGCAGGCAATCAGACAGAAATACAATGCCCATGTGTAGGCTACGTGTGTTTTGGGAAATATTTATACGTCTCCGAGTTAAAGGGTGCAAATGGATTTCTGCATGAGAGGGGAAAAAAGGAGAGCGGCAGAGATGGAGAAAGGTGACTTTGTAGGCAGACTGTGCACTGAGTGTCCCCTGACTGGAAAATATTGTATCATCATCATTCTGTTCTCTGGAACATGTTCCAACTGTGCAAACTCTCCCCTTCTCTCTCTTGCTTTCCTCCGCTGTGCGCTTATGTCTCTCACCCTTTTCTGCCTCAACTCAACCATATCATTGCCTATTTAAAAGGCAGCATCTCCCATTGAACCAATTGCACTGCTCCTAATTGCACCAAAGGCAGAGAATGGCCTCTTGCGTGTTTTGTGCGTAATCTCTTGCAATGCGACTGAGATTACACAAAGAGCACAAGTGTATGCACGCACACACACATGGGCAACACACTTTTTCTTTGCCATCTCCCCTGGCCGTCCTGATAAATGCATATTAACTGTTCTAATTCACCACTAAATTAACAACTCTGACCTCAATTAGGGCGGTAATTGTAGCTGAGACCAGCCCCCCATCCTCGGCCTGGCTGCTAATTGGTTTAGGAAGCCTTTTCCCTGCCTCCTCCTCCTCCCACCCCCATCTCCACGGCCCTCATTTAGCGAGCTGGTAGACATTTTGTTGTCCAAAACAAACACATGCACAAAATGCAGCCACCTGAGAAAACGCCCCGTATCTTCCTGTACCACCCGCACCTCATTCTCCATCTCTGCGGCAAAGGGGTGCAGAGCTAATACGGAGGGAGAGGCTGAGGAAAAAGCAGTGTGCTGCCTCAGGTTCTCAATATTCAGGCCATTTGGGATATTTCTTAGAATTTACCACACAATATCCACTTATGTAGTCTATAAATAAAGCAGCCTTCTCTCTCAGCTAAGTTTTGAAGGCGCTGCTTGCTGAGATCATTTAGAGTCTCAGACAGAGGGACGGGGGCGGCGGTTGGCTGCTGCCCTTGGGGGTCATAGACACTGAGAGAGACAATTTGTCTGCTTCTGAGTGTGTGTGTCTGTGTGTATCTGCGTATGCATGCTTATAAATTGCACGGTATTAACAACAAGTGCATGCGCGCGCACGCGGGCACACACACTGCAACCCCCGACGGGACCTCCTCACCCAGCTGATGCAACTGAACTGTAATTGACTGCAACACAAAAGGTTATGTGAGTTTTTCCTTGCAGCTCCCACCTGCAAAACAGTGTCTATAGCGCAGAGAAACGGCAGCTCACTCAATCACACAGCAGAAATGGCTTCCTTATTGGCACTGAAATATTGAGACGGCCCGACGCAGATGTAGCCATGTGTGTGTGTGTGTGTGCGTGCGTGCATGTGCATGCATGTGTGTGATGGGCTAAATGAAAAGAGATGTGAATCTGAGTGATGTCCTCCTTTCTGAATCCTCATTTCCTCTTCAGATATCTCTACCCTGACCCCCTCCCCTCCACTCCCCTCCCCTCCCCGCGCCTTCTCTTCTCCACATCAACCCACTCTGCCTCGTCTCATCCCTCCCTACCTCGGCCCTTTCCCTCTCATCGATCTGTATTAGAAACAGGATATGAGGAACTATGCTATCTTATCACAGATCAGAGAGCGAGAGAGAATGAGTGAGGAAGAAAGACGAAGGAAGAGTACGCTCTGGAGGCCAAGAGACAGAGACACTGAAAGAAAATGAGAGACAGAGAGAGGAGAAGAGAGGACAGCGATTTCTTTCACTTTGCCTTCATCCATCTCCTGTTTCGAATACAGGACTAGTGAAGCACCATGGGCCTAATTGGACTAACGATTGGGCCCAGATAAGACCCGCACTAATGAATAAATGAATGAGGAAATAAATGAATGAAATGAGCCCATGCACGCCAATGCAGGCACTCAGCAATGATGTCCATGAATGTGCAAATTCTGCATTTATGCACATATCAAAGCAGAGAATATATCCTCCAAAGCATGTGCAGAAGCTCTTGGTATACAAACAGGAAGTCTAAAGACTAACATTGATGTTTCCACCATGTGCTGTCTGAACAAGTGTGCACCCTGCTTTGTATCACCTGGCCGGTGCAGATGACCCATTTATCCCTCTGGTGCAGATGGTATAGCACCTTGTCCCTGGTCCTGGCCATGCCCTGGCCTTTTCCTGGACTGGCAGCGTGTGGTAAGATCCTAACCTTTATCAGTACGACAGGCCCTGCTGCTACGGACACACGCTCCATGTCTGATCCTTATGCCCAGGTTCCTGCATTCACCATATGCCCTCACCTCAGCACACATGCACACACACACACCAAATGTATATGGACACACACCCACACTGGCATGAGCGACACATCCTGACCTCTCGCTGTTCCACCTTGGATCAGCAGAAGGGAAGCCACATGCAGAGTGTGAGGGGACTTTGGGGTCAAGGAGCTGTGGTTTGGAAAGCAGCCACATTGTGAGACCTGCAGGTCTGATACAACTCAAGCAGACAGTCCACACACGTACTCTAGGGCTCACTGTTTTTGTTTCCTATTTAAAAAGGTGAGATAAAAAAAAAATCATTAATATTATGAAATTTCTTTAAACTTTAATACTGGATTAAAAAGGTAAAATTAGCATTTTCTCCCTGTTTTTTTCTTTATTTTCTATTACCAGAAGCATGTACTAGGACAATGTTTAAAGGCGAGGAGTCCAGAGATAATTAATAATATAACAATAATAATAACAATTAAAAAAAAACACATTTCCGCTACAAAAGCATATAATTTTCTGATTTTTATTTCATCTTTTTTTTTTAAATGTGAAATAATAAATAGTTTCATAAAGGGAAAGAAAGGAACATTACTAAAACTGTGATCTGTGGTCACTAGTAGACATCAGTTCACCTTCACAGGCCAAAAAATGAGAAAATCTCTTTAAAAAATAATAATATAAAAGTGTTAACAACTTTGACACATAATCAGCAGCATATCTGAATTTTCTCTTCATTTTTCTGTTTTTTCTATTTCCAGAGGCAAGTACTAAGGCAGTGGGTTGAGACTCCCCAAGGGGTCGCAAAGAAAAATCTGACAGGCTGCGACATGATTAAAAAGGTGGGAAAGACGAGGGAAAAGAGCCATATATCTGCCTTGAAAACATAATTTTCTGATTTTTGTCAAAACGCTGCCTTTTTTTATTGCAGAATAAAGAACAGCAGAACTCGTCAAGCCTCTAAAAACTATTCAAATAAAGAAACCCAAGAGGGGGACGTCAAAACTTTGGCTGAACGGCTTGCAATAATGGGTCGCTGGTAGACGCTGTTTAACCAAAAATGGGGCCAAAACTTAGAACATCTTAAAAAAAAAAAAACTCATAAAAATGATAAAAAACGTTGACACATAGTCGGCAATGCATTTGCATTTCCTCCCAATTTTTCTCTTCATGTTTTATTACTTGAAGCATGTACTGAGACAGCGGCTCCCAAATTCTATGTTGGGACCCCCCAAGAGGTCGCAAGATAAAGCTGAGTTGTGATATGATTAATAAGATAGGAAAGAGGAATAAAAATCATATTTCTGCTGCAAAAACTACTAATTACTTTTTCTGTGCTCTGCTTTCTTTATTGTGACATGAATAATTTCACCTCTATTATTTCTAAAAATCTATTGAAATTCAAGACGAGAACATTACTCTTTGGTTGAATGCTTTCAACCCACAGCGGAGGCATTTCTTGGCTTTAAAGGGTCACAAGCAAAATAAACTGGGAACCACGTTATTAATCAATGCTGCAGGAAGACATTATTTATTGTAAAATGTTATAATCAGTGATATTTTGTGGCAGGAAACATTTAATTTGGAGGCATGGTGACGTAAAATCCAAGGGGAAATTGTTTTAAAGTGATCTGATCCTTTTTTTTAATCAGTGTGATGTGATAACTGTCTCAGGTGTTTTGAAAATTGGCTCTCCTCTTTGATTGGTTGTTACAGCCCGGGGCTTTAATATAAAGACGTGTTGTTTCACATTGTGAATTTGATGCCTGACAAAGGCCCCTGACTGAAATGCCGTGTCGTTAATAAACTCTCGCTGACGATGTGAAGCAATTCAGCCTTTTCTTTCATATTATTTCATTTTCCTATGCACCTGTGTACCAGGTGTGCATTAGATAACACACAGTCTGAAAGTAATCTGGTTTAAAATTGAACAACACTCTTCTGAAATACCACCATTTTTTAAAGCCAGCTTTTAAATGATTACTTTGGCAGCGCTGCCTCGCTCTACATTCTGATAGATGACAAAATGATGCAAAGTTTTTAGGAAAATGCAAACCTCTTTGATTAGAATAATACCTCGTGTATTTTGGCAGGGCTATATGTCTTTGCACAGTAAAAATCATTAACATGTTATTATGTAAGGGAGCAGTGATATGAATGCACTGAAGTGAGGCACTTATAACCGGGAAGAATGGGCAGTAAGCGATTGTGATCAGTCTGGTACAGCGAGACAGCAATGATGGATGGAAAGTGGTCGGCGTAGAGGCATGAAGGTCACACTCGATGACAGTGTGTGTGTATGTGTGTCTCCATGTGTGTGTGGCATGTGTGAGACTGTTTAATCAATAGACAGGGGAGCTGGGAGTAAGACTAAAAATACATTGTGTCTGTGTGTGCGCGTGCATGTGTGTGTGTGTGCTCTCATTCATCAGTGGTGACAATACCATGTGGAGTATGCCACTGTGCCCGACAAATTCAGCCATCACACACACGCACACATTCACACGGAGCACCCCTGCAAAGGTGACACCAGCGCCCGCGAGCAAGTTTAGTCGTTGCAGTCAAGGGCACACCTGTGTGTATGTGTCAGTGTGTGTGTGTATGGGCGCGTGTGTGAAAACAGTCCACCTGGACTCTGACATGTCCTCGATCTTTCATCTATGTATCAAACCAGGCTTCCCTTTCCTTACTAACCACAATTCATCTCTTTTTCTGTCTCTTTTTTCTCTTTCTGTACATTCTCCATCCTTTGAGACTTCTTCTCTTTTTATCTGGTCTAACTTCTTTTCTCGTGATCCCCCTGTTCTTGTCCTCCACAGTCTCCCTCTGTCCTGTCCTCTCTCTGTCACACTCCCTCTGTTCTCCGCTCGCTGTGATCAATTAGGAGACATTAGTCCCACAGATATTCCAGGTGACAGAACCTCAGGAGGCCACACTCTCCTTCATCTCTCCTCCTTCTGCCTCCCCTCAGTTTCTCCTCTCCACACCAGGCTGTCTTGTCACTCCCGCTCCTCCTCCCCCGTCAGCTCCCCTTCTCTTCCCGGCAGTGCAAACAACAGACCTCGCTCCTCTCCTATTCCCCCCTCCTCAATCTCGCTCTCTCATCCCTTACGGCGCCAACAGTGACATATCAGCCTCAGCCCTCCTCTCCTCCGTCTCTCCAGTCATCTATCCTCCTTTTCCTCTCCCCTTTATGTTCTGGCTGCATGCTGACAGTGACGCATCTCCCTTCTTCCCCTCTGCCCTCTCTGCTCCAACTCTATTCCACCCCTCTCTTTTTTCCTCTCCCTTCGCCTTCCTCTATCTCGCTCTCTCCAGGTTGCCGTTCACAATGACGGACCTGTCTTCCCTCCTGTATGCCAACCGTTCACCTGTATCCTAGCAACCACCTCTCCTTTGGCTCTGGTGCTCCATGCGGAGCAAGCAAACAAGACGCCGGGGGAATGAAGAACAAGCACTCCCGTTTATCCTCCTCCCTCCATCCGTTCAGTCATTCCTTCACACGTAAAGACGAGGCCATACTCCGCTGGAGTTGGGGGCCAAACGCTTTAACTGAAAATTTGACTGCCTGTCCTCATATAAAAATAAACTCTCCCTAACTCACAGAGACACACATTTCCGTACAGAAATGCACACAGCTGCACATGTTTATTCCATGGTATCTCATCCCCATGACTCCGTTTTAACAGTGGGACACAGTGAATAAGCTTCAAAGAGATATCATCTACTGTGCTCCTGAAGCATGCTGAGTCCAGCCTTTCTAAAAGGTTCTCAGTGTGTGCACATACGTGTGTGTGTTTCTGCAAGATTGTCGAGCAATTTCTGAAGCTTTATTTATGGCCTTGAGAAGCACTAAGAAAAAAAAAATTGTTTGAAGGCCTGCACACCCTCAAAGCCTTGCAATCAGACACACACATTGTCGCACACACATCTTGTAGGTATTTCTTAGGGAAGGAGCGCTCGTGCACACACACACGCACAAAAAGAAAAGTGCTGTTCAGGCACATGTGTCCTGGTGTAATTTATGAGCGGGCTCCTGGGCGGACGCCTCAGAGGGGTCCTCTTCACGCTGCATGGCTCTGGGTGCTCTGCACAATCCCCCCAGTGAGTGCTGGGCTCTCTTTCTCTCTCACACACACATACACACACATACACACACACAAACAAGGTACTACAAAATCCCCCTTATGAGCTGTGAACTCTTCCGACTGAAACTCGCTGCACGATTAACGCTACAAAAAGCTAGGTAAACACAAGGGTTTCAGGCTTGGCAGCACTGCTACAGCTCTGTTCAGCACAGACAAAAACACCAGAGCAAAACATTTCCTTACAACAGCTGAAAAAGGGGCCTCACAGTTAGCAAAAGTAATACTGTAATAACAATAAAGTATCATTTCAGCCTTGTTCAGCTTACCGAATTATAGCCACTTGCACAATTAAGTTTGGTGGTAAAGCACTGACGTTTGGCATATAATAAAACACAGAAAGTGGAGCTTAAAGGAAAACTTATTAGCAACTCAAGCTCCTCGCTCACTGAATCCCATTCAAAAAATCCAACATTGTACAGCGCATTATATTCACACTATAAAGGGAAAGCATCTCTAGCAGTCTCTTTTAAATAAATGCTCCTATAAATAAAGTCATTTCTTAGTACGGCTAACAAGCTAATGCTAACAATTATTAAGACAGACAGGCAACGCTGTTAACAAGTTGTATGTATCTGGCAAGTACCCAGATGGCGCACTAACACTGATGTAGTGGGTAAAAAAAAAATGTGGATAAGGCAAGCAATTATGTTCTCAGGAATAGACACATTTTTGAATTATTTTCCTCATTAGTTCCTTATCAGCTTAATATTATTAACAATTACAAGTCCTCTGATGAAAACAAATATTTCTGTCATAACAGCCCCAAGTGAGCCCCGATGCTGCTAATAAAATAAGATGGAAGGTTTCGGTAAGTTTCTATGCTCCACCACATCCCTGCCCTCAAGTATCAGCGGGGAGGTCTTTCTCCCTCTCCCCGCTCCTCCTGTTTTGGAGCTCCATATGTGGCTGTCCAGCGCAGTGTGAAAGCTCAGGAGACGATGGATCTGTCTGTGTGCCCCAGGCAAGGGGCCTTGATCTGCTCTGGAGGACACACACACCACTCTCAAGGGCACTCCGAGGGGGTATACAAAGCACACACACACACACACACACGCTGTATACCACACTCACAGCTCCATGTGTTAACCTACTTGGTGTCTCTCTCCCAG
>JAPZEB010000026.1:8375156-8404308 GCA_029783705.1 Chaetodon striatus
AAGAACAAGATGTGACATTGGATTAAAGCGAAAGGATTGCTTGGCATTTTACTCAGCAACAACTAAATCAGATCAGGAAATGGACACATGATGAGGTAATGCGATGACCCCGGTGATGGATGACATGTTGATGCATAAATATAAATGAATGAGAGGATAAAAGGGTGGGTGAATGGTGAGCTCTCTTACCCGTAGAGGAGGGCTGGGCACGGAGCAAGTATGAGTCATCCGGGTGGGGCTCCAGGTGAGAGTGGGTGGAGTTTTTCTCCAGCAGGGGCACCTGGCATTCCCTGATCGGTGGAGACGGGCCGGGGGAAGGGTGGTGGGGGGCGGACGAGGAGGACGGGAGGGACGGAGGGAGCAGGGAGGAGGAAGAGGTTGGAGGGAGTGGGCGACCTGGAGGATGGAGGGAGAGAAAGAGGGGGGAGAAGGAGGGAGGAGCGGGCGTTAGACAAAACAGATGGCAATGACTGAAAGTGATACGGGGGTCTGCTCCGAGGCAGGTTTACTCAGAGATCATCCTGCCTAGCGAGACCTGGAATACCTTACAGGGCCGATTCACTCAAATTAAACATTTTCAAAAAAACAAACAAAAAACATATATTTAAATATCTTTGATATCTGTAGCCATGCAGATAATTTGGGTTTTAATTTAGTCTCTATTCCAATAAAATGGAGGTGAATGGGAATAAACAGAACTTCAATGTCAACAGTTTTCATTGGAGCTATTTTCTATTAAATAAATAGTTCTTTTGTAAATAGTACTTGTGAAATCTGTTGACAGTGTGTCCTGCGGAGTATTTAGATTAATTGGGACATTGTTTATAGACCAAAAAAAAGCTGTGGGATTTTTTAAAATACAAGCTTTTACTGCTGTGACTAAAAACATACATTTGGGAGTGCAGAAATCTCAGACTGACACCACACTAAAGCTATCTGCATGGCAGGATGTAAATGAGAAGATGTTTCTTTTTAAAAATTTAATTAAATTTAATTTATTTGAAATTTTGGTGAATCAACCTTTAAAAATCTGGACATAAATTAATGAGTAATCGTGCTTGTCGGAACAGGCCCCTGGTCATAGCAATGTATAGCAGCTTTGATACAAACACAGAAGCTTGTCGACAGTGGGGAGGCTCAACATAGAGATAGATTCACACACAAAGTCCACAAATTCTTAAATACTGTATTGGGTGACAGAGAGACAAAGACTAATTTTACCTTAGTTTGAACAAATTTTCCACACAACCTCTTATATCTAATTGATTTAGGAATTTTCATTTTACATTTTTTATTTCATCCATAAAACTGCCAAGAACAAATTATTTGCAACACAGATATTCTAGATCAATCTTCAGCGGTGCCTCCAGGGAATCGCCAGGAGGTCCACAACCACCCTAATACAATCACAGGTATCCCACTCGCGGAAATAATCACAAATAATTGGAGGCCTCTGTGTGGTGTTTTTAAACTTGAGTAGACTTGTTTCAAGTAATTATTTTCCCCCTTACAAACAATGCACTCCTTCAAATTAAAGCTGTGTATTTGTCTTTTTAAGGAAAAGGACAGCCAGCTTTTTTTTTTTTAATGAAAAATGAATTAGCTAACACATACAGATACATAACACAAGACTGATGTGGAATTTAAAATGTCAGCTGTACCGGTATTCATCTATACACATCAGAGGAAAGTAAAGTACATCAGTATGTGATTCCAACTTTCCACATTGACATAGTTTTCATCAGCCTATATATTTCAACAGCATAACAGAATTCCTGAAACTCAGTTACGGCTTTGGTTTTGGTGTGCCACCCCAAGATTATTGGTGGCCCAAGCTCACCACTGCTATGAAAAATTCTGGGGACGCCCCTGTCTATCTTCCCACTGTATGAATTTGCGAGCCTCTGTAATCTATAATACTGAATTCTAAAATATAGCAGAGCATTAGCAGAAGTAGATAAAAGTCCTAAAAATAGCCACCAAAAGCCTGTGGTAATACTAGACCAAACAAAGCTGTAACTCCTGAGTGAATTAAATAAAAGCTTTTCATTTGCAAGAGGAAAAATATGCAAAATCTTTTTAAAAATTTGACATAGTCTTGCTTTCAGTCAAAAGCTGGGATGAGATTTTTTGTGAGGACCTAAATCCATTGAATGATTGTCCTCTACATGGGGGAGACAGGAGAAAGTTAACAGCCAAGTCTTTAAATAGTGGGAGCCATGGGACGCGTGGACACAATCAGGCTGTCCCATACACCAGAGAGAGAAAAGAGGGATGGAGAGAATTCACTCTACTCTCCAAAGGTTTGGAATCAAGGACAAAGACAAATCTAATAAATTCTATTTAGAGACTGCTCAAAATATAGAATAATTATGTCTGCTGTATTTGCAGCTCAATCAATCAACAATATGGTAAGAATGAGGCCACCGAGTCCAGCCAACCCACCGAAGGACTCGGGTTATTACAACTACTAATTAGATAGTCGAACAAAGACGTTTTGACACAGTGATAATCACTTATTTTCTCCTGGTTACATATTTCAAATGACAGCCTCGGGCGCCAGCAATATTTTTTATTCCAAACAGCTTTACAAATAACCTCTTTTACTTTTTCTTATTAATGCCTTTACCTTCACCTTTAATCAAAGTTTAAATGTGAAAGGGTGATGAAAGAATAAGCTGGTTTTAAAATCTTCATCCACTCTTTCTTTCGCCGCTGAAAACTTCAGCAGGAAAATGGAGAAGTTATAATGCCCGGCTCCTCAGGACTGTAACTTCTTCTTTCATCGCGCTATTTTCTTTTTATAAAGCATAAAAAACAGGCAGGAACACAGGAGGATGAGAGAAAGCCATGAGACCTTGAAGAAAAAGATAGCTGAACATTCCTCATCATACTTTTTATTTTTCTTCTCCTCGCCTTTTCTTACTGGCAGTTCCTCGGAATACAGATGTGGTGTGATTGTAATTTGACAGCATTCACCTTCCCATCACTGAGTATTGATAGAAATCAAAATGTGTAAAGGCCATGATAGATGGGAAGCTTTTTTTAGGCGACGGTGCAATATTGCTCGCATCAGGGAAATAGTACCTGGGTGAGGGAGGAGGGGGGGCGGAGGATTAATGCAGACAACATTTAAGAAACAAAGTGGTTGGACGTAGTTCTTGGCTAGCTTGCCCATCTATGCTGTCTCTTAGTGAAGCGCATTAATCATGGAAAACACACGTTTGAGTCCGGGTACCATTGCAGCTTTATAGAGATATATTTGATAGAAATGGAGGCAGAGTGATGCTTCTGTCCTGCTGTCCAAACTGCTCCAGCTTAGAGCTTTGCGTCACGGAAACCAGAGCTACGATCGATCCACAGCCCCACGTTAACTACACCCCAGAGAGATGCCAGCCTTGTCTTCTGTTTAGGTATGTGTGTGTGCGTGTGTGTGTGTGCCTGTGTGTCCAGTCAATCTCATCAGCGCAAACAGAGAAAAATGGATAAACAATGGCAAAGCAAACACTGTGGCCGTCAGGAGGGGAAAGGAGAGAGGCAGGGAGGGATGGCGAGAGACGGATGGAGGGAGAGGGAGGTGGTGGTGGGGGTGGGACAACGAGGTCACGAGGGTAACCAGGGGAATGTAGAGTGAAAGAGAGAGAAATGAATGGAGGGAGCAGAGGACGGAGGAAACAGGACAGTCCAGAAGCTATGAGCTGACAAAACTTATTGGCAATAAAAAAACGGGGAAGAAAGCAATAGAGGAGGGTAATTAGGAGGGGAGGAGGCAATAAGAGGGGACTGAGCGGCGGAAGATGGAAGACAGGAGCAAAAGTAATGAAGAGGTAAAAAGGGAATAAGCCACACATGCAAAGAAAAGAGCGATTGATCTGAATGAATCAATCACTCACTTCAATTGATTGTGAGAAGGGATTTCGCTATTTGCATATTTCACAAGCCCTATAATGAGGCTATTGGTGGCAGCGGCCAATGAAAAATATGTGCGTGTGCGCGCGTGTAGCTGCACACCTTTAGGATTGTTTTGTCGCATGATTTTATTGTACACAACTCCGTGTGCGCGCACTCGTAAGGTTACGTGTGTGCCAGTGTGGTTATTAATATTTTAAATCACTTTAATTACAAAAAAAGGAAAAATTGCACTAGTTGGCCAAAAGCAATTAAGGGAACTTTAATCTCCTTAGCAATTATGCTGTGGGGCATCCTTAACTCAGTCATTTCTGCCCGCTACATTTCCACAAAGGTCAGTGGAAATTGCTTTGTGTTATTAGAACAAAGACTTAGCAATGAGCTCACGTGGTTCCTCTTGACGATTTGTTCATTGCCATCCTTCAGCCGCCTCCCCGGCCATCTGTATACATCTCTCAATCCATCTCTCCGTGCCTGTCTCTAACTCGGTGCTCTTGCAAGTGTTGATTAGTGTGAAAAAATAAAGTGCATCATGGGGGAAAAACTGGGCATCTAAAGACTGTGGCACGGTATTAAAGGCATTAGTGGAGTCCCTTGATGATTTTATTACAATGTAAAAAGGAACACGATCATCATTAGCTTGTTGTGTGAGCACCAGGCTTTGACTTGCTTGTATGAGTCATATACATGTATGAGCTTTGCCTGTTGCTGCGCTACTGTACGTCTATTGAATCATCTCAGTATGAGCTTTGTATAATCTATTGTTTCTCCGCAAAGCCTTCTTTGCTGTGCAACGCCATTATACATCAGATGCAATTCTTCTTGTTGACTGTTCAATGACTTCCGTCCTCTTCCCGTCTCGTCCTTGTCTCTATTTCTGTCCCTCCCGCCCTTCCTCCCTGCCTCCTGCCTCGCTCCGTCCATCCGTCCACCCATCTGGCTGAGGTGAGGAGTGGTAGGCCGAGGAGAGTGGAGTGGAGCGAGGGATGGAGCGACAGCTGGAGCCCAGTCAGACAAGGAGAGACAAATTACCCCTCTAACGAGAGCCATTCATCATCTCTTCATCTCTCCCTTCTTTCATCCCTCTCTTCCTCCACACCTCTACGTGAAATACAGCGCACCTGGATAGCCAAAAAAAAACCAAAAAAACCCCACGTCGATCTACCACACAAATTTATGTTGTTCTCATTTAGTCGCTACTCATGTGGCTCATGCTGCTAAGTCAATCAGCACGCTCTTCTATTAGGATGACGGAAAATAACGAAGGGAAGAGGGGGGGAACAACGAGATAAGGGAGACGTGAAATGATTGAATGAGCGGTGCGCGGGGAAAGAGGGAGGAAAAAGAAACGACACACCCATGCTGGCACATGCAGAGACTCATTACCATGGCTGCTGTCAGCACAGATGTTGGACTGAGGGGGAGCTGTCAGTCAGTGTGTGCGTGTGTGTGTGTGTGTATGTGAGTATGTGGTAGTATGTGCGTATATGAGTGTGTGTGTGTATGTGCGATAGTGTCTGACAGTGATCTGAGGGCTATTTAGTGATGACAGCTGCTGACACAATGGGCCCTTTTCTCTATTTATCTATACAGTGCAGTCTGTCTCCTCCATCTCATCTCTCTTCCTGTTCCCCCCTCCCTCCTTTTTTTTTGTCAAATCCTCGCCTCCTCTTTCCTCGTATTCTTTCCTTTCTCATATCTCGCATTTAGCTCCACTGTGGCAAGATGCACACCTGTTGTTGTCTGCATATGTGAGCAACAAATGGATGTCGCAGCCTATCCAGGAATGGTCTGAGTTCACCCGCTTCATACCTTGAATGCGTTCTCCCACAACCACTGCACTGCAGAATATGAGTGATAAAATGAATAAAGAGGGAAAGGAGAGATGAGAGGATGATTCAACAGACGTGTTTTAATTAATAAAGTTGGGCTTTCACAGCCTAAAGATATGATTGTATCACTGGCTCTTTCTTTGATGTGTAACAGGGTGTCTGGGTTCTTCTCTGGCCTACAGCTCTGCTTGCGCTCCATTCCTCTCTTTCATCACGCCTGCATCACTCCATCATTCCACATCTATGGGGGCCCTCTTCCCAAACACACACATAAACAGCCTGCAGCTGAGGCTGAAGACGCCTTCCGGCTGGTAAGAAGGTGCCACTACAGTGTCACGTGATTTTTCTCTACTTTACAGCATTTCAGTTTTTCTATTCCTTCCAGGATTAGAGCTACGGCTCATCATCTGACGCACTTAGAGATTTTTTGATGTGGCAGATCTGTGAAAAGATGACTTTCACCTAAATTTTCTGTCGCCATGCACCCAAAAGTTGTGTTTTCTGATGCAAGAAGACCCAATTCACCATAGTTTAAACTAGGGCTGGTTGATATGGACAAAATCAAATGTCACCATATTTTTACCAAATACCTCAATATCAATATTGCTATGATACTGAAGGGTTTATTATTGGTGCTTTCACGACAAAACCGATCTGTCTTGAGATCTGTCTTGGTGTCAAGACAAGTCTCAAGACCACTTTTTAAGGACTCCTCTCTGACTCCTTTTTACTTGGTCTTGATTGGTCTCAAACAAAGAGGACTCGGGATTTTATTGTAGACTGGCTAAGACCACAATTGTGCAAAAAAGAAGTGTTGAATTATGTTGATTTCTTAGTGTTTGTTTGTGCATAGAAAACCTAGAAAAATTCCAACACATTAAACATAGTGTATGGCAGTAAAAGAGGTCAATGAAGAGGAATCTTTTGTTTTCTGTGGGGGTTTTTACAAAAATGTGGATCTTTTTTTGATCAGTTTGAGGAGAGCCTGTGGTTTGCATGTTCCACATTTTATCATAAGTATGTCATGCAGTGTGGGACTCACACTGGTGTAGTCTTGGTCATGACTTGGTTCAGTTTAAATGGTCTCAGCTCCACACAGGTAGATATAATGACTAAGTGGTTAAGTAATAGAACAGCTAGAACAGTCTGGTAAGTAAAGTAATGCAGTGTTTAAATCCAGGAAAAGACAACACTGAAAACATTATGATATCCAAAGTCTAGGACGATATCTAGTCTTGTGTCATGATATCTAAATAATATCGATAAATTGCCCAGCCCTTGTTTACACCAGTGTTTTTTTCTTTGCCTGACAAACTGTAACTGTTTGTTCTAGCAACTTTTATTTTTATTTTCACAACTCGATATTAGGCCAAAATATTGATGAAAATATATGAAATATATGAAATATATGAAAATATTAGTGATTTTGACCACTAAATTCACCAACACCTTTCTTTGAATCCAGCCATATAATAATAAGCCCTCACATGATCAAACTAGGAAAATTACAGCTATCTTAACAGAATGTGCAGAAAAAAATCTCTGCAACAGAATTCATTGAAAAGGACAAAGAAGTACATGTGCTGAGTGAAATGATGAAAAGATGAAGGCAGAACACCTCAGAAGACCTTCGCCTTGTTCCATCTTTTCAATCGCGAAAGAAACCCCACCTCTACTGAAGATATCAATCAATGACTGCGAGGCCACTCAAAAGCAAAGGGTTCTGATGATTAATCACCTCTTAACAATATCCTTTGACCCTCATATGACATGGAGTGCATAGGAATAATGGAGACCAATGTATGGTAATATCAAAAGAACTTTCTAAAGAAAGGCAAGACGATGATGAATTGATCGGCGGTCCCATCTGAAAGAATCTTCTGGAACAAGGACAAGGACATGATTGTTCTACAGAACCTCAAAACTCCTCTGCAAGTCGTGGCATTGTACACTGTACATGACAAGTCCCTTCAAGCACAAGAAAGTGCCACAAGGTGCTGCATTTAAAGAAACCTGTGGCATGAACTCTCACAGATCGTCTCTGAGTAATTCCAACATCTGGTTCAGAAGGTCATCGCTCCCTTCTCGCCTAACTCAAGTGGGTGTTTTTTTTTATTTTGAGAAGAGGAGAAATGAGGACAGACATGAGCTGACACCGAGAAATACACTCAACCTTGTGACCCAACCGCACAAACACAGCCCGGCACCTATCTGCATCTGCTAATTGAAACATGCCTCCCTGTTGCTGGGAAGTGCAAGTGTGTGTGTTTGTGTGTGTGTCTGTGGCTATACATAGCATTAGGATGCTGCTACACACCCATGCTGTCCATTGTCAGAGATGTCCACTGCGTAACTTGGGGCAACCATGGAGGCTGCATTACCATATAAATTACATCCATGTTGCTGCTGCTGCTGTGGATTGATGGTATTGTTATGGATTCTACGCATTGGACCCTCATTGAAAACAATCAAAATAAATAGCCTCCGCCTACCACATGAATGTGCACACACACACACACACACACACACACACGGAAGCACATACACGGACCCTTGCTCATATAACTGCACACATACACACACATACAAGCACGTGAGAACACACACAAACATGGACAGACCCTTAACCCCATACGCAGTGAGATAGACACCCATCCCCTCAGCCTTCCATTACCGTTGAACATGCTCTGTTAAAGCAGATCTGCAAGTTGGAATTATAGCGAGTGAAATCTGTAACAAAACATCTCTGTCTTTTTGCTCCTGCTGTACTCAATAAACTGCCCCATGTCCATTGTCTATTTGTAAATCAATTGATAGCAGGAGAAAAAAAAATGTCATTTTAAACTTAAGGGCAGAAAACACAATAAACTATGAATCAGTGCCAAAAATAATAACATATAAGTAGAAGAAAATATAATAACGGAGCAAAAAGGACCGTACAAAATGAAGTCATTTCATGCCACAGAATAGAGGCTGGAGCTTACAAAAAATGGCACCCAATTATTTCCAAATTTGTTATTCAAATTATAAAATAAAGTGACGGCAACTGCACAATGCCGAACAATCTCTTAATAAATTCAAGGGCCAGGCAAAAAGCAATTTTCCACATTAAATTCTAGTGTTTCACATTGTTGGAAGTAGATTTTATGATACCAGCGTGACTGCTACCATATTTTCTCACTTGAGAGAAGGGTTGGGAGCGAAATATGGACAAGTTCTGTGATGACTGGAGATAGCACTTGGGTCTTGGCTCTTAGTGAAGAAACTAACAAAACAACAGAAAACCTGCTTGCAGCTTTGGAAAGACCCTCTTAGATTTATACTGTATCTGGAGGAGCAATATCTGTGTGTTTGTTATCTCGACTGGAGAAAGCTTTTAGATGTTGCACTGCGAAAAATCAGCAGGGTGAAATGCTGGGAAGAGCTTTTCCTCCAATCTGCCGTGCCACTGAATCATTCGCAGAAAGTTTAGTGACATGAGAACAAATTGTGAACTACAGATAACATGTTGCGGACATGAATTGGGAGAGGATTGCTTGGGGAGGATGAGAAAGCAAACTAGACTTCACATTTTCACCTGCTTGTCATGTAAAAGGTGAGTTACAGTTGAATTTAAGTAAAAAGCCAGCTTCTATGAAAGCTGTAATTAGTGTTTACTAAGAGACTAAAAAGAGGCAGACTAACTGTTCTGACAAAGATCAAGGTAAAGATTTTGAAAGAAAGAAGCTTTGCCATAAAAACCTTTAATGTTGAAAACATCATTAATTAGCACTTAAGTCTGAGTCATCAAAGCTCAAGTTAAATGTTAGCACCTATTCACAACACCTTAAATTTCCATTTTGATGGCTCCAGTTACTGCCTGGTTATACTCATGTCTCCTGCACATCATCTTTTTCATGAGGGATGGAGCAGGCCTTCATTTTCAGCTCCAAAAAAGACTGTATTTGACAAAACTGTATTTGCATTTTAAGATAGTGCTCATTTCCTGAAATTTTTGGGAGACGAGGCTCGCGCAAAAAACAAAACTACATTACCCACAATCACCCGACATCTCGAAAAACAGCAGTCATCAAGAATCCAATGCATACGGAATTACGAAAAAGAGGCACGAAAAACACATGCAGCCACACAAGAGCACGCAGAATACAGAAATACACATCTTACACCGAGGCACACACTTTTCGCACACGCACAGGTGCCTGTACACAGATACCTATTCAGCATAGCAGGGGCTCCACTGAAGCGACCGGTAATTGCTGCGGTTGCTATGACAATCTAGTTCCGTAAAAAGCACAAAAAGAACAGAAAACATCTGAAAGACAAAGAGAGGAAAAAAATATAAAGAAAAGAATTTTTGAAAGAGAGAAAAGAGGGAGGAAGAGCCCCGGGAGAAAAGAGGAGATGGTAAGTGATCCGGATTTGTTTGGCGCACGGATCTGCCAGTTTGCGACCTTGTGCAGTCAGAGATAGCATGTTGCATTGTAATCTCATGAATAAAGTTGATTTCAATGAAGTCTTTTTTTGTGTGTGTGATGTTACATTATGTGAAATGTGTGCGTGTGTGTGTGTGAGACGGTGAGCCCGTGAAGCTGAGTCAGCAGTGTCTCCTTTGACGATTAGCAAACACACGCACGCTCACACTCACACACACACACACACGGTGTATTTAGAGCCAGCGGATAATGACTGTACTGTGGCCTGTTGCTGAGAGAAACCTCTCCTCTCTTTGATGTTCTGCAGCCTCTATTTATAGCAACAGCAGAAAAAAAGGATGGAGAGCCTGAAAAACACAGTAAGCCACATTGTATTCCCTCTAACTAGCTTACTGTTGAGCATCGCTCTCTCTCTCAAGGTGAACAGGCTGGAAGTCTCCACACTCTGGGCCAAATTTACTGAGCTTTATGCGCCTCGGTTTGGACGCACTCTGTGCCTTAGAGATGTGTGTGTCATTCATCAAAGAGACACGGCAGCGTGAGGCCGCAGTTTTGCTGTCACAACTTGTGTGCCTCTCTTGCTTTTGTGCACATGGATTTGAAGGAGGCTTGCACAAATAATAAACATAATAGGAGGCAATACAATAGCTCTGGTTGATTCCGCTGGATTTTACAAAGGTTCTTTCAATCTGTGAGGGCCATTGTTACAGGGATAATTCTTGCCTTGAAACAAAACTGGTTGTGGCAAGGAAAAAAAAAGTTAATCAACCTGTATTATATAGAAGTTTCAATGACAGCAGACAAAGTGTGAAGGGGAGCTGCAGCGAGTTTGGTTAAGGACGAAAAAAAAAACTGTTATCTCAAAGAGACAAGGAAGTTAAAAGCAAACGAGCACAACATCTGACTTTAACAGCAAAAGATGGGGCAGAGTTTGATCATTAAAATATGAACTGTAAAGATTTCTGGTGACTGCTGTCTTTTGTCGAGGCATCCACACTATGGCTTGTTTTTCTAAGCAATCTTTCTTCTGTGCAACTTTTTAATACAATCTGTTATTTTCCTCTGACACTGCTTTAATTACTTTAACTGCCTCACTTCTACAAACCTGTCTATAAATAGGTCATTATTACAATTTTATAATAACAGACGCCCAATTTATTTTCCAGGTTAGAGTTTAATTGTGGGCTTAGTTAATGGAATTGACATTTTGGATATTACACATTTTTAGTTTCTGGATCTCAGACAAATCCTTGCCGCTGAACTGCACCTTTTGAGCTCTTCATCACGCTTATAGGAGGCTGTCCCAAACACTGATTGCATTATTAGCTGCTGCCTCAGTAAATCAGATGTTAATTACTCGCAGATTGCGAGCTCAGATGGAATGAAAGGTGCGATGCGAACTTCCGCAGCACACTTTCATGGGCTGTAACATAAATCCGGCCAACTATCTCCCATCCTCCCCTCCCCCGTGAGGGTGCGTTTGTGTTTGTGAGTGTGCAGAGAGGAGAGTGGAGAGAAGCGATTGGAGATTACCATGCATGTCTGGGCTCTTTGAAGTAGCTGCTGCATTGGTCATGGATGGCTGAGTGGATGTGTGTGTGTGTGTGTGTGTGTGTGTGTGTTTGTGACGAGGATTGAGTCACAAACCTCTAAGGCCCACTTCAGCAGAATAGTTGTCGGAAGCAGTTTATATTGACAAAAAATGAGCACAAAAACCCTGCATCTAAAGATACTGCACATATGAGACAATCTATCTATCTATCTATCTATCTATCTATCTATCTATCTATTTTTTCCTGCAAGGACACGCAATCGTCACACAGCCTTACAATTAGCACAGCTTGCATCAGCTGACATCAGCTGACTCAGAGGAATAAGGAAGTCCCCATGATGATGGACTTCACATACAGCCTTGCATCTAGGTGTATGCCTGAGTGTGTATTTCGGAGCGCTTGTTTGTGTGCCCATTTTGCACAAACACTCTCTCGCAAACGTGATGCAACTCTCCAAGGCACAACCTTGCAAACCCATTCAGCTCATAAACAGTTGTGCCCAGCCAAGCAGATGCAGAAAAAAGACTTTACTAGGCACTGGAGGAGACAGACAGCCCAGTCGAATGTTCAACATTGGGCTATTAGTCTCACCCCCTCACTATGAAGCACAGACCTCGGAGACAAATAATAAATGCTAATCTTTGTAGGACGAAGCCAAGTCAGTCAGTTTAAGCTGAGAGCGTCGAATGAGATTTTTAATTACTGCATGACCTGGGGTATATTAGCGCATATTAATGAGGATCATTAACCTAGAGGTAACTAAGACCCCTCCTCCTTAACTACAACTGATAGCACCTCTGCTGTCTGACACTAAACCATCAGCGCATCAATGTGCCTGTATGTTTTTAAAGGTGGCTTATTCCATCCTTTGTAAAAAAAAAATAAAATCGCACGTCCTTGGTAAAAGTAAATAACTGGAGTCAATCTCTTCTTACAGCTGAAAGCTTGAACTGTGGGTCAAAAACGCCCAGTGCTGAATACAGAACCTTGGCTTGTAACTTTAATGTTTTTGCGCCCATTTGTTGCCAGATTTATTCCAAGATGAAGATGGCAGGGGCAGGCACTGTGCAGGAAAATATGCTCATCTGGTCTTTTTATGCGGACAAAAAAATCATTTTCAATGGGCAGCAAGTAGGTACAGCACGGTGCAGAATGAAAGATGAGGAGAAGGAAAGAACCATTTTAGTTGACATATGCAAAGGTCAAGGTAATTTCAATGGATAAAGAAGAGGACAAACAGGAAAAAAGGGAGAAAGTTTTTGCTCGTCTCTCTCCCACTACAAGAGGTTGAGGTGGGGCAGTGGAGGGCCCATTTACCACCTCCTGCAGTGTAAATGCCAGGGACGGTGTTGACGTCATCCAGCCATCGTTTCTGTAACGCCACCAGCCCCCCCCAGTCCTGTTCTCCAGCCTTGTGTGTCAGCATCGGTGTTGTAGTGCCATTAGGCCGCAGTCTCAGTGGTATAGAAGGAGATGCTTTTATCTCAGAAGAGGGCGGACCAGCCGTATTTGGCTTGTAACTAAGCACACATACACACACTCGCAAACTCATTCACGCACAGATGCCTGTGTAAAGATACACTTATGCGCACACACTCTTCCTTATCTCTTACTCTGTCCATTTCTCTCCACTCTCCTGTCTCAGCAGTTTATCCTTTCATCTTTACATAACTGTGCGGTCCCTCGGCGACCTGCTCTAAAACTAGTTGTTCCACAGTATACACACGCGAACACAGCTAATCCGCAGTGCAGGGACCCCATCCACCTGAGCCTTGTATCCCACTCCATTCTATATCATATCTCCACTGATGTCAATACACTGACTGGAATAAAAATATCAATAAGATAATGAGCACAGGGCCAGAGCGATAGGAATCTATTGCACTGATACACACTTAGGGCTGATATATGAAATACAGGGCAACACAGCAGAGGGCTCCTTTGTGCAGTGAATCCAAAGAAAGAACGAGGGGCGCGTTGTTGAGAGTTCTGGGTGGTTACACGCACAATAGAGGCAATCACTTGAGCAGTGTGCTGGTGCTGGTATGGAATAATGGGGCATAATGCTGCACTCTGGTAGCCATTTACATTATATAATCTGATGGTAAGTGTAGTATGGCTGAATGCACCATATACTGTTTGAATTTAGACAATGGCAATTGGGGCTTTTGGTACATTTTATGCAAATCATCTGTTTGAGTGTGTGCGCCAGCCAGCGTGTGTGTACGCATCTTCCTCCAGTACACAGCGCATTAATTGCCATTCCCAGTGGTCGTCAAGAGAGCGCAGGACTCCTATGGGCATCTGCACCTTCATTAGACTCTACTGATCATCACGCTGCAGCACCAAGAGAGGCCCTGTTCCTCTCTTTCATCACTTCTTCTCTGCTTCACTACTCCCTTGCCTCTGTCTTATTCTGCCACCGCTGCACGGTTTTTTATACGTGGCGTTATTTCTCAACCAGACCCCGCAGTGTCGTTTTCTTTAAATGTTATCTTCATGGTGTTTCTGGGTTTATTAGGCCGCTGCAGAGAGGAAGGAAAAGACTGAAAAGAGGGGAATGTACAGTATGAGAAAGTTCTGGACTAGCTTGGAGTTGAACACAGCCACTCCCCCGTGCTCGCCCCTAAACTGCTGCTCCACGGTGTATCCCGCTCCCTCGATTTGTAATGGCTTATGATTTCACTGCCTCCCCTCTCATCCTTCAACATTTCTGTCACTTTACCCCCCCGCCCCAGCTTCACCCCTCTCCACTTCCTCTCCGCCCTCATCTGCGGCGTTCTTTTGCATTTTCATTCCCATCAGCCTTCCTTTCGTCATTATCTCTCAGTTAATACTTCTCACTGTCTCAATCCCCAGCACAAGTGGTTCTTACCCCCAGGGGGTAGGTTCGCTAGCACTCCACAGACCCCTACAGACATGTAATGCACCCTGTGCCCCCCCCATCTCCCTTCTCTCCCCCCTCCTACTCCTCTGACTTAGCCCTCCACTCACTCTCTCTTTCTCTCTCCCCTTCTTTCTCCGCAGTGGATGAGAGACGCCAGCTGGAGGAAACAGAGAGAAATGGGCCCAATTACAGCATTGGGAACTGAAAGTTGGCTAATTAACTCTAATTCGCTAACAAACTGCTTTTTCACCAAGAATCATCTCTCTCTGTCACATGGCACACACATGCATGAGAAACTGCATTTGCATGCCAAATAGCCAAAAAAAAAAAAAATGCATAGACACACATACACATTCACACAACTGCAGGTACACATGCACACAAAAAACATACCCTCTCTCCCCTCCCATCTACACACACACACACACACACACACACGAGCTCACATGCCCACACAAAAATGCGCGCGGACCCACTTGCTCAGCTGTATTTACCGCAAGGGCAATATGTTGATTACGTTAGAGTGGCTGATTATTGCACAGTGACAGTAAAGGAAACAAATGTCTTTCATAGGCAGGCATCTATCTCAGCGAGAGGGCTCCTAGCTACAGACTATAGCAGCAAATGACTGCGCTGTATCCAGCTATGACAGACGAAAGAAAGAGGGCAGGAAGAGGAGGAAGGGGGTGAAAGAATAAAAAGAAGAGAGTGATTGCACAAATGAGGTGCAGGGAGAACAAAAAAAGTTAGAGGAGCGCCAGATGGAGAGGAGGAAAACAGATGAATAAAGGATGAAATAAAAAAAGGGTGGATGGATAAAGGGAGAAGACTGAGAAGATGGATAAGGAGCAATTCACTAGGTTTTGTACTGACGCTGTGAAGCAGTTTGCCCCTACAACAGTATAATGGTGGTTAGAGGCAAAAACAATAGGTTTATCTAGAGCAAAGATGCTATCTCGGGTAAAACACAACACACACATCACACAACCTCACACACAAACACACACATACAATGTTTTATTATGTGTGCGTTACAGATTGTATATGGAATTATAGTGTAGGCAGCACATAGAACAATAAGATTGTCAATGTTGAGTTATCAGAGCAGGTGTCCTGTGGGCACAGCACACACAGATACTGGTTTTCATGCAGAATGAGGACCATCAGTTTCATCATCACCAGTGGGGACCGCCCTTTCTAAAGATTCTAGAGCTATGAAAAAAATAATTTTACTAACCATTGCTTAGTTTGTTTACACACGCCTTCAAATCTTTGAATTGATGAACCAATGTTTTCACTATGCTAAATGGGGACTTTGGGGAAATCAAGTAAGCAGGGTTAAATTCACTGGGTTTTGTATTGAAGCAGTGAAATGGTTTGCCCCTACAACAGGATAATGGTGGTTAGAGGCAAAAACAATAGGTTTATCTAGAGCAAGATGCCATCTGCGGTAAAACACAGACACACACACATTACACAACCTCACACACACACGTACAGGCTGTAGAATATTTTATTGTGTGTGCACAGAATGTATGTGGAATTATAGTGTAGGCAGCACTTGGAACAATAAGATTGTCAATGTTGAGCTATCAGGACAGGTGTCCAGTGGGCACAGCAGCTCCTCTGATTCTGCACACACATACACAAACACACACACACACACTCACACACTATATATGAGTAGGAAGGGTGAAAGCATCACTTAAAGCCATTGTTAGCGAGTCAGGATATCCTCTCATCCCCCTCAATGAATCGTGAAATCCTTCTGGATTACCAGATAAGAAGCATCTTACATATGTGTGTGATGATACGCGAATAGCACACACACACGCACACACACACGGTCTCATACTCAACACCTGACCACTGTGCAGATGGGTTTAAACGGAAAAATGCCCCTTCTCGCTTGCACTCCTCCGATCCTTTCTCTCTCCGTCACTTCTGCCTCTTTCGCCTACTCTCTCTCCTTTTTCTTCCAATAAATTCCTCTCCGGCTCTACCTTTCTAACCGATTACCCCACGATGAGATTGATAGTTACCCCTCTTCCTCCCTCGCTCTGTTTCTCTGATCCACCTCCTTTTCGTCTTGCACTTGCTCCATCTCTGTCCCTCTCTCACACCTCATTAGTGATGCTAATATCCCAAGTAATGGAGGACACCATTCACAGCGTATATGTGTGTGTGTGTGTCTGAGTGACCACACACTCTGGAAAGGAACTGTGTCTGGGAAAGGGGAGATGAGTTTCCCCCTCTGATCCCATTTCTCCGTCTGGGCCCTGCTCTCCTTCTCGCTGGGAGAAAATCCGATGGAAATGCAATCACAATCAGTTAGGGTCCAGACGAGGACGGACACACACACACACAAGTACACACGCGCACAAACATACACTCCATTCCACTACCGCAAGGGAGCCATGCAGAAAATTGTTTTGG
This sequence comes from Chaetodon striatus, assembly GCA_029783705.1. Lineage (NCBI taxonomy): Eukaryota > Metazoa > Chordata > Actinopteri > Chaetodontiformes > Chaetodontidae > Chaetodon > Chaetodon striatus. Next base: position 8,392,207 of record JAPZEB010000026.1, read on the forward strand.
ACATGGTGATGAGGAGAGAGGGGGTCTGGGGTGTGGTGAGGGGGGACTTTTTAATTTACATTTTTAATGTAAAATATCATTCAAAGAGGGAAAGTTAGGCATCTCATTATACGGCTTCTTTATTACACACAAGGAACATCAGTCTCAGGGTTCTGTGTCCCGAAAAATAGGCACACGCGCGCACACAAACACACGTGTGAACAACCTGCTGAGCCCTCCAGCCATAATCACCGAGTTAGAAATGGGGCTCTTCTTCAGACACCATAAATCTGGAGAGGAATAATCTACCCTGTCCTCCAGATATCATCAATCACAGATAATCTACGTCTTTGGATTTCCCCCCTCTACTCGCTGCACATCCAGGAGGGGTCACTTTGGGGAAAACTTTCCAGGAAAAAACTACCGACCCCTCATATAAGATGGTGATAATGCTGCTGCAGGATTATAGATGTGGAGGATTTGACTTTGACTTTCTGCTCAAGTCACGACTGAATAACAACATGTGCTCATACCTTAATGGCAAAATACGTTGTTTGTCTTCCAAAATGACCCATATGAACACAACAAAAATGAATCATATGGTTGTTTTCAGAAGAAAAGACTGTGGAGATGGTTAAGAGAAACCAATATTGACTGCAGGGAGCAGAGGAGATGAGAACCACGTTGGCCCAGTGCAATGACAACATCACGCGCCTTTAGATTCCATGAAAAAACTGTTATTTGCATCACAAGAGGTCGCTTGTCATAAAAATGTAAACACAGGATAGTACAAGTGTTTGAACAAAGTAATTTTGGCATTTTCCTCGTACAGACCATCATTTTGATTATCATTGCAACTTTATGCTCATCAGTTTTAAAGCCGCAGCTTCGTTGACCACTTGGAGGCACAACTCCACAAAAAGCACCACACATGCTATTCACATATTATGTGTTAGCAAACTGGGGCCTATTTATGCATCCAGCAAACATTGAGCAACATTATCATTTATTTGGAGTCATTTTTCTGGCAACCTGACAGAGGTTACTTCAATATTCAATATTCATTTTACTCTGTTTTGGTCCTGATAGAAATTTCTGGCTCTTTAGCTGGTAAATGCTCCACTATGTTTGCCAACTAGTCCGTTACTTTGCTCGTCAGCCATGTGGTAATTGGCAAGTAGTGTATAATTGTTCTTTTAGAGCTTTTGTGGCTAGAAACATGGTTGATGAGATCAGGGAGACTGAACCAACACATTCAAGTCATAGGGCCATAAATTCAAAAGAATGAGCTGAAAGATGCTAAAACGCTCAGTAGACCTGAGGGGAACTGCAGAGTTGTGTGATAGTTCTCTGTGGGTTCATTGTGAGCTATCTTTTTAACATTACGCATAGTCATCTGACACAGAAACCAGTCTACATTGTTTTGGTGGGAGTTATCGAGTGTAGGAATGTCTGTCTTCTTTTAAATACAATGAAACTAGATGGCACTCAGCTTGTGGTGCTTAAAGCACCGGAAAAATGCTTTTGAAAAACTCAACAGCGACGTCTCTTTCCAGAAATCATGACCTGGTTACTCAAGATAATCCACCGACCTTGCTGTGACCAGTTTAATGTAGGAACTATTTTCTTTCTACCAAACTCACCAACTATATCACCACACTGAGGGAATCATGCATCCACTCATGGATGGAGGGCTTGTGCTCGTGACAGCGTGAGATGTAAATATTAATGGCATCCTCATTTACTGAGCTAGCAGTAGATATATGTTTCCCTCTGTGCAGCTATACAGTTGGCAGGTATAGTTCAGTAAAAAGAAAATAGTTCCAACATGAAACTGCTCTGTGGATAATCTTGAGTAACCAGGTCATGATTTAGGGAAAGTTATTTTTCAAATATATTTTTTTAGTGCTTTGAGCATGACAAGCCAAGTGACATCTAGTTGCATTAAACTGGAGAGAAGGCAGACATCTCTACAGCTGATATCTCCAACACTTGGCAACGCACACCAAAAAAATCTAGACTGATAAAAAGCACTACAGGTGAGAGGAAAAATATGTACTTTTGATTTTGGGGTGAAATGTCCCTTTAAGTTTAAGCATACAGCCAGTTTTGTATTCATGATGCAGGATTTGGTTTAATCCGCCCCAGCAATGGAGGCTTCTTTTGTCTCTGGACAGAGATGGCATGCTTTCAAATGAAGATGCTTATCCCGTGTGTTTGTTCTAAACAAGCTGTTGACTCCCACAACAGCACAAATACAGTAAATACTTCACAGTAGTAAATCATTATCTCTGTCTCTAAACTGCTCAATCAGACGAGACACTTCCCGCCTTTAGCATCGCCCCGCCTCGGAGGTCACAACCAGTGATGTCATGCCAAAAATGAGACTGCGTGGCCCTTCAGAAGCCCCCAGGGCTCCTTGTGGCCTGCCCATGTCACAAACGATCATCATCAGGCCATTGGTCTGACATACGGGCTGCCATGGGGATCAACCACCTGCAGGAACACTAGTGGTGATGCCTCTAATGGCGTATGTACATGTTTTTGTCTCTATATATGAAACCATCTGCACTCGACGCCATTACAGCCGCACCATCAGGATGACTCGTGGGTTTTTTTTTGTTGCCGCACATGTACGTCTGAGCATACATCATCAACATCTGCGTATGTTTGTGTGGACTAAGAGGACATCTGGCCATGTCAGCAGTGATTTAAATGTTCTCTAAACAGGAGCGCGGAGTTGTCACACAGTTAATAAACTGTTCATCTGACGGCTGAATATGATTGATGCCGATTTGTGTAAACAACGTTATGTGTCTATTTAAAACTTGGTCCCTAACCTGCAGTAATTCAAATTCTGTTTGCTTATCACATTGAATAGCGGTATTAAAAAAATCAGCAGGATTTGTGTCAGCGCTCTGATAATCATCCCGCAAAGACCTCCTTGTCAGAAAGTGTAGTTTCACAAAGTAATGCAAACACGCGGTTGGAAAGTGAACCCGACACTGCCCTTCCTGTCCTTCCTCCTTTTTTCTCTCTCCTTTCATGCTGTTTTTTGTCCTCTACAAGTCTCCTGCAGTTCTTAAAGGCTGAGACGGCACCGTGGGAGTCTGATCACAACTGAGTCCACACACACACACACACACACACGTACACACACAGTGAGTTTCCTTTGTGCTGCAGAAAAAAACCCTGCACCTTCAAAAGTGTGTCTGTCAAAATGAAATTGCTGGCTGCATTACAAGCCTTTGAAGGTATTGGAAACTCATTTTTACAATCACCCCACAGGCAGGTAGAGAGACATCTGTGTGAGTGTGTGTAGTTAGACAGTTTCCACCAGGTGGGATAGGCAATATTCTCTGTTCTTTTAGTCAGTTCGTGGTTGATTGTTATTGTCTTGGCTACAGTTTGTTGCTGAGCTTGTTGTCGTTTCTCAGCCCTACCACCCACCCACCCACCACGTCTTCATCTGGATAATCCTTACCTCTTTTTTCCCTTCGAACTCTAAGCAAAGTCATTTTTTTTCCCTGAGACCCCCCACTGGGGAAAAACAAACTTTCAAAGCGAGCCAAACAATGAGTCACACGTACACACATTCCTCTATGAAAAGACACACTCCCGCAGAGATACATCAAGAGGCACAGAACGGACATAATGGCTTTCTGATAATTATTCATAAAGGTGACTTTTGTGTGAGTGCCACTAAGTGCTCGAGCCCAGCAGCATGGAAGAAGCCTGGAGTTAGTCACAACATAGGCAGATGACCAACATTATGGTCCGGCTGAAACAGATTGACACGCACACACACACACCCCCTATACTTGCACACACACACATGGGCTATCAGCTGAGGCACACACATATGCAGATTCCGTGACTCTGCCTCATCATAACGTTTCAATTAGCTGCAGAGGACAGTCTGGCCACACACTGACGGCCATGCCTCCCATCTGGGGTTACTGCAGTCAAACCGGCAGGCGGATGGACGGACACAATGACAGACAGGCTGATGGCCCTCCACGCTGATTAATTCTGTGAGATGACGAGGGCGGGGTGAAATCAGAACACAGTGATGGGAATAATCAGTAGAGGCAGTGAGCTGTACTTTTCCCAGAATTACAATATGGTCACTGAGAGCATATGGTTGTTCTCGATTTGAGTTTCTGTTAGCATAACACCTCCGGCTCAACAGTTATATAAGTCTCGCTCCTCTCTTTGAAAACAATCTTTCACCTCATCTCATCCGCATTCTGCTTGAACCCTGCTTTTGTTTGAAGCTGCCGGGACTTAAGCTGCACCAATACCGCTGCGGCAGCACCGACAACACAACAACAACCGTCCCGAAGGACCAGGAGGGAGGAGGGCTGCATCGCCCCTCCACAATCTCTCCCTTGAGAGTCTAACTCTTCCCCCTGCCTTCATTTCTATTCCCAGTATTTTCTCCGTCTGTGGTTTCCGAAGCGATGCTTTATCGTTCCCGTACAGAAGTTGCAGTGAAAAAAAAAATCAATGAAATAAGGCAAGGACAAACTAAATTTCTCCCTCTGTCTATCTGCTCACCTCTCTGTCCGGACCCCCTCGTCATCTCTCTCTCATCCTCCCTCCATCTCTTTCTCTCCATCACCCTCTCTCTGGTGGAGGGTAGTAATCCCATTAGGATCAATATTCCAGGCGAGTGAGCATCCTTTCACTGCAGCAATTACAAACCTTTAGAGACATAAAGGAGAGCATTTCTTCACAGCTTAGACCATCAATCAACTATTTAGCTTCAGAGGCAAAGGATGTTGTGCGTCTGTGTGTGTGTGCATGTGTGTTTGCAAGAGAGAGAGAGAGTGTGTGTACGTGCGTGCACGTGTTTCTGAATTCTGCAGTATTGTTCCATCTGCGTTACTGAAATGACTGTTGGGATTTTCGTCTTATAGATCCTATTATGGGTGTATGAATACATGAGAGAGCTTCTTAATGCACACTTCCCATCTGGCGGTGCAACAAGGCCCTATCATCTCCCTTGCGAATGCATGTATTAGCATTGTCCACAGTGGGATTTCACAGACGGCTAAGCCCGGTTGTTTAGCCAGGGGTTAATATTTCATGGCTTCACGTTATTCCCCCCGCCTCCACTTCCACCCTTACAACCACCCTCCACCCTCCCCTACTTCAAGCCATTGCATCAAATCCATGCAAGTTGCCTCTGCAGCATCACTTCATTGCTATGCTAGTGTGCCAAACACACGGTATGCTAATTTAACAATCTTTGAACTAGCTCCTTGACAGCTGTGGAGCCTCCCTATGATTGTAATTCTGCTAAAAAATTGATTTCTCCCTAACATAAATACTGCTAGAATCCCTCTCTCACCATCTTCCTCTGAATACTCTCCCTTCTTCTCTGTCTCTAATGAGGTGGCGTGACTGACAGGAATGGTGAGGGCATATCACTTCTCATCTTGTCAGCTCTGCGGCCACTTGTGCCCCTCAATGTCACAGGGCTCCTCTTTGCCCCGAGGCCCCCCAGCTTCCATCTATCTAACTGCTCCACAAAACCCCCATCTGGCACGTCTCGCCCCGAGAAAGAGGCAGCCTTGGTTGGGTCACATCTGGAGGCGCTCTCGGTGGCAGGCTCCGGAGCGCAGTATGGTTACGATAACGTTAATAAAACAGGGGAAATGCACTTTATCAAAGTGCTTCATATACATTCTCTGCAGTGAAAATTTAATCTGTCCCTGGGTTAAAATTTGTTAGAGAGTATAACAATTTAATCAGTTCTTTACTGGAGCGGAAAATAGAAAATGCTATACTGTAGGTCTGACGCAGCAGTGTGGCTTACAGTGGATCTTAAAACAACAAATACTAAATATTAAAGCTTGCAAAAAAGGAAAACCACCCAGGAAATGACATATCCAAATGGCTCGCTATTTTTATCGACGATTCAGAGCTGCATCATAGCCTGTGGCTCACACTGTCAAAATGATCGTTCTAATTCTTTGCCATGAAAAAATTCAATTAGACTATCATTAGACCGGGCTGATGATGAGGTTCTGTTTATCGTTAACTGCACATTATTCGATTCTTCATTTAACAGGCAGCGCCTCATTTACTGATGATCCATTTAACAAATGCTTTTCTAAAAGTTTCTTTGGGCTGAAAATGTGGAGTTTTTGAATGTATTTGTCTAGAGCGCTGCACAGAAAAATCTGGGTGAATTTTCGTGTCTCTCTGTTTGACACATGCTATCTGCTTTTGTGGTGTGCAATGACAAGCTCCCCTTTCCTGCCAGTTTGACTCAGAAACTCAAGCATATGATGGCATGTGAAAAAAACAAAGGGAGTGGCAGGGGGTTTAACTTGTGGATTGTTGTGTGCAATCCCCCCACCTCCAACCCCCCAAAAATGGGAGATGGAGCAAAAAAGCGAGCATGCATGTATGGAAGAGTGTTAGTGAGAGCAGCAGAAGGGGCTTGATGGCACTTGTAGTAGTGGATTAACTGTTACATCCCTAACAGAAAGTGGTAGCTGGAGAGATGAGGCTAAAGCCGAGCCCTCTTTCTGTGAGGGATTTTTTTTTTAACCAACAATAGAGAGGGGGACAGATTGACTCCTATAGGGCCAGCACTGTCTGTTCCTCTTTTCCTCCATCCCATTTCTGTAACTCTCCAAATTCTAACACTCCCAGAAAGGAATCTACTGTAGCTCCAGCTGCACTTGGAAGCCTCTGGGACAGAATTTGGCTTTGCACCCTACTCCCTTGCTAGTGAATCTACCAGATGCCATTGTAACTACAGCACATCCTTCGCCTTTTTCCATCACATTATCTCGCTTCCAGCATGCACATATTCGCACACATGCAGTTGCTCAAATCCACACCCGCACGCCGAAGGTCCCCATACCGATCACCCACTCCTTCCTTTCAAAACCCAAGAGACAGAGAACTGAGGCTAACAAGGGAACAGGGGATGAAAACAGAGATCTGGAAGAAACGCAGCGCTGGAGGAAAAAAATGGCAGGGTGGAGGACATCTTTCCTCGGAATCAAACTGTGCATATTTTCATCTTTGCTCATAGACCAACTCCCACAGGACATCAGTATGCCAAACCAAAGGCCTGCTGCGTCTGTTTACTCTGCGCTACAAGAGAGGAGACTGAATCAAACTCATTTCAGTAAAGAGAAATTATATCTCCTTTGATACCACTGTGTGAAGGCAAAATTCGCTATCAAAGCTGCCTCATCGAGCGCCTAAGTCTTGTTCCAACACCTTCGAGGAGCGAGACGCCCGCTTGACAAATATGAACCAAACACTGTCTCGTAAAACACAGCGGTCAAATATAGTAAAAGGCAGCAGAAATGGTCACAGTCGAGTGCAATCATTGAGAGATTTTTGATTCTATACACACAATGTGGAAACACTGTGAGACAGCTTTTATGGAGAGAATCCTCACAGCCTTAGTGTGTTTAGAGGGGCGGCTGACAATAACAGTTATAATGGTGGCCCTTGGAAAAACAGTCCACTGCTATGATATTTGCTAGACAACATCTACAATAGCCTATCACATACACTGGGGCTTGAAATACAAACAATGGCTTTAAAGTTTGTTTATCTTCCCCACACACCTTTCCAATTATAATGTCAAGAGAATAGCGTCTGTGAATCAACAAACAATTTTCCTTTTTTGACGACGAGCCTGCAAGACATATTTAAAAAAAATAAATGCATGGAAATTCAAATGGACCTCAGTAATACGGCTACGCTGTGTTTGCCTTTCCTGCTCTTTGCTGCATGTTAAGCGTATGCATGTGTGTGTATGTTGGTGAATAGATATGTGCTGACAGTCTGGCAGCCTCCATCAGAACCCTGCATCTCTGTCAGACCGCAGGCTGGCTGACGGATGAGGGGAAGAGCAGCAAAGTGGAAAATGAGAGGAAAAGAGCAGGAAGAGGAAGAAGAGGAAGAGGAGGAGGTGCAAAAGAGGAGCAGAATGGAAAGAGGGCAAAGTGGACGAGAGGATTTGAGAAGGTTGAATAAAAACAAGAGATGGAAAAAAAGAGTGGCTGTGATTGTGCTTATGTGGTGACAGAGAGGAGGTGAGGAGACTCTAGCACCAAAGGATGGATGGAGGACGGGTGGAGTGGTGAGAAAAACAGTGAAAAGAGAAGATTTAATAGCAACTGTAGGTGTGTGTGTCTCTGTTTGTGTTGCGTGTGTGTACGAGCAGAAACTGGTGTAGGTGAGTGGCAGAGTGTAATAAGAAATGTGACCTATTGATTGGCTGTAGAAAGATGTCAGAGCTCAGCGAGCAGGGGGGTGGGTGGGGTGGAGGCGGCAGTGATGGCATGAGGACAACATCACAAGACAAAATGGCTTCCTTCTCCTTCTTATCCTCTGTGTATTTATTCAATCTTAATTTACCTCTTCTCAGATTTATCCACTTGCCAACACATCTTTAAGCATCTATCCTGAGTCTTGGCTCGGCGACAGATAAAATCTGCTTATTATATGATTATGATGTGTGGTTAAGGTAACGGCGCCCGAGGGCTCCGCGCGTTATCATGTGAGAGTGTTAAACAGAAGAGGAAGTGGGCTTCCCCAGATTGACAATCCAATTAAACGAATGTGTGGTGTGTTAAAAGCGGCTACAGATACCACCCAGGGAAACAACAAATAATACATTTCTGGCCTACATACATGCTCGAATTCAGAGGGTCTGTCTGTGCAGCCAGTTGTGAAAAAAAGAATTACACTACACTGCAAACACACACTTATACACAGCTTATATCATCTTCTCCATCTTTGTGCCTCCAGGCTATCATATATGAAAGCAGTGAGTGAACCCCGCCAGCAAGGCAAGGAGGCTGAAAGAGCATGACTTGACCTTGACGCTGTTGCTTGACTCCTGCCGATAACAGTAAACCGTCCAGCCTGCACACTGTGGACTATTCAACCTATAGTATCCGCTCCTCTGTAACGAGCTCCCTCTCTCATGGCCCACCTTGTCAGTGTTTCTATGTTTGCAGGAGAGGAGATCAGAGGAGTAAGTACACAGGAAGCCTATAGACAGACCAAACACTTCAAATGCCACGCAGGTGATTGATTAGCTGACCTGACCTGGACTTCTGCGTCAATGAGATGGATCATGAAAGAGCATCAAAGGGAGGGCGTTTAAGGGTGTGTGTGTGTGTGTGTGTGTGTGTGTGTGTGTGTGTGTGTGTGTGTGTCAGGTTCCTAATGCAGCTATAAAGGGCCGTTCATAGCTGATCAACTGCCAGGCTCTCGGTCAATTATTGATGAGGCTGTTTGATATTTAGAGGAGAGGAGAGGTGAGGAGGAGTGACACAAACTTTACTTTCTTTATCTCTATAATATCGTCATATTTCTTAACGTTCTTTCTCTGTTCTTTCCACACCCACTTGTTCAATTTTTTTTTGCACCTACAGACAATTTATGTGGTCTTTTAGTCCTGCTTATTCTGTTCATTATGGTTACACACAATGTGAGCTGAATTTTGGGAAGTGAAGGTGCGTTCAAGGCCTTTTTGTGGATTCTCTCTTGTTTACACTCAGTAAAGGAGCTACACTTATTGTACATTACTCATCATGGTTAGTACCAGTGATGGAAGAAGTTTTACTTAAGCAAAAAACACATTAATGTTGAAATAATCAATTAAGTATCTTGCATTCAAAGTATAATCGGATAAATGTACTCAAAGTATCTAAAGTAAAAGTACTCGTACTGCAGAATGTATAAGTGACATTTAAAGGAATACCTCACCAACAAAATGATAATTTGTGTATCAGTTGCTCAACCTGTGTTATGCTGAATTAGTGAAGAAAACTTTGTTTTTCTTGCAGGTGCATTTGAAGTCTGCTTGTGCACTCCACAGAGCAAGGTTCAAACGCAAGCGCTTGCCCAGGAGTGCATCGATGTGTGAGACTTTTTATGGGGGAGTGTTTTAAAAGGCTTTAGCAAAAATGTATGTGTTTGGTGAGTACTGAGTGTACGACTGGATATATGAGACCTGGATTATACTGCGCACATTGTGTAAGAGTTTGTTTTTATGTAGTTTTGCTGTCGTTAAATGTGGACCCCTTTTACTCCAATGCATTTAGACTTTTCTCTGTTTTCAGATTCTTGTGAAGGTATGCGAGAAATTTAAGTTTTCTACACGACTTCAACATAATATGAGGTAAATAGCTGATGTTTAAATTATCATTGTGAGGGTGAAGTAATTCTTCAGATGTTTAAGGTGGAGCTTGTTTTAACCACTTCATACCACAGTAGATATTTTAATGTAGTGGTTCCCAACCTAGGGTTCAGGTGCCTCCAAAGGGTCACAAGATAGATCTGAACCACAGATAGAAACAATGCTACAAAAGTCTGTATTCATTTTTTTGGACTTTTCTCTAATATTAGCGTTTTGTTGATAGTAAAAAATCAAAAATATTAAATAACTCATTACATCTATAAAAAAAAATGTAGTGCAGTAAGAAGTACAATACTTTCCAGCTGAAATGCAGTGGAGTAGAAGTATACAGTAGAATAAAACTGTTTTTATTTTTACTTAAGTACAGTACTTAGTTACTTTTCACCAATGGTTTGTATGACTCAGTTTTTGAAAAAAAAAAAACACCAGTTGTAGAAGTTTTTCAAAGTTAAAAAACTAACCTTGATAATGTCAGTTATCTCAGTTTGGAGACTACAGATGTGTAACAGAGAACCTGGGTTACAAACCACAGATGTGGAGCTCAAAAGATGTAGGCGTTTACCAGTAGAATCGCACTTGCAGACGTGCAATATTAAATTGCTGGAGTGCCCCTTTAAAATTTGCATGAATATTCTCATCTGATTTATATGTGCTATTGTGTGAGTGGTTGTTTCACAGATTACAGGCACCTACAGATTTGACACTGAATGTAATTTAAGGTCCTCCTGATGTATCACCATCCTCAGAACCAGATGAAGGCACAGAGGCAAAATATGTCGGGTGAGAGGAGGAACAGATTTTATTTGCACAGAGCGGAGTTAAGTGCATCCTTCATTGTTTCCTGTGAGCCTTATGTTGCGCCACATATCCGATGCAACGTGCATGTTCCCTTTTATCTGCGTCTCGACTTTATGTTCCTCCGCGCCTTGTTCCTTCCAATATCTTCTTGGCTGCAACCAACCCGTGTCGACCAATTTATGCGGAGGCACATTGTCCCATACGGAGCCCATCTAGACAATCAAGGCTACCTGATGAGACCCTGGGGGAGATGAAGGGAGGGAGGGGTGAGGAAGGAAGGGTGGAGGGGAAGAGCACATACAGGAGTTGGAGGGGGAGGAAGATGAGGGTGGGAAACAGGCGCCGAAAAACAATGAGGCAAAATCAGAAGATAAACGAGGCGCTATTTCAGTGGCAGGATTTATGTACTGTCAACATTACCCTCGCTATTAGGGGGAATCCAATTACTCTGCGCCTCTCCTCTCCTCTCCTTTCTCTCTGGGAGGGAGGAAATAAGGGAGCAAAAGAGTGAAGGATGAAAAGAAAATGGATACAGAAAGAGAGAACAAGAACACCTCTGCATGATTTATCCAATTTCCAACACATATTTAGATATTAAGGAGAGGGAGCAGGAAAGGGAAGGCAGAATGGACTCAAAAAGTGAGTGAAAGAGACAGGAAGAAGCGGGGATGCACAACGGCGCAGCATAAAGGAATAACACAGCGTAAAAGGACGTGACTGAAAGCTCTTGTGGATGTAAGAGAGAAAGGGGGGTTGTGGGGGGGAAATTATGAAAGTGAGAGAGGAAGGGGAGATTTGGAAAGACAGAAGCTCCCTCTAGATTTAATTGCATGCACCTCAGCTTTTAAATGGCTGATAAATTATACATGAAGGATGCTGAGACAATAATTATGAGCTGTTTTAGTGCGGAACAGCGGGATGAGGACAGACAGACAACGGCGGAGGAGTGGAAGAGTCGAGTCGGCCAAGAAATTCTCCACGGACAAATCTCTGGAGAGTGCGCAGGGTCTGGGAGTGGAGGAATCACAGTGCATTATCATGATATTATGGAGGCTACACGGAGCAAGGAAGTAGTGGGTTGTCTCAGTGAAGCAACAAGACACACACACACACACACACACACACACACACAC
>JAPZEB010000026.1:8419110-8430846 GCA_029783705.1 Chaetodon striatus
TCCAACCGTCCATAAAAAAACCAGCCACACACTCCATAAAAGACACAGACACACAGACACACACACACACACACACACACACACATGCATGCACACACACACCCACACACCCACACCCACACACACACACACACACACACACACACACACTCTAGAAATCAATAAATGCATTAAATATTTACATAGGAAAATGCATCCATAAAATTTGCGAGGAAACCTTTTTGAAACATTTTACTTTTAAAGTCGGCTCAATAAAAAAACAGTCTAAGATCCTAACGTTTTAATATCGGCCGTGTTAATCTTAACGATTTCCTTTCCTTTGCCATTTCCTTTTCTTCAAAACTGACTCGAAAACTGAGATTGACTGCCGGCTGACTGCTTTTCCATCAGAGTGACACACACACAAACACAACCATGACGGCCATACACACAATAAAGCATGGTGCGTTGGGGAGGACACAGGGGGCTGAAAGCAATCTTCCAACTGACCTTGAGTGGGGAGGACAAAACGTGTGATGGAGGGAGAAAAAAAAACCCCAATGCGAGGAAAAGAAGTGAAATACATAATCTATCTCCACTGGCAGAGGGAAACAAATGCTTTCACTGTGATTGAGGACACATCGCCCTCACACATCGACACGCACACATACCTATATACACACACATTTTGGCTTAAAGAGCACCGATGGAAAACTGAAAGCAGAGAAAAACTCATTTTCCTAAAGCAGGAGGGGAACAGAGAGAGGAATGGAGAAAGTGATGCAAAGAAAGAAGGAGAAAAGCCGTGGGTGCACAGAATAGAGGAGTCGGTAAAGAGGCCAAAATAGGTGGAAACAAAGAGGGAGAGGGAGTGAAGCAGACAGAGACAGATGGACGGAGTAAAGAGAGGGAAGGGAGAAAGAGAGATGACTGCTAGTGACCGGCCTTTGTAGATGACTGTCGTTGCTCACTTTCGAGTCAGCTTCACTGAGGCAAAGTCTTAATGACTCACGGCCCAATACTCCGCATAATCAAGCTGTGCATGTGTGGGTCTGTGCGTGCGTGTGTGCGTACGAGCCACTAGTCTTGTAACAGAGAACTTTATTACCATCTGTTCCCACACATGCTTATTTGTTTAGCCGTGACACGCACGTCTTCTTCAATCGCTTTGCTATTTTTTCTCTCTCCCACTCTGTGCCTCTTCCAATCACCTCTCCTTTTGTGTCCTCTCCTCCTCTCCGCCTTGCTCCCCGCGTGGAGGGGGTCGTATTCCAATAAATAGTGTCCGACCAAAGAAAAAAAAAAAAAAAAAATCATGGTCATTATCTCAGTGGCTTTCTAACTACCTCGCTCGTCGTAGTGAAATGGAATCGCGCTCCAGCCATTTTAATCGAAGGGTGTGTGTGTGTGCGTGTCAGTCTGTGTCACTGTGTGTGTGTCAATGTGAGTGTGTGCCTCAGTACCTGTAGAGGCCATTAGGTGGAGCTGGTGACTGACTGAGAGGGAGAGAGAGAGAGAGAAAGGACAGATAGTTGAATGAAAAGAAAAGGAGGGCTCACCCGCTTCTACCTGATATCACCAATGTTTCTGGCAGTGTGTTTTTAAGGTGTCCAATAGGCTGGTTTGCTTGTGTCCAGGGGCATCAATTATTCATGGTACAGTGAGTATCACTTGGTAGTAGTAGTAGTAGTAGTATGTTTTTGGTTGTAGGTAAAAAAAAAGGAAAATAATAGAAAAAAAAAATCCCATTTATGCACTGTTTAGCGTGACGCTTTTAAAGCCACAGAACATACCGCATAATAGACCTTTTTCATGCCACACATTTTAATTAGTCATAGCACATGTGTAGCTAATAACATTAACGATGTCCCTGCAAACAACCATGCACAATACCAAACTCCAAAATCTGGAACACCTCAATGGGATGCAGCCATCTTTGATGTTATTAATTACACCTTTTCCTGCTCTGAAGTTTCAAAATGCTTGCACAAATGTCAGATTCCTGACAGAGCTTAGCCTAATGCTAAAACCAAACAGGGCCTCAAATCATCAGCGTGAAATTCTTCACAATAAGATTCAGACATTTCCAAATATCCGCACAGACCATCCCCGGATTTGTGAAAACACACAGACACACGCGCACCTGTGCAACCACAGATCTTGTTGGCAGTTCAGAGAAAAAGGGACGGTAGCCTGGAGGAAGGGCAGGTGTCCACAGATGGAGCTCTCTCTGTGTCTCTCTCCCTCACTCTCTCCCTTTCTCCGCCACAGATGGACCCAATCACACCTATTTCTCTCTCACATGCCCTATAGCTAGATAATCAGCGTGAGTGTGTGCACGTCTGACTTGTTTATTGTCACATAAAAAGGGGTGTCTTCTGAATGAGTCTCTAAATATGCATACGTCTGGAGTGTTTTTAGCCTACAGCAGAGCGCATGTGGTGTTTACTGTCTGAAGCAGTGGCTACTACAATACAGAAATACTAGACTTCTATCAATCGACCAGTCCGCTTAAGCTAAAGTACAAGTTACGGTAAATGTGTGTGTTCGGCGGGACGTGCACGAACATTCCCTAAAACACACACCGATGTTTCCGGGCACAGCATGTGAATGAATCCTAGGATTCAAAAAGTGTCTGCTGGCTCAGGATAACATTTAATTTCATCCCATATTTGCATGTTTGGTGACAGCTGAACACGTGTGAGGTGGCCTGCAGAGGGTCTGTCTGTCTCAGATGGCAGGGGGTCCCGCTAGCCAATGGGACCACCCGCTCTGTAAAGCAGGAAGTGAACCACAGATCTGTCATCTGTCTTCATAAACCCACTAGTCAGGACCCTCCTAATTAGTCACCATGGAAACCATGGCTAATTCCCTGGTCTGCCATGCCAATCACGTCCTGTCTGTGGCAGCAATCAGAAAGGCACATTTATCCACCGCTGGGCCGGATCCGTGTAACAGATGTGTGCGTGTGTATTCGTGGGTGTCTTTGTGTGTGTTGGTGTGTGTGTATGCGTGTGGGCGGTTCAGGCAGTTTGTGTGTGTGAGCTTGTGAAAGGCCTGTATTTCCTTAGACAATGTTGCCTTTATGTTTTAGCAAAAAAACACCACCGTATTACGCCTGTCTAGCTTGTAAATTCATACTGTTTGTTCGGATAGGAGGCAGATGTGTCAGAGCTGCTGAGAGGGGTGTGTGCCATGTTGTGATTGTCTGTGGGAACTGTTTGATTAGCTTGACGAGTGCTAGCAATCCCCTCACACCCACAAAGCAATCAAACAACTATTATATGACACACACACACAAACACGAGTACACACACGGATTCAGATGCAGAGACGTACTGTAGACACACCTAACCTTTTCCCCGAGGTCAAACTGTTCTGTCAAACATAACCGCGCACAATACAACCCCCGCTGTTCTCAAATAACCTGCACGTTCACACATGGAAGTTCACAACAAATCAGACCATTCTTATTCTGAAATCAAATCACATCTAAATATTCAATCAATTAATCAGCATTGAATTAGAAAGGCAAATACTTTGAAATAACCTTGTAAATATTGAGGACCACACACATGAATAAATTATGGATTGAAGTGGAACAGGGGCATCCCGTGTCCCGTCCATTTCTTGCCTATCAGCTACCTGTCAATCACTGTAATTACCATCAACTGAAACGTGCTCAACAGAAAGCTGGTGTGTGTGTGTGTGTGTGTGGGGGGGGCGACACACAAGGGCACACTTACATACGCACCAACTTCAAATCAATGACCACAAAAAAAAAAAAAAAATCACACACGAGGACACACGCAGAATTGAACAACACATACTGGCATTCGCAGATGCCAATCATAACTTCAAGCGCACATCAAAGCCAAGTTCTATTCAGATGTATGCCGTTTGATCACCACCACCGCCTCCAACGTGTACACACATTCTCGCACACACACGCTCCACCATATGTGTATATAACCTACATAACAGCAAGGCAATAAAAATCCAAGATGTATATGTTGGAAGAAACTGAGAAATAATTCAAGATGGTTTTCTGTTAGAGCGTGTATCCATTCACAGCAGAGGATTGGTCATAGTCAAGTTACAGCGACGCTCCATTGTCCTTACACTGGTGTCTGGGGAGAACATAGCACAACGCCATCTGACTCGTGACAAAGAAGTATCTGAGGGTCTTACCTGTCTCATGAGAGAGGGTCTTGGTTCTTCCTGTGTTGCCCGAGTGATGCATCGCTCCGTACTTGTCTCTGTTTCTGATTAACCCTCTACCCTTATCTCCTCTCCTCCACACTCCACTCCTCTCCGCTCCCTTAAGAGTCCTCTTTTCTTGATTCTCAATTTTTTTTGCGCCCTGTTTCCTCCCTTTCGTCAAAGTCCTCGCTGCCTGTCGCCTCTCCCTCGCTCTTTTTCTTCTTCACCCTTGTTTCCCTTTTCTTCCCTTCCCCTCTCCCGTCTGTTTGCAGTGAGCTCTGTGAAGCACAATCCGCTAGCTGAGTGCCGGAGCACCGCGCAGGAGGAGAGCGAGGGAGAGAGAGAGATAGAGCAGGAGCCCGAGAGACACACACACACAAACTCGCGCGGTGTGGATCGACACACTTGCACACGTGTAGCTGTTGCACTGCAGAGACGAACGCCACACACCAAAACACCGGTGAGGGGAAAAAAAAAACAATGAGCGCAATGCCCTGCACTGCTTTCCCCTCTTTTTTTCCTTGAGACTGCAGGTCTTTTTGTCTCCCTCCTGTTTCTAGTCCTCAGTCCTTCTTTTTGCGCAATCCGTCACAGATCAAGGCCGGCTCGGGCATGGGGGAACGGATGGATGAGGAGACACTGAGAGTGAAAAAGAGAGTGCCTTTCAGCCTGTGGCAGGCAGAGCAGAAGAGAAGGAGAGATGTGGCTGCGGCTCCATCCTCCATCTGCCCACAGCTGAGACTGAGAGCAGACTCAACACACACACACACACACACACGCTTTCTCTCTCTCCTCCTCTCTCTCTCGCTTTCTCTCTCCCAGCAGCGCCGCACCACCGAGATGGAGGGGGAGGAAGAATGACGGCGGGAGCTAACGAATGAGCCAAAGGGAGAGAGGAAAAGGGGTAGGGGTGAGACAGTGAAAGAGGGAGAGCGTAGTGGTAGACAGAAGGAGAAGGAGGAGGAGGAGGAGGTTGCAATGAGGGCGGGAGAACGCGACGGAGCCCACGAGCGCTGGAGAGTGAAAGAGTGACAGAATCATGGGAATGTGACAAAGCATGCACATCAAAGGCGAAGGGGAAAGGGAGAGGAGAAAGGATAAAATGAGATATAGGAAGCGTGAGGGAGTGGGTGGCGAGAGAGGAGAGGAGAGGAAGGGATGAGGCAAGGTGGGAAGGAGAGGGATGACGGGGTTGAGGGTAAAAGGAGAAAAGACAGGGCGGCGAAGCAGAGACGCGGAAGAGGGGGAGGGAGGGAGGAAGGGCAGAGGACACTGCGGCGATGAAGCCAGTAATATGTCAGATCTCACATGGGCGCGCTCACATTCACATAATGTCCCTAAACAGGAAAAGAACAATGTCAAACAATGCAGGAGGATGGCAGCCACAGAAAAAGCCTCTTGGACAAAACTCTTCCCCGAAACAAAACATCAGATGCCATAAAGCGAAGGATAAATCATCTTCCTTTTGAGATAAATGATAAATTATTTTGTCCTCTGACATAAAGACAAGGATAAACCGGAGCTATCAAGCTAGCTAAATTAAGCTGCTAAAACATGAAGTTGTCTTCCTCTCTCCCTCTCTGTCCCCCTCAGAGACTCCTGCCACCAGCTCAGGTGTCAGGTAACCAGGTGAGTGAAGGTCCTCGCAGTGCCCAGCAGAGGGCAGACATCTTTGTCACATATCAGCCAACAGGGGCTGAGGTCATCTCTAGCTCATCAGCATAATCCTACATTACTGAACACATAAATCAACATTCAGTATACATTTGACACATCAATTAAGCCACTCGTTAGGCGTTATGCATTCAGACAGCCTCGCATCCCTAAAGCTGTTCATCATTTAGCGTGCGTTTAGACATAATTCAACATAACTAAGAATATATTCAAGCTGGTTAATTGTAAGATTTTTTTTTCTGTTCTTGCTCATTGTGAAACAAGTGTGGATGATCAAGGTTACTAGGAGAATGATGGCATACAAATAAAAGCAGACAGTGATCTAAGAGCGAGAGAGAACAATACACACACTCACAGAGCTGCTGTTCAGAGGAAAGGCTATGTCTGACACAAAGCAGGTGTGTGTAGTGCAGTGTGTACTGTAGTGAAGAGGGAGGAGGAGATGAGCGGTAAAGGCCAACCCCTGAGCCACCACTCCAGAGGACCGCTGTCAGCCTCATTTTCTACCTCTTCATGTGACATTCTCAGACGCCATCTATCATCCTCAACGAGTCTCAGATGCACACAGTGCGTCCACGGCACCCCGCCGCGCGCACGCATGTGCGAGCGCGTACACTGGCATGGCTCACGCATATGTATGCGCAGATCAAACCGCGGGGGGTTGCTTTGCGGCTATGACTTCATCATATTAAAGTTGAGAGTGCAGCGTAGGTAGAATCAGCGGGAGCGCAGGAGGAGACGCTGGAATTTCTAGATGAGGTTCATGTCGATTTGTCATGATAAAAAAAAAACCCCATCTGAGACAGAAACAAATTGCTTTTTTGACAACACCTTGTAATACTCCATCATGTGCACGTACACACACTCACATGAGCCCTCGCGCATATACACATGTACACACACACACGCATGTGAAAGCAAAGTGATACATTTTCTCATGCAGGTTATTTATCAATGCCATTCAGCATCATTATACCTGGCATATCTGTATAACCATATATATATATATTCGGTGTACATGTGGGCTACACAGAAGCTTCCACTCTGCGTGATTCTCTGGAGAGGCCACTCAGCCTGCTATACTTCAGTATGGAGGGCATGTGGTTGTATGGAAAAGATACAAAGAAGAAGAAGAAAGGGAAGAACATGGTAAAGGAACATAAAAGCGCGCATATGGAAAGGTCACAGAGACTAAGGTGAACAAGTATCACGTAACAGTATGAGATGAAGTTAAACCCTCTCCCTATTAGGCCTATTATGCAGATTTACTCTCCATCTTTTTCTTTATCTTGCTATTACACTCTTAGGTTAATGTTGGGTTTCTCAAACTCAGACTAGGCAGTTTGAATTGCCCGCTGTCGATTCATACACTCCTAGCATGTTATTTTATATTTCTTCAAATTTTTGGTGTTCCTTTCTTTCCTTGGTGACAGTTTTTGTTCTTTTCCCCTCGTACTCTCGCCTGTTCCGATCCACCTACCTCCCCGTGTTTCTCCTCCTTCTACCTGCCTCCTGAAGTGAAACACCAAGGTAGAGCTGGTGAAGGGGAGAGGGAGGGGAATAGATGGAGAGAGAAGGTGTGCTATAAGGTGCCCCCACGGGTTGAACATGGTCATTTGTCATGAGGCTGAAAGCTTAAGAAAAGACTAGTTAACCTTTACAGCTGATCCCCGTGAGACACGGAGAAAAAACACAGCCCAGCAAAACACCGCCAGGAGAAGACATACGCACACACATGCGCACACACATGCATGAGTGGCCCCTTGCAGTAGCCTTCAACATTCGCAATCGATAGCGGTAAAACCGTTCTACGGAAAGCTAGGAGAGGTTGCCACTTTCTCTCCCCTCTCCCCATCTCTCGCTCTTTTCCCTTAGCGAAAAGCCTCCTTGTCTCCATGGTCCTTTTCCTTCCTCCTTCACCCCCCCATCCTTGCCCACACCCACACCCTGCCAGAGTAATTAATCACCTTGTGCTAATGAGCTATTAACTAATGACAGATTGACATGCCTCTGCCTGTGTGCGCATGTCTGAGTGTGTGTCTGTGTGTCGGCGCAAGCATGTTTGAGTGTCGCCAGAGCCACCCCCAGCACGCTAATGTGATTAATAAGGTTAAGCTCTTATTAGGGTGGGAGCACAAGGAGTACACATGCACACACCTGAACACAAAGAGGCCAACTTCCATAGGCACGAACACAAAAAAAAATCCCCATATTTCTTTTATCCACAGGGCAAAGAATGACTTGTGTCGGCCTTCTGGAAGTCTGAGTATAAATAAAACTAAGGCGCAGAAAAAAATAACATCAAATGCTTTATACCTTTCACCATATATTCTCATTACCCAGAGGCTGACTGCGCTATACACTAATCACATCTCAGGGAAAAAGAGGGAAGCATCGGAGGAAAGCACATCACTACAACTGAGCTGAAAACGTGCTTTTAACAAAAGCTACAAGTCCCTTTGTTGTTGTTTTTTTGTGGAAATTCTCAGTCGTTTGTCTACATTTTTATAGTCATCCAGCGGACGACTCACTCAAGCCCGTGGAGATCAACAGAGAGTGTGCTTTGCTTGCTGTTCGTGACCAAAAAAAAAACAAAAAACAAAAAACCACAGCACACCCCCCTCTCACCACCCCAACTCTCTGTCCTCGCCTCACCTTCAAGACTGGTTTCAGCACCACGGACAGCTCCACAAAGGAGCTGCTTTATGAACAAATTTGAAGTGTCCTTAGAACAATGTCCTTGTTTTGGTGCACAGCGTGATACTCTCCTTCTTTGTAATAACACTCACATCCTAATAGACTGTGTACCAAACAATTACAGTGTAAAAGAGAGGCACTACATCAAACTGTAACACAAATAGGAAAGTGTTGCTTGAGACAGGTAGTTACAGTAGAAGTCTGTACCTGGAGTCTGTTTAATCAGATGTATTGGACTCTAAAGCCTCTGCTTTCCAATTCCAAGAGAAATGTAGTTACAGGAAGATCATTTGATACTCAGGAGAATCCTTGCACTACATAATAGGTAGTCTAACCCAGCTGCACGTGTGTGTATATGTGCAACTGTGAGTGCCAGCACATGCACTGTACTGTATGTGCTCCTGTGTCTCTCTGACCTAACAGTGTGTCCCTCCGGAGAAGTTTTGGCGCATACCGAGACTCATTTGCATTCTCGCAGCTCCCTCATTTTTTTTTTTATTTTTTTTTTTTTTGTGGCTTTAGAAGTGAACAGCTGCTTAATGGTCATAGCTCTTCAGAGACGGGACATTGGGAAAGCACAGAGGGGGTTAGCCAGGGTTTCTGCACTGCCAAACGCGCACACACACAGAGGCGCAGGCACACAAAGCACACGCTGAGGCACACACCAGGTAAAGGCTGGTTCAGCTATGGTTCTGAGAGCGAGATGTGACCATTTAGCAGATGTTTTTCTTCCCAAAAGTGACTTTGGAGGCTTTTCACACTGTTGAATTTAACTACAATGGAAAACAAAGCTAGGCACACATGCATTATACTGTAGCTGATGTGACAACAAGAGAGAGAAATCCTTTGCTCAGTATGGCAAAAAACAACACTGGTGTTTGAAAAGATAGTGTTTGTACTGATATGTTAAAGAGTATGCCTCATATTGGTACATGTTCCAAGCAGTGGAGGGTGTTTGTAAAACCTGATTTAAAAAGCAAAAAAGGGGATTGAGGCTGGATTTTTGGGATGTATGGAGGTTGAGTGCTTTCTCTAATTTTTTGTGGAGCTCACAAATTCAAATAAGCCTTTTGAACCCCGCACCACGGACACACATCTAAGCACAACTAAATTGTCTTCATCTCCACGCTCATTTTTGACTGTTTGACTTGAGCAAACAGCCCAGACACACACACAGATGGGTTGTGTTTCATGAGATGCCAAAAGAAGGGATTTGGTGAAATGCAAGACAAGTGAGAGAAGGTTATCGCCTTGCAGTGTGTAAGTGTGTAAGAGCCGTCCTGGTTCCACAGTGTTCTCCTCAGCAGGGAACCTCACGTCTTGACCTTTTACATCTCTGAGATTACTCAAATGTCCTTTTTTGACAAAAGCACATTGTCAAGAGCAGGTCACACACGCATGTGCACACACAAAGCAGCCCATCGATTGATTGACAGGTTTACTGACCCACAAATAATAGCTGTTTGGTTACTAGAGCTATAAATAAACATAAAAAATAAAATCTTGAAATATATTTGATCTAAAATTAAAAATAAACAAGTAATTGAATATGGCTGTTTTGACTTAACTAGGATAAATAACTGTAATATGTTGAAGATGGCTTAAGAAATAATTGTCAAACAACCAAGATAGACCAAATGCTTGGTTTAAAAGGAATACATCATGGCGACTAAAATAAATAGATTCCTTTGATTGCTATGTAGATGAATGTCTAATTCTGTTTGGGCTCCTTGAGACTCCGGGCCCTCTCCTTAAGGTCAATAAACTTACTAAACATGATTTTAACAGCTTAAAACTTCATGAGCTTTTCAGAAATTTATTGGATTTGCTTATAAATATGATTTTGAGAAGTTCTGTTTGGGGTCTCAAACACTTCAGCTTTACAGCATGGTTAAATAGAATGGATTTTTATAATGCTCTATACTGCTGACAGTACTTTTTGCACAGAAAATTTCAATGGACTCTTGGGATTTATTTTATTGGAGTTTTATAACAGTTTGGTCTAATGGGGAGTTCGACCTCCCTGAGGAATGACTCTCTGGCAAACCTTATAACATATTCTTTAGAGCTATTTCCTTCCTTGGTGTAAGAACAATGCATAATGGTCATTTAAATAAGTTGTATATATTTTACAAACACAGCAGTGTGGGATCCAAAACGAAGAGGAAGTAAAGACAATCTCAACAAAACTCAAAGGTTGATATCGAGCAGTGGTGGAAGACCTTTAACATGAGTATTAGTAGCAATAGCACCATGTAGAAAGACTCTGTTATGAGTAAAAGTCCCAAATTCAAAACTTTACATAGGTACACAAGTATTATCATCAAAATATACTTGAAGTACCAAAACTAAAAGTACTTATGATCCAAAGTGGCTCATTTCACAAAATATGTATTATATTACTGGATTTTTAAGCTAATTTTAATTGATTTATACCTTAATCTATAATGATATGTTGTCATTTACTCATTAATTTATATTTTAGAATAACAACATGTATGTGAAGAGTAATTAGTGACTAAAGCTGTCAACTAAATGTAGAGGAGTAAAAGTACAATATGTGCCCCCAGTATGTAATTAAGCATAAGTATAAAGCAGCATAAAATGTAAATACTAAAGTAAAGTATAAGTACCTTAGAAACTGTACCTAAGTACAGTACTTAAGTAAATGTACTCAGCTACTTTCAACCACAGATATCTAGTTCACCAGTGTCATAACGATGCCATATTATATTGTTTCCTTGGACAACAATACGATATTTATTGATATTACCAAGTCTGCCACGGTACGATTTTGATTTAATGCGATTCAGGGGTCTGCGACTGATATGAGATGATATTACATACCTACTGAACACAGTCTGTTACAGAAGAAGCTGCCACCTTTTCTTTTTTTGCTTTTGGCCATAAAAGATAAAACAACACATAAATAATGTAATTGTGCAGTGAAATTTACTTTAAACTGACTCCACTAACGCATAAAACAGCACACTGAATAAGTTAACCTTCAGAACTTTCTGTCAGAAATCTTTTTATTTGAACCTAAACCATCATCTTTTCCTAAAAGTTAAAGCCCTGAAAGCAAACTTCTCCCAACAACAACATTGTTTAACAAAAGTATAATATTCAGCTAAGTAATAACTGTCAAGGTTCAGAGACAAGACAGCTGTTTTTGCTAGTCAC
>JAPZEB010000026.1:8430946-8446420 GCA_029783705.1 Chaetodon striatus
AGTAAGCGGAGTTAGATGACGCAACTGGCATGTTACGTTATGACGTGTTTCATCATGTAACGGCATTGTTTACATACGCCATGTGCTCTGTCTGTTGACATGTATGTCATAATATTATATTATTATAATATTATTATTTATTTCCTGATTAAATAACATTATCTTCTTAGTCTTTCTCTTGGCTGCCTGCAATCTGCCTGTTTAATTGTGACACATAGTTTCAAAATAAAAGCATGACGATATAGATCATTGTTTTCACTTTGCAAGGATGATATTGTATCGTTGATCATTGAATCGATATATCAGTCCTGATAGAGGGATTGTTATGCCCCTACTGATATCCAACATTTGCCATAATACAGAAAACGATATGGTTTCTAAATCTCAATAATCAGCATTGGGCACTGTAAACAAACTCCAAATCAAATCCCGGCAACTACAGCGCACACACTAATTTTTTAACCAAATTTTCAATAAATCGACAAAAGAAAATGTAAAATGTATGTGCTTTTCCATCCACCATTGTTATGCAGATATTTGGAGTAGGTTCATTGTGATAAACAGTAGGTGGTCCTAATTCTCTACTTAGGTGCCAGAGCAGAAAAGGGCACGACAAGATGATGTAATAAACAAGTGCCAATCAAACCTCAAACAAAGGAAAACAATGTATGAATACTAACAGAGAGAACACTGAAGAAATGGAAATAGAGAGTTTTTTGAACAATTAATATAACAGCTATGGGCTCTTGCAGTTCTGGTAACAGTCCTGTGTGCGCCATCATTTATTGGATTAATTTGTTTCAATTGGGCGGCATGGTGGAGCGGTGGTTAGCACTGTCATCTCACAGATGGGGGGTTACGAACCTGCTGGCCAGCTGCATGACGTTTGCATGTTCTCTGTGTTGCCCAGCTTCCTCCCACAGTCCAAAGACAAGCAGATTGAGTTAACTGGTGACTCTAAATTGCTTGTAGGTGTGAATGGGAGCATGTTGTCTGTTTGTGTGTGTCAGCCCATTCTGGCGACCTGTCCAAAGTGTACCCCGCGTCTCGCCCAAAGTCAGCTGTGATCAAGTTAAGCATCCCCATGACCCTTAAGAGGATAAACAGTTACAGAAGATAGATGGATGGATAAATCTGTATTCATTGCACTAAGTCACATTTATCTTTTATTAATGCACCAACATTTCAAACTCCCCCAAGTGTAAGAACTATTTTGCAATATTATTATATTATATCATTATATATTCAAAGTTTTGGTGTTCCCTCTCAGGCTTTTTTAAGGCACAAATCAAAAATGTGAATGCAGGTAAATGGGAAGGCACCCAATGACATCCTTATTGTTGCTAATTGAAATCATTCATGCGCAATCACGTAACAGATAATTAACTCCAGCAAGTGAGTGGCTGAGATTCATGGGGACTGGACTGAGTATAAATCCTGCCTCTTTCATTTTGATTGGCAAACAGGTGGAACTGCCACAACTTGGGAGTAGTTGGCTCGAAAACAAAGTGCCTTAAACTCCTGACCATAGTCGAGCAGTTGTGTGTGACACAACATTAATTTTACAGCCCTAATGATTGTTACAAAATGTTGGCTTTTCTGAAGAATAGCACCTTTCTGGTTTCCTGGAGGTGAAGCGTATAACTTTACTCGTGGGCTCAGCATGACACTTTTTTTCCCAGATGCTAAACATTCAATGGTATTGACCAAATAACCAATTGAGGCCCACATGAATGCCCCTAATAAAAAGAGAAATGAAATACAAGAAACACGAATACAAGAGACACCAGCCCACCAAATCTCAGCATGTTCACATATCTGGATGATGATGAGGATGCCAAGAGGTTCGGAGGAGCCGGATAGGAGAAGCAGGGGACAGGACAGCTCTAACATAGAGACAAATGACCTCCCAACATCACAGACATGGTGGGCCTGAGGAGAAGCGGGTAAATAAAAGCCTGGATACATAGAATAGAGAAGGCAAAAGACACAGAGGGAGAAGAGGGAGAGCCAGATCAAACACGAGGATTGATGGGCTTGTAATTTTCTCTTTTCTGCCTGCTAAAGATGATGAATCCCTCTATGGGGAATTTAATCAGACTCCAACAAAGAGCATACACACAAGCGGGGCTGCAACAAACCTGTCATGGGTAAGTAAACAGCACAGTACAAACAAATAGAAAGCTTGTGTGTGACACCAAAGCGCACACATACATTCTCTAATTCTGGGCTCAAGGAAAAGTTTTTGTGTCCATCCATAAACAAACATAATAGTCAATAATTTTGCTTTATTTTTGAGGACAAAAAGGAAAATTATGCACACACAGTAGTTGGCTAAGATCCTGTAAGAAAGCATGCATGTATTTCCCAGGGAACGAGGGATTGATTTCCAGCAAGAAAATGTGTTGTCCTTTGCTGGCTCTTTGCTGGGCATGAATGCTGCCTCTTTACCAGACTGAATAGATTACAATGCCTATGCCACACAGATCAATACACACAAGCTATGGCCAAATTAATTGCTTGTGACAAAGGCAAAGGAAGACCACAGAACTTGTAAGAAGAGGAATCAGCCTTGGATGGAGGAAGCCATGTAAATGTCGAGTGTGCGTGTCTGTGTGTGTGTGAGCTCACTGTCTGGTTGAATTGTGCATGCTTAAAATAGTTGTTAGTCAATAAGCAATTTCAATGTGAGAGGCTTGCAGAATCTACAGTCAATTAATTCATTTACACCCTTGAAATTTCCTAATAAAAAGAAGAAATCTCGAAGAGGAGAGTAGAATGTGCATAGAGAGAAAAGAAGAGGGGGAGGAAAAGGGAAAACAGGTGAGTTTGGGGGGTTTCTGTCATTATGATGGATAGATAGAGAGAATAGGGGCTCCCAGAAGGAGAGGTGTAAAAATAGGATAGCACCTCTCCCTTGACACCTCTCCTCTCTGCCCATTTATCCAATCACGAGTCTCCTCTCCCCTCTCATCCCCTCCTCCCACTCTCCTTTCACCTACGACTCCCCTGCTCTTCCTCTTCCCCTCTCGGAGCTGTTGTTCTCCACCGTTTGCCAGGCATCATCTCCCAGCATCCTTCCTCCCTCCTTCCTCCTCTGTGTCCATTTACTCATCCGCTTACACCTACACCCAGCACAGACAAAAGACAAAACCTCTCCATCCCACTGGGTTTTCCTCTTCACCACACTCAGCTGTAGAGGCTTTAAATTTTTTTTTTTTTTTTACTGCGCTGATCCCAGATGACACACTTATACTGTAAACTTTGACTTCTTTTTTTATCAAAAACCTATATTTACACCCGGGGATTGCTCACAGAGCCTTGTGTCCTTTTATCTCAGCTGTCTCGCCCTGCTTTGCATTCATGCCGCTGCACAGATTCAACACATTCAAGCTAGTGGTCTATGAGGGATACTAATGGAAGTCGTTCAGAGCACCACTTATTGTCCTGTGTGTCTCAAATGCTCAACAAGCCAAACAGCACTGAGACCACTAAGGCGGGGATAGAAACAGTCCTCCAACGTTTCGCCCAAGTTTTCCACCCAAGTTCCCACTTCCATTCTTCTTCTGTCCCCTCCGATATCTATCACTTTCTCACTCATTAACCACCCACCCTCCTCCCCCTTTGCCATCCCTCCATTCCTCTTCCTCTCTCCGGAGAGGAAAAACAAACAGCTGTCAGGGTCAGGCTTGCAGATGAATTCCAAATGACTTTGAAGGGCAGAGGGGCCGACCAACTTTCTCCAGAGGAGAGGCCGGTTACAAACACAGCACGTGCATGAAAACAAGCACGCAAACAGCATCGAATAAATATGGCCCGATCCTCGACCCACACATAGACGCACACACACACACACACACACACACACACACACAAAGTGCAGCTGCTCTTTGAATCAATACTGCATCTTAAGTCAGCCTACTGTCAAGGTGAAGGCAGTTGTGTGTGTAAAGTGGATCTGTGGGTGGTTGCGCACACATGATGCACACGCGGAAGTGTGTGAGTGTGTGTGCGTACAAGTGGCTAAAGCTCACTCCCATGCGATGACACGGATGCCGTGACGCTCAATAAACAGAAATGCATTGTGCGCAGGTTTGCTCTCTTCCTCTGGCTCAGATTTGCTTCACGAGAAAATCAAGTCCTCCTCTAAACTTTCTAAAGATGCGAGGAGTCAATTTCACCTTCGCCGGCTTGCCACCCCGTGGCTCAATTTGCAGCACTCGCTGGGTCAAGATGAGTCGATGAATCACTTTTCATCTTATCAATCATATCTATGTGATATCTCTCCATCTTGTCTGTTGTCTGAGTCCACTCTCTATCACTGTCTGTTACCATTCATCCATCACCGATAAGAGAGACCTTTACATTATTCAGCCAGAGGCAAGCCGATGTTTAATCAAGACGTTTACATCACTCTCAATTCTTTTCTGCTGTTTTCTCTCTAATGGAGTCGATACCGAAGTCTAATTTGATTAACCAAGAAAACTTTACATTTCTAAACTAGTCGATCTTCATTGAAATAGCCACATTAATTAAAGAAAAAAAACAACAGAGAGTGTCTTAGTTTGCTGTCTCAGTTCTGAATGACACATTGTTGCTCTTAACAGTAGCCCTGATCCTGTTAACGTGGTTATAAGGACTGACAGGTAACTCATTGATTGGACAGTTTTGAGACTGTCACCCTGCATCATGCATCATAACTATACAGAGCAATGAGAGGAAATCAAAGTCCGGTCATAGATATTAACTGCACTTTGTGTGTTCATTTATCTCCTCTGGTGTCACAAAGAGAACATGAAGAAATAACTGATTATGAAGAATATTAGCCAAGACTGCAACCGGACCTCATGTCGTGACTAATGATAGACACGTGGGGACAGCATGGCAACAAGATGCTCTGTAATATTTTAAGGGGATAATTATATAGATTGCCTATTCAAATTGATTCCTTCACACGATCAGCTAATGGATTTAATAATAGTTTAACTTTTATTCTAAAGTCAAACAATCCTTTGGTTGGTTTGTTTTGCTTTCACATCACAAATGAAAAGAGTCCAATTAGATTCGTGCCAAAGCCTACTTTTTCAGATCATTTTGGTTGGCTTGTTTAGTTTGTCGGGTTTGTTTAGTTTGAGCTTGACTAACAGCTTTCGTGCCAGCCCAAAAGAACCGCACCAAACGGGCAAACACACCAGAGTTTGTTTTCACTGTACCGAACAGGTTGGGTGTGAACGCACCCTTTGTACGCACCCTTTGTTTCTGGCTTCCATAAATCAACAGAGAAGCTTCAGTGTTTGACACAAATTCTACAAGTCTCTGGAACTCTACCGGAAGGATGAACTCTATCCTTACAAAAGATGTTTCCTCATTTCCTCACTTGGGATTTGGATGATAGAAACGTGACTTGGATTGAGATCTAAAGAGTGAAGGCCACAGCATTTTTAATATATCACTTCAGGAGTTATTAAATCATCCAGTGACCCCTGGTGCCCTGCAGAGATGCATCTGAAGTGGTTATATTGCCCTACATATTTATTCAGGTTTTTCAGGGTTTCCCACATATTCGTTTATGTGTGGCATGATATCAATAATTGCCGCCACATATTGATTTCCTATTTTTGGAGCTGGACTGTTCATCATGACTGCTGTTGGAATATATACATATATATATATATATATACCGTTCAGTTATTCAGAGCACCACACTCTAGGAACACAGAGTACACTGGGCACAGATGGTGCCACTGAAGGCCAGGCGCAGTGAAAGTAGAAATGACTGTAGAAACTGTTAATTCTTATAGAAATAGAACGCTCTAATTCTTAGAAAAAAACAGCGCTTTTATTTTGTGTTGTCTGTTGTTTTTTCAACCTACTTTAGATGAAACCGGCCACGTTCCTGTGGAAACCGTAACCCCTGTGGTCCAGTGCTGGGTCTAAAAGTTTGCTTTCACTCACATCAGCAGTGGCTGCTCCTCTGATCCAATCTATTGATGTGATCTATCTATTTAACCACAAACCGTTTAGTGAAATTTATTCTCTTATTCGCCCTCTGACTCAAAGTCAACAAACTGCTGCTGAGCAGAAAATAAATCACATGAAGAATTCCACTTGCACTATGGTCATAGACTTTAGAGAGGGTACACAGAATGATTACAAAGGAAGACAACACACAGAAAAAACCCCCCATAAGTTTATGATATTACTATATTATGGCTATTTTGTGTGTGGTTGGATCCACAACTGAGATGACTGCCATGTTGTTTTTGGACAGGTAAGTAAATATGCTTTAATAAAACTGTCTTTTCTATCTCAACCCTGTACATGAATGTACTGCTGTTAGGCTAACATTACTTGGTAACGTTACTTGGTAACGTTAGCTAACTTTAGCTACTTTTTTCTACCTACTAGGTGGCCCATTCTCAGAGGTCTGGTGAAATGCTGTGCAAAATCTGGGTTGTGGCTGCACATTGTAATTGCATCCAACTAGAGCCATGTTTTTGTCATGTATGTACCCTAACCCATGAAATTAGTCAACTCCGCTCCTCTAGACAGTAGATGGAGGTTTTTGATCCACATCTGCAACTGTTTCCCAGCGATTTTTTTTTTCTTTTTCGCTTCTCCCCTTTATTTCGTACTATTTCAGGACTTAACCCAACTTAAATTTGATAGATTGCAAAATCAATAGACAGTGCAAATCATAAGCATTTGTGCAGTGTTGGTAGTTTTTACCTCCAGTTGCCCACCCTCCATCTGGACAGCACACCGTTGTGTTATGTCATATGCCAGAAAAGCTATGTGTTAGCTCTTTGATTTAATGTCCTGTAACATATGTTTTACTTCCACAACGTATGCTTACCTGTTTGTGCTTACATGTGTGTCTGTGTATGGCATCATGACAGATAAGATCATGGTGCCTGGGAGGATTCAGTCTTCAGGGTGAAAAACTAGTTTGAATCATTTTCAAGCCACACATGAAACTTGTACTTATGTCTCACAGAGTAGCTTTAAACAATGGCTGACGCAATTTAATTCACTTTTTACAGCTCGGGTATATGTCGGTGTGTATGTGCCTGCCTGAGTGTGTGTGTGTTGGTCCTTCCAAGTCTTTGAGTTCTGGCAGCAAGATCAGAGGAAATGTGCGTTGTTGTGTTTGTGTGTGCGTGCGTGACGGTATGTGTGTATGTGTGTGACAGGGAGAGAGAGAGGAAGAGAGAGTAGGCATGAAAGTGAGATTCTGCTCTGAGACGTTTGATGTCGAAGAACAGCGTCTGCTGTCTGTCTGCCAACTGCCAACCCTCTATCACCATCCCAACACATGGCCTCTGCAAAGTGCGTGCATGTGTGTTTGTGTGTGTGTAAGTGGCCTGATTAGGCAGGGACTTGGCTATGTGACACTGCTACAGAGCTAGTTAGACTCATAATGTGCACCTCACTGTGTCACAGTGTAAATGTGTGGGCCTTAGAACGCAAAATAGGATTTTGTTTTTAATCACATGACTGAGGCAGGGCGAGAGACAAGGGAAAGAGGTGAGTGTGTGTGTGTGTGTGAGTATGTGTGTGTGTGCGTGGGCGTATTGGAAAGGGTGAGTAATCTCTCACTTTTCATACCTCTCATCCCACACCACCAATCTTTGGATGGGTCCTTAACATACAGAGTCAAGCACTCTTACGGCTAATTGTTAACTGATGTATGTGTGGCTGTGTGCGCATGTATGTGAACGTCTGTGTGTGTGTGTGTGTGAGTTTATATGTGTGTATAGATTTTGTGCCAGAATACTTCAAAAGCCTGTGCCAGCATGACTGATGTTACAGACACGCTACTCCTGTTTTAATCTATAACTGCAACTTTGTCCAAGTACAATAATCACAGAATATATATATATGAGAAAAAAATGGAAAAGAGAAAATGAACTGAAAACAAAACAAAAACAGATAAAAGACGCTGCCTTCTATATTTGGCCTCAGAGGGCCATGGGATGCTTTCATGATGAATTTTAGTTAGGTGGAAAAAAACTGAACAGATCCAGCAGATGTGTGAAGAACTAAAAGACGGGGGAACAAAAGCAATGAAAGAGAGAATGGAGAATAAAGGCAGAAATGAAATGTGTTCAAAAAGTCAAACACTTGTCTTTGACTCAAACTCGCAGACATGCATGCCTACGCAAACTTAGGCACGAACAAACAAAACAAAAAAACAGTGATTGAGCTACTAGCATGTGCACGCACAATAAAAAACAAAAAACCAAAAAAAAAAAACCCATACTGAGATATTGGCAGAGTAAAAGGCTGAAAGATCAGGTGAACCTACGGAGCAAAGACACACAGATCTTTCTTTTGCAACGCTTCTTGACATTTTCCACTCTGATAGGGCCAGATATAGCTTTTCTGCCTCCTCACGGCTCACAAGAACACACACGCACTGTGAGAATGAATAGTTGAAGACCGAGGGGGAGGGAGTTATTTTGGAGGAAAAAAAAAAAGAATAGAATATGGTTAAAAAGCAAACAGTAGCCAGGCGCTGTAAATGTCCTGTGGCAGCAGACAAATAAGTGCTGCTGCTGGAGTGATCTGAGCACCTCAGGTCGGCTTCATTGATGAGGAAATTCACAATGCTGTTCGCCCCCGAAAGGCTTGAGAGATGGAGGAAGAAAGAGAGGAGGCCTAGCATCAAAAGTAAGCAAAATCAATATGTAGACTTGTGACAAGAAACAAAAGGACTTGAGACTGAAAATTGGATTACACTGAATAGATAAAGACACGCTGTGAGAATTTCACAGTGTTTTTCTGTCCTCATTGTTATACTTAGCAATGTCATGTCTCCTCTGTCTTTGGATGAAAACACAGAGGCCATAGCAGTCTACCGATCTGCGATTGGTCAATTCATTTTTAATAGGTTCAGAGGGCTGGGTTGCATTAATTACGCCCAGAGGAGACTGGAGCATACTAATATTGATCTGTGTGGATCATTCTGATTCAGTCCATTGCTGAGGTGTGCAGTGAAAAGTTACTTGATGACTGTGGCAGAAGGACTGAAAGTGTCAATATCATCAAAACCGACCGGTGTGATTAGAATGATGTTGAATGTCCAGCTCATTTATATGTGATTTGTTTCTAGAGCAGCATGTTGTAAAAGTACATGAGGATATAAAAGCTTTTCCCACCTTGACAATAGCTGGTGTGCTGGGCAATGAGGTTCTAATGTTAATTAGTGATTATTAATTTGTTGGATCGGATACAGTAACATTTAAAGATAATTAATATCACTTAAAAATAATGGCAAAGCCATAACCCAGTCAAACCCTGTTGACTAGCAGCCATATTAGATGAGGATATAAAGGCTTTTCCCACCTTGACTCTAAGTGGTGAGCTGGGCAACAAGGTTATTGTTAATTAGCATTTTATTCATTTGTTCCATTGGCTAGAGTAAAATTTAAAGGTATACTGTGCAGGATTTTCCATTAAAAAAAATGTAAAGACTCAAACAAAAGTAATCCCACTCAATCACCACTTATGATCCCCGTCTCTGTCCAAGACGTTTATGTGTGTGTAGCCCCCAGCCAACAACAACAGTTGCACGAGGTCGGGACTTTATGGAAAGATAGTGACCAGGTAAAGGCAGCATGCCTCCAAGAGAAAGCTACAAGAATTGTGGACATGGTGCTAAAACAAAAAGGAAATACAGCAGGGCACAATGGCAAGCAGACAGAGTTTGCCTGTTTTCTGCTGGACAAGTAGGCATTGGCAGTTAGCTTAGTTAGCCTAGTTAGCTTGCTAAAGTATCAACTTTTCCATTACAGCAAATGTAACGCTCCTACAATAGTACAGCAGCTTTATGTGCAAACAGTGTAGGGATAAGGGGCAAAGATTTAATGTTGTCTTTACAAACAGTAACTGGCAGTTCCCGCATAGTATACCTTTAAAGATAGTGGTCTCATCCCTACTTGTCATATTCTGGCACTTGGGCAGAAGCTCCGGGTGTTACTGAAATGACACCCAGGGCAAGCTATCGTGATGTATCTTGATGCAGAAGTGGTTGGTGGCCAGGATTTGGCAACAAATCTATTTGGATATGATAAGGAAAATACTGTGGATGTTGCCAAAAATCACTGAAAAACATAGCCTGGAAGGCATGCCATTAGAAACACCTGGCTTTGAGTGCCATAAACACACCAGCAGATGTTGTTATTTATTGTTCTATACACTGCTCTCTTGGGTCAAAGTCTGATGTTTGCTGGACCAGTCCACCTCCACTCATGCCCACCCTGAGTGGACTTTCATGCTCTTCAAAAAACATGCGTTGCTCTGAGTGTCTTATAGTGACACAGTGGGTTTACAGTGGAGTCTGTGAAAAGCCAGTGTGTCTCACACAGACGCTAAACGGTGCCACCGGCATCATTATAGTGACACCAGGGACACTGCCCGAGCAGCGTATTTTGATTATCTGAGAGTGAGACCAGATTGTAAAATACGTCAAAAATAATGGAAAAAAAAAACATCTTAGTAAAACCCTGTTAACAAGCAGTCATATTGGACATGCAGTCCTGAATCTCGCACTGGAGAACCACTTTGGGTCATAAAGTTAACTTTGGTAAGGTACAGGAAGATTGAGTTTCTTTTTATACAGAATCTCTTTCGGGTATTTTCTACCAAGTGCGTGAGAGTCTTGGCCTAAACCTGGCCTTACATTTTGCATAGTATCTTTAAGTATTTTATATAATATCGCTGAATGGAGTAGCGTCAGTGTGGAAATCGTGGGGCAGGAATGATCTGAATAGTATTTAGGCAGCCTCTCTTTATCCCCAGTATAAGAGTTCAATCAACACCAGCACTTCAGTGGTGTGGTAATCCTGCACATGTTACTGAAATAGATAGAAAGACATTTTTTGAAATTTTAAAGCAGCTCTGGTGTTTGGGTTACTTTTACTTATAACTGGTTGCTATTTCTGTGACTGTGTCACTTCATAGTTTACACTCTGCGCATAAGGGCACTGCAGATTATCATGTTTCAGCAGACAGTGATGGTGCATTTTTGCCTTGTGGCCTGAATGGGGTATGCCACCAATTTGTCAGTATATGGTTCGTACATATCTATTAAAATGCCTCAATTGGCTGTGCAACTGATCTCAGAGATCAGCTTAGGACTGTATGCATTGTTATTGATTACGGTGACTTGCTGCTGTCTGCTCTAAAATAGATAGTTATGACTTTGCAAAGGGACCACTGGGGACAGAGGCTGGGGTGGTCCAGGCTGACCCATTGATTAGGTATAAAAGTGACCGGGGTGTACTATTGATTGTAACTGGTGGGACAGGTACGCCATTGCATAAAATGGACTATGCTTTCAGTGCAACAACCTGGAGTGGAGAAAGAGGAGTGAGGACAGACTAAAACACTCCTCATGCGACAATTTGCAAAGTCAAGACAGCAGGGAAATGGCACAACCAAAACAGCTGATAAAGATCCAAAAAAGTCGTATTTCTTTGTTCCCTGGGCTTGAGCTCCACTGCCTGTACAACTGATACTTGGCTTAGCCGTGGAAAGGGTTCAGAAAGGGAGATTTGGGACCAGCTGAGATGCCAGGCTGTCTCCACGCTCGGTTATGGAGATGGAAGATAAAGTCAGATACTTGTCTGATGATTAGCCAGCTCCGAGTATTAAGTGGCAAAACAAGAGGCCTTGCACAATCAGAGGTTAGAGACTCTAATATAGATTTATTCATCTATTCTCTTTCCTCCCATTTGACTCGCCGCAAAACAAAGCCAACCTATTAAAGTGAGTATTGAG
Source organism: Chaetodon striatus (assembly GCA_029783705.1). Classification (NCBI taxonomy): domain Eukaryota; kingdom Metazoa; phylum Chordata; class Actinopteri; order Chaetodontiformes; family Chaetodontidae; genus Chaetodon; species Chaetodon striatus. Next base: position 8,442,731 of record JAPZEB010000026.1, read on the forward strand.
TGGAGAAGAAACGGTTTTAACAGAAATATTGACATCGGTGCTGCCGCTTTTTTTCTGCTGAACAGTGTGGTTTTAATCAGGGTCTGTGTCTTTGGCTTGGTATCTATAGTGACAGAGCACAGGGGATAGGCTCATGAAAGCGCACGATTGCAATACAATTAACACATAACATGAGGTGGTCTATATGTCACACACACTGTGCATGAAAACCGGACAATGACATGCTGGGAGGTTTGACAGATCAGTGGTAGTGGGAAATTGAAAATGAAGAAATGATAGACAGTGATTAGGGATGGGACGATATATGATGTTATCACGGATCGCAATAAACACTCGCAATAAGTTGATTGAGGTGATTTTACATGATCAGGATAATTGTAGCAGCGCCCAAAGAGACTGCTGGGGAACCAACAGTAAAAACAGGCAACCAACCCAAAGAAAATGGTGCCTTTCAAATCATTAAAGAGTCTGGCTTTTTAGATTGCTTGTTTGTTTTTCCTTAAAAAAGGTTGTTCATTAAAAAAAAAAAAAGTTGTGTGACCTGTACGTGATGCCATAAAAATTTTGGTTTCTTAACAAAAATTGTAAGGTAAAGTGATTCAAGCAGTACCAGACCTGGCACATTTGGCACCCTAGGCAAGCTTCCCCTTTCCTTTTCATCTTCTCTCACTCTTCTTCCCTCCACATACACACCACTCCAATCCACTCCATCATTTCCCTTATGTTCATTCTTTTTAAAAATGTGGACTGAAATGTTTTTTGGAGTGGGAGGGGTTGGGGAGTGAAGGCAATTTGGTACCCCCCCCTCTGTGTGGCACCCTATGCTGCTGCCTCTGTCGTCTAGAAAAAAGATCTGCCAATATGTTTCAGTGCCATTTTAAGAGTTTTAGGCATTCCTTAATGATTATCAGGATAATATCGTGAATCATAATTATTTTGGCCAGGAGAATTATGACATGAAATTTTCATATCCTTTCATGCCTAACAGTGATTACATTTTCTTTCTGCCTCCGATTCCTCCCTTTAATTTTCACAAGTTACCAGAACTTGAAGAAGAAACACAATGTGCAGTAACACTTAAGAAATGACTACTTTGTTGTGCTCCAGTATAGTGTAAAAGGGAGAAAATACCTATCCAATCAGAGCTAATTATATACATTAGCTACTTAATGCTTAACCCAAGCTTCAGGCTCATGAGAGGCAAGAGAGAGCCTGCTACTTAAAGAGTGTATGCAGAAGTACCTTTTTAATCACAACCTAACAATGACATTTTATAGGTGTGTGCATGTGTGCTACATGTGCTTATTTAGACCTGGCTTTTAGTGAAAACTGTGCACTTTCCTATTAAACTGTATCTTTGTTTCAGGTACTGTATCTCTCTTTCTTTTTGTTCTACACATAAACAAACACTGGCCAGCAGAGACTTGCAAGGTAACGCCACGCCATGCCTCGCTGTGCTGTGCAGTGCCCCGCGGTGCTGCGCTCCATTCGATGACACAGCATGAAGCACAAATCGATATGGATTAAAACTCTGTATAAGGGGCTATCCACTGACTCCTCCTCGCTGTGTACAGAAGGGGAACGTGTGCATTTATTATGCTGGATTGCAGTTTTTTTTCCACCCTTTAAATCATGGAGGGAAAGTGAAGAGTGAGAGATAAACTTGCTCTGGACTGAGAGCCATTGTGACACTGAAGAAAAATGCCTGTGCCACGCCCAGTCTCTCGCCACCTGTGGGGCATATCCATCAAGCTGCTTAGAGCGCTGCGTGGTGGGGGGGCTAGAATCAGCACCTCATTCCACCTGCCACACCTAGACTGAGTCATACATGAGAGCGCACACACGTGCACACACTCATACACATACAGTGTACAGTGACAGGCGTGGCAGTAGGCCTCAACCCCCATGGCAGTGGTGGGCTCCCCACAGCGCTCTGCAGGACACCACAGATTATCCCAGCGCTCGCAGACAGTCACAGAATGTTAATCCTCAGCCATCTCTTCTACTGTACTGTTAAATCTGGATCTTCCTCTCAATCGCTCCTCCTCCTTAGCTCCCCTCTTTCTTTATCCGTCACTCTCCATCCTCTCCTGCAATCCGCTAAAATCTCCCCCCAAATTCCCAGCTCCATCCTCTTTCTATCATCTGCCTTTTAACCCCATCCTCTCCTCCCCTAAAATCTCTTGATCCCCGTTTTTCCTACTCGAAAGCGACAAGGCCTCATCCCCATTCTCTCTTATCCTTCCTCTCCGCTCCCGGGCCCAGCCCACGCTATCAGCCCCGCATTGATCTTCTCATCCCCAAGAAAACAAAACACCAATCAGCCTGTCATAATCACTCTGCTGGAGGAGGAAGCGCCGAATGCCAAGCACAGCTGCTACATGTTGATGTAGAGACAGTGGAAGAGCTAACAGGGCAGCAAAGGGTAGCTGGGTTTTTTTTGGATGAACATTTGCTGAAAGGGTTCTATTTTTAAAATATGTAAAAAAACGAGACCATGAAGGTTTATTAACTACACTGTTGATTCCATTCTGTTAATGATGATACTGATTCTCATTTCTTTTTTATTTGTATGCTGGAACAATAAAGTGACAGCTGCTGGAGCCGTTCCTTCTAAAAATTACACAAAACAACCTCTGAATGATATCTGGTCTCCCACAGCTTCCCTCCGCTATTCACTCTGATTCACTCTCATAAAAATTGCCCTCTACTGCTCGTACTTTTTTTTTTTAACTACTTGTCCCACAGGATTTTTCTTCGAGACACTATGGCTGCTAACTTCCAAACAATAAATTCAGTTTGTGATCAGTCAGCAGTCCCCGGACTGTTACCCCTGTCGTACTGTGCTTTGTTGTCATGCAAAACATGGATTGCAAACTTTATGTCTTCACATACCTCAGCATCTTTTCACCACGGGCGATCTGGCAGATCCAATAAATCTCCAGCTGAAATATTTGCTGTGATGCATTTCGACCTTACATTAACCTCTTAAACCGGATATTTCTCCTTAAATTTACCCTTAAATTGTTAAAAAGTTGAATAAATCACTTTTTTTTTCTCTGCACTGTTTGATGCCATAGTACTTATAACTGATATCTGCTTATCCCAGCAGTTCATTTTGGCACACAAATTCAGTGAAATATTCAAATCCAACATGCCACGATTTACGGCTGCTTCATGGCATGAATAGGAAACTTTTTGGACAGGACCGTTTGAATTAGTAACAACGGACATGCCAAAGAATCTGCAGGGGTGAAGGGGTTAACACTCACTGATTAATTAATGTGAATATATTTCATCAACTACACTTACAGTATAATTCTCAGCTCCCTCCCTTTACACACTATTAAACACTTGATACAAGCTCATTACAATAAATGCTAGAATCGTAAACAAAAGCCAAAAAGCATTGTAAACCTCTCCTTCTCTCCAGACGATGTTTCTAAAGATCAGTAAGGTTGTCGATTACAGCTCAAGGTGCCCTCTGTCATCTATACATAATGATATTTGTGGAATATCAGAAAAAACATACCCACACACTGCTTTTTTAATTCATAAAACGTAATTCTTGTGAACATCCCTGACAACATTTTAACTAATGGTGCTATTCATCAGTTCAACATCTATTCTGTATAGCTGCATGATTCTCCTCTCAGAGCTATAGGTATTTTTAAACTGTTCAAGAAAACA
>JAPZEB010000026.1:8470058-8486354 GCA_029783705.1 Chaetodon striatus
TTTTTTACTGGTGTGTCACATTCAATATCATGGACATGCCCCAAAACAGGTTAGTAAAAAGTAGGAAGCAGCATGGAGGCAAGTGGAAAATAGTATGGTGGTTATTTATTATTATATATCTATTACTTACTCAGCCTCACAAACGCAGTTCAGACTAATTTGGAACAATTTTGTGATGGTGCGTGATTGCATCTCACTGGTAAAGGGGCTAAAATTATCACGTTCACCCAGGTGTTGTATTTTCATCAGTGCCGACTGGAGCCGGAGCTGGTAAATATCCGTGACTTCTACAGAGTCAATTGACTTGGGTATAAATGTTGATTTAACCTTTCCGATTACATACAAAAGCCAGATTTTAGCAGGTGTTAGTGTGCTTTTTGTGCAGTGGGAAATAGGCCTAAGATTAAAATCTACCTGACTAGCTATCTAATTCTTCTTTGCTGGCACAGTGAAGAAGAAAAGCAAAGAGGTGCATCACAGTCTGTAGAAATGTTGAATTTAAACACTGGCTTCACCCCAGGCAAACATTTCATCATTAGGGGCAGACAAAAGACACAACCTGCTCCTGGTTAACAGAAAAAAAATCACATTTTGATAATACATGTATGTGATTAATTCACAGAATAAAATACTCAGAGTGCTGAGGTCACAAACAGGGCTAGGTATAAGCATGATGCAATATATCAAGTTTTTGTATAGAAATTATCAGTGAATAAAACCACTCACTGCATTTTTTTTTGTTATTTCTGTACATCATTACCTTACATCGTCTATTTCACTTACATATTTATGGAATTCTTCTCATGTCTACCATTTTGCCCTGAATCTATAGCAGCATTCGCCATGTGTCTTCATCTGCATGGTAATCCTATAGTGATTGAGGTTTATTTACACATGCAGCAACATCAGTTGGAAGGCAAATCATTTGCATTGGTATCGTTTTCTGTCACTAAAGCAAGGACAGAACCAGCATGAAAACATACACGTGTGTAAGAAATGTGTCATACATCCGCTCACACTAACACGTACGCACACGTTTAAATTATGTGGCTGGGGAACGTGTTTAATTACAGCCTAGGAAGCAAGTGACTCGGCTGAGAAAGAGAGAGAGAAAAAAAAAAAGCACTTGATAACACTGACATTTACAATCTGCCTCATTTATCAAAAGCTGCCAAGCAGAGTCAAAGAGGGTCATTACATAGTAAACATAGATTAACTCAACTCTCACAAAACCCACACAATATTGTCTGATAAATTATTTTTATTCTAAGGAAATTGCAGATGTCAGCATGCGTTTCCCTGGACTCTGTCAATTAATTGTCTTGTTTGTTACCCAATATTTGTGAGTGTCTGTGTGTGTGGGGGGCACGCGTATGTGCAAATGAGAGCCAGCATCGGTGCTAAATAGCTGGCACCTTCAGCATGCATTTCCCCGGCCTCTTCCTATTATTTGTCTCATTTGTTACCCAGTGTTTGCATGTGTGTGTGCATGCACCTGTGCCAGCGTCAGTGCTAATAGCTAGCACTTTCTCTTTCATAGGACAGACAGGATTTGACAAACTAAGCTGAGGTGTTCTCTGGTTTGTGTGAATAATGTTATAGAGTGAATCCCAAGGGCTCATAAGGTTCTGACAGACCTCTACTTAGTGTCACTCATTCTATTTAATCCCAAAACAACTATTAATCACTCTCACTCGTTCACAAGCACACTGTGTTTTTACAGACTCATCCGTGAAGCAGGCAAAAGAGCTAATGCGAGTCTATAAACTGGGCCCTTTTGACATGTACACTAGCCTGAGTGTGTGTCTACGAGTGCCAAATGCTGAACCAGATGTTACTGAGAGTTAAAGACCTTCTTGCATGTGTAGGGGCCACACATACAAACCCACAAGAGCGGTTTCCTGTCTATAAAAGAGCGAATACGGGCATGGGGTGAGTGGTAGTGCGTTGAGGATTGGAGGAGCGTAGTGGAGTCGGCCCCAGGACATTCTTCAGCGACTCCTCTGCTCTGTTGCTGCAGCTACGGGATGCTTTTGAGTGTCAGCAGCTGGCAGAGGCGCAGAATGCCAGAGAGAAGACAAAGATAAAGAGGGATCGAAGGAAGAGGAGAGGGATTGCATTTAATCTCACCATTTATTTTTAATAGCATGCAGCTGCTTTGTTCTCTCTTTGATCATCAGCAGTCCAGGTTGACTGTAACCCAATGGACTGAATGGACACACACAAGCATGTGTGCATGCATACACACAGATAAGCCTACACACACACATTCTGTATTTTATTTGATCTTATTTAAGTGGATTTTTGCCCCTTGGCTCCCAAGGATACCCAAACCCCTATGCACAAGCAGATCTTGTTACCGTCCATGGAGCGCTGCAAACAGTTGTGCCTCTCCTGTGACACATGGTGTCACCAGCCGCTGCAAGCAATGAGCTTCATTGGGAGGCCTAACACGTGGTAGGTACACAATATCCCCCTAATTCAACCACTCACCACTGTGCAGGAGCCCTGACTAAGCAGAGGAAGTGGCTAGTGAAGCGACAAGGACAAACACCCTCACTGGCTTCCCACCAGCGAACACAGACAGTTGTGCTCATTGGAAGCCATCCAGAGGCTCCGCAAACAGGAATCAAACCCTGGATCTCTGCAGTTGTGGGAGAGAACTTTACTCCTGCACCACCTGTGTACCAGCACACATTTGACTTAAAGGAATTAAGTCTGCAAATTTGCAGTCTGCAAATACACTTCTTGCTAAGAAGTGATTTGAAGTGGTCAAGGATTTGATAATCACACTTATATCCTTGTCATGCAGGTTCCTCTCATCCAGCCATGGAGGATTCTTCAAACATGCCGCATAGGAAGCTGCTCTCTCTGGAGGGTTAGGGTTAGTCCCTGAATCTTGCTGGAGAGGCTACTACTGCTGTTCCTGCAGATACTTAGAAGTCTGCTCTTTTCAAAGAATGGAGAGGACAGAGGAAGCAAAGGCTGCCTCTCTACCATACAGCCTCCTCCCGACCACTCCATAGTGCATTTTCCTTGCCATTCGGTCTTGAATAGAGGCAGCGGAGGCAGTCATGCCAGGATGCAAGTGGCAGAGTTTGGCAGAGTTTTTGGACAAAGCTATCATTGGCGACTGTCGTCATTTGTCACATCAAAGTCCTTGAGAAGAAAAAAAAAAAAGGGAATGCAGAACGAGGTTCACATTGCCATTGTACTGTATGCATGCCACTGGCATTCATGGGTTTCAATGAGCTCATTCTGATTGTATTAGCACTTACAGTGCGAGCACATTTCAGTGCATCTGTGAAGATAAGAGGTCAAGCCTATACAGCTTGGATAGAAGGCAAAGCCCTGTGTAAAAGCAAACACAAAGGGACACGGTGGGCTCATTCTCAGGGCCACAGAGAGGAACTCAACATAACAAATGTGTGATGTGATCACTAACGTGACAATACAGGAACAGCAAAGGGTGGGGGGAAAAAGAATAGGATATAGAAAGCAGGTATGAAAGGTGTGACAGAAGAGTAAAAGAGAACATAAAAGAAAGTAGGGGAAAAAGTGACAGATGGGAAGACAGACCCTCAAAGACAGAGTGAGAGACAGAATGAGTAGGGACAGTAGATGATGTTGAGTGTTGTCCAGGCAGTAAGGCAGGCAGGTGGGTGGTGGATTCTCTGTGTGGTATCTTTCCCTGGGGGAAAAGCAGCAGAGGAGAATGTAGAGGGGCTCATTTAGATCCTTCTAAAAGCAAAGGCCAAAGCTTCTAGAGACTGCAGTGGCTGTGATAATGCCTGCTGTCTAGAGGTGGACCTGCAGGGATGACACACCCCTGGGATGTGCTGAATAGGAGCTGCAGAGAAGGACTAGGAGAAAGGCAAGGAGATGCACAGTATGGATTGAAAGATCAGAGTGAAATACTAGAGACAAACAAAGAGAAACTGCTGTAGAAGAGGTGTAGTGTTCTCAGAGTGGCATATTAGAGTACACAAATGTGTATTTGAGTCACAGAATTATCTGTTTAGGAGTGATACATGCATATTCAGCCCAAATGAACCCGTTGAAAAAAAAAAAGATCCGAGACTTTTAGATGTAAAATAAAGCAAAACATGCAGGCAAAGCTTTCTCTGATATTTCTGTTTGTATGTGAACAAGGCTTGTGCCATTATTTGGGATCACTGATGTTTTTCAAATATGTTGCTTTGTGGTGTTAAATAGTGAACACTTGTAATGAGCTTTCCAGGCTGCTGCATGTTATGGTGAGGAAAGAATGTGTTATTTGGCTGTGCTTATCCAAGCAGACTAGGTAATAAGTGTGTAATGGGGAAACAGTGCAGTTGAGATCCAATGAAAGCGGGGGGTCTGTTGGAATACACAAGCAAGCCCGCTTTATCAAAATCTGCAAGGAGCCGTTTGGGACAGCTAGTGTTCAAACACTGAGAATAAACTGAAAAGATAAAGGATTTGCTCAAAATGTGCATGTTATGTTCAGAAATGTGAAATAAAGCCTGCAGTTGGATAATTTGGAATAAGGATTCTACATCTAAAATGTAACTTTCTTATAAATTCTCCTCAGTGGTAGCCAAATTATCAGACCAAATTGCAGTAAAATTTAATGTCATTCATTCAGCCTGACATTATATTAATGTTAGCCAATTACTTGTTGGGAGGTAGGGGTCAATTTGTTTTGTTTTTCCCCGACCAATTAGTAGTAAACTCTGTATCTGTTTTGCTAACATCATTTTCAGTTGGCGCAGAAAATGCGGAAGTGGTTGCTCAATAGACTTTACTTAAACTATGTTTTTAAGTTTATGTCCTCTAAAATGTCTGACCTCGACTATACTATATCTGTGAGGAGTTTGTCGCTAGAGTGGTCTGTTCACATTCTTTCACCAAAAGGGGAAATATCTGCGCACTTTCCAAAAAACTGAGACTCAAACCTACCTTGGGCAAACTAGACACATCACTAATAAGAAAGCCAACTGCTGTTCACTACAATAAACACATGTTGACGGGGGAACAGACTTCGAAACTGAGGCTCAAACATGTATGGCTGAATCTCTCAGATTTTTCCTCTAAAGCTAAAACTTTTTGATGTGCACTGCTCTTTCATCAAACAAATGTGAGCAGTGCTGGAGAAAACAGAAAGCAAATCTTTGAGGTTTGTCACATCACATGTGACAATTGACAGCTGTGTCCATTTCACCCATTTCAACCACCATTTTTGTTGTTGCTTGAATGCGACTTGGAAAGATAATGCCCCCCTCCCTAAACCTCACCCACTGAGCTCTGATTGGTCAATTGTCACCCGCTATCCGCTATCAATGGGCACAACTCAATAACTTTTTTTTTTTAAATTATTGAATAATTATTTGAATATTTGAGAAATTCTGAGTTATGGATGGCGATTCAGGGGTGTAGGGCACGGCTAACTCAGTTGACTAACTAACATCCAGGTGACATTTGAGAACTTTAAGCCTACACTGTACATAAATCTGAGGTAAAATTTGTAGTGCTATGTCTGTCTCTTGTGCTGTATAGTCAGCATGATATACCATGAATTATTAAGAAATTATAGCATAGAAGACATATAAAGATGTAACTTTTTTGGGATATAATTTGGCCCATAAAGTCAAAATTGTTGACATGGGATGAAAATGTTAGATATAGGAGGATTACATTATCAGCATGTGGACTTGAGGCAGACCTAAATAAGGGGTCATTAACATCAGCTCCTCCTCACTTCCTTTTAAAGCTAAAGACTGTTTCCCAATGGACTGAAAGGTAAGTCCACAGAACATATTTCTTGCCTGGGAGGCACAGAGTAGCAAAACACAAATATACAGCATCCCAACAAGACTCCAAACACACTCCAAATGTGGTTCCAAAGGGAGATGATGTTCCTTTTTAAGTTGAATTTACGCTTCAGGAAACACTGAAATTCCACTGAAGCTTTTCGTGCATAATGATGTGCAGTAAGTAAGTTATTTTAGAAGGCAATGATATCTTTGGAGTACAACTACAGTAAGCTGCAGCAGCTACTGTGCAGAAATATAGTTAGAAAAACAATCATTTCTTTAATTTCTGATTATAAAAGGGAAATATACTGTTCCTTAAGATTTTTTTTATTACTGAGTAAAAGTGTTCATGTTCTTAGAGTGCTGCCCAAGAATCACATCCTAAAATCGTTGATTTGGCTCAGGACACATTGTGAGGACATCTGGTATACTCCTAATAATTTGCGCTGCATAACTCAATGTAAATTATCTTTCGGAATTACCAAACCAGCCCAAAAGCATTGACTTGCAAAACTGTGCATTGTGCCTAAGATGTGTTTGCATGTGTTGGATAATGAAGCCTTGGCAACAAAAACAGTGACAACCATAAAGATAAATGTCACTGGCGTATGAACTTTTCTGCAGGCGAGTCAATAAGCTACTCAATATTAAACTTAGCAACAGTTGGTGTGAGTTTATGGTGTGAGTACACATGCTCACTGGGTGCCCCAGTCCCACCTGTGCAAGACTCACTCCTTTTGAATCTAATGACAGGGCGAGTCAATGTGCATTAACACACCACAGACCTGTAAATTGTTTGTGCTGCACCTAACCACTAAAGCAAAAATTACATTCTGAGAATAGCTTCGGATGACCTCAAAACTTCTCGACGAGAAGCAGAAACGCCACAAAGGCTCACCCAACCAAAGGAACAACATCATTATAATTTAATCAAAGTTAATCATATTTTCTAGTGTGGCCCCATCCGCACATGAATTACTAATATCGCAGGTCAGTTCAGATATCAAACCTCCCCTTCAAACAATTTGTTGGATATTCAATAAAACAACAAGGACATTATCAGAACTCATTCTCCCCCATGTCCAATTTTTTGGAGTTACTGTTGAAGAAAAGAAAGTTTCTGTCTACCCTTACCATCTTGCCTGTAAACTACAAGCTGTTCAAAAGAAGAACACATTGTTGCAATCCCTCACTCTCTCTCGAGTACTAGTTACAAAAATATCTGGGTGAAAGATGAAGAAAACTCTATTCATCTGCTGCTTCTCTCCCTCCGTCGTTCTCACTCTAACTCCTTTTCTTTCTCCCTCCTCCTCCTCCTCCCGCGGTGTCACAGTCCATATGGTGCTGCAACACTGTTGGTCTCCTGTGGCCACACTTCCCACGATGCATCTGTGGCTCTGGGCTTTTCGAGGGAGCTGATAGGCTGAGAGGACTGTGGTATCGACCAGCTATTGCCTGGTGTGAGGTCAGTTCGGTGCAGCAGTGGAGTGTGTCCGGACGGCACACACCACTGACTTCCAGTCTTTCGTGCGTCCCGCCAATCAATCCTCCATCTTCTATCTTTACCTTTGACTTTGCAGTATGAAATACTCTCTTCTGTTGCATTTCTCTTTCTTTTTTTGAAAATGTATTCGACAGTTTCTTCTGTCAGATTGATCAATTTCTTTTACTTTTTTTTTTATCGATGCACAGTCAGTCATGAACCCTTAACATTAGCTGTAATTATGTTCTATAATACCATCAAGGACGCCCTAACATATACTTTATTTTTCCTTTTATCCTTCTGTCTTCTGCATTAGTGTGTCATATTGCCCTGAGCGCTCTTCCTCTCCTGTCTGTGTCCATGCAGAGAAAACAGAGCTTAGCACAGATCAATCCCATTGAGTCTGACTCCTTTCACTAGCCAGGGATCAATACTGCCTGTTTCATGTCCCTCTGCAATATACACACGTGCACACAAACACACGTATGCACAGACGCACACACACACAGTTTAAAGACATGCCTATGAGAGCAGGCCCACCCCTTTAGAGATGACCTATCGGCCTATCGGCTAACTTGCTCACCAGGGGATACAGAAGTTCATTATGACAGGCTTCCCAGTGCTAAAGGTCTGTTTTGGTCCTGTGCTGCAAAGTGCAGCATTTACACCATCTGATTACATTAACAGCTTGCCACGGAGGCCTTGCAAGAAACACAAAGTGGCTAAAAGTAGTATACGGCTTGAAAACCTTTACTTGCGCAACAACGAGACTGTTGAATGAGATGTTTAAGTACTAGTGTAAGAATCACTCTACAGGACTGGAAGGGCTCTAAAAGTGTTTAGCTATGCTTGGCTCAACCATATGTGCTGGACAGGAAAATGACTCACCTACTGGCGGTGCACTGAAAACAGAGATAATTGGTAAATTGGCAAAGGAAACGGCTACATTCTTGAGTTTGTAGTTTTGCTATTTAGCTGCATTTAGCATCATTATGTGCTGTATCTAGAGGGAGATTTAAAGCCCCTGGAGCTGTATGATGTCTCATAACTCCACTTTTGGTGAGGCCTGCAAATGCAAATGCAAATGCTTAATAACACCAATATAATGTTTTGAGCAAATAAACTTTTTGGGAAGTGTGTTAATTAGCTTTCTTGCTGAGGGTGGGATGAAAGGACTGATACCACTCTCATGTCAGTGGGGTAAATAAGTCGTAAGTTAAACTAACAATAGCTGTTAGCTTAGTGCAAAAACAGGAAGCATGGGAAATGATGCACATACAAGCACCTGTGTTGCTCTTTAATGAACACATTACAGTGCATTTGTTTAATACATACTGAAAGTATAAAACTAATGCACTGTAATTCTACACAAAACAACCTCTAAAACCACAACGTAATTTTTAAACATTGGGTTTTTTTTGTGTGTTTTTTGCATTAAGATATAATGTGTACATTTGTAAGCTTTTTATCCCCCTTTGGGCAGAGCAAGGATAGCTTTTTTAAGCTAAGCTAAGCTAACTTGTTGCTGGCTGTACTGACATAGCTGGCGTACAGACATGGCAGTGGTATCAATATTCTAATCTCACTCTTGGCCAAAAAGAAAAAAGAAAAATAAGCATATTTCCCAAAATGTTATACTACTCCTTTAAAGTCATGAAACTAACTTGATTTTCCATGTAATGTCTCGAGTCCAGCACTGTATGGATCAAGCCCCAAAACTACAGTGAAACAAGGCATTCGGATGGAACGCCTTGCTCCACAAACTCACCTTGCCTGGAGTACTCATCAGCCTCATGGTGAACCAGGTCAGTCACACAGCCTCCATAGTGCAGCCTCTGCTCATGGTCGAAGGCCTTGAGTGTCTCGCTGGAGCTGTAGGACTTCTGGGTAGGCACACGGCACTCATCTGCATCCAGGGAGGAGGTGTTGTACTGGGGGTCTTTGGGGCAGCGACCCCTGGTCAGTGAGCGGTGTCTACGGTCCTTCAGATCCATGCTGAGGTTGGGGTGGAAGGGTAGGGATGCAGGGAGAAGAGATGGACGTGAGGGAACAGGAGGAGGAGGAGGAGGAGGAGGAGGAGGAGGAGGAAGAGGCGGTGGGGGGGAAGATGGAAGGGCCTCCTAGCGGGCCTCCGTAATGTCAATCTCCACTTCAGTCACCTGGAAAACAGAGATAGAGAGAGGGAGAGATGGAGGGAGTGGAAAAGAAAGCGAAAGGTTGGTATAAAATTAATGGATGCACTGCTGTGACTCACTCTTGCTTTGCACTCCCTGGAGAATCTACAGGGAAAGTTAGGTAAGAGGGAACGCTGCGAATGGACATTTGAGCAACCAGGCAAATATACAACACATCGGAGTATTGATGCAGGATAAGTAAGGCTATTGTGGGGAGAAACAGAGCTGCCAGCACTGGGGTCCACAGAGATAGTCAGCCATCGACCGAGGCTGATGTAAAATGGTCAGCCAGCATTTAAATCTATGACATGAAAAGAGAGAGTGACTCAAACATGGTCCAGTCATCTTAAACCGATGTCAGCGACACGAGAAGGGGAGGCAATGATGACCAAAAAAAGCAGAGAATGGAGAAAGTGGAAAGATGGACAGAATGATGGGAAGAGAGACACAGATTATCTAGGCTGGAAAAAGGTAAAGGGCGAGAAAGAAAGAAAAGCAGCCGGATGCAACAGGAATGATAGAAGAAGAGGAGAAATGACTTGAGGGCATTGCTAGTCTCTCCCTCATTATCAGAGTGAGAATGAATCCCGCTCCCTTAGAGGCTGTAAGGGATAATCAAACACAGCCAGACGCAGATACACACACACACACATACACACACAACATCACAAACACCCAGAAACAAAACACACTCAAATGCACATATACAGTATGGAGCTACATGTGCTGAGATAACAGTGTTCCCCGGCCCTGACTCAGCTTGTAACACGACTTGTAACACAACTAAACATGTGCATCAAGACATCACCCTCGCTGTGCTTACTCCTCATCTGTCCATTGCTATTGCATCACAACCAGCCCACTTTTAATCCTTTCAAATCTTATACTTGTGGATGCAGATTATACATGATTATGATGCTAATACAGCATGATACTAGTGCAGCGGCCTTGAGCAATGCATTACATTAGCAGCAAAAGATCAAAGTACAACAATACAACAACCAGCAGTAATTGACAGGAACGCTTCCAGCAGCTGCCTGTATGGGATATTTATGGTAATAAATAGGTCATCTATGTTTCTATTGCTCCGGGCCGAGGAAAGTCTGGTCCACCCACTGCATTACACCGTAGCATTGCATTTTCATCAAAATATCTTTCAGTTCTGGACCATATGTATTGATACCAGCGCGGGCATTTCTAAAGAATAGGCATCATTTGATTCAGAATATGTGATGTAACTAATTGCATGCTGGGACGGAGGAAGAATGAGGAGGGAGAAAAAGAGAGCGAAGGAACCAAAATGTGAGTCAATCTATTCAACGAGGGCTCATTTTAAAATGCTTAGAAGGTAGTATTGAAAAGTGCCCTGCTATGTCCATTGATTAACAGTAGGTATTAAGTCTCATAAAGAGCTCATTATGCTCCGGCATCCATCACACAGGCTATTAGGAGTTCAACCTTAATGTGTTTGTACCTTGAATGGAGGGTGAGGAAATGGAGAGGGCTACTGGCTCGGGAAATTTGGGGACATTCTGACTGGCATTATGCAAATGATGGGTCTTTGTCAGTGTGCGCGACTGAGTGTCTGCACTGTACGTTTGCTGAGTGCATATGATAGAGGTTAGGGTTATGAGTATATTAAGGAATAGTTCATAGTTTTGGGGAAATACTCTCATTCATTTTCTTGTAAAAGTTAGATGAGAAGTTTAATACCACTCTTTGTTAAACAGAGTGAAAGAGGCTATCAACTTATCTCAGCATAAAGACCCAAAGCAAGGGAAAACAGTACGTCTCCCCACCTGATCAGGTTGTCAGTCATAAATAGCTGTTATCGTTGGTCATAAGCCTCATAAATATGGGTAAGTAGGGGCATGCTACACCTACTAGTAGGTTCATAATGCCGTTATCAGCCCATTCAATAGTCGTTACCTGTTTGTTAGGTTTCAGTTTTGCTTTCCTTAGGCTTAGGCGCCAAAACAATGTGGTTAGGTTTAGAAAAAGATCGTGGTTGTGTGTAAATATTGGTTTCACATGGGACTTGATCCTGATCTTGTGGGTGAAAGCCCTGTGGTTGACCAGTCAACTCTCTCACTGCTACCTACATGCAGACCTTCATGTACATGGGAGAAAATCTCAGGACAGCCCTTTCTGGCAGAAACGTTCATTTCACGGCCCAATAATGGCCTTCTCAGCTCATCAGTAGATTGAGAACCCATATACATGATGCTTATCGCCACTGGTAATGGCCATTTAATGGCCTGATAACAGCGAAATTTGCTGCAATAGATTTGCTTTGCTCCTTCTAAAGACAAAGACCAAAGTCTTCCAGGACCTAAAAAAATCTCAAATTAATATTTTGTATCTTGTTTGATTAATCCCTGTGCAAACTAAAATATGCGTATATATTTTTAAAAAGTGGTTTTCGAGGAAGGTAAGTGCTGTAACTTTTTCTTGACAAACAACACTTTATTCATCCGCCTACTTAAGTGCAGCGTCTCCACTTGTAGCACTCATTGACAGACAACTTCTATGTAACAACAAGAATCCAAGACGTAAATATACCTGGCTGTTAAGCTATCGAGATTTCAAATGACATTGACTTCTGCAATAATAAAAATGGCAAAAAAAAAACAAACAGACAACCTTGGAACTCAATCTCACCTCACTTAGTTAAGGATTGTACATTTTCAAAACAGTGAAATATAGTTGTTTATTTGATGTCTGTTTTTAGTGACCTTCAACAAACACAATTTCCCATAAGGAGAGCAGTGAAGGGACAAGCAGTGTAAACAGCTGAGCTGACAGCTCAAAGTAAATGCTAACAATATAACTACTCTGACAGACAATTTGTAAAGGTCATGAATATTTCTAATAACTCATAACTTCAAATGGCAACAGCTGTAGTAGATGGTCATTTACCTCAGAATGCTGATAGTAACCCTTTATCCAGTCATAATAACCTTACAGCCAGCAGGCCAAATCTGGCCCACAATAGGGTGCTGGGTAGCCTGCAGCACATTTTACTAGTTCACATAGAAAGTGAATGAATTCACGCTGGATTTTTTTGTACTTTGAATGTAAACAAGGTGCCAGAGTGCATAAAAACACATAAAAAATAGAGCTTGTTTATATAAAAAAAGTACCGGGGGGGGATCCCCCAGACCCACTGACAGAGTTCCAGGCTAATTATTTATAAATTTAATATCAATATTTTTTTTTTTTATTGACTGGCCCATGGCCTCCTGTCATTTTGTGAAAGTGGCCCCCGGGCAAAGCAAACTGAGTTTCCCTGCCATAATCCTAATAAACAGATATCTGTATAACGTATGCAGTATGTTTCAGGAACGGTACAAGATTTTGGCATCAGAAGCATTCTGGTTTCTGTTTCAGTTTGTAATGTAAGTAGTATTGACCAATCAAGTTTTAGCAACAGGTGAACAGTCCATGTGGAGAGGAAAAGAGGTGGAACACAATGGTAGAAATGCAATCTTGGAACCCACTGGCTATCCTGTAACGACAACTTGCTGATTTATCTGCATTTATATGAAGATTTCTTTTTGTAGAGATTATCTGAAATGAACAACACACGGCAAAGGAAGTCTTGGCTGCTGGCTACACCGCAAGCCCTGAAATATTGGTCATTGTCCCAAGAGACTTATTGTTGTCAGACCGATAGCTGATGGATTCCAAGTTTGGTAAACCCCAGAAAAACTTTTCGGGAAGACAAAAGAGAATGCTAAATGAGAGGCTGCACTGTGATACAGAGGCCAGTGGAACAGTGACTAGCTTGAAGGTGATGTCAGGACTCTGGCTTTCTATTTGCTAAAAAATAGTTACAGTGCTTAACCCTGAAACCCTCTAGTCTTTATGCTAAGCTAGGCTAATCGCCTCCTGGCTCCAGCTCTGCATTTAATGCACAGACGTGAGAGTGCTATCAATCTTCTCGTCTAACTCTAGTGAAAGGGAATAAGCAAATTTCCAAAAACTATTGCTTTTAAAACAGTGCCGAACTTTGCAAGTCAAGGTATATGGGCGGGGTTACAAATATAGGAATAAATATATATTATAGTGATACACAATAACCAGGTGCACGTGAGTGGCATCACAGTAAAAGGACTTGAGAAATAGTTTGTAGGTGAAGTTTTAGTTGAATAGCAGGAGAAAGGACACAGAATGAGAGATAGATGGAGAAAGTGGAGAAAGCCGAGGGGGTCAATCACAAGATCTGGAACGCATATCAATCACATTCCACCCACGCGGGTATTTTCCTCAAGGTCGCTGAAGCACACACCGTCATACACACTCATAGCAAACTTTTTTTTGTTAATTACTCCAGTGACAGCAGTCTAACCCCCCCTGATTATCACACTGAGACAGATTATCTCATTTATCAGAAGTAAAATGGCTTAATGGAGTTCTGACTGGTCTCATACCATGAAATCGTGAGATCAGGCACACAGATACATGCATATTCATATACAAACACCCAGACAGACAAAACTTTGCAAACACCCGAACGAGCCTGCAAGTCGCCGTGCCCCTTTGACAGTCGACAAAGGGTGGTTAGACGAAGGAGAAAAGAGACATGTGTGTGACCGTGAAGTGACCATGAAATCCAGCCAGAATGAGAAATGTAATTGGAAGACGACAGGGAGGGTGGAGAATTCATTTTCGAAATTACAGAGGTGAAGTTTGGTACAGATAATGGCCTTTTCTCTGCAAATAAGAGCTCGGGAGGAAAAATATGGAAAATGACACAATGTAAATCCACTGTAACTAGAAATCACACCCAGTTAATAAGAAGCTAATGACATCAATGGATTAGTGAGCATCAAACAAGATGGATTCCCACTGAACCCGGTCAACCTCTGAAAGAACAGAGTCCAAATATCAAAAGAAAAGTAGGCAGCAATATGAACTGTGTTAACATGGATTTTTAAATACAGATGCAGCTATTTTAAGACACAGTTTTTTTTACCCATCTAATGTGTTACCACATGCTTCAAGAGTGTTTCTTACACATGGAAAATGAGCATCTTGTTTTCTTAACCTGTCAAAAACAAAACATATTTGACACACTCTGTCACAACAAGTTTTATACAGAAAATTGTAAGCTGCTTTTTGCCTAAAAAATGCTTGTCAAATTCTATTTGAGGTAGCTAATTCAGTAGAGCCTCAATTTACAAAAAAAAACTTGAAAGTAAAAAACACATTGTCAAACCAACAGGGCACTCTGTAAAAAAAGAAAAAGGCCAGCAGTGGGTCAGCAATGTTTCAGCAGTAGGTGCATTAGTGCATTTATGGTCTGAAATTGCCTCAGGTATTATGTGTTTTGTTGCATCATGCCTCAAATGTGCCCGAAGAAAGCACTGCAGAGACAGGCAGCTCTGGGAACATGCTGATCGCAATCGACCCGGCTTGGCTGCGCGTATTATTTCACTGCATTTGTAATGGTTACATGTACATTGGCTGGCTACCCAAAGACAATTAGCTGCAAAGATTCCATCCAGCCATCTCATTTATCAAACAAATAAGCACGGAGGCGGTGTGTGAGTGCTGGTATAGATGCAGTTTAGGGCCATCACACTGTTGGAGGCTTCCTGTCCAGATGACTCCTACTGCAGCTAACTAGGAGGAGGCTCAACAAGGGCATGTTTACTCTGTATAAGCTACAAACTATCTTGACATTTATTGACATTTATTAACATACTATATTCTTGTACTGTGGACAAAACTATACATCAGAGCTTGCACAGTTTAGTGTTTATTTTTCTCTGAGTATGCTTTACATATAGCTGTATACATACTACATAGGTACTTTTAGGGCTGCCACTAACAATCATTATTCATTAATCTACAGATTATTTACTCAAATAATCATTTAATAAATAATAAAACACACTAGAACATTTAATAAAACATAGGTATAGGGGATGGCCCCCTCAATATTTAGAATATTTGTCACCTCCAACAAAAGCATGATAGTAGCATAAAACTTTTATTTGACAAAATTATACCATAATTTGGTGCAGATAAGGTACAACATGATGCAAAAAATTCAGCAGAATGCAGGACTTTAAGTGTTTAACCAAAAATGTATGTCCTGTTTCTTAAAGGTGACATGTTCCAATATCTTGTTTTTCCCGACTGACAGTCCAAACCCCCAAAACTTTCAGTTTTTGATAAAGTAAGACAAAGAAAAGCAGTGAATCCACAAAATTGAGAAGTTGGAACTGCCAAAAAAAGGAAAAAAAAACCAATACACAAAGGATTAATCAATAAAAAATAGTTGCCAAATATCTTTCTCTCATTTGACTAATTGATTGTTTTATCTCTTTGCACTTAATATGACTCACTGTATAAATCTAAACCCATATGTACAACGTGTGACTCTTTGTGAACTTGATAAATGTGAATACAAGTGCATTTTGCACATAGATATAGATACAGCCATTTCTATCTGATCTTATCTTATTGTTGGATTAGAAGAGCCTGTAAAGCAGTCATTATCTGGCTCATTTAATTCAATTGTAACCAAACCAAAAGCAACAATCAGCCAACGAGACTGGTGGCTAAAAGCCTGATAAAACACAGCATGGAGCCTTTCCATCAGAAAATTCATCCACTCTTTCCAACACTCTTTGTCAACAGGAGACGAAGTTCTTCATTTGGTGTCTTTTTCTTTCCCCCTCTCTCTCTTTTTTCTTTTTCTTTTTTTAATTTGAAAGGAATTTGAATAGCAAAAGACGGCCTATTGAAAACACAAGGCCACGTTATCACAAAAGACAAAATTGTGGCTATAAAGCATTTTGCTATCAATTTTCTGCTGTTTTTGTGCTGCTGC
>JAPZEB010000026.1:8530072-8544254 GCA_029783705.1 Chaetodon striatus
CATTTTAGAGGTTGAAACTAGGAAATGCTTTTCAAGGTAGCTTGAAAATGATTGAACAGTTTTCAAAATGCTTACAGATTAATTTTCGATTAACCAGCAAACCTTTTTAAGCTCTAGCTGTCATCAGTCTTTGTTTTTGGTAGAAGATTTCACCCAAATCATCCCCTGAATACGGTTACTGACAGCCTTATACAATGTGGTCTAGAAGTCTAAAAGACTTGGTGCTAGCCATAGTGCAATGTGCAAGTAGGCACAAGAATTAGAGACTTTATTTTTGCTCAACTTAAATGCAACCAGGAGGCTCACAACAAAGCACCATGAGCATGTGATGAGGATGAGTTAAAACCAGTCGGTCAGCTGTCAGACAGATGTAGTAAATATCATCCCACTCTGCCATCTCTTCCAACACAAAAAACCCACAGGATCCATGAGCATGGTAATCCAAGATGAAGGCTGCTCTCTACAAGCGTCACTTTCTCTAAAGCACAGCGAATGCCTGGTGTCACACACCACACACATGCGAACACACACATCGCACTACACTGAGCAGTGTTTTTTGAGCTTCAGCCCCTTGAAAGAGAACGATAGGTCACTGAGGTCACAAAGAGTACATAATGGACAGATGGAAGGAATGAGCCTCAGATTCAATGTAATTCTAAGAAAAATTGCAGTCAACAGTACTCTGATGTATTGAATCTAAAAGCTGGAGCCAACTCAGGAATGTATAAAGACACCAGTAATGTCTGCTAAATGCTGGCTCCAAAGAAATGCCAGACTATTATGTATTCAAAATTGTTTTCACATTAAGTTAGAGTCTCACTGGCTAATTCTACGTCTAATATGTGTCTTGGCGGCAATTTTGAGAATTGTTGTTTCAATAAAGAGATATCCAGGGCTCTATTTTAGCGGCAGTGCATTACATGCTATGATCCACTGTGTTTACCTTGATTAAATCATGCGCAACCAACCGGCTGCCACAAAGTAACCACATCTACTCCTCTTCACTCTTTCTCTTCTCATCCAAAACACAAGATTTCAGGGAGGTAGCCATCTTTACAAACTGTTTGGCAAATATTTAATTGGATTTTTAATATCTTAATATGTTATAATTGTGGTAAGATAATGATACTAGACATGTCATTTTCGTTTAATTTTGCTTTTCAAGGCCCAACATCCATTAACCACTAACAAGCCAGTTCATTTTTAAGAAAAAAAAAATGTTGTGAAATACAAGCGGCATTTCTTATGACAGGGCTCCTACAGCTGCAGATGAGGGATTTAAGACTTTTAAAGATTTTTTAAAAATTCCTCTCAGAATTAAATATGAGACCAATTTTACTGTAGCCAAAATTGGAAAAAAATAAACATTAACTGACGTAACTTACATAAGATTATTGACAATTTTGCCCAAATATTTTTTGTAACATAAAACATGACTTTTAGGTGATTTTAATGCAAGAAGCATTTGGTAAATTATTATTAACTTTTTCACAGATACCCATTATTTTAAGCTTTTACAACGCAATGTCTGAAAAAACAATTCACAAAAATCCTATTTTCCATGTCTTCGCATTTTCAAGACTTTTGAAAGATTGATTTAAGACAGTTAAATGCCAGTTTTTTTAGATTAACAGATTCAATGTCTTTTAATACTTTTTAAGGAACCCTGTTTAAGTCCAACACTCCACTGACACAGTGAGCTTTAACACCACGTTTCAAGGCGCTAACTGTAATCCATTTTGAAGAGGTGTTGTAATGTTATGTGTTGTAAATGCCTTGCCTTTTATTTCCTTTTCTGCTGGCTTTGCTGACAGACAGGTGGCTAGAAACATAGTGCCCGCTGTCAACACTCAGGTCTCTACTGGTAAGCAAACGTTAGCCTTGGTCGCTCTGCACTGCGCACCACCTGCCAGGTGGGAGCTAGCTAGCAGCACCACTCATTCATGATTACTGCTGGTAATGGCGCCCTGGTGGTGGGACAGAGTTGCTGCGAAAACATGGTGCCCACCCCCCAGTGAGCAAGTGGCTTAATTTGAGCTAAAAAAAAAACATCTTTAGCATTGATAACTATGTTAGCACCATGAGCCCTGCTGACATCGCTAATGATTTTGACAAAGCTAACAGTGATAACATAGAAAGGGGGTTGGCGGCTTGCGCTGCTTACTCACTGGGGTGACCTGCGGGGAGACCAGAGGAGAGGCCCAGTGTTTCCACAGCAACCTTGTTGGATCGGGATGACATCACTAGCAGTAATCGCCGAATGAAAGAGTATTAAACTTAACTTACAGACTGACATGCATTACCAGTCAAACATATTCTTGACCGTTAACTGGTTAATCACTGACATCCTTGTATGATACAGTAGAGTTATGACTAATTGTTTTGGTTTTATTTGATGGGGCGAGTCCATTGACGCAATCACTAAAAAAAGGATTGTACAAACCGTTATTCATTTACAAAAGCAGAGGAAGTGATATGTCACATTTAAATAAAAACTTTCTGAATTCACTTTTGTCAAAACCCAAGCCACAATTCTTTAGGAAACTATGGGAAATGTCATCAACCTTTTTTTTTTTTCTTACACTCTGTGGTTTTCTACCATCTACCCACCAATTAATCAATTACTGCAATTAATGTAATTTGCTCCTTCATCAGCAAGTCTTTGTAATTTCAGTCTCTCAGAAAACCACAGCATGCTATTCCATATGTCTGGGCAAGCTCCCCAGAGGAGCACAATTAATGTTAAAAGTTGAAATGTTGAAACAGAGAGGACAATGGAGCATGAATGGATCAAACTGATGACTAGACAGCCTGAGCACGAAAATGTGGAGAGGGACAGTATGAAGTGCACAATTGGTTAGACACAGTGGATAGAGGGAGGGGGGGGACTGAGATGGTCCTCTCTCATCAAAGCTCTTCTGACACTGGTGTATGTCATGCCACCCAAAAGCTGCTCTGCAGGAGGCCAAACCAGGGCAGCATAATAGGAATGAAACCATTCCTGCAGCAGTTTTCTTTTCGGGATCTGGATTTATGACACTGTGTTGATTGTGTTTCTGGCTCAAAAAAGCCATGAGCTTGTGAAATGGCTGAGAGGGGTAGCAGGATAGACAGAGCAGCCTATAATAGAGCTAAGCTACTATTTTCTATTTACCGGCACGCACTGACAATTACAGCAACAGTATAAACAATGGCAGCCCCTCTCCGTATTCGGTCACAAAGACCATCATTTTCACCCACCTCTCCTCTCTGTAAAGGTCAGTGTTCTTAGTTAATCAGTAGTGACAAGAGGTTGTTTCTGCTTCCATTACCACCTATCCTGTTCTGTCCAAAATGATAAGATATTAATGTTCCCTACAACAGCAGTCTTTTGCTATATTTCAAAAATGATTTTACCTGATAAAATAACAATCACGCCTTCAACTCTATTTAGCCCTGCATCATTTAAGACCTGTGTGTGAAAATGGCTTAAAAACAAAAAAAACAATGGAGATTTTAAGCTGCAGGTGTATAAATCTGCTGGGGATAATTGCCTGCTTTATCCTAACTAGCATCTCCATGGAAAAATAAAAATCTAAACTTAGCCCCCAAGACTAAATTTGATGTATTTAAGGTATTTTAAAACTGGCCAATGTTGCTATGGTTGCACTGTCAGTGGCAACAGTGCTGAGCGTTTCACACCTTGTTAAATTGCCCAGGTAAAAGAAATAATGTTAACACCGTGCAGCAAATAGTTGTTTCCAAAACCAGTCAACACACCAAAATCGCAAAAAGCCTAAAAAATAACAGGCACTTTACAGCCTCTCAGGTAATTATACCTGAGAGACGTATAAGCAGCTTTTTGTTATGACATCAGATAACATGCTGCAATGTAGTTATCATTGACAGAATTTGAAACAATGAACACAATGGTGCCCATTTTGTGGTTGAAAGGGACTTTTGGCTCTAAATCGGTGACAAAATTGCAGCGGCCTAGTCACAAACATTCAGCCCACTATGCTGGTTCATTATCTAACACTGAGTGGGTTCTGAATTGGTTGGGAAGGACAAAATGTATTAACTGGGTGCTCAGTACCAATATGGGTCACGCCTGTAGTGTGAAAATGGCATTAGTAAAATTGGACCCTTGAGGCTTTCTAATGCTGTTTTCCATCTGTTTGCATGTGTGAATGTGGACAGTCCTATCTGCACAAGGCAGGACAACACTGGATACCACTGACCTCTGCGCAGCCCCCGCAGCTCTGGCGGCGTGGGTTTGTTTGATGCGCGCGCCTGTGTGTGTGTGTCTGTATGCGTGTGCGTATGCATTAGGGTTATTGTGTGAAGCCTTCAGTCTTTAATCCCCTAATCTGCTGAACCCTGGAAATCACTGCAGTCATCTGTCAGCTGGGTCAGTGCGGGCTACAGGGTTCAACACAAGCACACGTATGCACACAAACAAACACACACTCAATGATGGTCATTTATTCAACAGGGCCAGCCTCATTTCAGTCTAATGAAGATTGATGCTGCTCTTTCCAGGCCTCACAGGTGTTGCAGTAAAATGTATGTATAACCCACATAGAGGAAGAGAGGAAGGGGAAGGAGATGGATTAACACAGAGATTCACTCTCTCATCATATTCATATATAAATTAACGAAATATCCATAATGCACATAAAAAGTGTGTGCGCCTAAAAGTCAAGCTACACAACATTTCCATGGTAACAGCACAGAGTTAATCTTATTGAATAGTTGTGAAGGTCCAACAAGGACATGGACTCAGAGAATCCGTAGTGCTCAGACCCTTGAGTCAAGTCTAAACCTCTCAGGCCTGTTTGTAAGTGTGTCTGTGTGCATGTGTGTGTGTAGCTATGCCAAATGGGACACCCTGAGGGCTTGTCTGAAGATTGTGGTTGACACGGCCTGCTGCTGTCCAGTGTGAGCTCCTATTAGCACTTAAGACTGTGTCTCCCTACACATATGCACACACACAAACACACTGGTGGTCATAATTATGCTTGGCAGGTTAAAGACCTGACAGTCGAGTTGGTTCGCGTGAATAAAACAGTCATGGCTAAAGTACGCTATGTGCACTTGCTTCCATATGCATGAATTTAAATGTGTGTCGGTAATGATTGCACGCCAAACTGAGGGCTTTGCTTTCTTTTTTTGATTTATGTGCCCCTGTCAAAAGCTCAAGACTGAGGGATGGAAAGTGGGAGAGAGATCAAAGAGCGTGAGAGATCACACAGACACAGGCAGGCTTGAAGAGAGCTAAAGGTGGAGGAGGAGATAGAAGGGCCACAGAGAGAAACTGTACCAGTTAGATTGAAGTGTGAATCTCAGCAGGGCGTCTCATCATCAAGATCTGCATGGCATCTGTGTGTCTCTGTGTGTTTTCATGTCATAAGGTGCTGACGACTGCCAGGCTCTGGGATCTACAGCTGGTGTGTGGGCCTTATCCCTTGACACCTTACTTGATACACAACTGACTCTAAAAGTTTTTCCAATGCACCCTTAAACTTATTGCAAGCATATGGCGTTGAGCCCTTAACTAAGAGTCACACTCGTGCCCGATGAATATTCCTTCCTGAGTGAATGACTTCCTGTAGTGTTATGGTCCTCTCTGCAGCTCGAGGGAAGCCAGCTGGGCTGTGGCTTTCAGCCTCTCTGTGTCACTAAAAAACACAGAGCATGGCAGCAGAGGAAAGATTATTAAAATTCAGGACGACACGCACGCACCTACACTGCCTGGACCTTTGATTTAGTCCTCCACCAAAGCATAATACCATGCATTATTTCTAATCCAATACATGGCAGCATGTGAGCAAGTTGGTGAAATATTCATGAATACAAAGACTGTAGGAAATATAAATTGCAGTGTAGAAATTGGTTCTTTTGAGCAGATTAACTCATGAAATGTGGAGAGGCAGGAACGCGCGGGCAACAGCCGCGGCCGCGCTGGATGCGACGCAGAGCAGTGGCCGTCCTGAGGAGAGGAGGCTGAGCGGTAATGACAGGTCAAGCAGCCAATTAAAGCCCACCAGTAACTCCATCTTTGTCATGATGACGAAAACGCATCTTTTTTTCCCTTTTTTTGAAGGGCAAACTCACTTTATTACGCATGTACGGCGAGAGATGAGATGAGGATGCTGCGCTGCGGTAGCCATACACGCGTCGGACGGCAACTAAAAGGTTAGCCGAGCTGCTGCCCCTCATCACGACGGCTCATGACATGCCACCTTGACCCTGTAAAGAAAAACAGCTCTGCACAGCCAGGACACGTGTGTTTCCCCCCCCCCCACATATATCATAAGGATGTTTGTATTGGCATGCCGCGCAGATGTGTGCAAACCTCACACACCACAAACTCCATAGCGATTCGTGTAAGGTCATCCCTGCCCAGGGAACTATTAACAAGGCAGCTGGACAAAATGACACATAAACGGCACTGCGGACACGCGAAGGGAGCCCTGTGTCAGTGTGACCAATGCCATGTCAAGTGCAGGCTCACTCGAGGACCACAAATGTTTTCCCGACAAAAGGCACCTCAATGTCACCGCTCCGCGCTGCCCTCCCCGTCCTACTTGCCACAACAACTGATTGTGCACACACACACACACACACATGTGGCGTTTGTGGTCGCACAAGCTGCTGTGTAAACAACAGGAGCGCGTAAGCATCGTTTCCATAGGAATATATTTGAAATATCACGTACCTTTTTTTGTCCAGCTATGCGCGGCACTCACTGCATAATCCTCCTTCTTCAACTTGAACTTTTTCCTTACCTCCAGTCGAACAGCCCGAAGCTACTTGACACTTGTTTATTGCATACTTTTCTTTGCCCTGTCTGTCCTGACAAGCTGCTATTGCACACAGCACGAGATGAGAGCACGGGGGGTGAGCTGATGGAGAGGAAAGGCTATAAGCCTCCAGTACAACATCTTCACCAAACCGGGGGATCAAACGGTGCAATCCATTTCGCGGTGATGGTCGTTATAGGGAACAGTGCTGACTGGAGTAAAAAAAAAAGAGACGGACCCCAAACCGGACGAAGGCAGCTGTGCGCAAACTGCACGTCTTCCGTTGATTCTCTTCAGACCTGAGAAACGGCGGGCAGGCAGGCGGGCATGCTCTGAACGTGAGCGACGGCCGATCGGTTAAGGCTGCGCGCGGCAGCATCCAGGGAGCGACCATCCACACACAGTATAGAGGAATGACCGAGGCTCGCGGAGCGCGCGTTCACGGCCAAAGCCAAGTCAATGGTCATTATCAGTGCATGTGGAGGGTAATCCACTGTGGACTGGCTGCAGCTGCATCCCGAGGGGATGACATGCAGGGATCAACTGCAATTAAACAATTAGAATTCAAAACTGGAATATGGGCTATAATAGGTCATGCATGTCCTTTACTGAAAATCACTGCAAAAGCAAATGCCAAAAAAACAAAACAAAAACAAACAAACAAAGAAAAGCATTATATTATTATTCTATAAAGATGTATTGCCTACTATTTCATCATGCTGTGATACACTACTGAATATTATTCCATGATAATTTACATGTACTGTATTAAAGGAATAAAAGGTCACTTCCATTATGCCAAATGGGCCACAGCAATGTTGCCACATATATTTACAACCTAACCGGCAAAGTTGAGTCTCGCTGTATTTTCCAGAGCTTGAACGTGCCTGCTTTGGGTGTTAGTACCCTCCTTCTGCGGCCTAGTGCTCATTACAGTGGTCCTCATGCATCTCTTTTTAAACAGTGCACCCACTGCACTGCAGGCTACTGTTCACATTAGCACACTGCCTAATGGGCTTTCTCTGTATTAGCAGCAATAGAAAGGTGCAATAACAGAAGCATGCAATTATGCACCATAACTAGGGAAAACATTGTTAACAGTTACCCTACTGCCTCTCACTCTCCAAGCTGTAAATGCATATTTCCCAATGGAGGTATGATAATAACGCCCGCTTATTTGAAAACACCTTGTAAGGAGAACCTTGTGGCTCTTTTGATAAAGATTTCATTTCAGAGGCATTTTTATGCATAACTGGGGATTGGCAGGGGACATAAAACTCCCACTTCTGGCTTTATTTATTTATTTATTTATTAACTCTTTAATGTCCACCACGGATATATTGATTAAGACAAATAGGGAAGTCGGATTATAGGATGAAATCCCGACGTGATTTGAATTCACAGATGGCACAGTTAAATCCAGAGCGAAGGGTGAAGGGAAAGAGGAGGGAATCATCGGATCTCTTGTGGGTAACACAGGTGCAGTACGAGATGAAAAATGCAGATGAGGGGAGGATGGCGTACTGAACCATTTTTAAGTCCCCCAGTGATAACCTAAAAAAACAGCTTTGACTTGGGCCCACGGTTCCCATTCTTAATCATGCAGGTGCAGCTTGTCCGGAGCTTTAAAGTTTCCCCTACACTGTCCATTGTGAAGTTTTGTTCTCTTCAAGATAATGAGCTGAGTATAGCTGCTTTAAGGGACAACATAAGCTTGTTGTCAAAAATGTATCATTGCTTGCAGTCATTAATTTTACCATTCTCATATAAAGTTATATGAGAATAACAATAATAAAAATATACAGTGCAGACATTTGCAAACCTGCACCAAATCTCCTAATTTCCCAGGGTGTTAGTGGGGATTGGGGGGTAATGATGTCAGCAGAATTAAATCTGTCCTTTCCATCCGTCTGCACTTAAGTCCTTGCATATGGACACACACCTAGAGATTAGCCCTAATATGTCCTATAACAGGCCAACACTTAGCCAGCGAGCATAGATGTGGAGACCAGCCAGTGAACAAACCCAGATTAGATCGCCCAGAAGCTGCAGCTACGGGTGGCTGACCAGCACATTGCTCATCGGTTTAAAATCGACCTCCGAGTAGACAGCCGCCAGCTTCTGCCTACAGGCTGCCCGTGTTCCTCCTCCGTCCATAATGTAGGATCAGTCATGGCAATCCTCCACCCTCTCTTTTACCACATTAGGGCACATAAGGGCCTCCAGTGGCGTCTGGAAATTCACATTTTTCTTCTACGTGTCAAACAAATTGTTTGTCTTCCTTTAAAGCAAACTGTGACAATCTTTTGCCAATTAGTTAGCAGCTAGGTTCCATTTCTTGCACGCCCGGCCTTTCCGTCCCGTCCCTTTGCCCTGTGCCATAATTAGAAAGCGCCATGTTAAAAAGTGATGGATCATCATAAAATCTGACCCCTTGGATGAATGTGTTGCTCGAGACTTGCTCAAATGAGGAAAAAATCATCCTGAGGCGAGTCGTCAGATGGTATACGTGTAGATGAGTTAGCTGACCTTTCTCTATCACGAGCCAATATTAGCACAAGCCATTATAACCTATCAAAGCCTAATGCTTATAGCCAATGCTCAGGGGTCCTCGAGCCTCGCAGCACTTGGGTTGAGAATTGCGTTCCCAGCCTTATCTTCACCATTACAGGCTGCACAGTGTCAGGGGTTCTGTTTAACCTTGTGCAATGAGTTCTCTCTCCCATACATCTATCACCATATCATATCCGCACCCTCAAGGGTTAACCCTCCCTACAGAGTGTATCTGTAGGTGTTGTGGGTGTATATGTGTGCCTTGCTAACACAGAGGAAGAAGATGCATTGTACTGTTGATTATATAATCAATTCCATTAATTCTCAAAATGCAAATTAGCTAATTAAAGGACCTGAACTTATAGAATTACCACTGATTAGCTGCCTAAGCACTACCGCTGCCCCCTGGATACACCCTTATTAAGCTATATTAACGCTACCTTTTTCGCTATTGCACCAATATAATACATGAATTATAGCTATTCAAAATAGTATAAAAAGAGCAAAAGAAAACCTAATATTTAGCTGCTTTCAGTCAACCAAGATGAGCAAAAAGCAGCGGTAGCATTCAGAGAAACAGGCAGACAGTATCCTTAGCCAATTTGTGCTCACACTAACCTTTGCTTCCCAAAATGAAGCTGGTTATTTAAAACCATATTAACAGGCGGCTTTCAGGCTTTTCTTTCACTAGGTTTTTCTCTGTCTGTCTGCATGTTTGTCTCTTTAGTAAATAAAGCTTTTACTTTGTATTTCTGCTCCCCTCATTCCTCGTTTCTCTCATCTCTCCCTCGGAGCTGTAAGTGCCCCCGCTGTAGTGGGAGCTGGCTGATGTGAGGCAGTAACAGGTACATCGGGGAGTAGGAGAGAGTGGTGGAAGTGGAAGGGAGCTGGCTTGGCTTGGCACGCAAGTCTGTCGAAATTACATCAAGCAGCGGGGGGCAAATGAGCATTTACAGTATATGTGAGAGGTAGGCGATATGTGTACGTGTGCGTGCTCGTTCACATGTGTGTTTTTGGGGGAAGCATTAGATCCATCGGCATGTCTAGAAGCTTACAGGCAGCTTACAGAGCAGCGGGGGGTTTGTGGCAGGGGGTAGTGTAGAAGGAGGGGACGTGGGTAAGACGTGAGTGGAGGGGGGTGTGGAACGCTGGAGGGCTTACAGAGGAATAGGGCACAGCTGGTTTTTAATTGAGTCTCCCCCCCTACTACACAGCGTGTGTATGTGTGCACACAAACACACACACTCTTATTTTTACTCAGCAATTTCCCAGCTGATGGCTCAGAGGAACTAAACACTTCGGTATGGCAGCAGCCTTCATACGAAACCCTCCACACGGGCTCCGTTTTGGTGGTGTGACTGATAAAGCCCTCCACCAATCAAGGCCCCTGACAGCTGCATGCTCCCATGAATCTTAGCGCTCAGTCTCAACACGAGCCGAAACAGCCTGCCTCCTGCTTTACCTAAGCTTGTGATCTCAGCTGGGAGGACCAGTCACACACAAAATTCAAACTTTCTTTTTTTTCCCCGATTTTATGGCTAGTTATGAGATATGGCTCAGCATAATACATCACTTTGAGAATTCTTTTTACAAGAAGTTTGTGAAATATTCTTTTTATTTCTTCTCAGGCAATTACATGGTCATTTACTTTAGTATTTTTTCTCACAAAAAGTGATTTAACATTATTCTAATTTTTCATGCAGTCTACAGTCTGAGCTTAATCTTTCACCCCAACACCACTCAACCAAAAAATAAGGCTAATATGCTCATTTGTAATATTCTGACCAAATACATTTCAGCTATGCTGCATTTCAAAGCCAAAACACATTAACTATACATTTGGTCAAAATAAAACATTTTTTATGCCATAGAAATGTAAAATTTCCAAGAAAAGAGCATGTAAACTTTGCATTAACTACACAGCAGAGCTTTAAGCCAAGCCAAACTGCAAGAACTGCCCTCTGGTTTGGTTATCTGTGAGCCCAACCCTGTCTTTCTCAGAAGTCATCAAAATCCAGCGTTTGGGCAGTGACTTGTGGTGTCAGATGAAAAAAGCTGTACTTTAACGTCGACATGATACATGGCTGGTCACTGTTAAAGCTTAAGGGTGCCCAGCAGCACGCTGTTCGTCTTGGGCAAACCCTGTTCTTTCTTCCTAAACCCAACCGTGTGCGTTTGTTGTTAAAGGTAAAAAAACGCCAATTTGTGGTGTTATACTGACGCAGTGTGTTTATTTTGAAAGAGACTGCATATAAACGGTAAATTTCCTGTGAAAACTGAAGTGTAGTTTGAAAGAAGACAATGCATGTAACAGGCAGAACCTGACACACTGTCCTAGAACGTCATCGACCAACCCACCCAGGGTACCTTGCACATCGTATCTAGAAGTGGAAAGTTCACGACCAAACATTGATATGTGACAAGGTTGGTGTGAGAATGTGTTGGTGAGCCTTAGGAACCATCAAATTTTTTTCACCATCTCACAGATAAACAACCAACTTGACAGCTAAAACGAGAGCGCAAAAAGAAGTCAATGTTAGCTGGTGAGATAGCCACAGCTAGCTTGAGTTAAAGCTAATTGATTTATTGATATTTTCCTAGCTGTTGACTCAAGTATATCTATCTTTTTTACAGTTTTTCAGTCCACATAACTAAATGAGACAGTAGCTTAATTCAGCTGTGATGAAGGAAATTTAAAGTAGCTAAACTCCTGCTAAAGTTGACCAGCAGTGTAGCAGTACCCACCATCTCAGCTTTTGACTTTAGTTCCTTTAAATCACATTTGTATCTATGCAAATGTAATGCTGTATGTTGACAACACTGAAAATGTGTATATTTCAACATAAATATTAGCAGTAGCTGGAAAGACAGAGGCACGGCAAAACCTAGAAACACTGGATCCCTATGAACTATGGATTGTAAATTTGTAATTAACGATAATTATATTTGCAGGGCAGCATACATATGGGACTCCCTAAAAACCTGCTATTTCAGAGTAGCCTGATGGACAATCTCGTCGACTAGCATTGGGTCATCTTTGTACTTTTTGGATAAGCTAACAAAACAGTACCTAAAGAACTGTTTATTCACCCAGTCTTTGCCTTAATCTCAAGATCAAATCTACAAGGGGCCTTATGCTTGAGTGTGACTAATTTTTTTTGTGATTTTTGATATATGATGATACACTTTGCTCCTTGTACTGCTAGCATGGCTGCAACCATAACTAGACTTTCCTACAGATTTTAAATGACTGTAGATAAATTCAAAAAAACTTGTACAGCTAAACAGTGCTAAAATATACTGACATTTAAATTGACTAAATTATGTCCAAAAAACCCCCCCAAAACACCAACAAACAACTGACATGGTTGTCTGTATTCTGATATCAATACAGTGCAGTATCTTGCATCAGTAGATCGCCAGCCCAAACAGGCTTACAAGACAGCCTACCAGTTTCCATGGACACAGGTCAGAGACCAAATATATAAATGATAGGAAGACAGCAATAATATATTCTGTATACCTTCTTACTTGACAACAAAGAAATTGATCTCATACTTTAATTGTATTACTCAGTCTTGTTTGCCTACCTTCCCAAGCTTTAGAAACAAAACAAGCCCACTCTCTGCCAGTCCAGCTTCTAATTTTCATCAGACCCAAATAATGCATGACTTTTGTTCTGCCATTTTACAAACATAGGTTATTATATAGACTGAAAAACTTATGAAGATGGGCTGAGACAGTCAAAGAGTCACTGAAATGTACATCGCTATGTCCTACAAAACAACACTCATCTGAGTGAAATACTAAGTTTCTAAGGAGTCCCCATACTGTATAATAAAAAAAGAAACCAGCATATTGTATATGTATAAGTTGTCATAACCTCAGATATACGCCCATTTTCCAACTTTGTTTCCAAACGTTGCTAATGTAAATCAGCTTAGAGCGTAAAAGCATCAACAAACATTAACGGCTTAGATTTAGTTGTTGTATAGTGTTGGCCCATGTGATAAAAAAGACCCATCAATCCATATGGATGTGATAGCAAGTTGCAGTCCGTTGTTTAGATTTTTGACTGTGGGAATACTTTTATGTTTACATGAACAGATTGCACATTTAACACTTAATTAGCAAGACATAGCGGTAGTTATTCCGCCACCATTATTGCTCTGTATTTTACGAGAAAATATGTTGTTAGGACACACACTGTGCAGAGCAGTTGGTAATGTAAATGCATCGCAGTGTGATAACATGAGGTCCAAGGTTCAAATCCACGGTACAGCTACCACAGAAACTGTGAAAAGACTCCGAATTTGCAGTAAATGTTACCCCACAAAGTAGAAGACTTTTCTGTTCTCAGTGCAAACAGCTCGAGCTCTTATTTCCATGATGCAACGCAAGAACAAACAGGCAAACAAACAACAAGAACGTTTCTTTGTTTTAATGAGTTGTGGGAAAATATGTGATGTACATTTTGAAAAGGATGTGCAGAGGGATTGGAGCACTAACTAGGATGCTGCTTCTCCTAGATTGTATCAAGAAAGTGCTAACACATTTCCTGTTCCAATGCCTAAAACATAAAATAAGCTGAATGATATAAATCCTCAGCAACTTACTGTATGTTTAAAGCTTATTTGTGTTTGGATTTTTACACTCAGATGATGCAATGATGTGATGATCTAGACAATTATCTTTGCTTCCAGTAACTACACAGTTCATTTTTTTCACTTGGTTGCACACAGTAATTGTTGCTTACTGTAAAAATAACTCCACTGTATTGTTTTTTTTTGTTTATAAGTGTCACTGTGAAGTAATGCATACAATGCTATTAGCAGTGTATGGAG
>JAPZEB010000026.1:8559303-8571360 GCA_029783705.1 Chaetodon striatus
CTAAAATTTCATAGAAGAAATGGTCAAATATGCACTATTGAATTTACATTAAAATAAGAATTTACATTGCATTAAACATGCATTAAGATGTGTTTAACACCATGACTGTGATGTTCAAACGTCAGCTGTTTATCACCAGTTTTCAAATGCGACCTCCCTGTCATACATTCTCGTGTCAGCACGGTGGACACTGAGCCTCCAGGCATTCCTATTAGACAGCGCTGAGCAGGTTTTTTTCATGCAGCAAAGCGAGACAGTCATTGGATAAATGCGACAAAATTGTCACTTCCAGGGAGGCTTAGCTTCCATGGGACCTAACGGAGCGGTAGGCGGGAGAGGACGCTCGGTGTATACATGATGATTGGAGGAATTCGAGCTCAGTCCCATGCGGATATTTGCAGGTGGAGTCTTCTGACAGAGTGCCGTTCAGGTGTTTAAACCCATCTGAAAATCTTTAAGGTGTGTTTTGCTGTGGTTCTATGGCATGAGTGTGGTTGAAAAGTGGCTTCAATTAAATGTTCCTTTTATAAGTTACTGCCTTGCTACAATATGAAATTTTATGATGTAAACTTCAAGTGAACCTGTTCTGTTTGAAAGACCAGCAGCCGCCACTGCTAGGAAAGTGTATGACTCAGATAATAGCACTACTAAAATACTTTGCCAATGTGCCTCTGAGGAACACACATAAATGATAAGCCTGTATTCTGTATTCGTCTTCAATAAAGCCCACGAAAAGAACAAAACCAACAATCAAAATATCCCAACTTCGTATTATCTGTGTATCTAATGCCTGATACTGTCTTATTCCCCTGTGCCGTAAACCTCAAGTGTTGTCCAAAAACTAAAAAAAAACATCAATGAGCCACACCAATGTGTTCCTTCATTACCATGAATATGGGCACTGTAGTTTATTTTTATCCCACATTCACCAGCCTGCTGCTGTAAATACTCATTAGAGCACCAAATCCACAGCTGAAAATAGCCCAATCAAATGTACTATTTGCTCCTGTGAGTAACATTTGCTAAAAACTACAGTGCTCAGACATTTTAGGGAATCATTTAACTTTTCAATCAAAAGATATACTAAATAAATACATTTGATGTACATCTTTAGCAGGAACAAATGTTGTTGGGGCCACTAACAGGCTGGGGGAAGTCAGAAAGTATTGACACACAGACCAACATATTGTTGGTTTTAGTCTTTTCATGAGATTTGTTGACAATAACAAAAACACAGAAAAAAGCCAGCCTTATCCTTTTACCACACAACTCCGGTGCAGCTGTGTATTCTGTGACATATTGTGGTCCTACACGCCAACACCCAGGTGTAAACACATGTCACTGTATAAATACAAAGCATGCTGGAGGAAAGAAATACTGTACTGTGTGTAGTGAGCAACCCTTTACTGGATAAATGAATGTTGAAGAAAAGTTACAGTAATGAAAAGCAATCAACAACAGAGAGAACAGGCCTATCAGATTTTAATTGCCTCTCTACAAAAATGAAGATATTGATAAGACAGCATGGCTCATAGTATTGGCATACCCAAGAAGACACACAGTCGGTATCATGCAGCTGTAGTGAGAAAGGGAGTGCTCTCTCTTCCAAGTCTCTTGCAAATCAATTGGCTGATGGATAACATGTCTTTTGTGAAATGGACTGGCCTGCCTGTCTCACACTTGAAGAAATTGCTTTTGAATAGCAAAATGGCAGTTTGAACCGTCGTCATGGATTCTTCAGACTTTTGTCATTTGTAATATTATGGTTTGGTTGAGGAGCACACTCACTGCGATAATAGGCTGAACCCTCAACACATCTCAAAATAAATGAATTCCCATTGGATTTTCCCAAAAAACTAAAGTGCAAGCCTCGATGCGGCTAAATGCTTTGCCATAGTCACTGATTTTCAGCTTGCTCAAGACACACACACACTTTTGTCTCCTCACACATAGAGCTGCCACAGCTGGCTGATGGGATAAGGGCAGACACAGGTAGGCCAGCTAGGCTCCGTGCCATGGCTCCCAGCTCCAGGGCAGTAGTGTGTCTCACAACATGGAGGACAGGGGAGCAGACAGGAGCGAGTGCCACTATATCCCTGGGCTGTGCGGCATGGCAATCACTGCCACAGCCCTGACATAAGCCCTGGCCAAAGATGATGGCTCAGTGCCCCCGCTGCAGGCCTCTGCCTCAGCCATTCACTTCAGCCGAACACCTCCAGAGCCCGCTCCATCCGTGGCACGAGGCCCTGTACTTAACACTTTCACAATACACTCTCTGCCCTCAGAACTAGACAATACGCTCTGGATGAATAAAACAACACCCGGTGCAAAGTTATGCAGGGTTTAACGTGTCAATGAGATGAATGGGAAACACTGAAAATTAAATGCAGCTGGATGCATGTTTTTACGCCTTGGGCTACAAGTGTGCCGTCGGCCTTCATCCCCCTCTTCCAGACACTCAGCGTCAATGTAAGTTTCAGGCGGCCCTAGCCTCTAGAGTATGGACCCTCTGTATGCATACAGACGAACCCATAAACAGGCCATTTATTCCCATTACACACTACAGACTCATGTCTGACAGCATGTGGGCAGATTGCTCTAACAATATATCCTTTAGACCATCTTTGAGAAATGTGTGCACTTCCACCACCCACACACTGTACAAAAACGTCCTGCTATTTTAGTTACCTACGGTGCATAACACAAACATCCAAAGTGCTGTGTGATAAATACACACTCTTTTTTCCCCCCGTTGGTGTTGGATATGGCGCACTTATCTTCTGTGGGCCAAAAAAAAAAAAAAAAAAATAGCCTCTGGCTGCTTCATAACACAATTGCCAATTTTACAAGAGCTGACCGCTGGAACTGACAGGTAAAGAGCTACAGTAAACACACACTTCTTACTGAATACATCAACTTGACTTGACTGTTTTTTTTTTTTTTGATTGTTTGTTTTTGCAAGATTTCAGGATTTGCGTTTAACTTTAGCTTGTGAGTTTGAAGGTAAAAAAAAACTATGCAAAGACAGACATAGCTATACAATATGTCCTAAAAAGGGCATTTAAATTGGAAAAGAAGAGAAGGCTGAAAACTCGTATGAAAGCTAGAATAAAAAAATAAAGACTGAGACAGAGGAACAAATACAGTAGGGAGGCTCAGAGGGAGAGAGAAAGGGCTGAGTGGAAGGATAAGGGGGGAAAGAGCGAGTGTAAACGCCAGCTGATTTAGTGGAGGCTGAACTGGGAGGAACAGTGAGCTATGTGTACTAGAGCGCAGCTCTGCCACTGAGAGAAGAGGAGAGTCGGCCAGCATGTGCATCACACAAACACACACACTGAGAAAAACACATTGAATAGGGTCCTCAGAGCCAATGTTTCCCCCTTTCCTTTAGTCTCCTTGAACTGTCGCTATCCGGCCTTACACTGAACCACGAGACTCTGCTGAGGGAATGACACTTTACTTATCCCCTGCAATACCCGCTAGAGAGCTGTGTGTGTTTGTGTGTGTGTGTGTGAGAGCGATTTGGTAACTAGGTCAGACTCTTGGAAGGGACGTAGACCCAGCATGCTGCGGCTGATAATGTCCTCTGCATGGTCTACAGAGGAGAACACACTCAATCATCTCGTCTCTCAGCGTTAATGTTTGTTTTCAATATGACAAAGATACAAGTAATATCTTTTAGTCTACAAACAGTCCGATATTCCTGTAAGAGTACAGCAGAATTAACGGAAAAGTTCAGTTTTGTTGTGCATGTCATGGGCCGGTGTTGATACAGCAATACACCTTGTGTGAGGTGAGGCGCCTCGGGCAAGGTCCCTATTAGCAGAGGCCTGCAGCAAAAAGAAGGGAGCCAAGTATTGAAATGAACTAAAGAATGACAGGGAAGTCTGTGGTGGTGTTAACGTAGATGCTGCTTAGAATACAACATACACAAGTGCTGTTGAGCTAGTAGCTACATGCTGTTCCCAATTAGGAAAACGATGCGGGGGGTAGATGTTCAAACAAATGCATCCTCTGACTTTTATAGTGAGGTGTTAAAATACGATGACTAATCTACTCAACCAGATGTCTACCCTTGGGCCTATGGCATTTATTTTCTTTTACAGGAGAACAAAAACAAAGTTAAAATAAATACGTGTTTTATAATTCTATTTATTATTAGATTAATTGTTAAATCTCACTGTGAGACTTTATAACCATATTCGTGTTGCTGCATTGTACCTCCAGCCATGAAACACTGCAAATGTTGTAAAACACTGTGGTATAAAAGAATGTAAGCCCTGGTGGCTCGATTTCTATCAGAGTTTGTGGGATAATAGTGTGTTATAATACCTCGGAGTGAATTGCCAGGAATTGTAAGTGCTCTCCGTGTGATGAAATGATTAATGCATTGTGGGTTATTACTCAATGTTGAGTAAAATGAAATGTCTTGTAATCATCTTGAATTGAACCAAAAAAAGCGAGTGTATCATAATAGACTCCCTGTCAAAAATGTGAAATATGAGTGCTTACAATTCAAACTAAATTATAGAGTTAAAGCACAACTTTGCTTTTTCAAAGACATACTGAAATTTAAATGAAAACCCAAATGCTTTTTTAATCATACTTTAATGAAATAGTACCAGTGGCATTAACATCTAATATGCTATGGGTTTTGCTTATGTCCAGACACCCTCATCAAAATATTTTTGAAATAAGTGGACTGATGTAGCTTGAAGTTGATTGACATATTAATCTGTTTTATAATTCATCACTAGCTTTCTAATATGTAATTAAACGTGTTTCCTGTCAAAATATGACCTATTTAGTAATATTAATAATTACTGAAACTACTATCTTAATTTAATATATATGTATGTATGTATATATGTACATAATTGAATGTAAAATGCTAACATAGATTTATGTATATTAAAAACAACAACAACAGCACCAAAACAGCTATCTAAAAAACAAAGATGGTTGTTGAAACCCTATCCACTACCAGTGTTTATTGATCAGAACCACACTGCCTGGCTTGTCAATAGGTAATTTCATTACATGACTAATAAAAATGAATCAATCAATTAAGGGCTATAATCTGACAACCACTAACCTGATGCACCGCAGCCCTCTTAAATTAATCAACCACCACCCACTGATCAATTCAAGACAAAGACAAAGCTGCATTTTCTGCACCTCAGCATACACAGGCGCTCACAGACACAGGGCTATAAAACAGAGCTAGGCTTAAAGGCACAGGCAAAAACTTTAAATCACTGGGAATGAATATGGCTCTGTTAAATTAATTCAAACAAGACTTGAAACACTTCTTTTTATTGTTGATGTTGTTCAATTTAGACTGTTGCCTCTATTTAAAAAATGCAACATTTGGTTCAATTCAGTTAATATAGAGTAAGAGTCTAGCTCCTATTTGTTTTAACCATCCCAGTATTCAGTGTGCTCACAACAAATAGAGGCCACCCACATATATTTAGTGGGCTACAAAACCTACTGTCTACAGATTTGTTGTAGCCTAATGTTGCACTTTCACTACCACTTTCTAAACTGTTTTGAAACAAAGAAAAATCAGCTTCTAATCTCACCTAATCTCTGAGGTCGCCATCGTTGATTATAAATAAAACAGTGGACGTAGCAGTGAGATAATTAGCACCATAAACTGTCTATGATTAGTCCCGGTGGCTAGTCATGGTGGCAAACCACCAATGGCAGTTCTTTTCAAAAAGTAACAAAGTTTGTCTTCAATTTAGCAAATACTGCTTTGATTTTTAACAGATATTAAACTAATGTTGAATTAGCATTTCCTAAAGCATCCCTGCAGAGCCCTGGTAGCTGTTGCATCTGTAACGTTACTAATAACCAGAATAAGCTAAATTTTGTGGCTCGAGTGTGTTGAACATGCATCAAGAACAAAAACTGATTGTTCCTGTCACCAACTGTTCCACTTTTTATTGTCTCGATCAACATGGGAAGTGATTTGTCTCTGTATTTTTGTGCACACCCTACTCTAACTACGTTTTCACACACTTGGAATGACATGTAGAAATAATAAAACCAAAGGAGTTGATATTTTTGAGGTCTGCAGCTGAATCTGGTGTCGTGTTTCACCCAGCAGAACACAGATTTAATAAATCAGCGGTTACACAAATCTGTATACTGTGTTACTAAGGCTGATGAGCAGTATTAGTGGGAAAACATTACTTTACATCAGTGGCGCCAAGCTCATTTCAGAAGTGTATGTACGTGTGTGTGTGTATAGCGCAAGATAAATCAGCACAGAGTCGATGTCTCACTGCAGAGGGGGAAGGGCCTGTAATGGGCCCTCATATAGCAGGCTGTATGGAGATGCTATACAGATTCAAGGGGAAAACTACAGAGACTACTCAAATCTCTGACAGGAAGGATAAAAAAGTAGGGCAGACCTAACTTGTGTATGTAGACTCCACAGTTTGACATTCAGTGATGTTAGATGCCTATAAGCTACAGCCACACAGCCATACAGCCTTCACAATCAAGCCACACATCAACCCACACGTGACAAACTACAAGTGTTCAAGCAATGTGTGGCATCCTGCTGTTAATACCATAACCAAGGAGACGCAGCGGTCTACAACACAAGCAGCAACAAAAAATGTTATTTTTTAAAGGCCAGAGAGCCAGCATCTATGACAAGCCCATGTTACCACATATAATGAATATGACTTTACTAATAATGGTTTAATTCTGCATCTGTCAATTTAAAATCCAGCAAAAATGACATGCCATTGCAGCCTACATGAAATGTCCAAAATGTCTAATATCCAAAAACTCCAACACATTTGAACACGCTAAGGTATTTGAGGTGTATCAGGTGGTGTGTTCCACATTTTTTCTCACCCAGTCGCTATAGGAAAGCAGATAAGTGTACCATTACTATTTGAAAACACTGGTTTTGGTATGGCACCACATGTCATGCACATAATCTACCAAGGTATCACAGGTGCTAAGAACAAGGGGCTGTACACGTGCCATGTTTTTTGTGCTCTCAAATCGATTGTTGTAATGTAGATGCATGTTAGGTGAGCTCAAACGGCACACACATTCCCTAGCACCTATTTTTCAGTGTGTCACAGCTGCACCCTGAGTTCAACTTTAAGAACACAGCAGCGTGCAATGTATACCATGTGATGAGCACCAACTACAGCTGACAGATATCTTTCCCTTCATCCATAAGTATCAGTCTGTGATAAATATGGAGAAGAAGCTGATCATTTTAGTGCAGAGCTGCAAGAGCTTTCCAATAGGCCTACAAACAAACAGCGCCTGGAAGAAGATCAGCTCTGCACTCAGGATTTTAGGTAAATAGGCTATGATACGGTGCTTCAACCTTAGATGCAACTTGCTGCCTTGCTGTTGAAAGCTGGCACAGAAAAGACACAATAATACCACCCAGCACCGACCTCGCGTTTTCCAGGCGGATAAAGACGCAGCATGTGTCCGGCCTTAAAGGTGCATAGTTTGTTCCTTTTAAAACTGCTCCTAGCATGCACGTGCATTTAGCACCACAGCTGCAAATTAGCGCTATCTAACACAAGCTACGTTTGTAAGGCTAACACTTTAGCTTTTTTTTTTTTTTCTTAAAGGCATAGGCATTACTTTGCTTTACCAATATACAATACTCCCAGAACAAAATAATAATTTAGTTTTATCCCATTGAGAGGAGTCATTTGAAGCTCGACATTAAATCAGCTAACTTTTTGTTAGCAGTTAGCAACCATACTAGCTAACGGCATTACACAAGCTAATGTTGGAGCGTAGCATGTAGTTTCACTAAACACTTACATTTAGCTTGTCAACTGCTCACATGTTCCTGCGGGCACTGGTTGATCTTCGAAGAACTTTTTTGTCCTCTTGTTGGCCACAAAGTCCGGACAAAAAAAGTTAATAGGCATCTTCAGCTTCAAAATCCAACAAAAAGGGATGAGATTTCTATCGATTAAATTCTGTTTGCTGCTGCCTGCAGTATGAGGTAAACTATATTTTGTTAGCTGTTAGGTGCTAAACCACCACTTTCATCTTCTAAGTCAGCTGCATTGCTTTTCTGTAATGAATGGTAAGACACACAGCTGGCAACATCCTACAGCTGAGGAAGCAGCTAACTGTATGAACTAAACTGCTCACTTAGCCTGTGCTGCTAGCTTACTTGAAGAAACTAAAACCTATGACAACAGGAGAACGAGAGCAGAAATTAATTGAATAGGCCTAGATCTGTAATCTCATGCTTCAAACTGTGGTCTGCTTGACTGTATAATTGTCAGGCAGGCACAGCTTTGACACAGGTGTCAGACATATTAGCATAGTACCTACAATTGTAACAATTAAAAATCTCGGGTTGAGGTTTGCCTGCCTTTTTAGTACAAAGAGTGTCAACAGACATACCTTGACCATTGTTCCTCATTAAATTTTACAGAGACTGAAAAAAAAAAATCACATATACTATTTCACAGCCACAAATTGAGAGATAAGTGATAGACCTGTGGAACAGGTGAGGGTAGTGATGCCAAAAGAAAAAAAATACATAATGCAACATGCACGCACACTGAATTCATCTTTCAAACATGAAGGATAGCTGCAGCGACTGTATTGCAGAATCCATTTGAGTGGATGGACTTCGTCATGATTCACTGACATCCCAGACCATTGCAATATTTTCTGAAAAGTCACGTGGTATTTTAAGTACAATTGAAATAAGAATGATGGAGAATCTATCATGATAAAGTCACTTTGAATACTGATATAGATTGATGGTACTGCAAATTTGCAAAATAACAACCACACAAATTCCAATCCAAATTACATCCATTCGTGGTTCATTGTACATGAGCTCC
Organism: Chaetodon striatus; assembly: GCA_029783705.1. Lineage (NCBI taxonomy): Eukaryota > Metazoa > Chordata > Actinopteri > Chaetodontiformes > Chaetodontidae > Chaetodon > Chaetodon striatus. The sequence goes on from JAPZEB010000026.1 coordinate 8,568,171, forward strand.
ATTCTAATTTGATGTAAAAAGCATTATACTGATAAAAAATGCATAGATTCTAATGGTGAAAATATCTTCATCATGCTGGTCATGGACTAAAGGACTGCTCAGCACATAGATTTATATCATTCCTCATCAGGGGACATTCATTTGTACAAACTTAAGTGTAGATTGCCAGGAACCTGCTGTGTCCAGTACAGAGTGTCTGTGCATATGTTTAGTTGTGTATCCCCTGGGCCAATAATATCCATCACCCAGCACAGACAGTACATCTAAGCTGTTCAAGCTGTCCGTCTCTTGGACAGTTTACTACATGTGAAATAAGTCTGCATGAAATATTACTGCAAAGAAAAAACACTCTTGGATACACTTACAAAGCTAGATAATCAATTTATAATGCACAGTACGGGGTTCATAGCCCATGGCATTTTTAACCTTGTAAAAATGTTTTAAGGTGGATTTAGGGCAATTTGAATGGATGATACAACCACCACTATCAATGTCCAACCACACATTCCCACCATTTTAAATGAGCAGTGTTCACCAGCAGTAGAATATCAAACAGTGGCGGAGCTGGTTCTCCTACACTGCAAGAAAACCAATTCAACTTGTGCAGTGCTATCTCATCCCTCCTTCACCTCTCATGCCCTTTCCCATTTATTTAACTACCATCCTAACTATCTTTAATACCTCCATCAACCTCCGCACCCCCCCAGACACACCACATCCCTGGCCGTCTGCCCCTCTTCTCTCTGTTGAGCTATAGGGGTATTATTGTTTTAATATAATTTGGAAATGTGTGTGGAGAGTTGTGAAACTGTATCTGTAAGATTTGTGAATGTGTACAGGAATCTACAAAGGCGTATTTAGATTTGTAAGAGTGCCAAGATTTGTGAATGCGAACACAAATTTGTAAATGTGTACACAGGTTTGTCAATATGCACACAACCACAGGAGCACAGTGGGGAGGGGGAACCACTTCAAATACCTTGGGTTCACATCACCTTGTTCTCACAAACATCCTGACCAAAAAGGCACAGCAGTACCTTTATCACCTCCAACGGCTGCGAAAATTAGAATTATCAACACAAACACTCAGAGCATTTTTCACCTGCGCTGTGGAGAATATGTTGTCAGGGAACATCACCACCTGGTATGGCAGCAAGGCCTAGCAGGACCACAAGGCCCTGCAAAGAGCGGTACGGTCGGCCGAACGTACTGTGGGGGGTGCACTCCTCAGCCTACGGGGACATTTACGCCAGGTGGTGCAGGGCCAAGGCTGGCAGGATCAAGGATCCGAGCCATCTGAACAATGGCCTTTCTGAACTGTTGTGGTCAGGGAAGAGCTACCACAGTCATAGGGCCAGAACGGCGAGGCTAAAGAGGAGCTATTTCCCTCAGGCCATTTGAATCCGGAACGAGGACACTGCAGAGGCTCCTGATAAACTGACAGACTACACCTCTGATGCTGCTAAAATTACCTCTATCATTCTGCTGCATCCATTTATTTGCACCACCATGTTTAATATTTTTTTCTGCATAATATCCGACATTTCATTTTGCATATACCTATCTGCTCATCCTTGTAAATATTTTCTCCATTGTATTATATTTTACATTTATATTTCAAGCACAACGTCAAACAAGAATTTCACTGCTCAATGTAGAGTATAAATATGTTGCGTATGTGACAAATAAACTGAAACTCAAGGTTTCTTTAGCCTTGAGCCAGGCTCACACTGCCAGGCTGACCCTTCTCAATAAGGAACTTCCGCTGCCACAGGGGAGCAACCAAAACATAGATGGCAGAATGCAGTGGGGCCATAAAATGTCACTGCCATCCCAAGGGCTCTAACACTAAGCAGAATCAGGCATACCTACATTTTCACTATTTTCCATCTAATAAGTGACTTGTAGCTCTTTTTAGCATTGCTAACAGTGCAACCTGAGGGTATGTTAACACTTTAAACTTGCAAGACATTGTTGAAACACGGACGCAGCAGCATAATTGCAGTGTTTCTCCTGAAACAACTTCGACTGTAAGTAAAAACTGATGTCATAAATAAAATACTGTTTGTGGCTAACATTACAGTGGGTGTGAACGATCCTCATCAGTATTGCTTGGGGTCTGCTTGTGTCAGCCTCTGGCCTGTTTTGGTAAACAAATGCATATCATGTAATATTAGAGCCTGCAGGGGATGGACAGGTAATTACTAAATTCCTGGATGATAGCTACAGATATTTAATAAACTAAGACTCATACAAACAGCTGTAAGCAACAAACACAACTTCAGTATTAATAATTTGGTAAAACCAAGATTACATTCAGTGGCACGAGGAGACATTATTGGTGAACCTCATTAATCTTACCTGTTACAGACTCTATCTTAAAGAAATATTTCACCCATGAAATGACCAGATATATATCAATTAGTCATGCCTTGTTACCTTGAATTTGTGAAGAAAATGTTGTTTTACTTGCATGCCTCCACAGAAAACAGTGGACATAATAGTTTTACTGATTGACTGGGGACCAGATTTAACAACAGCAAAACTATATCAAAACATCTGTTTACAAAGTTTCACACAACTTGTGCCAATATAATCCAAGTCTTATTTTTCTAGTTGTTTGCTCTGTACTTTTCAAACTAAAGCATTTATGCTAAAACCTTACGATTCAAAAATAAACTATATACTGTATGCTTTCATCAAACCAAGACTTGAATAAAAGTTTTTTTTTTTTTTTTTTTTAATTAAGAATGCACGTGCTTATGAAGTGGCTACTGAGCATATAACTGGCTAAAACACAATAGGGACATACTACTTTCTCATAACATTACACACTGAACTTTGACCCACTCACTCATATCCATTACCATGGAGATAAAGCAAAATCCATTTATTGAGTTTGCCAGAGATGGAGCTCAATCAGGGGAGCTTTACTGTTGTAACTTTGCTATGTATGTAGTTTTACTTTAAAGCTATTATAGCACAGATCTTAGATTCTAACATATTTGCGACAGTAAAATTACATGTGCATTTCTCTGTCGTCATTATTTTTATAATTATGCCCCATTATTGTTGGTTATATTTATGATTATTTTCTTCACTGAAACAATCAATATTCCCATTATTACTAGTCGCCTGGTCATCAGTCACTTGAATGCGCTGTCATCTGTCATTGCAACTTCTGACAGCT
>JAPZEB010000026.1:8571460-8628001 GCA_029783705.1 Chaetodon striatus
CATTGCAACTTCTGACAGCTGTCAATCCACTGTCAAATAGCCGTCATCTGTTTGCGGCTCAGTCAATGTAACGCATCATCCACTGCGCGGAGAGTTGTGGGTCAGGATAGCCTAAAAAAGCAGGCTGGCTTGCATACCGCAAAATCAGACCGGATGTAGTAGGACATCCTGGTATTTTTGGCTTACTTCACTTCACATACTATGCACTGGGACATACTACATCTTTTTCTGGCATACTATATAGTACGGTAGTAAGGGCACTGAGTAGGGTACAAGTTGTGTGAGTTTGTTAGTGGATGTTTTGGTATAGTTTTGCTGTAATTAAACATGGTTCTCAATCAATTAATAAGGGGAAAATCAATATGTTTGGCATTTTCAACGGAGGCATGCAAGAAAAACAAAAATTTCTTCATAAATTCAAGGTAATACAGCATGACTGACGGATATACAAATGTTAATTTTGCTGGTTAAGTCTTCCTTTAATCACATTAAATGTTGCACTTATTTTATGGCCATTTCAATTTGTAATGGATGTGACATTGTAGAGAAGAGCAGATAAGGGAAGGGTCTGCCTCCATCAATTAAAGCCACACAACTTGTGCTTCTTGTGGTCTCTGTAATGTTTAGGGATGGATATTAATGCCGAAATTTGGAAAAAAGCCCGCTGTTTTGACTTTGTTCTGTGTGCACACAAGGAAGTCTATTTAACCTATATAACTATGTTTTTTTTCATGGGAGACTGGCTTTGAGGCTTCCTCTTATTTGGCCTGAGATTTGTTCAGGCAGGGTGAGAGCATGAGGCAGCCTAAGAGCTGGTGTCTTCTGTTTAAAGCTTGAGAGTTGGCAACCCTGCCTGTAGCAGCGGAAGTTGTTTAGTGAGAAGGGTCAGCCTGGCAGCATGAGCCTGTGAACCTGAGGTTTTTATAGAACACGCTTTCAGATTCTTGAATGTGCAAATCTAATGGACATTTAGAGATGAGTGTACACATCCACCAATTTGAGCACACACTGGGACTGAGATACAGTTTCACAAAGTTCCACACACATTTGTGAATAATACTGCTACAGTACTACCCCCATAGTGAAACCCCCCCTCCAGATGCACACACGCATCCACATCCATCCCACTGTGCCACAATCAGCCTGCACCACCCACTGTGGCACACAGACAGAAACACAAGATGTCACTCAACCCTGACCTCGCATCCAGGGGGGGCAAGCAGGTTCATAACTGTTGTCAGGGGCAACGCTGCAGGGTGTCTTTCAGGTGTCACTGGTGATGGAAAAGATACCCCCCCATCACTCCATCACTGAATATGGATTGTTCCGTGTGGTTACGCTCCCACTCCTCGTGGTGCCCTCCTTTCACCAATCATGCTCAAGTGACAGAAACAGGTAGCAGGTCTCTGTCTCGATGGTGGGTGAGGTGATCGACAACTTCTCCTACCTGGGAAATATCTGCTCTTTCTCCTCCAATAACTTTGATCGACTTCATTGGGACAAGATGCAATGAGAGTCAAAGCCCCGGAGTCATCAGGCCTGCAGAATAACGACTGTCCTGCTGAAGCTGCTTCTCCCTCTCGTCAATTGGCAGCAATTACATATGCATCTGCCTGCCTATCAGTGAGCCAGCCAGCAAGACAGACAGCTTGGAGAATGAGGGCTGATAAACGCCCCATTAGACAGGTAATTGCCAGAGTATTCTTTAAATCTTAATTACATTACAAGTCAACAGTGATGCCATCTTGTGATAAAGAGACAGATGTTTAACAAATACCATTTTTTTTTACCCTTTTGTGTTGTTGTACAAATACTGTATGCATATATGAACAGAATAAGCTGAGTTAAATCAAGGCCTGGACTAATGAGGCGTCTGTCCCTGTATAGAAGAGCCTACCATAATACATAATAACTCCAAACCTTGCAGCAGTGTTTACAACTATTCACCATGAAGTAAAGGCAATTTGCTGTTGTTACAATGGCTACAGTAGCCATTTGTGATAAAGGGACAAATGGCCCCACAAATCACATTTTTTCCATCTTTTGTTTTGTTGAAGGAATAAACACAGTTTGGTGCAAGAAAAAGAACATTCATATGCCCTTTTCATACCTGACAGGTTCTCCATTTGCAGTAGCCTGCCATAACACACACTGAGAGCTAATGAATAAACTCAAATCCGTGCACTGGTCCTGCCTCTGCAATCTACTATTGTTACAATGACTGAAATAGCTGTTCTGGCAAAGGAACAAAGTACCACATGGCAGGGTTTACCAGGCTGTCAACAATTTTGCTTCATAGATGAAACTAAACTAATGACCGCTTAATAACCTTCCCTGTGGACTCGAGCATGCACAGCGCAATGCAGATGAGGAAAGATTCACCAAAGAGTTAGTTTAAAAACAGGAGGAATGCAGGGAGTCTTACAGGGCTCAGAGTTGATTTAACGTAACAGAGACCAATGCATTTCATTTTCTGTATTCGGTTTTCAAGTCATTTCCTGAAATTAGTGGACTGAATAGAAGCGAGTGAAAGCCGCCGTGTGAAAATGGAATGCTGCGAATGTGTGGAGAGTGCCTGCCTTGTTTTGGAGTGCATACCTTACTCATGGGAGCACATTGAGCGATGAAGGTGTAATGCGGTGAAGCTCATCTTCATTTTGACAGCTTCCCCTCCGGTGGTAATGACATTAAGTGATGTGAGTCAATCTAGCGTGTTTCTATTTCCTGGTCTCTCTACATGAAGAAGCTTCCTGATTGGCCTCATGCTGTAACAAAGACCCTTTAAAGTGTGTTAATGCAATTGATGGTGAAATTGATTGTAATTGATTGAACTAATGGAAAGATTGAAAAATAATAAAGCACTATGTGTCCAACTTTTATGAGGGACCATAAAAAAAAAAGTCTTTTCTTTCCTAAGTCCACATATCAGGATAGGAAGACAGACCCAAAGGACATTTGCCTAGTCAACTTTGTGGATTCCTCCTGTCATTTACCTAATCCTGATGTTCACACTCCAATGGCGAGACTTGAGGGACAAGGAGACGGGTGATGAGCGGATGAGAGACAAAGAGAGACCAAAGTTGTGATGGCTGTCTGTGGACGGTCCCAGGAGTGCGTGGAAGGTTGGGGCTGGCTGTACCAGGCTGGCCAGAAGCTAGAGCATGCCTGACAAGCCGCATCGGAGCCACTGACACATCTCTGAGTCTGAGCACTGACTGAAGTGGACACTACAGGACGCAACACAGCTAGAATCTCAAACACAGTCACCCAGGCAGGGCCATTTGAATGACATTACTATGTATTCTCCAAAGTGTCATAAATAGACTCAAAAAGAAAGTCTGACCCTCGAAAACATATCAGAAAATGATGGAAGCGTGATGCATTCACTTGAGAAAAAAACCCAAACTCAGCTCTGTTTTTCTGAATTAACAAGTTGTTTTTCCATTTAAAAAGTCTCGGAATTCTGAGATAATACATTTAATTGAGAAAAACACAGAAAATATTTTTAATGAAATGAATGCATCATGCTTCCGTAGAAAATAGCTCTTTATATAACTACCAAAAAACAAAACAAAACAGTATCTCGCTTTAAAATGAACAAATGGTGACCCATAGGTAACACATAAAAAAATGAATTTCATAAACTGAACCACCAAATGCCCCTGAAATAAAGGTCATAATCTAAACACTAATCTAAAATTCTGTTTTAATAGATTGTAGCTAGATTATTTTCACCATCGCTCTGTGCTGTTAAAAGCGGAGGCAAAATCTATAAGCCTCTGCCACATGAAATTAATTTCACTTGACTGATTAACTTCACTCATCTCAATAGCATTCTGAGCGGCAGGCTGACAATGGAGTGACCAGGGGTGGTGTAATGCTAATCTCTTACTCATACACTCTGCATAAATTTCCTGGCCGAAATACCACTTTTACAGTTTACTTGCACATTCACTTAAAGTGGCTAATTTATCTGTCAGAGGGGGCAGTTGCTGACTGTGATCAACCCAAACATCTCTGCTTCTACTGTCTGTGAATGTGTTTATTTTGGTTCTTTGAATGCGGCACAACTCATAAATCAGTCGCCAGATTTGTCAGAGTTAACTAATCCATCTCTCAAAATTGTTTTTTTTTTGTTGGTGAGATTGTGTCATGAATACATACGATTGGACAGAGGAAGTGAAACGCACCCTCATCCCCAGTAGTATGGTCGACAATAGTCTACGTAGTAAGAAAAAAAGGTTTGAATAGAATAGGGAAGGGTACGCAATGAGTGTGAAACTCTAATAAACAAACAAAAGAAAAACCTTATCCCACAATGACCATTAGCAACTTAAATTACTAACATGTTGTTTTTAATTTGTGATGAAAACTTTGTCTCGCATGCCTCCATCGTGAAAGAGAAATCCAAAACTGGACAAAATCTGTGGTGAATTGGAGTGAAAGGGCATGAGTTTCACAACAGCAAAACTTTATCAAAACCCAGGTAGCCAAAATGACCTGGCCCAGAATCAGCCCAAACTTGGCATGCTGTATGAAATTAGCGGGGCCACGTCCGGTTGCCTGACGCGGCCAATACTTGGTATGAATGATGCCCCAGAAATGGGCCAAATCAGTTGGCCCAATGTTGGTTGCTGACACTGCCATTACTGGGCCGTTATGTTTTTGTCAATGGAGTCTGGTTTTAAAGAGAGCATAAATAGGTTTCACTCTTAGATCAGTTACCCATCATTAGGGGCTGTCTGGTTGGTAAGTACTGACCATCTGACTAAATAAAAACAACTTGGATTATACTGCATGAGTTGTGTGAGAGTTTTTTTTAAACTATTGATTTTATATAATTTTCCTGTTGTTAAACGTGGCCCCTGTGACTTCAATTCTTAAGAATTTTCTCAGTTTTCAGATTCTTTGTTCACTGTAAGCATGCAAGAAAAACAGTTTTCTTCACAAATTCAGCGTTAACACTGGGTGAGTAATTTATATATAAATGGTCATTTAAGGAGTGAGGTATTCCTTTAAGTTAAATTTTATATGACAACTATGTGGCAGTCTTTAGGAAAATAACCTAGAATAGCACCTGAGTCATCCCAGGGACCTTTGCTCTGTGCGTTACTTTCTCTTTTTGGAATGTCTTGGAGATTGTATTTCTAGCTAATCTAAGCTAACGTAGCTAACTACCGTGGTCAGTGTGAGACTGCCGACATGCGGTGCTGTATAGAAGAAGTTTATTTATCCCCCTTGCTAGTGTGTGAGCTTCACATGTTCAGTTTTACTGCCGTAAGACTGTGAGTGAAAAATGAAATGTTAAGTTGTTCTGCTTAATTGAGTAGCCTACTTTCCCTCTATTGCTGAACGGTGTTGCTCTTCTGGTTATGCACTACCCGTGTTAATATTATTTAGTTGTCCATAGGGCAATATAAAGATGTGTGCACCTAGATTTATTACTTTTATTCATAAGACTGTGAGGTGTGTAAGCGGTTAAAGGGACCCTGTGGACTTTTCAACCACAAATATCGCTATGGAGCAATGTTTTTATGAGTCCCCATGATGTTTGTATCCTGCAAGCACATGCATGATATTTCATTGATTTAATTGCTGTTATAGTAGTTTGAGTTCTTTGATATGATGTAATAATTCACTATGGCCAAGGACAAATAACATCTGATGAATGTATGCAGCAGTAGGCTCATTGTTATAAAGGATATTAAGACTCCCTGAAGATACAGTGAGTTTGAACTTCTCATATTACATGCACCACAAAAACAATAGAAATATATGCTCATGCTTAATACAAAATATTTTTTGGTACAGGCCATCAAAACTGATTCTTGCAAAGTTTTTTGTTTAGAACTTTAAAAAGCTTATAAAAGTTGCTTGTCAGTAGGTGCAGTCCAGACAATATCCTTTCTGATCCGATGTAGTATAAGAAAAAATAAAATACACAACCCCCCCAAATGCTCTACGAGGTCTTTGAGAAAATCACTTTTATCTTTTTTTTTTTCTTTTTTTCTTGCTGATTCAAGTTTCTTTATATAACGGAGAAAGTTTGGTTTAACCTGCAGAGTGCAAATTGCTCTCACTCACTTTGCACCACTACTCTTCCACCTGGTATCCCTGTGCTTCAATCTCTGGAAACATCTTTTCTGAGATGGGCTTGCGCTGGGAGATTCATTTGGGCCTGGAATTGCACACATCACCGCAATATTGAATCTAACCAAGCCAGACTGCAGCAAAAGGACATTTGGGCTGGGTGAAATTGGATATTCTAGTAGTTCAATAAGTTTGAGGACGGGACTGGATGGAGGCAAAGGCAATTATTCATGTTCAACAGTGAAGTTTGCCAAAGTCTGACACGCTTTTAAATAAAACAACACAGCTAAATGGTATCATAACAGCTATCAGTGGAGATGATAAAGCCTCTTGGTTGAGCGGTGAAATGCCCTCAAGAACAAACAAGTCCAGCTGCTTTTGACTCAGTATTTCTACATATCCTCTGACCTGGATGACTGAGAATATTAGACATTATTGCTATCCCGCTGTTTCACTCCATGGGGCCCGACTTTACTTCCTCCCATGGGTGCGGATCAGCTCTCCTCAGCAGCATTTCTAAATAGAGAAATTGTTTGTTAGAAAAGGTCAACGCTGTTAATTATACACCTCGCAAGGATGAATGTCCCTGTGAGATTGGAGATGGTGTTCATAAACAGTCTCCTAACGGAACAGACAGGTTTGAATCTTTAATGTGCCATTATTGTTCTTTGAAGCATGCTCTCTGAAACATAACAATTTGGTCATTTCCAACTTATGCAGGGAGAAATTTCAAGTCTATTAGGCGTGAAAGAACGAGGCCCTTAGACAGCGGTGCTTTCAGAGAAATGAGAATGTGAAGAGTGTAATTTTGACCACATTTCAGAGTTCTCTTGCCTTTGTTTAAATTGCATTTGTTCAATAGACTTAAATAATTCAAGCTTTGAATTCAGCTTTATATCTCTGGCAGACAGGCCCATTATAATTACAGACCATGTATTTTATTGTGATTACAAATTCAAGCCAGAATTTTCTACAAGTATTGGTGACGATTTTCAAACTGGGTGAACCTTTGGGAACGATTCTTATTTACATGAAGTGTTGTTGTTCCCAATCACTTCAGGACAACCATGTGATGCTTCTTTTGAGAAATGTGGGGAAAAAAAAAACACCTATCGGATTACTAATGAGAGCCCAGATCATTAGCATTAGCGAAAAGAGCAAAACCACTTCGTTCACTTTGATGAGATATTTAGAAAGTCCTGATTGTGATCATTTTGGAGAGGACTGAATCTCTTTTTCCAAATGCCAGATTGCATTACCATCATCTCTGGTGTTGTCCACAGCTCTGGCACATAATGACGACTGATTTATGGGTGATGCATCGGGATAATAGCCACAGATTTCGCCCTTTTTTTTCCCCTGCATGTTACGCAAGCACATAATGTAATCTATATGATTTAATGGAACGCAAGATAAAACACTGAATCAAAAAAGATGCATTGCACTGTGCACTAATGGAATATGTAAGTGAATCCTGAAATGTCGAACAGTGTCTTTAGTGCACTTACCAGGAGCTGAGTGTGCTGGCTGATATTATTTGTTTGCTCTCAGAGTGATCTGAGGCTGCGCTGCTGTGCTGTGGGGTTGCAGCTTGATGGACGTTGAGAGGTGCTTGGCTGTGGCCTACTGTAGTGGCTGATCTGTCTGGGATCAATAGCAGCTAATTACAGCCCACATTGATCCAGAGGGCTCACTAATTTAGAGCCGAGCCCAGGCCCTCTCCATACAGAGCCAGTGAAGCAGCTCCAATCCCAGCCCTCTGGCCCCGCAAACATCTCACTCAGCACTCAGCAGCTCATTATCTCTGAGGAGCAACTGGTGGGGCATTTGTCTTTCTCCGGGGATCAGCTTCAATACTGGCAGACTGGATACCTGTTATGGGACATATAGATTCTCAAATGTCATCCTTTCAGCTTCTTCTGATGTGGGGCACCATATGGGGGGTCACAGGGATTATGGATATATATATTCTTTTAGGGTCCAGAGCTAGTTTCTAGCAGTGTTCCTGCTTCTGACTCCCTGGAGCAAGATGATTTGTGTTTGTGTGAATAAACAGCCCAGTTGCCAAAAGAAATGCTAGCATTGTACATTTCTGCAAAACACAAACACAGAGTACATGCCCCTTCAATATTTAGAATGTGTTCATTTCATTAAGGACTTTAATTTTGATGAAATTAAAAACATGTCCACCATATATTGATGCACAAAGTTCACCAGAATGCAGGAAATTAAATGTCTGACACTCAAAATATCCTAGTGGAGGACCCTAAACCCCTAATTTCACATGTGTCCCCAGATATGAAAACAAATCCTACTCCCTGTGGTGTTTGTGTCGAAACATAACCAACAACATATCCACAACAAAATAATGTACAAATGTTAGATATACACGGTTTGCATAAATATACAATGGCAACATTTTATTCTGGCAAATGGGTTGGAATAAATCATGTGAAACTCACCATTTGTTGGTGCACTGTCCAAATTTCCAAGTAGCAAAACATCTTGACAAAGTCACTCCCTCTTCGCTGTTGAAATGTTTCAGCCTGCCTTCATCACAGCAAAAGCCAGATACACCAAACAAAGGCACTTTGCACAGGTGAGCTGATTACCTAGTCACATGACTTCGTGTCAAGTTTCCAGAAATTACCAAAAAGTCCACATTTCAAAATAAAATGCACAGCTTTATACATTAAAAACAAAGCAACAACGAACTACTTTCTTGCCTGAATCTTCCTAGCTTGAAGGAAAATAAAATGTGGCTCCATGCCTTCCTGGATCAACATTCTTTGTGTGTGTGTTTGCAGTTGATCTGCATGTATTGCACCTAATAGTGCAATTCTGTTCCTCCACAGTGTAAGTTTACTATTGTTACATACGACAGCTATTGCATGTCGGTTCTGGAAGATGAATTCCTTATCTGTTGATCCTCCTGAGGTTTATTTTCCTGCTGAAGGTTTTTTGCCGTAGTTTTTCCTTATCCAAAATAAAGGTCTTAGGATAGAGTATGTTGTATGCTGTTCAGATTTAAAAGCCCTTTTGAGGTAAATTTGTAATTTTGGGCTTGGGATTTGAGCATCAAGCATCTAATTTCCTGCATTCTGGTGAATTTCCATACACCTCTTTGTGCCTTTTCTGCATCAATTTGTGGTGTAAATGTCTTTAATATTGTCAAAATAAAAGTCCTCTGCTACATCTGTGTTTTTATTTGGAGGGATAAATTCAGATATTCCAAATATTAAGAGGGACGTGTCCGCTGCACCCCCCTGAAATCTACACCTATGCCTGTTCTATTAAATCAAGTCTCTGCACGTCTTCTCTGTTACATCCTAAAGAAAATCATTAATATGGAGCTCCGCATTGAAACTGTTTGGATGAAAAGTACAGAGGTATCTTTTTGGCTTCCTGTTGCTGTGTTCATGTGTGTGCATGTGTTTTGGCTTGTGTGTCTCCAAGATCAAGGCCGCAATCTTTTCATCCTCTGCCCTCCTGCAAGCTTTGATCTGACATTTGAATGTTGCACCTTCTGTTCTTCCATTTGTGTGTCCTCACACACCTAAAATCTGCGCTGCAACTGCCTTTGGGATGTTTGGTTATCTGCGGTCTTTTTTGGTAAAGGTGACCTGAGGTCGCTGACCCATCCCGACCCCACCTGAGGAGCACAAATACAGGAAGGCAAAATAGTGGAAAATAGCCGAGTTCACAAACTCACCAGCAGCTCACATGCAGAGAAGACGTGAGCAGTCCTAACCATGTTAGATGCGTCTGTCCTTCACCGTGTGACCTCTGCTTTACAATAGCATTCAGCTCAGACTAAGCTCTGTTTTTACCATTCTGTCTTAGCACTTTCAACACTATTCAACTCCACAAGATTGCCTCGCTCCGCAGCTATTATAGCACATCCCCACTCTTCCAGATTGAGCGTTTTCACTCACACACCTATCCCTTTCCTCTCCTGTTTTTCATCCGTCTCAGCCCATTTCCGTCGCGTGCTCCAATTGCCGGATCACCCCAGGCTCTCCTAAAGGTCCACATTCATTGCTGCTGAGTTCAGCTGAGGGGGAGCTGCGGGTGTAATTGCTTTTTGTACTGTGAGGTGGTCATCTAATAGCATTGGTAAGCACATACATGCACGCAGACACGCAAATGAACAGGCTGAAATTTACTCCCTCAGATACACACATTGAGATCAACATAGGTGTACAGACAAAAACCATTACAGAGAAAGGCTTGCCATTATTTCAGTAAAGGCTTGAGTGTCTCTCACCCTGCTGTGCCAGACATGAGCAGAAAGGGGAGACTAGTGCTAATAGCATGTGATGAATAGGAAACACGAAGCTCTTTTAATTCCTTGTGGATTTTTTGAATACGCATTTTACCTCAAATGGCCTTGATAAAAGAGTCATCAGTAGTCTAAAGGTTAGAAAATTGCAGTTGGAAAGTTAGAAAAGCTACTATTGTGTGCCCTCTGATTTAGTTCCTAAAATGTAACCAAACAACATGTGAGCGTTTTTACTGTAGAGATCCAATTAAGTAAAAAAAAAAAATACTACTATATATAGATTTACACACAGTACAACCTTGAGCAGAAAGTATTCTCACACCAGTAAAATGCACACACACACATACAGAGCGGTGAAAAGAAACACACATGCAGTACAGAGAGTGAAAACAGCAGAAACATATAATTGAAAAGCATCCACTCCTAACAAAACACGAAGCTTATTCTGTGAAGTTACAGGAGGTACTGTCTTTCAGCAAACTTTCACAGTGATGTCCAGGAATCAAAGCATCTCCTCTGTGTGACAGAGAATCTTATTACCGAGCTCTCATTTCTATATTGACTTCAGTGGGACAAGCTGTCCTCTACAGCACTATCTGCTGATCAAAAAATGTTAAAATAGATTTGTTTTCATCATAAAACACGTCGGGTCTCCTTCACACAGCAAGAAGTAAAGGCAGTTTTGATTTTATTATTATTTTGCTAATATACTGTGTTTGTGAAATGTAATGCTTTAAACAATATGTGTATGATTTATGAGTCAGAGCAGCTTTTTTCAATGTAATGTGTTTCAACAGATTGTACTATTAAAAAAGAAAAATACCCACATGCAAGTTATCTTTTCTTGGTAGTATATTTCAATTCAGTGTTTTCACTGGTGTGTGTGTGTGAGTGTGGTTTCACTTATTCGTGTGCATGGATTCATTTGTGTATTGTATGCCCGCCCAATATGAGGTTTCACGAGTCTTACTGAGTGATGAGAGAGTTGAGAAAGAGTTTGAATTATGTCCCTCAGGGCACTTCATAAGAATCCGTTCCATAATGTGAAGTCCTTGTGCCGCACAGTGTCAGCGAACAATGTGAGGCATTGTTTGCAGTGAAATCATTAGGAAAAAAATTTAAATACGATTGACATGCCGACTCCTTTATAGACCGTCCTTTACTGCTCTTCTGCATTCTTTGTCACCACTTTGATAACTTTAAAAATAATAATAATAATATCTATGTAAGCTTTTACCAAATAATAAATAAATATTTTTTATACATGCAAATGCTTATATATACCCAAATACTTTTATACTGGATCTTTTCAGGACAAGTACATATAAAGAATATGTCTAAGAATAAGTAGCTTTGATTACTTAGACGTCTTCTTTATGATTCTCTATGATTAGGCTATTGTTGACAGATGCATCTTGATGAACACTTTAATTATACATGTCAACAACAGACTAACTGAATACAGCTTTTATACAGGAGATACATGTACGCATGACACACTAACAATACAAAGAATTACATTAGTTAAAATCAATACAACATAAAGTTTCAGTTCAGTTTCCCTCTTAGTGGATCTCTATTCCACACCCACTCATGCATGGTGGTGGAGGAAGTACTCATCTTTCACTTAAGCAAAAGTAGTAGTATTTACACAGATGCATAAACAGAACTTGATACAGAGTTGGAGGCAGGGCCCTGTTTATTCTTGTGAAAGTTGCTCAGTGGCTCACAAAAGCTAAATTTTTGCAGTGTGAAATTACCCAGATCCTCTGAATTGTGGTACCCATACAGTGCATGGTGGCTGAGCGGCTAACTTCAGCCTTGAACACTCCGACCTTGTCACATATGAATGTTTGGTCATGGACTTTCCATGTCGAGGTATGATGCGCAAACACCGGCCTTCTGAGTGAAAGTCTGTGGTTATTGGAGCCATCCACCACAACGTCCCGCCCACCTCACTTGGACTTCCATTGCCTTAACTTTTGTTGTTGTCCTGCGTTTCCCCCTGACGCTGCTGGGCTGTTTTTGTTTAATGGCAACCAGCCACCTATTATGCCGACGTGAGAAGACAGCTTTTCTCGTGAGTGTCTGATGCTGGAAATCACTGACCAGGCACTGGATTTCGACGACTTCAGAGTGAGACCGGGTTGCTGGTTTAGCCCTCTGCTAAACAGGGTATGGAGATAAATCATGCAGCTCTTCTAGACTTAAGAAATTTTATCATACTGAGTGCATCAAATCCTGATAGTGAAATTAGACATTTCGTGGGGGTTGTGACACTAAAAACATATATCTACTGATTCACATAAGTCTATAGGAAAAACTCTTTTTTGGCCCCATGACATCACGTGATGGACGTGGAAGTTGTAATTCTATGTTTGGGCACTTTTTGCTTTCTGTTTTCTCCAGCGGTGCTCGTGCTTGGTTGACCAGTGA
The DNA here is from genome assembly GCA_029783705.1 of Chaetodon striatus. Taxonomy (NCBI): domain Eukaryota; kingdom Metazoa; phylum Chordata; class Actinopteri; order Chaetodontiformes; family Chaetodontidae; genus Chaetodon; species Chaetodon striatus. The sequence goes on from JAPZEB010000026.1 coordinate 8,584,269, forward strand.
AAAAGCATTGCACATATAGATGGCTAGTGTTAGAGGAAACACTGGAGAGATTCAGCCATACATATTTGGACTTCAGTCATATATAGACTCAGATAATAAATCTGTTGTGCATCAAAATCAGTGAGTAGCAGACAGATCAGAATGCTAAGTATAGTTAGGATCTTTTATCTATGTGTTTGTTAGCTTGTTAGCTTGTAGGGCTAACTGTCAGTGGCTGACACAGTGTTAGTTTGTGATACATAAAATAAAATCTGCTATTTTTCTTTTTTTTGGGTAGATATTGGAAGGAAGCACCAGGTGTGGGTTTACATCTAAAAACTGCACATACTACCATGTCTGCTGTCAAAACTTTCACTAATGCTACTCTGCTGTCTGTACTGACAAGTCTGCTCTCTGCTGGAGGTTTCAGCTTTCTTTGCCGGTGTTGTCTGTTTCCCAGTCAATTGAGCTCCAGATTATACAGAAATTGGCTTTTGCATTAGTGACATACCCGATCTGGTTTGCAGGGCGAACATAAGACGCTCAGATTTTAGGGACAGGAATGTGAAAACACCTCTGTAGTGACAAACTTTGCACAGACACAAGTCAGCAGTGTATAACCAAGGTCAGACATTTTAGGCGACATAAACATGCAGTAATAAAAACTAATTTTTGGGCGAAGGGAGACACAGAATTTCAGTAAATGTACTTTGTTACATTGTGCCACTGCTCATGAGCATACATAATCAATATACAGTCTCTCTCTTAATGTTGTTTTTTTTTTAGCATAGGCAAAGTGAATGATCATAAATGATGCTTAAAGTCAATCATATTAATAAAAATCCCAACCTGAGTTTAACCCAAGTTGGATGACACCAGTGTTTTACAGTAACGTTAACAGTAATCAAAATTACTTTTTCCAATCACGATAGTGTAACTAATTACTGATAAAATGTCAGTAATAATATTACAGTTACTCCCAAACCAAACAACTTGTTACAATGTTACTGTCTGAAACATAACATCACATCAAATGACTCATTTTTGTAATCATGATGCTACACAGGCACGTCACAAAGCAGCAAAATAATTTTGAAGATGGAAACTCTTACCTTAGGGGCTGGAAATATTCCTGTTACTTTGATTTGTCAGAACATGGCTTCAGATAGCGATACTAAAACTCTTTCCACTGTGAAAAACATCCTCAGACCTCAGGTCTGGAAGACTTTCTACAACAACGTGAAGCTCCAGGAAATACACCCCACCACAGCTGGGTCCACCTCGGCCTCGGCTGAAGTACTACACTGGCTAAACAACCAAAACTGAATTTTAATCATGGACAGCTGCAGCTAAAAAGAAGTAATGAAGCTTGTGGTTGGATATGTGGTGGATGAAATGTTGCTCCATGAGTGACTCTACGTATTTCAGGCAGAGCCTTGGGAAAATACCGGTCACAGGCAACTAAAGACAAAAAAAAAAAAAAAACAACATTTGCACGCTATCTAGCTTTAGCTGCACTTACTGGCGATGACCCAGACAGTAACACAGAGGCACACATCATAAAAAGTAATATAACAAGTAGTGTAACAAATTACTGTTGGCAGGAAGTAATAAGTATATTAATTTCATTAATTTACACTGGATGACACACACTGGTCATTTCTAACTGACCACAGGAGTGAGTTCAACCTTTATTACTGTGTCTAAAATATGTTTAAAGAACCTGTGACTCAAAAATGTTTTGGTTCCAAAACCCATCTATTTTCCAGGCAGGTCTCATATGGCAGGATGTTGAGACAATCCTGCTAATGGAACTGTCTTATTCTGATGCATAAAGTACTAATGTACTTCTAAATCATTACTTTCCCCCACTGCACAGACAAAGAATATGTTTTACAACTTCTTGGAAGCATGTTTAATTAGCAAACAGGTAAACAAGGTCCCCATCTGAGCCAGGTCTTTCCATCATCTCATCAGAAATTTTATTTCTAGTGCTCCTCGAGCGCTGTTTTTCCCCCACTCGTGCTCCTTCTGTAGAAAACATCTCCGTCCGCGAATGAGGATGCGATTTCTGCGGGACGAGCTCAGGACAATTGGGTACATTTCCATATGAAAAGACGGGGACAGAGGAAGGAGCAGGAGGAGGTACAGAGTGCTGTGCCCTTCATCTGCGTTACCATGGGGATCGATCTCACTGCACCCTCTAATTGGCTGAAGAGGGTTCCATTTGGCCCCTAAGAGTCCCACTCATGGGCTCTTTCTGTCGTATGTTCCATCTAGCCACTTCACTGTGCTATTCACATGAAAAATAGACATCTTGGATGCATTGATAAAAAACTTTGAGTACAACTTTATTCTCTTAGTCATCCACTGATACACTCTATTGTATTTCTGCCTGCATCTTTTAGAGCACTTTACCTTTACCACACAGAACAAGAACTATTGCCAAAGTAGTTATGCCAACTAAACTACTTTTTTTTTTCACAAATAACTGAGCACACAGAAAGTACAGTAAGTTACCAAAAGTCAATCAAGAAATTTTATGAGGCACAGGTCAGCTGTACAAAAGGCATTGAGATAAAATGTTTGATGATACAATCATTCCTTTTTTTTCTCCTTTTTTTTATTTACACCCCCCACGCACCCACACACATTGCTTTTCAAATTATATTCACAAAAGGTTATTTCACCAAATCCGCTCACATAGCCCTTTCCGTTATCAAGATGAACTGCTGATGTGCCTCAGTGCAGAAGACAAATGTGCAAAGTCAGACAGCCCGTCTCCAAAAGAATGCCCCCAGTCAGACGAATGCGCTTATCTCTGATGTATTCTCACCGAGTTCAGTGCTGACAAAGAAGTGCAACTTTAAACTGGAGTTTTGCTTGACACGTGTCAAAACATTATGGAGAAACGCTGCAAATGTTGGCATCACCCCGTTCTGAGACCTTTTGTCATGTTTACACCAGGGGTAAGGGAAATCATAGTGACTGTATTTTAATTTTACTCTGACTTTGTCTCAGTGTTTTCTCTATTTTGCCTTTTCTTGTCCTTCAGGGTAATATCTGCAGCCTTCTCCATATGCAATCAGCCAGTAGCTGGTGTGCATCAGTTCTCTCTGTATTATAACATTCTCCATGGTAAACACACACACGCACACACACACCGTCACACAGTATCATATTATCCACAATGTGGATGATTTAATGATTATTAGTTGCTCTAGTTACCTTTTCCTGTGTGCTTGGTGTCCTTTTCTCTTCATCTCATATCTGTGTTATTTATTTTTTAATGCTAAGGACGATAACATATTCCTGTTGGCTACTTGGTCCACCACTTTGGTCAAGACTAAAATAGTAGAATTGAACCACAGAATGGATTTGGAACAGACATTCATGGTGCCCAGAGAATAAATCCTACTCACTCACTTGTGGATTTTTTTCCTCACATTTATGGTTTTGCGTGAAATGTCTTGACAACTATTGAATGGACATGAAATTCGTTACAGACATTTATGTTCTCCACTTGACAGATTAGTATAACTCTGATGATCCCATGACTACTCTGCTATTATCAAGTCAATTTCTAAACTGATGACATCCTTTATTCTCAGTTTTGTGTTAATGAGCTAAATAAAGCATGCTAATAGGTTTAACATGTTACTGGTCGGGGGAAATATTATATCTGCTAATTATCAGCATTAACACCGTCAATATGAGCATGTTAGCATGCTGACATTAGCCTGAGTACAGCCTCAAAGAGCCGCTATACTGACTAGACTCTTAAGCTCCATCAACAATTGCACACTATGCACTCCATATCCAATATGTGTACTATCTGTCAGAATACTTTTGTTTGGATTAACAGAAATATGTATCTTTTTGGGATGCACTGAGCTGCATAACCACATCACTTTCTGAAAGCCTCCTTGTTGGTTGGAGATATGTAAAGCCCCGGTTATGCTCTCTGTACAAATAGTCGCATGGCGATGAGCTGAAGGAATCGTAACAAGGAAATGTTTGGACCTTTTGTACTCTGTGTGATTTTTCCTCACAGCAAACCAATGTTCTCCCAAACTGTAGGGGGCAGTGCAACGAAAGATCACATTTACAGCAAAGTTTTCTGCCCATCTGTGTCTGTATAGTTAGAAAAATATCATGTACAGGCAAAGACCCACGTGAAGGGCCGTGTCTGATGGTGTGGTGGAACTTTGCTCAGCAACCACCATAGATGGTTCTGCCTGACAGCAGCCATGATGTACCTCTTGAAGTTTTGTTTTTTCTTCATAGGGTACTGTGTGTAGACTGTAAATGTTGAACTAATCTAAACACTATATTATGTCTAGTAAAGTGAAATCTCACACTTAAAATGGAAGCGTTACCGATGCTTTAGTCACTGTCCTTCATGGGCTGTTATGAACGTTGTCATCGCTGTATTGCATTGTGTAATATATTTATGCCTGCCTAGCGTCCAATGTTTGCATACTGTATAATTTCACCAGAAATAGTATGCATTTCACACATCACTGGTGTTATACTAAGGTTTCAGAAGATTACTAGAAAATCTCACGTACTGTTTAAGGGCCTTACATATGCTGCATTTTTAACCGCCTGGAAAAATGGAGGTCTGCTCTACACTTGTGTCTACTTTTTGAGGCCACAGAGGCAGGTTGCGTCTGAGGTTGCTAAGCAAACACAACCAGCTCTGTATCATAGCATACATACCAGAAATCCTGAGTGCAGAGCTGATCTGCTTACAGTGTGTGTTTTAGTGTGTATTAGGGCAAAATATTGCTCCTAAGGCAGATGTAAAGCTCCAGCAGCCCTGCACTAAAATGATTAACGTCTACTCCATATTTATCATAGACTGATATTTACGAAGGAAGGGAAAGATATCTGCCGGCTGTGATCGGTTGGTCCTCGTCACATGACATGCGGTGCACGCTCCTGCGTTCCAAAAGTTGAACTTTGTTTATCGTGGGGCGCATCAATGGTGCCCTGAACAATAGGCCAATCAGGAATGTGTGCACGTTGTAACGGCATCGCTCTGTTGTTTGAGCGCACCTGCCGGGTGTCTACAGAGAAAACAATACATTTGAAGCCATAAAAAATGCAGCATGTTCATGGCCACATAGTGTACTAAATAACATGTTATTATGGAATTCTGGATGCAGAGCAACTCATGCTCTTCCTTTTTCTTCTTTTTCTGAAATTTTCGCTGCTTAATTTCAGCGTCTTTTCTTCCTCTCAATACATTTATACTCATTTTGCTTTTCTTCTGATTTGCTACATCTTAGTAACCCTGCTTCTGCTCCTTTGTTGCTAGAATGGATTTATACAATACATTTATGAGCAATGCATCTGTTATGTAACAATGAATTGAGGTGTTCACATAGATGATATATATTACAGTAGTGGGAAAATGTTTCCAAATGCCCTGAGACTTTATGGTTAAAGCAAGACTATTAACTGTATTAACAACACAGGCTAAAGAAAAGAACCTGCTCTTTGATCATGTCTGACAACCTTTATCCCGACTGGGGGTTAGTTTGCTTAGTAAAAACCTTCAGAATGCCCCAGGTCATCATTAGCGCTGTACAGTGGACCAAAACATATAGCTAGGGACGCACAGTATTCATGTAGAATCAATCAGGTCAAAACCTTACCAATTATCAATAGAACTGCTCTCTAAAGCACCATTAAGTTAAGGTTTAAACACGTATGCATGTTTTAAAGTCTTCTCAAAACACAGCCATGAGAACGTTTGAAAAAGCAAATCAATTGTTGGAGAGACCTTGCCACATGCTCAGTCCCCTTTTCAATCAATGGGGGATCCCTAAACACAAATGCTATGGTTGTATGTGAATAAAGCTGTGACAGTCATGGTATCAGTACATCTCAAACAAAAATGATGAAAAAAAAAATGCAGGAAATGTCTCATATGCTCAGAACAATGTTGTGAAAGCAACCCAGCAAAATAACCCTCAGCCCTCTGCAGCTGCCATCATCTCTTTCTCTCTCACTCTGTTGCTGCAGTGCAATCAAACCTTAAAGTTGTGGATTCGGGAGCTTGACATGTAAGACAGATGCCGGTTTGAAATGTTTTCATAAAACACACATTATACAAAGAACACTTTGAATATAGTCTAGCACAAACTGATCACTCATATGCTAAAAAATGATGTTCCAGACAGAGGAGTCTCCTCCGGCACTGAAGCAGTCTGATCTGCCTATCTAACTACCAGACACTGTGACCTGAATACAGCGACAGAAAAACTGTCAGCACTGTCTTCTTTTCTGGGCTCATTTGCTAGTTGAACAGATGCATAGGCCCTAAAGGAAAAACAATGAGATAATGTGATAGGTTCACTTAGACACATTCTGACAAATACAATTGACCTTGGTGTAATGGTTCTGTTCTGAGCAGCTTTCCTGTTCACTCAAAAAGCCGTTTCACAGTCGCCGCCATGTATCAGCAAATTGAGGATTCAAATGATATTCAGAACTCAAATGCCTAGAGTCCATTTTTATAGAGGATTAATTAAAAATTGATGAATCTGTGTACATTTAAAAACACATGTGTATGTGTGCATTTTCAGCTTGCAGTTAGCAGTAGCAATGACAGTTTGCAACAGCAAGCAGCAGGTGAAAGGCTGGGGTGTTTTGTATTGTGATCCATACAGCCACAGCTACGAAAAAAATCATCAGCTAACGTATCTTCAGCTGAATAACAATGATGCATTGATGCATTTCCAGCGACAGAATGATACATGTCTTTTACACAAGAAATTTACTAATATGCTGTATACTGTACAATGTCTCCTCACAAGCACTCCTATTTTGTGCACAAGCCCAAAAATAACACACCCCAAATTAAAAATGTACTGCACTGAAACTCTTTTGATTACAATCATGATCCTGATCTCTTTTGAACAGCACCTCCTTGAAATTTACTACCAGAGTGTCAGACTGAGTCTAAGTGATACCAAACTAAATTTACAGATGCACACATGGTGTAAGAAATGTGTCTTTCTCACTTTTTTTTTTAACTGTCAAGGTTCAGATTTATCGTCATTACACAGTTCAGGATGCACATGCGCAGCTGTATCCCCCTCCAAGCTACACACACTGAAAATGTAAACACAGATATTAAAGTTCTTCAATTTAAACAGAAAACAACAACAACATAATTACTAAAAACTAATGAAGTATACAAAAAAGGACTAAAGAAAGAAATGACAAGGAAAAGTAAACTATATATCTCTCTCTATGTATCTATCTATCTATCTATGTATCTAGATAGTAAATTGTTAAAATATGTAGAGGCACGTGCCTGGCATCGCAGCCGTGCACCATAACGGCAGATGTCACTTTTAAAAACACCTTGCTTCAGAGGGGAACGTTCTTGCAGGTACGCAGTTGTCAGGGCTGTTATCACAGCATGGTGTGAAAGCAGCTTAAGGATTCAACTCCATGCCATCCCAAATAACTCCTATATACATCACTGATATTACTTGACCTGATTCTGATACAGTAAGATTATCAGTCTCAATGTTTACAGATACATAAAACAAATCATTACTGGTTAGCATACATGTTTTAGGTAATTACTTATTAAGTACAATATTCTTAATGATGCAAGCAATCCAAGCATGCAAGGATGTTGCACCCCCTGACCACACCCTACAGTGATGTCATGGTGCACTGACGCACCCTGAAGTCAGTGTTGTGCATGAACATGCTCATGCTTTTGATGAACAGTAAACTGAGCATATCTGTCGGCACCTAATGAATGTGATCATGAGCATTGTTCACTCTTGTGATAGCAAATGACGCTCACGCACTGTGTTTGACGACACCTGAAGATTTACGGCACATGACAGCCAGTGCTGGGTTAAATATGGTTAGCCCTTTGATATACATTTCCCCCTACTTCAGTCTGAAACAAAACTTTCCCTTTACATAACCACAGAGGGGGGTGCTGAGCATTTTAACAAGAGGGAAACACTATTTCATGAGGGAACAGTCTTCAACACAACACCAGCGTGGCAAGTGCAACTGACATTTCACACAAAGCAGATACCTTTACTGCTGAAGACAGTATATATATCAATGTTTGAAGGAGTTTTATAAACAAATCAGTACAGATCCCAATGGAAAAAACAGGTTTTTTTGCAAATTGTGCAAATTGTGGGGCTTGACAAAACTAGTCAGAATGTTAGCCAACGAATTTGCAATGACACATCTGTGAAGCCTCCTACCAGTCTTAGGAATACATACAAATAAATCGCAAGGTTTTATTTTATTTAAACAAACTGAAAAAAAAAACAATGGAAGAAATAAACTTAAAGTAGTTCATATTTTGGACTGCAACTAATCCACAATTCAAAGTATGAACCATGACTGTGAACTAGTTAATTTTAATTTGAGCTGAGTTTGAGCTGGCTCTTGTGATCTGTGGATGTGTGCACAACACTGCCTGGAGTACACTTTAATATCACTGCAGCGAGGTGAAGAGTTAAACCACAGGTCAGCAAAAAAAAAAAAAAAATGTACAGCTGATGTTAAGCTGCTCCATAAACATATAATAAGCTGAGGGCTATCTCTGTGTTGAGATGTGTTCACTTACAATATAGCATTTCCACCACATTTTAAAACGTGTGTGTGCGACTAAAAGCTTTTTTAGCAGCCAATCAATCTAAACAAAAGAAAGCCCGGTTTCACATTCCCCCGCACAACAAAACGTGTAGAAAATGCCGCTGGAGAAATTTGTTTCTGTGATAATTAAACATTGTTAAATAATCTAACATGCCTGCAACAGGGCAACAGGTAAACTGAAATTAGCATCCTGTTGTTATGGAAACAAGGTGCATGTTCCACTTTTTATTACCCCTCACAAGAAAGCGCCCCAGGCAGTGCTTTTTTGTACAAAGCATGCTAAACATGATCAAAGCACAACTCTTTATTCTTTTCCAGCTTTGGGAGATAAACACAACTACAGACCAATCAAACGGCAACATGTGCATCCTCCCAAGGATCCAGATATTGTGTAGAATAAATAGAATAGCTGGATACATTTGAATTGAGTGCAACAAAGAGGCCTTCAAACATAAATATGAAATCCGTCATTTGATATGAAGAAAATAGTCTTACCTGTTACGGAAGTGGGGTCTATAGCCTTCAGGTGTGTGAATGGGAGACTTAACAGAGTAGCATCTTTTCTATGTCTGATCCTGACCCCAAAAAACACACATGTAAGCGCACAAGGTTGCATTAAATAGCTTTTATTCCTAGGGAGAAAAGAAAAAAAATATTCAACAAGAATAAAAATGTGACATGGGTTTATTTTCCTACTTAGCCTCCGAAGTCCTTTTTCAGTGCTTTACTTCTACCAAGCTTCAATAAAAGGCATCTTCGAAGTGCACTTACGGAAATTTCTCATCATAAACTCAGCTATGGGCAATAATTCACACAAATTCACTTCAAATGCTCTCAGCCAATGGAGTAATGAAAGGTATTTTGCAAACAATTGGTCCCTTTCCTCCTACTGTGCACTGAAGGGGGAAGGAGCAGTGACTGAGTGAGCTGTGACATTGTGCTAGCATCAGCAGGCTCTCGTGAAACTGGGCTCCCTGGCACACAGGAGTTAGCCAGGATTAATGAAGATGCCAAAGTCACTCCTCAGCTCCTGGCTCTAATGGCACAACACACAATGCAAATGCAGTCGACACAAGATGCCATATGGCATCATTGCCACTGACACACCGGGAACTTTTGGACTGAAAAGCCTGGCGCAGATGAGACAAAATGCACGCATTACACATTTTACTCGCACATACATTTGTGCACACACGCGCGGGATTGTTAAAATGACATCCGAGTGCATCCCCGGCTAATTTAGACCAGCCCTTTAGCAGGAAATCCTCTGGTGCCCAAGCATGAGTGATATACAGATCCACCCACAAAGGCCCTGGCTCTATCTATCTCCCATGTCATTGGCATTCTAAATCTCTCAGTCATGCCTGCATCCATAATGGCCCAATTACTGCCGATGGGGATCCCACTCCCTATCTGACAATTACATCTGTTAGAGTTTGAGAGCGTTAATGCCTAAAAAATATCAATTAAGGTGATTGATCAGGATGTTAATATCCTATTAAACAGCAGTCTGGGGCTGCAGAGCATTTCTGTTGATTGGGCTGAAATGAGAGAGACTCTCCAGGATGAAGCGACTGTAGTTTAGTGGGCCAGTTAGATTGCGGATCTAATGAACACAGAGATGACCCAGAGTTGCATTTTATTGCCAGATAAACCTGGACAAGAACAACTTTAGGTAATTGCTACTGAAAGGCATTTCATGGAGCTATAAAAAGCAGAGCGGACGGACAACTTTTCTAGATGGCTGAGCCAGAAACAGACAGGTATCGATGTCGTTTTTACAAAGAGCGGGGAGAAAGAAATGACACTTTAAACATCGTATCACACACTACGGTATTTGTCAAAGGATCCGTCACTGTAACAGACTTGAATCAACATTTATTTTTCATTAAACTCACTGGCAGTCATAGTTGAGGTACAGTATGGTGTGCTGATTCTCATTTACAGATTGACTGAGTAAACTTTGACACTGCCTTCTTTGTCGGAGTGGTAAATTTGTTTCAACAATGTCTTATCTCGAGGTGATGGTATTTTCTTTTTCTAGGCTTTTGCCGTTTTAGCACAGTGTTTGAAGAGCTCTGCCAGTGTAGTCTGATATTTAAGTTATAAGCGGTGCAGACGGCACATTTTTATTTCTCCTTTCAGCCCAGTTCAGCACATGAAGAGGATATCTGCTATTTAAGCTCTCCGAAATGATTGGACATATTTTCAATTGCAACACGGCTCCTTTCTACCCGACTGATTGTTTGAAAACATAAAGGATCTCCTTGCATTGTTGAAGCTCACAGTGAAGCCTTGAATAGGGGGGCAATTAAATTCTAAAGTGTAATTTCATACATTTGCAGTGTGTTACAAAATGTTTCCTCTTTTTATCGTCTTGTCGATGATCACCAGAGTGCTGCACTCATCCCTCCCTCCGTCCTCCCTCTACCCCTTTTCCCCTCCTCCGCTGCTTCCATTTTTGAAAGGCTTCTAGCCGTTCCATTCTTCCCCTGGCACGGCATCACACACTCATTTCATTTCTCATTTACAGACTGATAATCAGAATGTCATTACAGTGTCCACACTGGGCCGCTGGAGGGGTAATTGAGCAGCATAAAAGGCATTTGAAAGAGGGATGAATAATATAAGTGGAGAGGGGGGTGAGTGGCGAGCTGGACCAAGGCCTGCTCTCTCAGGTGTCTGGCTGCTATCGGGTGGCATCCGCCTTGGCATTATGGTTAACCATGTCTACGTCAACCTCATTTTTCACTTCTGGCACATTAGAGGCCGAACAGGCATCAACACTAATCTGGAAGAAAAGGGGGGGTGGAATCAATAGGAGACTTTTAGAAGGTCAAAGTCAAGCATCAACAATCACTTTACATCATGCAAGCCCTGTAGATTTAGATGCTAAAATGGAGAATGATTTTGTCCTTGATTGGGGTTTTCTCCTGACTCGTGGTGAGCTACTTCCAGGTGATCTGCACGCAGAGCACGTCCACCCAGGTAGAGGTTAAGCCCACGTCTCACTGGGATGCAACAAAGACTTTATTTCTCATAAAGACTCCGTCTGAGCTGTCTTTATGTATTACTCGCAAAGTGGTTGATTAATTAATCACTGGATGGCTTTAAACTGTTGCTGTGTCGTAAACAATATATTTTACCACAGCCCTTAAAATACCAAAATCGAGCATGACTCCTTCAGTTGCAGTGACACAGATAACAACGGTTGCATCTGTATTACAATCTAATGTTATTTGTTTTGTTGCTTACCCCTCCCCTGCTCCCATCCGCCCCGACTGTGGCGTGGCAGCTTGGCACGGTGCCAGCCCCGTTTGGCCGTGGTGGTACATTTCCATCTCATTCATCACATAAAGACAGATAATCAGAAAGTCATTACAGTGGCTTGACACCAGTGCTTGCCCCAGGAAGACAGAGTAATTGAGCACCACAGAAGGGAAGAGAGCAGACTGAGCCAAGGCCACGCGGTAATGAATGTGAGATGTCGACATACGAGGAGGGGAAGAGGATCTCGACGCGCGGAGACACGGACGTACAGAAAGCGAGACTGACAACCGGGGAGGTAGAGGAAGACTGATACGTGTGGGTTTGGTGGACAAAGAGAACATTGTGAGGAAAAGCGAGCGGTAGACAGACAAACGCTGGCATGACTTTCAGGTAATTGAATCAATACACACACTGTCAGGGAGAAGAAACCACAAAAACGTGAGATTTGACTGGTGCTGTGACTGGTGCCGCGATGTTGTGGTGACTGTATGTGGGTGTGCTTCTGAGAAAAGCCACAATACTCACTTTTTAATCACTTTCTGTCAAAAATAAATAAATAAATAAAAATATGCAGTTGTTTAAAAAAACAAAACAATTAACTGACGGTTTATTTATCATGAACAACAAAAATAATGTCATCCACTAATGAAGCTGAAATAAATGAGTTTTCAAAAAACAAAAACAGTGGTTTTTTAAATTAAATTAAGACACAACATCACTTGAAATACAGCCAAAACAACCTGGTAACCAGAATCTGATGATGTTATTTTAGAGCTTTGGGTCAATGTGTGTAGGATTTAGGGTGTTATATTGGCAGAATTGGAATGTAATTTAAGTTTTTTTTTAATGTATAATCACCTGAAAATAAGACTTGTTGTCTTTTACCTTAGAATGAGCCGTTTATATCAACATAGGAGGCAGGTACTCGTCTACAGAGATTGCCATGTTGCACCGCCATGTTTCTACAGTAGCCCAGAACAGACCAATGAAACACTGGCACTAAATAGAGTCTTTTCACATTTTTATGTCAGCCACTGTAGTGAGCAGCCCCTCCCCAACAACAGGGTACAAAAAACAAAAAACTTTTTTGGAGTGAAGAAGCTTTATTCAGTGTTATCACCAGTTTTCATCGCATGGTCATGTTTTGGAGAGGAGGAGACCTCTGTGAATAATTCACCTCCTAAGCAAAACATCCTGGACAATGAACACTGAAGGAGTTCTAAAGGCGGATTTATACTTGTGCATTAGCTTTATGTACAGCCTACGCCGCCATTGTGAGCATTTATACCTGTGCATTGGTGTTTCTGTGTCACTCTGCAGTTACACCTCCAAAACACTGTCAGCAGTGGGGTTTCTGTGAAGTGCTGTAAAACTGACTCACTTCAAAACACACATTAAACATGGCTTTATAGCGACAATTTTAAACAGACGTACACAAATAGGCTTCAGTATAACTTACAGTATTCACAGACTAAGCATTTGTCTTTTGTTGGACACATTTTCCCCACAAACACAACATGCTAATGTTATTAGCATGGGCCTATGGCATTTTACATTGTATAAATTAGCTAGCAGACATTTTTCCTACTCATATGAATCCGTGGACAACAACAACATTTATCAAAGGTAACGTTATATAATTTGGCTCCCTTACAACTCACAAGGTTCACTGACAAAACAACTGTCTTATACTAAACACCTTTTCCAAACAAACACAACAAACGTTATTAGCACAGGCCTATGGCATTTTACATTGTATAAAGCCTAGCCTAGCCTAGCGACTAGCGGAGATTTCCTCTGCCCAAATGAAGCCAGGATAAATCACACACAAGACATAAAATTATATTTTGTGCAAGTTTCATTGTCTTCATAATTTATTGTTTTTTATCTGTGAAATAAGAGTAAATAAAAGCTTCAATTCCACTGAGGGAACTGATTTTCATCTTACAAAAATAGCCAGGAGGTGTACATCATGGTGACGTGTAGTTACATTTCTGGTGAGTTGCATGACAGGCTGCAGAATAGGGTATGGCATAGGCTCTATGCCTTGATGTCGATTTGACACAGAGGTATAAATCCTGCTTAATTAGGAGACGTTTCAGCTGGCTGTAATCTGCAGTTCTCACCACGCGTAGCACTGAATTACTTTATATCCTACACACTGTTCCTTTAAAGTAACACCAAGTAATAAAAGAAAAAAATGAACACCAACACAGCACATTAAAAACCTAAATTATTATGCATAAAAACACTCAGTTGACACCACTAACCCTCACATCTCACACATTTTTCTTTAAAGCATAAAACTCAGCACATAGCTGACCCAAAGAGCCATTATGCACAAATTACCAACACTCACTAAACAGTTAAACCATAAATATAGATATGCCATGTAAAGGGATATAATAAGCTGGGTAATTAACACCTTACCCAAATGAACAATAAATGCTCTTTAGTCCGTACTCTTTAATTCTGAACATGATGTTTTCTTTCCCTGATATTCAAAATAGCTGGATATTTATTCCCTATTAAAATCCATTATAGCTGCATGATAAATCATCATATTGTGTCAGTCTGGCACATAGAAATAAGACACCACCAAACACCTAATGGACACAAGTCTGAAAGGAAAGATCTCCATTTTTTAAACAGTGTTTTAGGGTGCCTATAAAGTTGCAGCAGCTCTCAATTACAGTTCCTGGTCGTGTAGCTACTGACACCAAATCAGTAAGTGATTTACGCCTGCAACAAGGTGACTGCAATGAATATGCTTGTAGAATGGAAAACCAGTAAAAGTATAATCCCCAAGGACCAGGATTGAGAACGGCTGCTCTGTCAGACCCTCTTTGTTCTGTCAGACTTTAGGTTGTGCTTGGTTTATTGCTGCCTGTAGGTGCCAGGACAGCTCTTAGCTGAGGATGATCTCATTTTCTGAGTTGGTGAGTTTCCAAGATCTTTTAAAAGTTGCTTGTTTTTTGAACATTTCCCAGCCTTCTCCTGCAGTAGACGATTATGCTACCAGCTGTGTTTTTTTTTTTTTTACAATTACAGTTTATATGTGCTGTAGGCAGAGCAGAGTTTTGACTCCATCCATCAATAACAAAAGTAGGAAATGACTGTCTGTTGACCAGAGCTTTCTTTATGTGTTTTCGAGGGAAGACTTCCTGATGGTAATAGACCTCCAGCCCTGAAAACAGCTTTCAGTGAGGTCTTGCAGTGCCTCAGAAGACTTATTTTCAAAATCATAGAGTGCCTATTATACCAACCCATTATTAGAGTTCTCCAATAAGTGGTAAACCCGGCGGCTGAAAGACAAAAAAGCTGGAATTCCTAACAAGAGTTCATCGTAGGTAACTGTTTTTGAAGGTGCACCCAGCAAGGCCATAGGGTTATCAACAAGATAAATGTTGTTTTCTGGGTTCTTCACCTCTTCCTCAAATGACTGAACCACAAAGTATCTCCACTCCACCTAAAGCACGTCTCCACTGGAGGAACTAGGCCTGGTCCTGTGGAGTATTTTAAGGATTGCTTGTCAGTGTTTTGGGACAGACAATTATTGTCTAGACTGGTGGATTATGAGAACAGACTCCATGATACCATGAGGGATTGCAAAGGGAAGAGGGTTTTTTTGGTCATTTTTTTAAAAGCTATACTATGCATATATTGTCGGTTACTGTTTGTAAACAGAATCGCCAGCGAAAATTAAAAACTCATCCTCATTTTGAGTGAGCTTTCTCCTCTTAGCTTTTCACCTTGCTATATTTGCGTTTTTCTGTGCTGTGTCTGCGGTTTTCATAGCATCTTTTAGGATGCATGCTGCTTATGGTCTGCCACCTGGCCGCTACCTTTTTATAAGGTCCTGACCTCACCTGTGCACTGTGCCCATGAACATCCCAAAAACAACAAAATAAGAGGCAAATAAGAAAATACAAGCAGAGGGCAGAGTCTCTGCAGATAAATACACCAAAACACACTTCTAGTGAGTCATAAGTAATGTTTGAGAGTCTATACAGTGTATTTCAGAAAAATTCTGCATAGTATGTTGGTACAAATGCATGTGAAATTCCCCACACAATTATCATCTATGCCATGGATTGGCATAAACTCACTTTGTGAAATCATTTCTACAAATGACTAACATTTTGGTTGGAAAGTATATAGTTCTTTGAATAAAAGTCAAAGGCACATGCCTGCATGCGTAAAAAACTTTGAGGTAGACATTAACTATGACTCCCAGGATGCATTTGGGATAAAAATTTTGCGCTGAATTTGTTACCAGGAGTTGTAGGGGATGGTGGAAGGCGTCCACAGACCACTGTGTAAGACCAGTAAACAACGAAACCCACTGTGAGTCATTACAGTGTTTTCAGTGGCTTTTTAGGCACCAAATTGGGTGTTTTGTAGCAACCTGTTGTTGTGTTTACAGCGGATTTTAGGCATGGTAAGCAATTGTTTTTTGCCAAGACACTGTTGCTTTACCTGATGGAATCGTGGCACAAAAAGCTTCAGTTTATTAGTAAGACATTGCTGCTTTTCCTGCTGGGATAGTGCCCCCCAAAACAGGTATTTTTTTTTAGCTCAAACATAATCTTTTCCTTTTCCAAGTTGCTCTTGTTCCTAAACCTACTCACACAATAACCAGAGCATTGTTAAAAGTGTCAACATATATGCTACATAATAACATAAAAATTTAACATATCTGTTGTTTGCAGAAAAGTACAATGCCAGCATTATTTCTGGGGACTGGGTTTAACATACAGTATTTTCTCTGTTGTCATCTGGACCTGGATCAAGATGATAAGAAAACAGAAATGCTTGCACTTAAATAAAATAAATACAGCCTCCTGTAAATAAAAGTGTGTCTAGGCACACGTTACTTTAAATGTTCTTAGTGTGGCACATAAGAGTCAACACTGAGCACAACAGTCCCACTGCTAATCTATGTTATGGCTTAATTGAGAGATGATGTGCCGAGGCAGCTGTGGAACACCACCTGCCAGGTTTTGACCCTGGTCTGGAGCTCAGCTGTGTCCAACCAAGACCCGCTGTGATTGGCTGAGGACTCCGTGATTTCTCCAAGGGCACCTGCGGACCATAATAAGTCTATTATCGTGAGGGCAAACCAAAAGGCAAGATTCAATACTCCCTCCTCACATCTGTTACTTTGCCAAATATTTCCTACAACACCGGCCTGATCTTTTCATTACAGTCCAAATATGAAATAAACACATTCCATGTGCTCATTTGTAACTGCCATCCATGGAGGCTTTTCTTTTTTTGTCTGTCTTTGGTGGGCTCTGTCTAACCAAAGCAGTTGTCCCATCTATTCATGACATATATGTATTACCATACAACCATGCCAGCAACACACTGCCAGTAGTAAGACATTGCAAACTTAATCAAATGTCACAAACTGAGTCCACACTGCATGAGGTGCTGTGACAAAGTGTAGCTTAGCAGTGTGGGTGGTGAAAAATGTTTTCATCTCAGGGGATACTGTAGCCATACATAGTCTTTGCCCTTTGCTGACATCTTTCAGTACTACCAGCAAACCCTTACTGGACTAGACTTGTGGCTCCAGAAAATGTACATTATACTGTATAGAAACTGATAGCCCTCATTTAGGGGCTTTTTGTAAATATGCGTTGAGACTACTGAGCCCGTCTCCTGGAAACCAGACACGCACGCTGGTGATACAGGATACGGCGGACAGAGCTAATGTTGGGGCTTCCCATAAATACTTATGTGTACCGTGCTCAGACTAATCAGCACTACTGAGCCCGTCTACTGGAAACTCAACTTCTGTTATTGAATGATGCAGCTTGTTGAAGGACTTCCCACTTCGTTTAATGACCCCATACACTTAATGCTCATTCCTACAAGAATGCTTTTGACTCCACACATGGATCCTTGAATGCTTTGCATTACCGAGCATAAAAAAAAAAATAAAAGGCCTGCGACCAAGAACGTCAAGAGTTTCTATAGAACAAGCCAACTCAAAAAGGCAAATCCCCAAGCAACCATCAAGCATGACATATATCAAGGTAATGAGTTATCCCCACTGCTGTTTTGCATGAGTCAGATCATCATAAAGCACAGATGTGAAGACAATGGCATTTCTCTCTGACGGGGAAACCGTGGGCGGATGGTAGCGAAGAAAGGAAGGACAATTAGCAGAGGGCCACATGCACCAGCTGCAAAGCTGTGGGGGTTCCACAGTTGCTTAGGTGATACGGTAGCACGAGAGAGTCTTTAACATCCATGTATCTTGACAGAGTACGACAGGTACCAAAGCACAAACGGAAATAACAACATCCAAGCCAGCAACACATGCGCCCTTCCAATCATCATGCCATCAGATATCCAGCTGGTGTATTGAGCTGCCAACAAAGGACATGGAAGCTGCTGACATCAAGAAACTGAGGACTGCGTCTAAAGTCAAGTAAAAGCAACTCAACAGCTGGGAAAACAGGGCAAGGGCTAATAGAGTATGTCAGCCGGGGTCCTCAGTGAAACAAAAGCATCGAGTAGTACATATGTAAAGTATCTGCCAAGAATAAACTGCCAAGAGAATATCTCACAACAGCAGATCCAAGTGTAGCCAAGTGTACACAAGATCAGGGGTCAATTGTAGCATCTTATAACTGTGAAAATGTCCTTGACAGTACAAGACAAAGAAGCAGGAGGCAAGTCTCTGAATATGACCGACAGGAGTGTTTCCTAAATTGGCTGACCTACTGGTGGACAATGACAAGCTTGCCATTAGTTAACAGTTTTAAACAGGAGTAATATTATGAAGCGGTCATAACTGCACCAAAACTATGTGGTGAGGTTTGGACAACAAAATTTACTGAGGTAACTTAGCGTATGTCATGTGACGCGTTTCGTAGTTGAAATAACTCTACATTGACTTTTGGTTTCACACGGGGCATGAACACTTTGCTGGATTTCTGTTTGAACCATCCACCTCTGCAGACTTCCTTGCTCTTAATACTACATTGCCTGACTTCCTCCTTTGCTTTTATAATGATTCCTACTACCACCTGAGATCCCTGCCTAACAAAAAAAAAAGTAAATATGGGTTGTGATTTGTGCTTGTAAAAATTCTCTGTGGTTGTATTTTGGAGGACGGCCTTTAAAGTACTGCATGATTTCCAGATCCAAGCCCTGGCCAAAGCAACAGGACATTGTGTTAAAGCACTTGGAACAGAGCAGTGTTGATAATTAGGACTATTCAGGGCTGTGACATGAAGGCTCAGTAAGTGGCTCCAAAAGATTCAAACAAGAGCATCCAATATCTCTGTCCACTAAAGTGCTGTAACAGGAGCTGTTATAGTCTAATTTTCATCACACCCACATTGAAGCCTATTTTTTTATTTTTTTATCACACCCACTTTAGCTTTATTTTCCCTTTTTCTCAGTTCATTAGCACTGGTCGAGGTGTGAGTACGTGTGAGTCCTTTCTTAAGCAGAGGTGGGTAGGTCCGCCAAAAAAAAACTTGATTGAAACTCGGAGGCGAAAAAAAGTGGGCAGTGCTTCTTTATCAAAAGATTTCCCTAAATTGCTCGCACACATTTCATCAAATAGAAATGCCACTTGATTCAATTTGCTTTCCTGCATCTCTACCTACCCAGCAGCACGCACCGCATTTCGCTTTGCTGTGGCATTTTGTCGATTTGTTAGCGGAGCCCATCTCCCCTTTTGTCGTTCGTCCTTCAATCTCAGCTCAGGATTTAAGCACGGAGCGGACACATATGCAGACAGGTAACAATATACACACACTGAGGCTGGTGCACACATATACACATATACACAAATGCATACAACAGTAGCAGATTGGACCCCAAGTGGTTATTTTCCACCGGGGATGGCAGTTAAGAGACGGATCAGTTCAACAAAACAAGGCAAAACAAAAACAACCTCAAAATGACATTTCCATGGAATTTAAAAGAGGTATTTGCAGTATGTGTGTGAGAGTGTGTCTGCAAAGACAAACAAAGGAGAGACAGATCCATGACAAACACAGACAAATAATAATCATAGAAACACCACTGCTTTTGCTCCTAAGAAATAGTGTCTGTGTGATGATGAGAAGACTCTTAAAGACTTTTAAAGAGTCTTCTGATCAACTCATTGCAATTCACAGCTGAGACCCAGGCTACAAGGCTGCACCATTGACAGAAAAACATGTATTGAGCATCCTTCCATCTTTTTTTTAAATGTCTGTTTTCACAGAATTTAATACAAGTCTTACAAAATGCATATTCTGAATACCTAAGCATGAAGAATATTTGGATTTATATGCAATAATGTGGCCATATCATGCACCTCAAGCATGTGTATATGCACGGAGGAACACACACACACACACACAGGATGCCACATATGTTTGAAGCTAAAAGTTCCAACGGGATTCTTCACAACCACTTGTTTGAAAATGAAAATGGTTGTATTTTCTCCAAATGCCCCCTGTTGGGTTCATGGAGAGGAAGAGAAACGTTTCAGCGGACCCCCTCCTGTTATAGTTACGGCCCCTTCACTCCGCACACTCTTTCCTAGCATTCCCAGGGAAATCACAGGCCGACACAGACAGCTGCCTGACTCTCACTCATGTATGGTACAGTATGTGCGAGTATTTTTGTGTTCTGGTATGTGTGACAAGTGCGTGCAATTTTGTGACAATCTTTGACGCCGTCTCTAGTGTGTGCGTGTTTGTGAGGGAGTGTGTGTGTCTTGTCAGCATGGAACAAACACAGTTCTATGAAGCTCAGCTCAACTAAGAGTCTCTCTCGACAAACCTGTTTAACACCACTTTTGAAGTTCTGCCTGTCGCTTTGCCATACCTCTACTGCTGAAAAACATAGTAAGTTACAGCAGCATCAAGTGAGTAGGAGGGAGGCAGTGGCTTTAGAAATGCAATATAATAAAGCAGGGTGTAGAAGTACTTAGATATTTGACTTGAGAAACACAGATACTCAAAAAATATTCCGTTACAAGGTAGGCAAGTCCAAATTCAAAATATTACTCATGTAAAAGTACAGGGGTATTATCAACAAAATGTTCTTTAAATGCCAAATGTAAAAGTACCTATTATGCAGAACGGCTTTTTTTTGTGTTTAATTACAACACATTCTCACTCCCAACTCTTCAAATACTGACACTTGATAAGTGCCCCATCACAAAGGATAGGATGCGCTAGGTACCCCTCCTGTCAGTTTTGGATGTTCAGGGATGGCTTGTCAAACCCACATTGCATGTATTGCCTCTTTTCAAAGTAAACTTCAAATGTAGATTGAGAAAAAAAAAGAAGCTATTTTTAGGTTTAGGCAACAGAAGCAGAAGAAGTTTAAAAAAATAATAATCTTTTGGCTTGAAACAGTTGTTCCCAACTGGTGTGTCACTGTCCAAAAGTGGGTCATGGGCCCATTCTGAATAGACTACAAGTGACTCACGAACCTGTCGTTTGTAATAAAACACTCTTTATTCTTAAATTTTCAGCACAGAGCTTTTATTTTGAAGTACCGTTTTCTGCTGTAATGTGAGTGACTAACGAATAGCTACTTGACAGAGACAGCAAACTAGCTCAACAACATGGCCAAACGCAGGTATGATGCTAAATGTATTCAACCGTGGGACCTCAAACCAGTTACTAAGGAGAAATCTTGACCCATTGTCTGGACCAGTGGGGAACCACGAGCTTAAAAGAGGAATGTTTCTTGCTAACGTTATATAACACATGTCATGTGACATATGTTACTAGTATTGCTTAACGTGCTAGCACACTACACTGTTATTAAAATAACTCCATTGAATTTTGGTTTCACATGGAACACATACAGTGGGCTCCTGGGTTAAAGCTCAGTATGTGGACTTTATCGCTCTGTATACGATGGCAGTTGCCCAGATTGTCGCCAGATGCCGCTGCTTGGGGGTCTAAAGGTTGCCTCTGGGCATACTGACGGGCCACTGACCAAGCATCCTGTTTGACATGTTGGGAGTTAGACCAGGTTGTTAAATATCATAGAAAATTACATTAGTTGCTTTTTATGTTATTAACAAATATATATAATATTGCATTTTGTAAATATGGTGCCATTTTAAGATACTTTGTATAACACAGGGTACAATAATAGTGTAGTACTGCATCGTATCATATGAGCATTAGATTTTTTATGCAAAGAGTAACTACTGACCAAAGTGTCAAATAAATGAAGTGAAGTCTCAGGTACAGTCTTGTAATGGAGTACAACTATAAAACAGCATAGCATAGAAATACTTGAGTACAAGTATTTCAAAATTGTACTTATGTACAGTGCCTGAGTAAATGTATTTAGTTTAGGCGTGAGGAAATACAGGTTACAAAATGCTTCAATGGATCATTTGTCAGCACGCTTACCTAATAGTGCATTTACTTTAGATACGTATGATACATCAACAGTAAACATGTGGTTCAACACCTCTATAATTAGCAGTGTTGCAAAAACTATTCTGTTCATGTTCACAGCGGTTGATCATGCTTGACTGTCTATGTGTCGCCTTGAGTTAGGATCTGTCTAGTTTCCACCTGTTTGTCTATAGCAAACCCACTCACCCAGTGTGACTTTGCCACAGAGCAGCAAAGAGTGTTTCTTTCTTAATTATTATATTTCTTAACACATCAATACCTACAGCACCTTATTCTGACAGACTATTTGCTAACCACTTCTTCATACCCTGCTTAAAAATTCTATTTGCTTCGATGAGTTTCAGAGATACTGAAAATTTATTCCATTCAATTGCAGCTGTGTATTAAAAGGTATTATTATTTTGTATCTGTTGAGCTGCCTCTACTTGCATAGTCATGATTGTCTCTGAAGCGATTTAAGTAGTTAGACAGATATTTGGGGACCTCATTATGAACAGTATTATGGGTAAGCCCCACGTTGATTTGTATGACTCTTTTTTTCAACTGGAAGCCAATTAAGTTGTTGAAAATGTGCTGAATCAGTAAAGGTATGGAGAGGTAACTTTAACACAACCCTAATTAACTTGTTATGGGCAGTTGGGCTGTGGTGTAGTATTAAACCAGGAAATGGCAGCATAGTCAAAGTGGTGTCTGTAATGTTTATCTATACAACAACCATGATTTTTTGCCAAGAATTTAGTCTTTTAGGCAGATTTTAGTGAGGACTTTCAGAGCCATGGCCTCCCTAGATATATGTTTATCCAGTGCACATCCGAGTTCACTGCATCCTTAACCTTACCTCTGGGGTCTTTGCTACTTTAATTCTGAATCTAAAATAGATGGCCTCCGTGTTTCCTAGTTGAAGGACAGCTTGTTATCAAACAGACAAGTCCCAACATTTAGAAACTCCTGAGTTAAAGATTTTTTCATAACTGGTAAATCTCTATGAAACACCAGAATAGCTGAATTGTCCTAACACGTCACAGAGAAAAACAATAGACGAACAGGCATCCTTCAAATCATTAATATATGATTAAAAAACAGTGGCCCAAGGACACTCCCTTTAGGGACCCCACGAATGAAACTCTAAGCACAAATCACCTGTTAATCTGTACACTCATATTATGTATTAAATGTTATTTTAACTTCATTCTTCTGTCTCTCCTGATTGAACATACAGTTGGAAATAAATGGCCCACTGAAATACACTATCTATGTCCTTCCAGAGAGGTAAGAATTAACCACTGAATATCAACTTGCTGAATCCCATGGCCTTTAGCTACAACAGCAGGACGCCATGATCTACTGTATCAAAGGCCTTTTGAAGGTCTAACTAACATGACCATTACACAGAATTGCTTACATCAGTCTCCTTTCTGATGCTTTCTGTTAAATGGTCTAACCACTAATGATCATTTAGTGGATGTTTAAATTGCTATTTCAGAATTCTTACTTAGGTGTCATTTTTGTTCTAACTAACTTCTAAGATAAACATTTTTTAAGTATTCTAATTACTTACTTCTGAATACCTTTTGATCCAACTGTGTGTCAAGACCACAAATCATACAGTTTAAAGAGGCTCACAGCAACTTCACAAATCTTAAGGTGTTGAATCACAATCATCCGAGAAATCGATCAATAAGCTGCCAAACAAGCATTGATGGCTGCAGTCAAACAACTGTCAGTCAAACAGTCATTAATGGACATTCACTGTTCTAAACCTTCCCGCTCTGTGCTTTGGCAAAAACAATGGCCACCTGGATTCATTTTGCACAAAAGTGGCTGCAGTAACTGGGAAAATCATCTTCTGAATAAATGGCCTGCAGCTGCCACCATTTTCCCTTTCCAACATAACCTGTAGTTATGCTGGAAGCCTAGTATAAAAACATTGATGGCACACTCCTGTTTCTGTCTAACTAAGATACTGGGATGAGTTTTTCTTTCACAAATAACACCTTAACTTTCTCCGTGCTTTCAGACAGTTTCTAGGCAATGAGTGTTTCTCACAATTACATTTAGGCCTCATACAGGCTAACTATCATCAAATCCCAATCTCTTGACAGCACACTTTAATGGTAACATAACTATTAAAACACTAAAGGAAAATTGATATGTATCTGTTACATATATTTATTAACTAGGTTGTTAAATTCTTAGGTACGGCATTGGTATTTCAGCTTGATGCAGCTTTACATATTTAACTTTTTGGCTACAGCATCACCCGTAATGACACTGATGCCTGCTTGTGTGGGTGCACCAGCATCTAGAAATTTCAGCTGTCAGCAAGTCAGTGTGGCTCCATACACTTAGTTCAACATGGTAGCAAGCACCAGCATCGTTTTAAAGTTGAAGAAGCCTTAACACAGTGAACACACAATCTATTCACAGTGCATAAACAGAGATTACATATTCAGTAATAATTATTATGCAGCATGAGTAAGTAGTAATTTGTGTAATAGGCTTACTGGAATGGTTGGAAACTACTTGTACATGACGGTCTGTGCAAGAAGGGAGTATACATCTGATCCAACCCAAAATGACCCCAACATCAAGCTTGCATCCCAATGCTGCCTCCAGTAAGGCAAGCATGTTTGCCCAATCACAGACAGTTGCTAGGCAGAAGGGAATCACCTCACCAATCACCTTCCTATGTGTATATTTTCTGCTGTACAGTCAGGTAAGGAGCAAAAAAAAAGTGTCACAGTGTCTTTGTGGCTCGCTTTTGCTGCAAAATAGTGACCGTAATTTAAGACTTACAACCATTTTCATTCAATTTAACATTATTTACTCTGACATTTCCATTCCTTTGTCATTAGTGACGAATCCAGTTGCTCTCTTGTCATTTTCCGACACTACTTTAGGATACAATCAGCAGCAGAAACAAAGTGGATTCAGTACCCTTTCTTTCATTCAGTGGTACTTTGCTCTATGTATACAATACACCCTCTGACTGGGCTGCCCAGAGTAATATCCTCTATCTTTTCCATCAACTCCTTGTCCATAATATGCAAAGGGATAGGTTTCCTACTCCCCGATCAGGTCACAGCTCCAGGTATGATGCTGGCAGCCAGTACATTGCGGAGTGACGGTGTGCATTTGAGTGTCAGTTTTCCCATTCACACTGCCTTTGCAAACACCCATACCTGGGGGAACGATGGGGGCCTCTCCACTGAAGTTCATCTGTAGGCTCTTTCAAGGATGTGAGTGATCCAGGGTGAAGAGCAACATGCTTGCATGCATGGCAAAGTAAAACTGTTCAAGGAGCAGCATAAAGCACATGGCTCAATGACTCTGCCAAACAGCATCTCGTCATACTTGTTGTCTGAGAGGTGAGGTGGCTCTAGACAGCCACTGCCAAACTCTGCCTCACTGCCCTTACTGCAGCTGAGCTCCACATGGGGGTGGAGACACTAAATGTAGTCCCGCTATTGCTGGCTTCTGATAGTGGACTGGGCCTGGCGGTTAGTGAAGTCCAACACAGCCTGAATGCTGGCAGCATGTGAAAAGCCTGGATATGAAGGGTAGAGTCAAACAAAATCTTTAGAGGAAAGATTTGTATAATGGCTGCTTTTTAGGGTAAGCCCTCAGTGGATTGGTGCAATTCAGCTGTCTGTGGTCATACAGTACATTCAAGTTTCTGAGTGGTCAAGCTTACACAGCTGCATTACAGAGTAAAAGCCCAAGTATGCTTGAAAAGAAGAAGTTCGTATGAAGTGTTTATACCTTATAGCTGTTTCTGTAAGAGCTTACACCTATTCCAAATGTCCATACTTGAAGTTAAGGCAAAAAGAGTTCTGACATACTGAGAAAAAGATGTGTAAATAATACAAATGGGCATAATAGAGCACTTTTGGACAGTTTCTCCTCAAAGGCATTCCAGGTATTGCACCAAGTTTTACACATAAATAGTGATGGAAGTAGCTGTGTGAAGACTGAAAACACAGCTTGAGCGAGTGGTTCAAATCCTGTGTACTTTCTTACTGCACCCCTGGCTGATTGTTGCATGAAGCGAGCATGCTTGTCAAATTTGTTGGTTCTAAATAAAGTGACAGAAATGATCTATTGGAGGAAATGGGTTCCAGATGCTGTTTGACCACCTGACAAACACTTTGTTTGAAACATACTGAGGGTCTGATGCCTGGGAAATATAATAAATGTAGGCTTTATTTTTGGTCTTGCTGCAGATGTGTTTTCTGAGAAATGCAGCCCTTGTCAGTTACCTTAAGCCTTTAAATTTTAATAGCCACTATTATTTATTTTATTTCCATGTCTGCTTAAGTGAATCAAAGGTTTAACCTGTATGTGTTCTAATATTTTATGCCCAATTAGCCTATAGCCAACCTTATTGATACCCTAGGCCCCTTTCACACATGCATTGAAAACCTGAAATTATCTAGACATTACCCTGAGGAGCTGTATGAGAGAACACAAACGTCCAAACCAGTTGGATTGGACATTAAACAGACTTTATCCTGCCAGCTCCCTGGTACAAAGTCTGTGTAGTGTCTAATTGAGCCTATGTGTGAACAGAGCAGGTCATTGTCCAGAGAGTTTGCAGCGAGTGAATGGGCGTGTTAATGATGTTTCTATTACAAGGCTTATGTGATACCAGAAGAAAACAAACATACAAGGGTAAAGAAGAAGGGTCATTTACACAAACAGCAATGGATTGCAAGATGACTAGATTCAAGATCTTCTGTCAGGAAAGGCTGAAGCTAAAATTGGCAAGGCAAGGCAAGTTTATTTATAGAGCATCTTATCATAGACAAATGTTATTCAGAGTACTTAACAGTCAAAAGATAAGGCAAAAAAAAGGTAAAATAACAGGACAGATAAGTTTAACAATAGTACAGACAAAAACAAATTGATAAAATAAAAAGAAATGTACCACAAAAAATGATTAATAAAAAGTTTAGGAAAAAAGAACAGTCTTAAGCTTAGTTTTAAAAATGGTTTTACTTGGGGCATATCTTAGGTCCAAGGGAAGTCAGACAAATTAAAGGAATGGCAAGAGACTCTGTTGTTTATGACCAAATTAAGTACCTGCTGCATGACCGCGGTGTAATTCCTTGCCACCCTTCACCTAAACCTAACGGAATACTTCCAGTTTGTGAGAATGCTCCCAACACAGACAATCTCCTATTGTGTGCTACATGTGTGAAAGAGAAACCCTCGACACTGTCTAGACCTGACTATCTGCACAGTGCCCGGAGTTCTTAGAGAAAACTACAGAAGATATGGTCTGTTTTATTCCATTTGTATGATAGCATGGTTTCTGCTTTAGACCTCACAAGCCGCTGCCGCTGCGTCTGTAGTTTGTGTAAGAGACGGAGAGTTAGATAAAAGAGAGAGAAATAGAAACAGAGATAGAAAGAGAACGTATGTGTAAGACAAAGCGAATGAGATGGAGGGAGAGGGAGAGGTGTAATGGCAAAGCTGTCTCTCTCAGCTCTGGGGCCGGGTCATGTCAGTCTGATCTCATTATCCAGCACTTAGTCCTAGAACAAACAGCCAGTGGCCTCCTTCCTTCCCTCCATCGCTCCATCTTTCTCTCCCTCCATCCCTTCCTAACGACTAGCACTGCTCATGTCCTAACAACTCGCTTGGCTCACTTACTGTCTAATGACTGCCACTCCTTATAGCCTGTGCTTCAAATCCCATTTATCTCCACTATTGGAGGCTCACATTCAGACCATTCTGTTTCTAATGCCCTGGGAGAGCACAGAGAAGAGAGAGGGTGAGGGTGGGAGGGTTGGGTGAATAAGTGGGAGGGTTGGAGAAGGAAGGTATCAGGAGAGGAGAGAGAGAACTTCCTACTGACATAAGTCACGCTGGTAATGCAGCTTTTAGGTGTTTCCATCAATCTCAACCTCAAAATAGTCAGGTGCTCGTTTCCTGCCTTTCCTTTCTCACTTCATTTTATGTCGGTTCTCAAGTGGCAGGATATGTTTTGTGGATGATGATCTCCTCCCTCCTTCACTTTGATGTCATCCACTCTCATCCTCTTCCTTCCTTCTGTCCCCCCTTTCCTCTCTGTCTTTGTCCTGAGTGTTAATGTGTTAGATGGAGGTCTTTCACCCGGCAAGCACCATTACAGTAATTTCCTCTGTAATATGAATGACGGCGATCCATTATTTATCTCAGACTTGCTCATTACTCCCCAGCCCATTGCATACCCTCCCAGACAAGGCTCTCACAGCCACTCCAGACATTACTTTATTAAGAGGGCGAGGCTGCAGTGGGCTGTCATGAACAATGCTGTGATAATGCAGGTGTGGTGCATGCAATGGTTAAGTTCATCATCAAGAGAAGAGAGCAGGATGGGTTTCGCTGTTGCCTAGAAGTAAATTACCATATTCCCTGCTGGCAAAGAAAGGTCAGGATACAGCGGTTCAACTGTATAGGAAATTTCTTAACAATCGCTGTAACTTTGTGGAGCAGAGACCTGGGAGTGTAAGCATGTGTCTTAGAAACACATGACAACTTAGAGAGTCATTCTTCAATGTGACCTTCAACACATAGCATTGGATGCACTTGAAAACACTATGTATGTATTTTCCATGGCAGCAGGTGAATGACGTTTTAGAGCGAGCTTTTCTAGCAAGTGTTCAGAAGTAGTCTTTTTCCATGCCAACATGAATATGTAGTTTATAGGTAACAAAGGTAATACAAACGGTGGGTAGAGTGCTGAAAATATACACTCAATTAAAAGAACAATTACTTCCATAAAAAAACAACTCAGGAAAAAGTAAAAAAAAAAGTAACCTACCTGGTTAATAAATTACTCAAAGTGCAAGTTACTCTCCATTTTAATATTTTTAGGGTGTGCAAGCCAGTGCAAAAATAATTTAAAAAAGCACTTGGTGATAAAACTTTTTTTTTAAATAAAGAAGAAAAGGTAGAGTAATCAATAACATGGCCTGAGGTCAGTAACAGGGTAGGCATTACGTTATGAAAGCCAGATGAACCTAATAAAGTGTTTCTTCTTTCACTTTAAACACACACACACCAGTCAATGTCTAGCAAGTTCTCATCACCAGTGACACAGGACTCACATACTGTACAAGAGTGGCATATAGAATAACAATGTAACAACTAAGCACCAGCAGCTTATATTCAGTAGCGGAATACAACCATATCCTTAATTATGGCACAGCGACCAACTATGTTTCTGTCTTGCCTTTAGTTAGCAACAATAAAACACACAGGTCAATTCAATATAAACCAAAGCAAATCAAATTTATTCATATAACACATTTAAAAACAACTGCAGCTGACCAAAGTGCTGTACAAAATACAAAAAAGAATGACACACATACATATAGCAGTATAACATGTACACAAATATAAAACAGAATAACATGGGTAAGAACAATTACATGCCTAAAAAAATGATAAAATACTAAAGTATTAAAGCCACTACAAACAGACAAAGGCCATTGAAAACATGCATGTCTTAAGATTTTTCTTAAAAGTGTCAATGGAGGGGGAGCACCATGTGATAAAGCCAAACATAAATGTACACTGACTCACCAATCTCTAGATTAAGTTTCTTGTAGATAACATAACATTCATTTGTTGGGTATGACAGTTGTATATGTCTGTTTGCTTTGTTGTAACTTGTAACAATGTTTTATGCTGCAAAAATTTTTAATCTCAATGAGGATTTTACCTAGTTAAATAAAGGATATATGTAACATCCATGCATTGACTTTTCCTGGTGAAAACACCAGCAATGGTGCTGTAAAATTCATCCTTACAGGCATGATAGCAGTCAGCAGCCATGCATAGTATCTTTTCTCTTGTACCAGTCTGATTAAAAACACTTTTCTGTCCCTTTTGTTGATGTAGGTAGGTTAAGGCTAAGGTCCCCACCCCCCATATCTGCTTTGCTTGTTTAAATAGTTTGGTCCATGGCTGTGGCCATGATAGCATTGATTTTGACATACTTTAGCTGCAATGAGTTGTGATGTACTACTTTTCAAATCCAACTGCACATATTTCCTGTGTGGAATCTCAGTTGCAAATTTCATATGTAATAAAGGGCATTTCTGGCATATTTACGTAAAAAGGCACGGAAGAGTTCTGCTTCTTGATGTTTATGTTGTAGAATACAGACTTTTTTTGGTTTGCATTCACAATCAATAGGGATTAAAAGAACTACTTGATGATACGAAACCACCACATTTCACACCATAATGTCCAAACTATTGAACTAATGCACGCTTGAATGACAGAAATCACAAGAATAAACAGCAATGTTACAAATAAAAGTTTATTTTATAAAATATTATTGGTTTAGAAAATGTGATTTACAAGAGAGACAGGGTGGGCACTGCCTGCCTGGCCTACCCTGACTGCACGTCACTGAGACTAATCAAACAACTAAAGATAGACTATACAACCAAGATATAAACAATCTCCCACTCTCTCTCCATCTCCACTTTATCATAACATCAAAGATTAACATTACACATGAAAAATTAACATCCCTCATGTTAGCAGGCTAAGTACATTTTCCCCTACAATATGTGCAACTCGCTGAAATGTGCTGACGCAGGCTAGAGGAGGAGTTTTTAAAAATTTAGATTTTTTGGGAGGTACAGCAAGCACCTCATCTTGTAAATACTGTCTTTCCGCTGCCTTGCTTTTTCCTAATTCCAATACTGTTGTTAGTACACTTATATCCCAGTCATCATTTGTATGTGAGGCCCATGTGGGTAGTAAATGGGCTAAAAATGGGCCCCACATTATTGGATTGTGTATGGGTTCCATAATGGCCTCATGCCAGTTGCCCACATGGTTGGGTTCATCAACTAGGGTCATGCTTGGGCTACCTGGGTATGACCCAAAATGGGCATCTTATCTGGGGCCCACTTGGGTAAACCCACCCTTGTGGGTAATTGGTACAGGGCAATGTGGAGCCTGTGGACAATCCAATAATGTGGGGCCCATTTTCCCATTCATTTATGCTCCATGTGTGCCCCACATTAAAATGTTGGCTGAGCTGTGTGGTACACCGTGAACACTATGTTTGCATAGTGTGTGAATGTAGTGTAGTGTAGTCTTAAATTGAACATGGCTGTTGTGCACTCACTGGAAACGATGACCACAACATTTGAGTTCTCAATTGTCATTCGCCAAAATATCTGCCAGCTTGTTTGCTCATTGACCGAAGCAGCCGCAACCATTGCAGCTTCCTAGGCCTCCCTTTCTGCTATGTAGCCAAGATGGCGAGCATTGAGAGTAGTACGTTTTCAGTGTTCCGCAGTCAACTTTTCGACCATAATGAGCACACCATCTGGGTTCTTATAACGCATTGCATTTTGCCATACTTTTCACTGTGAATGCACTTATGCACTGAAAATACCAAGTGTAAATATGAAAGAACGTGAATTGAGGCTTAGCAATCATGCTCAGTGCTCTGCTTGTTCAGAATTATAGATAGTGGGTGTCTAGCTTGTTGCTTGCTCCAGCCGTGGTGATGGAAAATGACCAGACTGTCAAAACTCACAACAAGAAATGGTCTTGTAAGCTCAGCACACCATACCAACCATACTGCCACTACGTGACTGGAATCATATGTGTATGGACTCATGGCACTGGGGACTGCCCAAATCGTACAGGGACTTACCAACGGATAACACCAGCTTAGATCAACCTTTGGGAGCACTGTCAATGCAAAAAAGTTGAGTAATACATAATGGTCTTCTTAATGGTCATAACAAATAACCAAATGAGCAGATAAGAACATGCATCAAAACATTCAACAAGATATATGGATTCATTTTTCTTGAATATATCTTTAGTTTTTCATCTTTACTGTAACCGTAATGTAAAAAAGTAATTCACTGTTTCTTTGTCAAATGACCCACTGCCTTCCAAACTGGTTTGCCTTTTTGTAAAAAAGAAGGCTGACACTCATCTATAGAGCAATAAGAGAACATCTATGCAGCATAGTGTGCTGATGTAAACAGACTAAATCTAATGAGGACATGCAAAGAGAAAATGAGCATGAGAAGAGGATAAAAGAAGCATCAGTGTTATTATTAAAAAAAAACCAATAAATGCAGTCACATCTGATGAAACCTTTTTTTTTTCTCCTCAGAACATAGATAAATGAACTGCAAATCCTGCTGGTGTAGAGACAGTGTCATTAATCTCAGAATTTACCTAAGGTTTATGGAATGGTGCTTAATAAAGCCTCACACATACAGAATGTTCTTTGCTATAACTGGTGATGATTATAGGATATTAATGTCTGCTGAAACTAATGAATCTGCAGCACACACATGACCTCTTTTGGCACTGAGCTGCATTACAGTGATAACTCCCCACGAGGCGGACTTCTCTATTTCTCTGTGCTGGGATCCATCTCCTTTCACTTATTTTCACCCTGATACCATGCACAT
Organism: Chaetodon striatus; assembly: GCA_029783705.1. Taxonomy (NCBI): domain Eukaryota; kingdom Metazoa; phylum Chordata; class Actinopteri; order Chaetodontiformes; family Chaetodontidae; genus Chaetodon; species Chaetodon striatus. The sequence continues at coordinate 8,617,030 of JAPZEB010000026.1, forward strand.
ACTCTCCCCGTATCTCTCCCTCTCCCTCTCCCTCCCTCCCTGTCTGTCGTTGTTACAGGGCTACATCCACACCTCCTCCTCCTCTATCGCGAACCTCCCCTTTTTTTTTTCCCCCCGCCGCCTGTGACATCAAGTGCAGCAGGAGACGTGAGGGATCCAGTGAGCAAGGCTTCCGTCTCTGCTGTCAGACGGGCCTCAGTCACAGTCTCTACCCCTGTCTGGTGCTGAGGTATACACATATGGCAAATTAATCCCTATGCCCTGCCGCCGCACATAGTGCTCATGTCAAAAGTAGTGCGCTGTGTGGAGACTGGGGTGACATTTTCGAAAGACAGACACACTGTGGGAAGCCATTACGCTAAGAAACAACACATCGAGAGGAAGTGATGGAGAGCGGCGGGCCTAATGAAAGGAGAGACTTCGAGAAAAGGAGGAAGTAAGAGGATTAAACAGGCAGGCTAATGAAGGGTAAACGAAGGGACACAAATAAAGCAGCTAATGAGACAGATGCATCAACCTGCTGTGACCTTTTCCTCTTTATCTAATCATGCATGCCTTATTATGGTCTTTTTATTCACTGTTTACCATTAATAATAGTTTTTGCTGTCTCTTAGGCTCCCATGCAGCACTCACACAGATTACAGCCTCAAATCAGAACCATTTGTTTTACTAACTCCCATTTGTTTCACTTACTCTCTTATCTATTGATTGCATTTATCCCTGTTCCAACATTCATACTCTGCAATTATAAGGATCTGTTTTTATGGATTTAAGAAACAGATCATAGAGATGTCTTTTTTAAGCCCATTTGATGGGTAGAGAAATGTGCTGAGGGTGAGGCTGGTGACTCACTCAGGTCAAAGAGACATGAAAAAAAAGCTTGGAAACACCTGACCTGCGGGGTTAACTCAGGCCCGGCATCATCAAATCTCACAGCAGCTCAGTTGTCAATACTGGCCAGGGAGCAAGGCTACATGCCAGTATTGCTTGCTGCTGTCATGCTGGTGAGATCAGGGAAAGCAAATGCCCTTTTCATTTGCCAGGTGGCAGAGAACACGTTCTTTTCCTTACACAGCCGACGAATGCCACAGCTATTTGAGTTAACCTCTAAATGTGCCTTTGATACAGCAGTTTAACATCACATTTCAAGCAAAGCGCACAAACACGAAGGAACATCATTTTCCCCGTGTGCGCGGGTGATTCTGCAAACAGAGTCGAATCCACAGCTTTTCCTTTTACCGATCTGCCGAGCCTTCACCAGATGTTCCACCGCAGCTGGATCCGCGCTATCAGGTGCTTCAAATTGACCATACTCGATTTAATTGCTTGGTTACTTTGTTATCTTCATCCAAATGTAGTTTCTGAAATCATTTTACAAGCTAACTAAATCAAGCCGCCATATGCCTTGGTGTGTTTTCGCCAGCTTAGAATGAATGGAGCTCTTAAACAACAACAACTGCTGCACTCCCCCCCTTGAGAACCCGAGCTGAGGCTGGGAGCTTGCTGCTGTTTTTACAGCATAATGTTTTCCCATCAAAGATGGAGGGACTCAACCAAATGACTAATGGCATTCTTACACAGAAGCACAATTATTTGTGTTTATCTCAGCGGCAGAGGAGACAAAAAGGCCCAGCGATATGGATAGAAAGAACATGTTTCCGCCATGTTTCTTTGACAGTTCTCAAAGAAAACAAGTCCCCAGAGAACCATTTGAAAGGTCCATACTGGAGGATGAAATTAAATGCTGGATTGTTTGATCTTTGAAACAAGGTCTGTTCTTTCTCAGGAGATGTCTCAGCACCAATCACTGCTCTGACTGCACTGCTCTGAATTCTAGACAAGAAAAAGTGTAAACCTTAGATGAACCAAAAAATCTTTTCAGTTTCATTATCTGTCTGTGTGAGGATGTTTTAGATCTAAAAAATCATTTATTTAGTAGCATTACACCTGTCTCATTCAACCCTGTGAATATGATGTACTGCATTTGAGAGAGAAAGGTGTGGTGCTTAATAAAACCGTTGCTCTTGTACACAGAGGTTACTGCAGGGCAAGGCTATTTGGTAGGTGTTTTCAAAGCAACACAAATTTCAGCATCTCTTTTTATTTTTCATTTGCTTTCTCCTTTACATCTCACCTGGGAATTACTCTTTCAAGACAACCCTGGCAACAAAGGAAATGGTCTCTGCGTACGCTATGAAGCTGAAGAAATAGCAAATCCTATTAATGCTCCTGAATGTGTTGGGTTGAAATTTGCGGAGCGGCTGGAGTCAGATACAATGCCAACATATCCGAGTGTATTTATGTCACAGTAGCTGCTGCGTTTTTTGTTTTGTTTTGTGTGGAAAGTGCAGATCCATGTAGGTTGAGAAAACAACAGCACTTGGTTTAGGGGGAAGGTGGGGAAGTGGCAGGACTACAGGGATCAGAGATCAAACCAATCGCCCGCAGTGAGAGGAGAAAGTAGAGAAGGAGGGAAAGGAGGTGGAGGAGGAGAGTTTGATGGAGAGAGTTACAGAAAAGTGCTCTTATACACAGCCTACGGGACTCTCAGGTGTGAGGAGAGGAAAAGGACGACTGTCTATTTTTCCAATCTCATTCCTGTCGAGATCCCTCTCTCCATCCACGCTATTTAGGTGGTGCGTGAGGCGTATGTGTATGTGTATGTGTATGTGTATGTGTGTGTGTGTGTGTGCGTGTGTGTGTGTGTGATGGTATCTTCCAGCTTGCCTGGAGACATGGCACTGTGTTTCACAGCTAGATCAGCAGTAACAACCACTTCCACTACCAGAGCTGTCACATGCCGCCGCTAACAAAGCTACAGCTCCCACTGCTAACACAGGTCACATTTAACAAGGATAACAGCATGGATTGTGCCCATACTGTGCTTAATGCTTGTTTCACATCAAAACTCTATATCTAATTTCACATAGACTGTGTGTACAGTAATCACACACACACACAGACACTCGCTTCATACACACATATGCATTTTTGCTTTTAAATGCAAGTTAAGTGCAGTTAGTAAGTTAAAGGTATACTATGCAAGATTTTCCTTAAAAAAAAAAACAACAACAAACAAACAATGTATAGACTCATACAGACCTAATCCCTCTTAGTCATCCCTTATGGTCCAATTGCAGTGTGTAGCAGTGTATTTATCTGCATAGACTCTGACATTTCTGGGCACAGCGCACAGGTGAGGTCATTTCTTTATAAAAAGGTAGTGACAGTCAACAGGCATCCAAGAGGAAGCTATGGAAATTGCGAGCACAGCAAATACAGGAAGGAGAAACGTCAAGAGGACATAGGGGCAGCTGTGGTTCAGAGGTTCAGAGGTAGAGCAGGTCATCCACCAATCAGAAGATCAGCAGTTCAATCCCCAGCTCCTCCAATCTGCATGTCGAAGTATCCTTGGGCAAGATACTGAGCCCCAAACTGCTCCTCTTGGCTGTTCCATCAGAGTGTGAGTGCATGTGAATGCTCACAGTGTAGCAGGTGGCACCATGTATGGCAGCCTCAGCCACCAGTGTGTGAATGTGTGTGTGAATGGATGAATGTGACATGTAGTAGTGTAAAAGCGCCTTGAGTGGTCAGAGGACTAGAAAAGCGCTATACATGAGCAGTTTATTTCTTTTACCATAACTGGTTTCAAAATGGCAGTGAATCTGGGGTGCCACTTTCACTTTCACATTCGCAGGCGGTATTATTTACAACACATACTCACTCTTAACTTGTCAAGTAGTGGTGCTTAGTCAGTGGCCCAACATGTCAAAATATGATGCTGTAGGTAACCTCTAGCGCCAGACAATCAGGGACTGTGTGTGAATTGACGCTCATTATATTCATTTCAAAATATACTGTTGTTTTCACAGGAATGATACAGTTTTCATGGATTAAATGTGTACAATTTATTTTCAAAATTAATTTAGAACATAGGTAAAACACTTCATTTTTAAGTTTTCTTCCATATGTTTAGGCAACAAAAGCATGTAGTTAGAAAAAAAAACAACATGGTTTGACTATAAATACGTTTGTTACAAACTTAATGTAACGTCACGTAACATATGTGATAAGCGTAGAATGTTTACAAACCGTAACCAACTATTTCTGCATAGTATACTTTTAATATTTAGGGCAGAGAGCATCCAAACAAAAAAGAAGAGAAGAAAAAAAGCTGTACCTGTATAAATTAGGGTTGAATTAGAATCAATAGCAATGATAGCAGAACGATAATATGAAAAACCATTTTGTCCTTGTAAAATCTGTATTGATTTTATCATAAAAGTAAAATAACGATAGCTAGTTGCACTTATTTGGTTTCCACCTCTCCACTTAGGCTAATCCTCCAAAGGCTGAAAATTAAATGGGGAATTGACAGCCATTATGTGGAAAGAAGTGGTCTTAGCCAGCTCAGCGTCTCTCTCCGAAAATCTTCATCATCGTGTAAAAAAAAAACAATTAAACATGCAACCAGTTTAGAGGCGGGTGGGGATAATACCTTGATGAAAAAACTAAACACAAACACTATTGCACACTTAATAGATCCGGCACCGTTCCCCTGCTTATATGTCTCTTTTCTTTCTCCCTCTCATTATTTGCAATGTAAGCAGCAAGAAAAAGGATTTTTCATCCACGGCCACCAGAGACACAAAATAATGGAAAGAAGGATAAAAACAAGGAGAGGTGGGAGATATAAAGGACACAGATAGACAGATAGTGTATATAGATAGATAGACAGAGAGATAGGGAGGAAAAGAAGGACGTGCAGGCTCGTCCCGAGGGAGGTGCTGGCCTTAATTATGCTAGTGTGGCTCATCAGTCTCCAGGCTGGCCTATGGCCTCCACGTCCTTTCTCCTCGTGGACTGGGAATTATACATCGCTGCAGTGTTTGTCCATAGAATTAGTCTGACAGATTAACAGCTAAACACCCACAGATCACACCAGGAGCCCACAGGGACTCTGCTGCCTGGGGAGCCCTGCCCAGACACAGAGAAAGATAGATGTAGAGTGAAAAAAACGAGTAGGAGAAGGAAAGTGGAGGAAAAGGGCTTTCGGTTTTTCATTCTCCGAGGCGCAGAGAGAACTTTACCTGCTTGGTTATTTCTGTCTGAAAATCTCGAAGCCCCAAAGGCAGCAAGGAGGCTAACGTTTTGGAAATAAAGAGAGAGGAAGAGAGAAAAAGAAGTGAGAAAGGGAAGAAATTGGGTATAATGGGGATAGATGGGGCAATGTAAAGGGTTGCATAGAAGGGATGAGAGGAGAAGCAAGCAAGTCATGCAGGGACTTGCTAATTGGAACAACAGCAGCAGTACTCTATTCCTGAGTGACTAATTCTACGCCAGGAAGTATTGTTAGTGACATCTTCCACTCAGTGTAGTGCTTTCCAGCTACAAATGTTAAGAATGGTGACAAAAACCCAGGAGGGGAAGCATTTTATTACTTTATAATGGCTCGATAGAATGTGCACTCAACGGAAAAAGGGGAATGTAGATTTTTGAAATGAAAAAGTGAAATAACATGTATGAGTTTTTAGAGGCAAATCCAGCCCGCAATTATTCAGACATACTGTATGTTGTTTTCTTTTTATTGCACAGTTTAAATGTGAGCATGAAAAGCTCTAACGCCAAAGCATCAAAGCCTGCTTGATTATGTCTTTATAAAAGAAAGAAATTGACTTTTCAGATGTGACAGCATCTAAGGTGATTTTACAGACCTTTGGGCTATTTTTTTGTCAATACTTTTTAATACAACAGCGCAGTGCATACACGTGTATTTGACTGTAAAAGCTTAAAAAAAAGTCAAGTCAGTGCCTTCAGGTTTTGTCCTTTTGTGAAATTTGAAAGCTTTTGAGAGCTTTCAAAAATACCAGGAATTTAATTTTGGCTGAAGAAAATAGAGAAACAGATGCACTGGTGACAGGCAGCGCATGTTTAAAGACGTACAAGCACTGCCATTTTAATGCATGAGCTTACTGTGGCTACGAATGTGAAAGGGCCCACGAAATTCACAGGGAGAAACAAATCATGCTCGACTTTGTGTAGTACCCCTCACTGTGTTTTTTTTGTGTGTGTGTAAGCGCACATGTAAGTGTATTATGTGTGAGAGATATGGATATTGGCCCACAGTTAGCTGATCTACACCTTTTCAATTTGCAATTGGGCCCCGCCTCCCCCCTTGTGTCAAAACAGGTATCATTGTTTACAACTCTGATGAGAGCATGAAGTAGAACTATCCTTCTGGCCATGACAAGAGAGAAAAAAAAACCTTGAGAGTGAACTGCGGGAGCAGCAGTCAGGTAAACTGTGTTCTCGCCTTCCCAAGTTTGATGTCAGCAAATTACAGTAACACTAAGGTGATGTGCTAGCTTGCAGTCTCTCTCCAGTCTGTCTGTCTTCCTAACCTAGCTTGGCAGTGCATCTCTTGGTCTGTCTGTGTCTTGCTTGCTTGCCAGGAGTGTGTTCTGTGATTGACAAAAGTGAGAGTGCAATACAACTATTTATTACGTTTGATAAATGCCGGCGGGCAACGGTGATTATAAACTGCAGCTAGGAATAAATTACTGGGTCGCGCGTCAAGGTGTGTCTATATGCGCGTGCACAACATGAAACTTGTGCTTTCCAGACAAGGATGGTGTAGTCTCTCAGTAAGGGTTTACTTTAAACTCTAGACTAATGCAAAATATAAACCGGTTGATCAGGCTGTTCTCATAGTGTTTGTACCTATACGTACAAAAAGTCATGCACCACAGTTGGTATATAACTCATGTAATTATAAGCTGGTAATTTCTGTATAACCCATGTAACTGGGGAGGCTATGATCACATGACCAACATGCTGATGTGAATAAAGATGGAAGTTCTATAAAGAAGAGGCAGGTTAAGGCGGTAGATAGGTCAATAACACGGTCTTTCCCTCACCTGACCAGTGTTTTGGACAGTGTGAAACCAAATGAACTTTGATTTATTTAAAGGTACATCATCACCTTGTTTCTTTTCCTAACAGTACATATAACTTAACTCGCCTAAACCTAACCTGTGTAACATCATGCTAGCTACGTAAGTACATGACATCATTCGTGGGGCACTAATTCATTAGATATCATTGTATAGGGGACATTGAATAGATACACTTTATAGATGAAATGTTGAATTTATAAATGCTTAAAAATGTTTAAACAGAGGTAGCATTGTGGTGGGAGCACTGGCCTATGTATGCTTAACCATGAGACTTGCATTTGGTGCTGCAGCGGTCATAAATTAAACTGTATTACGGTATGCAAAATACACGTGGTTGATGTTTGTGCAGGTTGAACGAAGCAATAGTTAAGTCATGAGGTTGCTTGGGGTAGGGCCTTGAAAAAGTTGTTGCCCTGGGGCCCATGGTACTTTAATGCAGCCTTGTGTATGAGATGCAAAGATATAATATATATTTTGGTCCTTCTTAATGTAAAACAGTTGGAGCTGCATGTCTTATATGATAAAGTAAATACAATTATTTATTATAAGAATTAGCATAGCTGAAAATGGAGCATGGCAGAAAACCAAGTCATTGGAAAGTGACCGTGTGTTTATGGATATTGTGAATAAAAAATGAATCATAGAGATGAATCAAAATGTAGAGAGGCAGTTTTAATTTAATGCAAAGTAGGCAGGAATAAGGCACGGTTGTGCAAAATAATAAAAAAAAAGTACAAACAAACAAACAAAAACACACAACAGAATGATGAATAACTGTAAAAGTTGTCACCATTAAGACAGTGGTGCTAAAATATACTGTCACTTGATCAAAAGGCCCTTATGCAAGTGTCAGCTTTCATATTGCTTGCAGACAGTATAGCTCTGAGAGAGAACACTTACAGCATGTAGCTTCTTCCTGGCTTGAAATGACTGTGTTGTGCAGCTGCGGCACAGACTCCAGAGTGCCCACGAAATAAATGAAATGCTGTTTATGTTTATTCTCATTCTATGAAACAACCACTCCAGTGAGCTGCGAGCGTAAACACCAAGTTCCCTCAGATCTATTCATTGCCTTCCTGTTTTGATCACGACAGTATGACAGACAAATGCAAAGTGGTTGCAATGAGAGGAGATGTTATTCTGAGGATGGGCTTCTCTCTCCACTTAACTCTAGTGACAAAGATATTATACGGCATTATCTCTGTGTACAGGGGGGGCAGCCATACCTGTTCTCTTGACAAAGCCTGGCTTTTCAGGAGGAGACAATGGTGTCGGGCTGGAGGAGCTCTGTTGTAATTGAGTATTAATGAAGGTGGCGAGGAGGGGGATGCCTGATGTCTGATCTGTTAGCAGTGGCAGGGCCTCTGTGGTGCAGGCAGCTAGTGTCTCTGTGTTTTAGAGGATTTGGTTATCTATTATGTATGAAGGATTAGTCTCCTTCTGCTCCTTCCACCGGCGGGATATCAGCTCCTCGATAGCCTTGACTGCCAGGCTCCACACTTGTTTGCAGATTTAGAGCCCCCACCGCTACACACCCTCGCCCTCAGAGTCCTGTTTAACCTTGAAGACGGAGAGCCAGAAGTCCTGCTAACGATCAAATCCTGGTGGGAAACACCACTCGTGGTCTCTGGTACATAACTGGTGGCTCAGGTGGCCTGGGACAGAGCAGGGTAAGTGGTTAGTGCCAAAATGGAACACACACATAAACACAGGTACTGTAGGGCACACACACACATACTGTATATGCACAGACACATACCCGCCACACACACTGGTTCCTATATATATACACAATGGGGCCGCGGGGTTCAGCTGCTCACCGGCAGCTTAGAATTGGCTTGTTTCATATGCATATAAATATTAATAAAAGATCCTCGACGGGCCACAGTCCGGCTATGCTCCTGTAATCTCTTACAATTGAAAGCCAAGGCTCATGAGATGAGAAGGAGAGGAGGCAGAGAAACAGAAAGAGGGAGAGGGAGAGAGAGAAAGACAGGAAAAGAGAAAGAAAGAGGGAGTATAAAAGGCCTTTGTGATTTATCATTCTGAAAATGTCTCAGATGTGGAGAAGGTCTGTAATCCATCAAGATCTCTTTTCTTATTAAATTCTTCAGGATACACTTTCCACTCCCTAAATGTGGTTCACTGTCCCTTTTGATTTGATGCATAAATAGATAAAAGACCAACAACTAAGTGAAACACCCATGCCTTCGGAGATAAAGTCAGGTTTATGAAATTACATCTGTGCTTTATGTACAGTACAGCACTAATGCCATGCCTCTGATGATATAGGACAGATGAGTGAAAAACCATATGGCCCTCTTACTCGTCTGTATCAGTACTGACACTGTTTTTTTTTTTTTTTTTTTTACAAAAAGTGTCACTCTGCAAATAAAACGCTGAATATTACATGGTTTATGAGCTTTTAGAAAGTATTTCCCATGCGTGCAAATCTAGGAAACTACTGACAAAATGGTGCATTTTCACTAAAACATTATTCACAGAGCACTTTCAAGAAGACTCGATCAAGACACAGTGCACAAAATGGCGTTTGCCCTTCATTCAATTTGAAGTCATTGTATATAAAAGCTGTAATCCAAACATGATGTTGTCCTGGATGTGAGTGTGATGCAGAATTACCAGCACTTTCATGTTTTAATACATCATAGGCTGACCTATATGATTTGTGTTAAAAATTTACAGCAGAAATCATGTGGTTAAATACAGCATAAATATGTATTCACATTTCTTTCCTTGTATACCTTTTTTTTTTTTTTTACAATGTGGGCTTGACTTAAAGAGGAACAGTCATGAAAAACTGGCCTGTGTGAAGTTGTAGCCATGGCCAGCAAAATAGTTATATAGACTTTTGTGCTGTTGTTGCTTTATAGGTGTAATGTGTAGATGGCCAGAATATTAGTTTAAAACATCCCAAAAATGAAGTAACATTAACACCAGACTGTGAAGAAGTAACAATTTGAATTTAAGTCAAATACACCTGTCTACTGAATTTAGCATGCTATCTAGCAATCCCCGACCCATCCTGTCTTGTAATATCACTTGAACCTCGAGAGGTGATAGTTAGCCAACATAACATTTAGTCTGTCCTCAGTCCATCATGGGAGGATGAAGAGTTGCTCAGAGCCCCATGTTAGTGGCTTAGTAGATAGATACAAAAGCTGCATATACTGTACACTAATAGCTTACATTTTTGTTTTAAAATAAGTCACTTTTTATAGCACAAAAGATGGCTGATGCTTTTGTCAACCTGCTTTTGGCACCATCCCAAACACCAGTAGGAAGTGATAAAAAGAAGCAAAACAAGACTTAACACTGGCGTATCTTTCCAAGGCTGAAGACAGCTCTTGGCAAGTAAGAGATGAGGTTTAATCCTCGACTCGCAGTGTTTCTTTTAGACCAGTTAATGCCTAAAGTGGCATTTATATTTGTATGTCAGCTCTATGCAGAGCCTACGCCGTTGCCTAAGCACGTGGCCCACACCATTGTGAGCATGCGGTGGTGTGTCTGAGTCACTCTGCAGTTACACTATCAAAGCACTAGTGAGCGGTGGCGTCTCTGTAGGATGCTGTAAAGTTATTTTGATTCAAAACACACCCAAAACACATGTTAAACACACATTAAACATGGCTTAATAGAGACAATTTCAAACACAAGTACACAAATCAGAATCAATCAATCAAAAACTCACAGCATTCACAGACAAAGCATTTGTCTTTTGCTGGACATGTTTTACCCACAAATACAACATGCTAATGTTTTTAGCACAAACCTATGGCATTTTACATTGTATAAATTAGCCAAGCGGCTAGCTGACTTTTCCTCTTCCCATATGGAGCCTGGGATGACAGCAACAATTCACAAAGGCAACGTTACAAAATTCAGTTCCATTACAAATCACAAGGTTCACCAACAAAACAACTGTCAAATGCTAAAGTTTTTCCAAACAAATATAACATGCTAACATTATTAGCACGAGCCTATGGCATTTTACATTT
>JAPZEB010000026.1:8655797-8671303 GCA_029783705.1 Chaetodon striatus
ATCTTGAATAAAAAGATTTTCTAAAATGGAACATAAATGGAACACACACACACACACACACACACACACACACACACACATATATGTAGACTCTATGCATTCTGGCACCTTAGTTTGGTTCAAAGTTAAAACCAAATTCCCAGTGTGAATCAACTTCTTTTCACTGTGAATTAGAAAATGGTCGGCAGGCCACCTGGCACCTATTGTGGGCCGGATCTGGCTCGAGGACAATAAATTGAGTATCATCATGTGGGTGCTTTTGCCAGGTAAACAAATTGCTGTTTGTTACCTTTTCTGTTCTGTTTGTTTGTCAGCAGAGTAATGGAAAAACTACTGGCCTGGTTATCAAAAAACTTGAACGTGAAGCATAGGCTAACAAAGAACCCCTTAAATTCTGACGCAGATCTAAATCACAAGGCTGATACACAAATCATTTTCACTTCAACTTTGCGAGGTAAGTGATTAGGCCTCGGTGAAGGTCTGCGCTGTTTGAGAGCCCTACTAATTTCCAGTGTGAGTGTATTTGACTGCATAAATATTTATCTAAAAGATACAATCAAATTTCTAGAAACATCCTTAGTGAATCAGCAAAACTTCTGGCATATTTACAAAAGCGGGAATGCTTATTCTATTGGTCCCAGCTCTGCTGTAGAATTGCGGTCTCTTTCTCTGGAGGCATGATGAAAAATGCATATGTTTGGAATGACAGCTAATTTCGGGGAGAGTGACAGAGTTTGTGGATTGTAATACTCCGGAGAAGCCTAATCAAAAGGAGAAGGGCCGGCTTGAGAAGAGAAAAACACTGAGAAAACCCATAATTACCAACAGCCAAGCAAATGGGCCATCTAGGCACACAACCACTTAATTGGTAGTTAGGTTTTTCTGTGGAAAGGCACAAAAGCACCAGAGATAATTTCTTAATGGGGGCCTATTAAGTCTGAGGATCTGGCATTTAGGGCTCACATGGAGGCAAACACAAATACATGCAACGCACACACAAAAAAAACCCACACTGGCAGACGTACACACATGTGTGTGAAGCTTACCGAGACCGTCCACTGTCCACTCACGCACACATTCTCAGATCTCTCTCTGCAGAAAGCAAGGTGGCTGATATCTCTGCGTCTCTAAACAGCCTTCACTGGCACGGTTTGCTGCTTTGAAAAGAAGCGTGTGTGTGCACAGTAATTTCCTGCCTTCATGTAGCTTAATCATAAGTGTTAACAGGTAGAGGAGCATATAATTGACAAAGTGTATGCTTACAGCATGCCGCTGTCTCCCCTCTTGTAGAGATATCTGTACAATAACCAGGAGGTAAAGTACATTTGATTTTAACCACCATGTCGAGAAAAAATGAGGAAGATAGAAAATAAACAAGCTTTTATGTGACTCACAAAGACTTTATAATGTGACATTTTCACACATATGTATTTTTAACATTTTTTTCCAGCAGATTATTCAAAGGTTAAAGGGTTCTTCTTGACCCAGGGGTCGGTATGACTGACACTGTGTGTCCCTGGTGTGAGTGGCCCTGACAATAACTGTGGAGTGGACCACACCCCTAAGTTGCATCGGCACTATTTCTTTATTTTTTCTTTCAGCGGTGGGTGCATTTTTTAAGCAAAACTGGCCATCTCACCTCAGTAATCCAGGAGAACATATAATTCCTGAAGTGTATTTTCCATTGAGGATGTCTTTTCAAAATCCTGTGTCCCCCCTCACTTTCAATTTGTTTTTTTTACCACAAAGAATTGTGCCTAATACACTAATGTTCAGCCTGCCATCACATTGAAACCAAAGTTACGCCCATGCATAAATCACACGTGTTAACTTACCACGTCTCCACCGATTGTTAGAACCACTACAACAATGTTAAAATATTCCACTATAAGTTAATGTCCTGCATTCAAATTCAAATTTAAGTAAAAGTACAATTATTAAAATTATTAACACCAAAATGTACAGCAAGTATCAAAAGAAAAGTTACTTGTTGGTACATTAATATTAATATTTTTCTTTATTCTTTAAAAAATGAAATACAAATATAAAATATTCCACAAAAAATACTATGGATACTATGGACTTTTTTTTTTTTTTTACCTCTTTACTTATCTAAATGATAACATAAGTTTAGAAAATTGTATACTGCAAATTCAAAAGGTGCAATATCAAAATAAAGTGCAGTCACTTCACAACGTAAATGTAGTTATTTTCCACTTCTGCTAGGGTAAAATGTGTCACACTGGCTCCAGGTTTCTACTGTATTATCATATTATCATGTGCCCCCGATCAGACATACATAGTACACAATCAAGTCACATGCAGTAACGCTCCTTTCTACCCATTTCTACTAAAAGGTAACAAAGACAACTGGTGGCTATAAAAAAGCTTTGGTCCCAACATGAGGAGCGGTAAAGGCACATACACACACACACCACACACATACTCACATGCTTCTGTCCAGCTTAGCAGCTGCGCTTGGTCAATGCAGCGGGCAGGCTCTGTAAAATTACACTTGAGGACATAATCTTGACACTGCACTGTGTTATCTCAGGCCGCCGTGATGTTGATTCAGCAACAGAAACAGCCGCACACAAGACAGAATCTGGGAGGAAATGAAGTGTGATGGGCCTCTGCTATCCTTGAGTGTATGTGGAAATGTCTCACAGCACATGGAGTGGCAAAAAAAAAAAAAAAAAAACGAAAAAAGAAACATCCTTGTCTGGCACATTATTTGTTTCTGCCCTTAATTTATTTTGGCACTTAAACACAAACTCTAAACAGAAAGACAACACAGGACATTTTTTAGATTAGCTTTGAAAAACAACAGATTTGGGCACGGGATAAAAAGGGATAAACCTTTTTTTGTTGAATGTTTGAAGACCTAAAGTGACATTTCTGTGCCTCAGAGTTCACTCCTCCTCGTCTCTCTCTGTACTCCATCAGCAATCATTTCAATTGTGACAAATTCCTGCAGATGAGGACGCCTGATCTCATCCGCACATTTTATATTTCAGGAGCTCTCTAAGCCAGCTAGCTAACTTCTCTGCTATGCACCAGCAGGGAGTAATCTCTTGCGAAAACATTTATCTTTGAGGAATCTTGCTTAATCATCTCCATGGTGTTGTGCAGCTCAGCATTTGAGGAGTTAGGTGGTTTGGATTAGGCCCTCCTGCTGTGTTCGAGTCTTATCACAGCCTCCACACTATATCCAGCTACAAGTCGATGGTCTTAGCCCAAGAATCCTCTCTCAGAGCGAGCCCTGAGTTCAACTCATTGCTTTTTTGTCAAGTGACAATATCTGTCTGTGGCTTTGAGCATCACATCACTCGATACATCAATCTCATAAGGTCTTAATCTCTTAAAAAGCCTTTTTTTCTCCCATCTTTGAAGCTGTTTCATTCATTGACATGCCCATTGATACACATTTAAAAGGGTAATTTGTAAGGCCACAGTGAAGGTAGCGACCTGTCCTCTATCTCCAGCACCTTATCGCTCGTCCTCATCACGGTTTATATATAGGCCGCGGCTCACGGGGTAGAGATAAAATGGCCGCCGCAGGAAGCAGACGTGTCGTGGAGTCTTGCAGAGAGGTTAATGATGGGCTGGCTGTCATTCCCGAGGCGGAGACGGAGATAGGTCATACACACATATACTTGTTGACCACACACGCTCTCGTGCGCGCTCGCATGCGTGGAGACGGATGTCAGGGAAGTGAGTGATGCATGTTACCCTGAGTGTTTCTGACAAGCCTGAGCAGTCAGGGAAAACAAGGCCATGCTGCATGATTACTAACTGACACATGAATATTAGCAGGCTAGCTGCTTCTCGCCCGCTGATGAGTACTCGATGTGTGTCTGTTAGCGTGTGACGAAACACCTACCACCTGGCTCGGTCTGCCCCCAGCATTTCCCAAAGGCACTCGACCCCGTGCTTCAGGCTTCTACAGCGCCCGTCCCAATAATTGCCCTTTCATCGCTCTTCAAAGTGTATATCAGAGGGAATGCGTGTTTAAATATGCGCATGTATATTGCTGCGGCCTGCTGCTGCACATGTGTCGAGGGGATAATTATCCTTTCATGTGTCCTGTCCGCAGCATACTGCCCACTCAGTCTCTCCTGACTGCTACCACTTCCCCTCAAGTTTATTTTTCCTACATTTACGTGCTCACTTTTATGTTCGTGTCTACATTTATCAATCAATCTCTCTTCGAACGGTATCTCCTCATCAATCTGTGAAATACCTGCTTCTCCTCCTCCACTCTCCCTTACCCTCCCTCCCCCCTACCATCTCTCCCCCCCCTCACTCCCACTCCTTCATCTCTCTGCTGCTGTTAGGCTGCTGTGTGTATGTGTGTGTGCGTGTGTGTGGTTGTCCGCACGTCTGCAGAGTGGATGGAGCCCAGCTGTCGGACCTGTCAATCACTTTGCCAGGAGATGAAATCAGGATGTTCAGAGGACACACAGCACCTATCTGGCACTCTGCAGATATGAGCACTGCAAGGAGGGGTGTGTGTTTTTCTATCTGTCTGTGAGCGCATGAGGAGGATACGAGGTTGGAGGTGTGTGCGGTAGGTGAGGGGTATTGATGAGTATGTGCGTGTGTGTGTGTCTATACCCAGAGCTGTAATATGATAGATAAATCAAGTCTGGGATGTAGAAGTTGAGCCCTCCTAAACTCAATAGGACAGGTAAGATTGGACTTTTTGCTCATTTGAATTCTCCTTGTTGTTTACAAACCACTCAGTGTTGTTTAGTAGTGGTTTTGTCACATTATGCAGTCTTTCGATGTATAATCAGTAAATAAGAAGGCGGCAATTTACCCGCTCTGCTTGTGCATTTTCTCCGCAGAGCTACAGAAAGTGAGCTGTGTATATTTATGAATATACTGTATATTATACATATTTTCTTATCTTATATCTATTGATATCTGGCCATGTAAAAAAAAGGAAGACTGCTGTTAAATTTTAGATGTAATTTTTGTCAATACTTTTAGCACTGGAAATTCTATTCACCTCGAAGTAGAGGCTTTTTTTTCTTGTAATTTATATCCACCAGTCCTTTATGTAAAGGATCAACACTCTTAGAAATTAGGGTTCCAAAAGGGTTCTTCTGAAAGGACTGAAGCTCTAACCAAAACCATTTGCTTTGTAAGAACCCTTTTTTTAAAGAAAGGGTTCTTCAAGTGTTGTTTGTAAGTTTAGGGGACCCATTCATAACCCTTTTCATCCAAAGAACCCTTTTTGGAAGAGAGAGATCTTCAAGGATTGTTGAAAGCGTGAGTGTTAAAAGACCTTCACCCTCAAATATTCAAATGTTTACCAACGTTCCATGTTTCAGATGGTGTTTTTAAATGTAGATGTATCTGGAATCCTCTTAATCAATTCATTTTACTTGTGTTCTATAGTAGCTGCTATCTTTACCATCATTTCATGCCATACCATACCACATGGTCTACAAAAATTCTTATTTTGTTTCAAGAGATCTAATACTCGGCATTTGCAGCACAATAAAGGCTGTAGTTGTAGGGATTTGATAAAGTCTCCACCCCCTGAAAACTGGATGAGTTGTGGGTTGCACTGCACCACATCTAGCCCTTTAGGAGCCTTATAAAGCTCAAGGCTGCTGGACACTGTTCTTTTAACCCCAGGCTATCCTATTAAACTAAAACTATGCTTGTGGGAAAAGATCTTTGGGTAATGTAGTCAATATTTCAAGAGAACCTGGAGTGGGCTCAAGATGAAACACTTGTAATCTAAAGGAGTGTCCTCAACAGAGCCCACTGGGTATGCTCTTCTTAGCACCCTTGGAAGGTAGAAAGGGTTCTGGATAGAGCTCCCAGAGATTGCTCTGGGTGAAGCCATTACACTAGAATAGGGTTCTCTGTAGAACCTCTCATAGGGGGGTCTGGGTGGAACCTTTCACAGATGGTTGTAGTTAAAACACTTTGTATTAGGCTGAAAGGGTTTTAGGTGGAACCTTTATGGAAGGGTCTACCAGGAACCAAAAAGGGTTCTCCTATGGGGACAAGCTGAAGAACGCTAGATGGCTCTAAGAGTATAGTTATGCACAGTATTCCTTTCCCCACATGCAGTATGGTTGTCTCTGTTTCTTAATGTCTGACTGACATGTTTAATGTAAGCATGAGAATTCATAAATTGAATGTCAAATATATCCTGAATTCTCAAGTGTGTTATACTTTAAACCTTACAGTGTCTTAACAGTTTGACATATGAACGCCCACTAAAGGGAGGCCTTATCTGAGCAGTCTGAGCTGTCTGAGCAGTCGAACAACAACATTGAAGGAAATAGAATGATGTTGCTCATTTGATTTTGTCATTGATTTAAATACATTTTGAAAGTGAAAGTTCAATAATTGAAAAAACTCTCCCATACCCTGGATCTGTTGATGCCTATGCTTTCTTCAATTAAATCTATTGATATTTTGTTGCTGTGTATGACAATAGAGAGCGAGCTAAACTGTCAAATCAACGATGACAGTTTCACAAGTGAGAGTTGGGTGATAGACTTGAGAGTACGCACACAGCTGATGCTCCTGGCACAAATGAACAGTCTGTTCAGGGTGAAGAGTGTGTGAGGTCTGAAATGTCATTCTGATTGGTGAGTCATGCAAGCTTTAACAAACTAAAACTCAACTCTGTCTTCGTAATTGCTTGGATTAAGAAGGAGAGAATGCGCCAACTTGTCTGTTCTGTACTAATCTGATTAAATTAAATTAACTGATATGCACCATGTCAGCTGAAATAATGAAGCTAAACTTTGCTGCAGGGCCCCTTGTCAAGACGGGGCGTGAAAATCAGGTAATAAAGCAGGACTCTTATCACGTCAGTAAATAGTGTTCTTTAGTAGTTCATTTTCCCAAATTTCCCAACAAAGTTACAATTATTCAAATTACAACAAGCCAAATCCCATACATTGGCCCCTTGGGGCCCAGGGCCTTGGGCCAGTTGCTTGGTTGTCAGCAATCCAGCAAGTGAGATATAATGGCAAATTATAAAAGCACCTCATCACCAATCAGCTCTCATTATATGTAATCAAAATGTGATTTGATTGGGCTCATAACGACTAGTTAGACTCTTTGTGTACTAGAAGAACTACTCAGAAGTTGCATATTGTTCTGTGACTCTCTTCAGGAACACTCCTTTGATCTGTTCCTGCACATCCATTAATCACTTTTCAGGATAAAGATTGATGAGGCAGAAACATAGTGTTACTGGCTCCCCCTTTCTCCCCTTTAAGGGCAGTGGCATTGTCGGTAACCTGTGAGGATGTGAGGTGTGTGTGGAGGGAAGCAGCTCTCAGGGTGTCATGGTGAAGACGGCAGGCGGCAATGAGTGATGATAGCAGTAGAATTAAGTTTCTAGATAGGTTCAGGGCTACTGTTAAACCTCATGAGAAGGCCACGTTTATTGTTTGGTGGTGAAGACCGCAACAAAGTCATTGGTAAACAGCACCTGAACGCTTTGCCATTCTTCCTTCTGCCGAGTGGTGCAGACCGCCAGAAGGTAGTTACCAGCTAATAGCAAGCCAAGCCAAAATTAATGTTAACAAGCCAGTGTGTTCCCAACTATGCTCTGGAGCCGGTAAGCTGTCACTGAGAGAGGTAACAATAGGTTGAGCGAGAAGAGGAACATACACCGATAATTGAAAGGTGCTGACCACGATGAAAGTACAGGTGTGGAGGAAGATAGTCACACACTAGTAGCCATGATTCACTTTTTTTTTCAATGTTTGGACATGCAGGTCTTGAAGGACAAAACAACTCATCACACATTAAGCCGTTGACAGACATTAAGTAGGGTGATAGGACACCGGTGTGCTCTATCATAGGGAAGAGTGTCCTCAATTACATGTACATATTGTAGCTCCTTGAGTCATATGCCATTTAAAAATGACTAGAAGAGGGAGTTTGATCAACAGCTGAGGTTATACAGTGTATCAAAGAACATCTCCATGTAATTATAAAAAACAGCGAAACATTAGAAAGGCCGACCTGTTCTCATTCCCAGGTCGTCAAATATCAACACTTAGTCACATCCCTCAGTGTCTTATAGTGTGCAGGGCATCGTTAAGTGCTTCTATGTTAGGCACAGCTGAAACACACTGTAACATTGAAAATGACTTTTTTAGACAAAAGATCATGTTTTGGGTTAAAATAAATATGCTTGATACATAGCAATGAGATAATGTCATGTCAGTGTGTGACGACGGTACATAAATGACCTACCATAAATTACGCGATGTTATGTTAAAACAACGCTGACCTTGGTTTCACATGGGACATGAACTGTGGTCACCGAGATGAATGTCTTGTTTTGTTTGACCCATACACCTCCCCTTACTTACACTACATGGACCTTTTCGATCTTCATACAACATCACTTGCTCCCAGCATCAAGTATTGCTGCAGTTGGGTTTACATTGGACACAGCTGAAAGCCCATTGTGTCTCATAAAGACGCTAAAGGGGGCTTTTGGTGCCCATATTGCATGCAAAAGGGTGTGACAAAGCATCAGTATTTTATTACCTGGCAATGAGAGCAGGTTGGAATGGCAAGATACATTTGAGAAAAGGTTAAGTTATACAATGCATTAAAAAGGTCTCCATTGAATTATATCTGACAACAGTTTTCTAGAATGCAGCCTTATCGAGACACATAATACTAGAGGAGATATAGCAGATACTATTTTAAGGAAAAACCAAACGCTTTCGACTGGGTTTCTAAAAAGGACACCTCAAGAAAGACATAAATTCAAAAGTAGATTTAGAATAAACAAATTAGAAACATTTTCATGTGGAAGAAACAACCTAATATGTGTACAAGGACGAATGAATCAGTTGGTTCTTGTCATTGTGCGTAGGTGTTTCCAATATTTCTACTGTTACTGTGTATCTTTTATGTTTTTTATTATGTTGTTGTTTGGCTGTAACTTTTTTGTATGCTGTTGTCTTGGTCAGGTCTCTCTTGTAAAAGAGATTGTTGATCTCACCTGGTTAAATATGGGTTCAATAAAATTAAAATGTGGAGAAAATAATTCTATCCTAGAAAAAAATTGAAATAAAAAAGAGGTAGATAGGTTAAGGACAGAGATAGAGGGAGGACAAGCATCTGTGTCGGCTACTAAAGATGACAATTCTAAACAAAGTCAAAGATAGATTTTTAAATCAGAGTTGCCCCCCTCTTCTAGGAATAGTCACTAGCAGAAATTGCATGATCATCCTCAGTGTAGTGTCCTCTTAAAAGGGTAGATAATATATACCGAGCTGTGTTGTACCTCTGTATGCACCTTTAGGGTATGCTTAGTTCTGCCTACATAGTATTTGCCACATGGGCATGAAAATACTATAAATATTGCCTTTGTGGTGCAAAAATAACCCCCTTAATAGACATTTTCTTACCTGAATGGTGGTGTTTAAAATCAGTAAATTTAAAAGCATTGTTGCATTGCGCACAAGTGCCACATTTGTAATTCCCATCTGGGATCAGAAATACATTATTGATCCCCAAGGGGAAATTGTGATTCGTTGCAGTCACTCCAATGTAAAGAACAGAAAATTATAAGAGGTAAGAATACGAGCATGAAATGGAAGTATTTAAATATACAGTATTAAATTCAATAAAATTGAAATAAGAATGTGAATTATGCCACAATGTTACATGAGTCTGTAAGTGTGTAAAAAAAAATATACAAATATGTGCATTGTGCTACATTACACTGTGTAAACATTAGTAATTTTAGTAATACAAAATACTATAAATGCATTGTGCTATAATGGTTACTGCAATATATATATACATCAGTAGCTCTCTGTGGCAGGCTGTGAGAAAATTATTTGAGTGGAATCACTGAAAACATTACATAAGCTAGGGTCAGATTTTAAAATGTTCCAGTGTCTACACAGCACAGCATGATTATTTGGTGATAACTAAAGAAACTTCTGTAGAACTTCATGGGGTGGAAACATAAGCAGTGTGTGACTGACACTGAAGCAATGAGAGATGTTAAAAGCCACCTTGAAATTGTCATTAAATGCCTACAGTAGTTATTTACAGAGTGAAATTGACCCAAAATTTTGAGGTGAGAATTTATTCTAAATTCACTCACACCTCAAATTATAACAGAACTGATGAAAGTCACACTGCGATATGTCTGGGAGTTTTATATTTAGAGCAACACTGCCTCACTGAGTCATGCTGCAGAGTTAGTAAACTGTAGCTGTGAAGGGTTTCAGGAGTTCACAGGCATCTTTAATGTCAGATAATCGCATTGCCACTTCAGTGCCAAAACATGTCAGCAATCACAATACAAACTTGAGATATAATACATATCGGTATTACTTTAGAGAGAGATTAACTCAAACCCAGATGTGACCTCAGCCCTCACTCCAAACCTATGTGTGTGTGTACTTCCATTCATACAATATGCGTGTGTAATGTCAATCCGCTCTAGTCATCCTACACTTATCCTTCATCCTCTCTGCCCAGATTTAACTGTCGAACAGCACCCTCCCACCCTCCACACTTTCTAAACCCCAGCACTTAGCCAACCTCCTGGATCACAGACACAATATTTTATCTTTCCAAAATGCCTGGGACGTTTTTCCCCCTCACTGTCTCTAGCTTGCTTAACATTGCCAAACGGAGCCAAATTGAACCAACTTAAAAGAACGCGTGAGATCTTTTGAAGAGAAGCATGACATAAACATAGCTGAGGATGAGAGAGAAGTGGAGGGGTGTACATGCTCCCCCTCTTCCTTCGCTTGTCCTATCCCCACATGTGCATAATTCTGTCTCAGAGGAAGCTCTGCTGCTCTTAGATGTTGTGATTTGCATGGATTTGAAGAAGAGATGGGGTGGATTTCCAGGACACTCATGACTGAATGTGACCATAGAGGCATGCTGGATTAAAAAAGGCTGGGTCTTTGATAAAGGAGATGAAGGAGAGCGAGGGAAAATGAGAAGAAAGGTGATTAGAGGCCAAGGGCTGACAGTGGCTGTAAAGATAGCACATTTCTGAAGAGTGATTTACAACTTGGGTGTCTCAGGATGCAGAGATGTGGGGAATGATATTGTTCAGAGAGAGTGATATGTGGAAGTATAAATCAAAATGATGTATATTGTTGAATACAAAGCGGATGAGTTAGTTTGGTGGATGTGGATGTACAAGAAATTAGGGGCAAGTGTGGTTTATAAAATGCCATGATTATCCATCATTAGAGCTGCAATCATCATTCAACAGGTCCGCTAACAGTCCTCAGCTCAGATAAACAGCCACATCCCATGCACAGCTCTCACACACATAATGCTGGGTATCATTTGAAAAAAAATTCAATACCAGCAGCAGCAGCATGTTTAATTCCAAAAATATTCATTTTTTAAGGAAAAACGGAGAATGTATGTTTTTTTATTTAACATTTGCAAAATATTTTAAAGTTGTCATTGATGTGTTTAAAAAAATAGCCGGTTCTTGAAAAAGATGCCTATTCCCTTGTCCAGAGTTAGATGAGGAGATCGATGCCACTCTCTGCTAAAAGCTTGCCTGCAGATGGTTACCTTAGTTCAGCAGCAGCACTGGAAACAGGGGGATACAGTTAGCCTGGCTCTGTCTAAAGGTAACAAAACAGTCTGCCCTCCCTAAAGCCACAACTTATATTCAGGGGTGCCGCCAGGGATTTTGGGCCCCATGACCAAAATCTGATAGCATACTGCAAACCCTCTTCTTCAGCTGGGAGCAGGGCTGGATGACTGATAGTGGGAGGTATGAGGCTGCTGAGGTTAAGGTTGCATCTGTATTTTAGACTGGTACAGGGACAGGAACAACTGATTTAGTATGAATAGCTTGCTAAAAGTTTGCCTGTAGTGATTAAATGACAGCTTAAAGAGGAGTAAAATGTAAACACTTGAAATCTGCTGTGAAGTTATTAACTTTTAGGGGAGCAAACACAGTCTATTTCACTATGGACTTAACAGGTTCATTTCCACCACACATGGTGACCCACCTGTCTTTTTGAGGAATTTTTCTCCTCTGTTTCTTTTTCTTTTTGCTGCCTATATTTTTCCTTTGGAAGCTGTCACGTGAGGTTCACTTCCATCGATACTCCTCACTCTACTCTGCTAGCGATCTGTGCCAGGTTTGAGGGCAGGACTGAACCATGTAATGAAAACAGAGGGACAATACAGAGGCTCTCTGGATGTTGAGCTACTTCTTATTTTCTTTCTTTCTTTTTCTTACCTAAAACAAAAAAAGAAAAAAAGAAACTGTAAGTATAAGCTAGCACATTCTGACTAAAATCTTCCGTTAACGATAATAATTTTCTTTTGGGGGAAAAGAAAAATCTAATATTTTTGATGGCCCCAGTCAGTCAGGGGCCCCTAGAATTGTCCTAACCTTTCTCCCCCATGTGGTGCTTATACTTCAACTTTGGCTTTGGGCAGATGTAACAATCAAGATATCGATATCTTGATTGACAGAGGAAGGCCAGCTTTTTCACACCGTTCCCAGTCTTTGTACAAAGCTAAGCTACATGGCTTCTGGCTGTAGCTTGATTTTTACCATACAGTGTAATGGATCTCATCTCACCTTTGTCACAGCCCACTCACTAGAATAAAATGTTGGCATTGTTTCTGCCAACCATGGATATGTTTTATTTGTCTTTAGTTTATTTGTTTCATATGTGTAATTTCAACAATTCCAAAGTGATGTAGTTCAGATCACATGGGAGGGAGAAGGGGATGGCGTGACACCTCGGCAATATGGCTTCCAAGCGTCAGACAGCAACAGACCTTTGTCTGAGACCAATGAAAGCATGTCTTTTAACAAGAGTTCAGGACATCTCCAGGCGTGTTTGTAGCAACAAAAGCAAGCATTTTTTAATAAGAGTTCAAGATATTTCCAGGCATGTTTGTAGCTACAAAAGTGGGTATTTGTAGCAAGAGTTCAGGACATTTTCAGGTGTATTTGTTCTGACAAAAGTGGGTATTCTTTTAATGAGAATTTGAGATATTTCCCGGCGTGTTTGTCGCAACAAAAGCAAGTATTTTTTAACAAGAGTTTATTGAAAATGTTTTTTTTTTTTGATTTTTTACAAGCGCTCAGGACATTTTCTGGCATGTTCGTCAGCCACAACATGATTTTCCTAACCCTAACTATGTGGTCGCTCTACCTAAATCTAACCACCTGTTAACCACAGTGTGATTAAAAACTGAAACTTAAAAAAATGCACAGTTTCAACATATCTTCTACATATAAGACACACACATAGAACTGATGGTTTGCAGAAATGAAGAACATTTATGCTGGTGATTGGGTTGACAAGAAAGCAAAAAACAAAGCAAAAAACGAAACCATAATACTTACATTTAGATTTGATCCTAAGCACAGAAAAGTGTTGAAATTCACATAAAAATTCATGAACACGCGCAAATCTGCTTTGTACCTAAGAGACACATATAAAAAACATGCAAAGCTCAAAGACAGAAGAAGAAGAAGAAGCTGGAAACAGAAGTTCAATTTAATTAAAGTGTAGCCTTTTGATACCTCAGTGTGAAGTCTTTGAATCACTTATTCCTTTCAAAGAGAGAGGTTCTTGCCTTCAAGAGTTAGCGGTGAGTGTTGAATAGCCTCATGACCAAAGTTGAACTGATTTATAATCGCATTGTCAGAACAGGGCACACGATGTATCAGGGCTTCATCTATGAACTATTATACCTGTGCACTGTACAAATGCCTGTATTCTGCCTGACTTTTGAATCGGTGTTTATCACAGAGAAGAGATCAAGGTACGACCTTGATAAGGTGTGAGAGGGGCATGTATAAAACCTAATTGGCAGGGAACAAAAAAGAAGTGACATATTCAGTATTAATCATATTCGAAGAATATGTTTGCTGCTTTCGGTCCGTTTCTCTTTTTTTTTCTCTTGGAGTCTCTGACTCAATCCCCTCTGATTCTTTTTTAGCCTCACTCCTTCCACCGCTAAAACTCCTCTCGTCAGCTCCCTTCCACCCCACCCCCCCACCCCCCTCGTCCCACTCCTCCGGCCCCCTCTATTCAGTTTCAGTCTTGGTGGCCTCCCCAGAGTGTGGTGTGTCTAACCAAGCTGTCCGTGGCTGTCTGTCAGTCACACATCAACTCTCAGCCTTGGGGGAGAAACAGAGCAGGGTGGAGGAAAGAGGAAGACCATGCTCGCTGCGGGATGGACGTCTGAGTGGCATGCACACATTTCCACTCACATATATTGATCTATACATGGATATATGCACTGCAAGTCTGGTCTGTGTGTGCACGTTGTTTTCAAACTGGACTTTGAAAGGAAAAAAACAAAACTGACCACTTCTTTTACTAATCTGTTTGCTCTTCCCTAAACCACCTCTCTCACCTCTATTTCATTTTATTTTTCCTGTCGGCTCGCTCTCACATTTTATTGAGCCCCTGCTCTCTGTATCGTCATCCCCCCTGCCTCTCTGTTCAAATGACAGGCTCCCCTCTTAGCCCCTGTCACCATGGCTGCCATCTTGGCAGCAAGTGATAGTGCGAAAACTGTGTGGGAGTTCTCTGTGGTGCTGAGGATGTTTCAGGCTATTTTTCCTCTCCACCGGCTGAGGGCTTATAGATCTGGATTATGAATGTAAATATCAAATTAAGTGTCTAGGAAATGCTTGAGCTGTCCTAACTTGACCCTGAATGCCGCAATCTTCATCCTGAATAAGGGAGAAATTAAAGAACAGGGAAAATTCTGATGGAAACTAGACTTTTTCTGAAGATTTACTTAAATGAATTTTCAGAGCCGGTCACTAGCTTTCTCCCTCACCTGCCTTTAGGATCCACATTATCTTTTAACCCATGGTAAGGTGAAGAGGGGGATGAAAGGGAAGCCTGGTATATCTATCATTACCCGGCCCCCTGCCTGCACAATCTCCTTTAGAAGGACCGCCCACAGTGACACACTCAAATTATTCATGGGAATTGCAGACCACCTAGCACCTAGCAGGAATATCACTCATCCATCCTCAGATACATGGACACTTTAATTTGATAGTGTGAAATTGGAGCGCCTCTGAGGAACCTCCCCAAAATCCTATTTCCTCTTTCTTCACTGTCACAGGTACCTGTATGTCTTTGCAGTCCGAGAAAAGTTATAATTTGCTTTTTTTAGGATATTCACAGTACTATGATCTCTCTGTCTCTTACTCTTTACTCATCCCCCCCCCCCCCAACAAAACTTTTATTACACCGCGGCAAAGTCTTTCAATAAACCTACTCTGGTGCATGTACGTTGTCTCTTAATAGTATTCCATCTCACGATTTTTTTTTTCTTTCCTACCTTTGTTGCTAAATTACAACAATGGAAGCAGAGAGCTGGTGGCGTCTGATATGAGTCGTGAGATTCTTACATTCACTGTACTTAATTACACAATAAGAATAGCTCAATTAGCCCGTGCTTTTTTTTTTCTTTTAACAGAACACAACCCTTATGTAGCGGTTTCT
>JAPZEB010000026.1:8695721-8720642 GCA_029783705.1 Chaetodon striatus
ATACAAGGCAGGATGGATCCATGCTTTCATGTTGTTTATGCCAAATTCTGACCCTACCATCTGAATGTTGCAGCAGACATGGAGACTCATCAGACCCAGCAATGTTTTTCCAATCTTCTATTTACATCTAACAAATTTTGGTGAGCCCGTGTGAATTGTCTCCTCAGTTTCCTGTTCGTAGCTGACCAACTGACCTTGGTTGTAACCAGTGATTATTTGAATAACTGTTGTCTTTCTATTATCTTGAACCAGTCTGGCCATTCTCCTATGACCTCCGGCATCAACAAGGCATTTTCGCCCAGAAAACAGCCGCTCACTGTTATTGAACAGGTGTACTAGTGTATTTGTCCCCCTACCCCACCCAATTGACATGTGACACACTATTATTCTCTCGGGGGTGTAACACTTTAAAATCAAAAGACACATTTCACACATATCCGTGTACACTGCTAGGTTGCTCTTTACAGTGGTAGCAGGATCGCCAATGTAGCCCCAACAAAAGAGAAAAAAGACAAAAGCCAAAAAAAGCCAGTCTTGGCTCATAATTATCAGTTTCAAACATAAGTAATCCAGGTGTTTGTTGTCTGTACAGTGAATGCAAGTGGCCAAAGCCAGATGACAAAGGTGTTTTATGTGTTCGTGGCTTGGTTCACCACTTTTGTTTAGACCATTGGTTCCCAATTGGTGGATTGTGGTCCAAAAGTCTGAATGGACTGCGAGTGACTTGCAAACATGTCAAGTATGTAAAAAACACTCTTTATTTTTAAGTACAATGAATTTCTGGCACAGAGCTTTTATTTTGAAGTGCTGTTTCCTGCTGTAGATTGAATGACTAACACATAATTACTTGACAAAAACAGCAAACTAGCTTGACAATATGGCTGAATGCAAATATGAATATATGAACGGTGTGGACCTTGAACTCATGACTTAGCAGAAATCTGGACCGCAAGGCTGGACTAGTTTTTAGATATTCATGGTCTCCAGAGGGTGAATCCTGATGACTTGGGTGATCTCCTGACTTTCTGCAGTGGAATCACCAGCTGGTCAGCATTTTCAATTATCATGCAAAATATCTCAACAACCACCAGGTGTATTGGCAAAAAATTTGGTCACAGTCCAGCAATACAATACATTGCATTTTGTGCTAATTAGCACATGATGCTTTATCATTTGCTTATTTCAGCTGCATAGTTAAAATCTTATAACATTTTGTAATTTTTTTGCAGCCATAAACGTACACATATATATGGGAAGTAAAAGCCATTTAGCAGTCTAGATTATTTCCAACATGTTCAGATGCAGGCCTGGCCCACTTCCATAAATCCAGGTACAGAGACAAAAACATATTTTTTTGGAAAAATAGATACAGATTGTAGCTTTGTGTTAAGCCCATCCCTACCACAGATATTCCAAATGAATACTTTATTATCATGCTCAAGTTCAAATCTAAAATATTTATCATAAACTAAACATGTTGATGGATTTATAAAATACTTTGATATATAAAGAGAGTGACATACTCTTATTTTGAATACAGTTTATGCTCTTTTCCTTTCACTCCCTCTCTCTATCTCTCACTCTTTCTGTCTGTCTCTCCCCGAAAAAGACGATTGGTATTCCTCCTTACCTCCTCACCAACAGCAAACATCACTCTCATCAAAGGCTCTCGTCTTTGATCAGGTCTTCAAAGAAGCGTGTCATCAAAGTCTATCAGGTTAGATATGAACTGGGAGAGGAGAGAGAGGAGGAGAGAGTACAGCTTACGCCTCTGGGTTACGGCACAAATGCATGCAGTAACGGGTCACTAATTACTAATTACTACCATGGTGCACAGCAACGCAGGAGCTGCTGTTAGACGTACAGAAGACGCAATGAATTGAATGGGTGATGATAGCAGCAAAGAGCAGAGAGCTGCCTTCTCTGTTGGGCGACATCAACACAAACGGTCCTGTTGGCATGACATCTGTAACATGCCCTAACATTACATATCACGACACACACTCCAGATATTGTATCAAGCGTGAGGAAGGAAAGGGGGAGGTTTTGGTTGGAGAATAATAGAGGACAGAGAAGAGAAATTATCTCCATAGATAAATGCCTGTATCACTAAGTGACGCCCTCCCCGACTTTGCTCGCTTTAAAAGAGACAAATTCTCATGTAATGTATCCATAGTAGCACATTGCATTACTCCTGTTCCCCAGTGCTGAAATATGAGTGCTATGTCACCTAAGGCTGCCAAGCTAACCGTTTGCTTAATATAGGAGGGAGCGACACAGCAAAAGAGAGAGAAAGGGAGCACTAAATGGCCTGATGGAAAGAGAGAGAAAGAGCGATAGAGGCTCCCGAGGAATAGTGCCATCTGCATGTGAATGAGTCTCACCCGGGGAGATCTCTTTTGGAGAAATTAATGATCTCAGGAAAGCAGAACAGAGACTGTGTGCTCCGTGGAAAAAGGAACGACTCTCCCGTCAACCTGGTCTCTTTCTCCTTCGCTCTTTGTACTCAGCCAGATATTAAACGTCCCTTGGCCTCCTCTGGCAATCCTATGCATATCCGCCTGTTTAAATATCATTATTTCAGGGGGACCAGGAGGCATTTGGTGAAAGGGCCATAATCAGAGAACAAGAAAGAGGGATTATATTAAAAGAGGGGAGTGAGTTGGAGATGGGGAGCAAGTAAGGAAATAAATAAATAAAAGGAAAGAGTGAAGCTGGTCTCAAAAGCACTGAAATCAAGCTGAGGGCTCTGTACCTGGGCGGTAGGATGTGAGAGTTAAAAGAGCAGGAACAGGCTAATAAAGGATAATCAGCCCTGCTTTGTGGAGACCTCTATTTCTTACTCCGTCCCTCATTACTTCCTTTGTAGACATGTCAATGTACAGCATGGCGAAGCTATGAAAGTAAGAATAGTGCCTCTGCGGTAGGCACCTTTCTTTGCGCTTTTCTCACATGGACGTTCAGGACACCTTAGTGTAGAAAATGCCATTTCTAATGGCAAATGCCATTAGACTTGCTATGTTTGAAAAGAAGTGTGAGTTTTGCAAGTTTCACTTTGAAATTTAATTTAAAGAAAAACTTTGACAAGACTTTATTTTAAAGGTGCAATGTGTTATTATGGAGAAAGACAGTAGATTGCCCAGTCAAGGCAACCTTTAGCGCATCTATGTAATGCACAGCTGAAACACATTGTACTGCATGGTTAATGTTGTGAGGTAGTCGTGGTTAGGTTTATGCAACAAAACTACATGTTTAGGTTTGGAAATGTCAGTGCTTGACCATATGTAAATGTAGTAGCGTTACATTAAAACAGCACTGACTCTTGTTTCACCTGTGTCACAAACTGTTGTCCCCTACACAGTCTTTCTTGCTATTTATACTCAGTTGATGTCAGCAGACGGGTTTACACTAGAGTCAGTTGAAAGCTCAGTGCGTCTAATACAAATGCTAATGTGTGCCTTTGGCATCAATATCACATGCTAAGGGGCGTGACAAATGGCAATAGTTGACAACCTGGGCGTGAGAACTGGCTTATTGGTATTTGATGACCTGGGAATGAGACAACAGTAATCAACAATCAACTACCTTTTGCTGGAATTGCACACTGAACTTTTAACCAACATTTAAACTGTCAACCCTGTAACAGATTATGATGTGGCTGTAAGCAGATAGGACTAAGCACTGTAATGAGTACAAAACATTTATATCACATGTGAAAATTCCACATATACACATAGCTCAAATCATATATAATGATATGTGCTTGATATTAATTAAAGATGTGCAGTGTAAATATATCTAACAATAAGTTATATTTGTTGATGTATATATTGAAATTGCCCTTTTGTTTGCTTGTGACACCATTTTAAGTGTGTTATAAGCATTTATTACATGTTTATAAGTGCTAAATAGTGGAGCTTAAAGGTCCAATGTAAAGGAGCATGTAGCATGTAGTGGAGAATTTGCAGAACTGAAACTTTTTGTGTGCCAAACTTATAGGAAAACTACGATTTCTCCCAATAGATGCTCCTAAATCCTACACACTGGACCTTTAAATTGAAGTGTTACCATAACTATATACTATAAACCATACGTTTAAACTGTACTTTACAGCTATGCTGTGTGAAATGTGGTTGACTGTATAGCCTTAGTCTACTTGAAGACTGTACAGTCTTCATGTATGTTCTTTCAATAACCCTACCATTCAATTTAGTCTTTGATTTCTTGTAAGTCCCTTTATTACACCAGTAGTTTTGTATGGAATTGCTCCCAGCCTTGGCTAACTGGCTGAGGCAGCCTGCCTGACAGTAGCTCTTACAGTTTAGCGCTCACATTTGGCTGTTTACAAAGTCTAATAAGCGTGTCCCTGAGGCAGGCGATGCAGCTGCAGAGGAGGAGATTGCATTTTAGCTCCATTGTGAAGCTTGTGGTCCCCTCATCAGATCTGACAGGCAGTATGACAAGTCCTATCTGCCAGCTAGCTGATAAGTGCAGCTCGAGCTGCGCTTAGGTCTGCCTCAATCCAATCATGCCGGTGAATGGCGTTCACGCGCTGCAGCCGGGCAGGACTATCCTGGCTCAGTCGCTAATGCTGTAACACGCTAAGCCACGGGTGGAAAGCTAGCCATGCAGAATTGTAGGGTATTGCGTTAGATATGCTGCATCGGCTCGAGTTGTGCTGTTGATTTGAGTTAGTATTTGATTTATCTAATAGTGCCTGCAATACAGCACTTGGAGCGCAGGAGGAGGGATTTATCTTGTATATCTTGTGTGTTTTCTATACATATAGATTGTTTGATAAAGAAAATGTTACAGAGTAGCCATCTGAATTCACACATTTTTTTCTGCTTTATTTTTAATCATTGAACAGTCTCAAACATAAGATCAGCATTTTTATCATTGTAAAAAGTTTTAGTATCAATGACCTGTAGAGAAAATACTGAACTTTCATTAGTTTGTTTGGCTTTAATACAAAAATGCACTCTTTAAGAGACAAAAGTACACTCCACATGTCCTGATTTCATGCAACTACCTTGACTGAACTGCAGTTATCAAACCGCCTCTGATCCAATAGAAACTTCAAAGTGACTGCAGTTTTCCTGCACTTGTAGATCAGTCTGACTCCTTCATGCTAGACAGTAACACAAATCCAATTGTAGCCTGCATACAAATATTTTCACTTTTAAGTTCTGTGCATATATCTGAAGCATGGCCGCAGTGTAAAAATAGAATTTCAACATTTTGGTGACATTATGTTGTTTTTTTTTTCATTGATGTGGTCTCCATTTGAAGCATACATTGATAAAGCACTCAGTTCATGTATGTGTCTCTATGTATGTAAATATGATGCAAGTCTGGCACAGTAATCCTCAGTCAGTCATGCTGACAATACGGCTTCATGCAGAACCAAGCCAAGACCAATTAACAAGGCCTGTTACCATCTTCTGTTGAAAGGAGCCACATACTGGGCTTTCATTTGGGACTATAACAGCAGAGATGTAATGTGCACTGACAAATGGTGTTGTCGACTTCCCCTCTGTTTTGGAAAGACAGGGAGGTGACGGAAAAAAGAACTGGCAAATTCTACTGTGGCATTAGTTTTCGCATTTCCCTCTGAATCTACTCGCACATTGTAGTTACATGAGCCAGACTTCTCCCAAAGAGCTTTTTGAAAATTGACGATCAATGTGGAAATCTTTTTTCAGCAACAATTTCGTACACAACTTTTTTCAGCCCTTTCTGTTGCTTTTAACTGTTTCACATCTTCATCAACAGATAGTGTTTGTTATCGTGGAGATAGAGGTGGACATGCAAGCCCAGTAGCTGTAATGATGTCATCTGTGGGTCTGTAGGTCAGTTTTGGCCTGGCAGTCTAGGTGGCTGCTATGACTATAGGAAGATCAACCACTGTTGAAAACTGAGCAAGAAAAGTCTCTGTAACCCATTCTTCCATTCATTCTTTTTCTGTAACCGCTTATCCTGTCGGTTGTCGCGAGGGGGCTGGAGCCTATCCCAGCTGACATTGGGTGAGAGGCGGGGTACACCCTGGACAGGATGCCAGACTATCACAGGACTGACACATAGAGACAGACAACCATTCACACTCACATTCACACCTACGGGCAATTTAAAGTCACCAGTTAACCTAACCTGCATGCCTTTGGACTGTGGGAGGAAGCCAGAGCACACGGAGAAAACCCACACTAACACAGGGAGAACATGCAGACTCCGCACAGATGGGGTTCGAACCACCCCACCCTGGATTCGAACCAGGAGAGGATCGCTTGCTGTAAGGCAGCAGTGCTAACCACTGTACCACTGTGCTGCCACTTTAAGGGTATGTCAAGGTCAAAATAAATTTTCACATTTGAATAGAATATTAGGTTATTTTTGCACCTATCAACCAGAATCTCAGAAACAAAAAAAGTATTTTAATTAGTTTTAATGTAGGATCGCTGCACCAACTTCCTAAATGGCTCCCTGTCTGACAGTAATATAATTTATTAATAATTTACACATTATTTGTTCATAATTACTTGTAATGACTTTTGATGATGATATGAGCCATTTGGTTCAACAAATAATTGATGTAAACACGAATACATGATATTTTGTTTATAATCATTCATAATGCATGGTTTGCTGATGACAGGATTTGTGATACCAACAAAGAATATATCTGTTATTTATATAAATGATGTATTAATCATTGACTAACAGCTTATGGATGACTAATTGGTATAATAAAATGTCAACACAAAATATCTAAATGTCATCTAAACATCTGTTTGGATGCTCATGTGACAAGAATCTTAAAACGTTAAAATAGTGATCTTGAATGAGACGAGACAAATAAAAATAGTCTGTATTTATAGAAATAGCTGAATATGTTTTATTTTTTCTTTGTGAAAGCTTATGGTCAGTTGGAAAATTGTAACAGTGAAGGCAGTGGGCTTGTGTTCTGTGTGGTTTGGCAGCCAATCATTCATATGCCTCCTCAGAGTTTAGCAGTTTAACACCAAGCCTGTTAAAATGCCCCAGCAGCTGTCAATCTGGCTGCTATCCTGGCCTTGTTAGAACCCAGATAGTGAGAAGGGAGGATTGCAGCCTCTGATACATAACATACCCCCTGTATACTGACAAGCAGACAGCGTACGATGCATTGCAGTTAGAATAACAACACCCTAATGAGAAGCATGCTGCATAGCACGTGCATCACTGTGAAGGCAGATTGACAAACAAGCGAAGCAGTCAATTGGTCAAAGGGTTAAGTGCGGATAAATGAAGAAGGCCATGGAGAGATTACTTAGTATTCATGTCAGGGAGGCTGAAACACAGGAGACTTGGAGGGAAATACTCTTGGCTTTCGGCGGGAGCTTGCTGCAGGCTTTCTAATAAAGAGTGGAGCCTATGGAACCCTCCCAGGTCAAAATGCCATGTGGATCAATCAAAGGCACACAGACCATGCTCCCCCTGGCAAGTCCACAGGTGGTACAAACTAGGAAACACAGTGCAGAAGTCAGAATTGCAGAGCTGAGGACTCCCTACAAATTCCCTTTAATCCTTGCCCTGGCCAGGCTAACAGCAGTGTCTGTGCTTGAAGGGCAGAGTGGACACTCTTCTGACAGGGGTCAAGCTTCCTGCCGCCTGCCCTCAGAGCGTTCACATGAAAAGGGCCCTTTGCAGAGGTGGGGGGGGGGGGGTTTCCTCACCTTAATATCCTCTTCACAGCTGGGTCACAGAAACCTTACTGCTGTTGTCTTCATGGAACTCAACTTCTGAGTGAAGTTAAAGTATCACAAGCGTGTTTGCAAGTTTTAACCCCTTCTGTGAGTGGGTGACTCAGTGGTTATGTTTCATTTCAACTTTGCTAATTTAAACCTCATCACCTTTAAAAAGATAAACTCCTTTATATTTGTATTATTGTATATCCTAAAAGGTAGTGTTACTCAACTTGCTTTGCCCAGTAGTCACTTTTGCAAAATGGCAGGATGGCAGGGGACAGTTAATAAACAAATATTTTTCGTTGTCAGTGTTTGCTGTCCTCACTCATCTTTACCAAGAGGCAAATTCAGTCACAACAGCCCCACACAGGTCGAGTGTACACAGGGGTGTTTTCTAGGATCTGAGGACACTGGGGGCTTAGCCTGGACTTCTGTTGGGGGTCAAGGGGATCCTCAACACGTTCTCATCCCAAGCCATCACATATTGCCTGTCTACAAACATCTGCTGTTGATGTTCCTTGACGCCGTGATATGGATGGGTTTAGGGGAAGAAAAGCATGTGGTAAGTTTTAGACAAAAACATCTTGGTTTGGCATTTGGGAAGCAAACACCGGGCTCCTGGGTGAAAGTCCAAAGTTTGTGTGACACCACTCCTCCCACCCCACCACCTTCCAGCTCCTTATATTACATCATTACCTGCAGCCTTTCAACCTGACGCCGTCCAGTGGCATATCGTACCGTTGCGACAGGTGCCATCCAGCCAACCAGCAGCATATCATAACAACATGAAAAAATATGTCCATCTGCGTTACATACTGATGCCGCCCTGCAGCGTATCATATGCAAAAGGTGGCTTTTGGTGTCAGATGTCTGACCCCAGTTAAGAGCTCTGCTTTAGGTGGTGCATCTTTTGCTCAGTGATTCAGTACTGACAAAAACTGATCATGATGTGCAAAACAAAGACTACGTGTCATCATGTATCTGTTTGCTGATGAGCAATGTGAATGCAATGTGCTCAAAGTCAAAAGGTCAACAACTGTTAAGTGTAAGCTAAACACAGAATTAAGATTTGAGAGTTCAAGAGAGTTACCGACATTTAAATCAGCTCTGTGGCAGCAAGTGTGGCCATCACACTCTTGAAAATAATTTTTGCAGTTCTTAAGGTTCATACTGGGAATTAGCAGAGAGAGGGTTCATTATCTGGACATGTGGGCGATGCAGTGACACCACTGACACTCGGTCCACCACTATTAGGACTGACCTTTCCCATTAATGGCACTATTACCTGTGCTTCTTCTCATGTTAGTCTCATGCTTTGGTGTCCAGAGGCTTAACAACGGCAGAGCATTACAGAAATAATTAAGAATATTTATCATTACTATCCATTTTCATTGTATGTGACATTTTGTTTTGAGCATGCAGTTCATCAGTATGTTAAAGGTAACTATTGTTTAGAGGTCTATCCTTACCTTGTCCTTATGTCCCAAGACCTGCACCCTTTTGTAAAATAATTAAGCCCCTAGTTACAGTTACAGACATAGCTATTTTTTGGCATTTCTTGTTCCCTTCCAGACTCCTCTCATGCACTTTTTGTACATTTTTCTGCATTAAGTAGAGCACCAAAATTTGTGTATATCCCATGTAATGATGAGACAGTAATTAGTGCCATGAACCCATGAATTTTGGAAGGCTGCAATCTCGTGACCAATGCTGTGGCAGGAGTAAACAAAGAGAAGGCAGTCCCGAGCAGTCTATGTCCCAAAACACAAAAATGTCCTCTGGGACTTTTGACCTCTGACCAGTGTTTGGAACCATGTGAAATTAGAGTGAACTTTGAGTCATTCTTAGGTACGTAGGTTACTTGCCCTAACCTAACCTCTGTAACTATGTTAATCATGTAGCTTTATGTTAAGGATGCATCATCATTGTAGGTGCACTAGTTGGTAGGATATCACACAAACTGTTATATGAGGATATGCTACCTCTAAGTCATGGATCCAGAGGGTAGCCCACTTAACATATGTTTAGCACAAAGTATTGTATACCAACAGAGACAAAACAGTATGTGAAGGGGTGGTGCCATATTAAAACTCACTGGAATGTCCAGTCAAGCCAAAGTAGAAATATTATATCAGCTGACCTCTCCAATGTAAGGATTATCTTATGTGGGCCTCAATTCCCAGAATAATATATTTTGTCTTTAGATTGACTGATTCACCTTTCCCTTAAAGGATAACTTTGGTATTTTTCAGCCTGGACCCTATTTTCTCATGTATATTGGTCAAAGAGACTGATGTGAATAGCAGTTTTTAAATTGGCCCAGTATTAAGTGAGACGGTAACCAACAGCTGTTAAGCATATGGGGCAACTGAACACAATCACTGTACCTCCATTATGAGTGGTTATTTTTGTCACAAAGCAGCTCAGATTGTTATGAGTGTCTCTTTACCTTTTACTTGATCCGGCCTATTTGTTATTGTGGAAGTCTCCTCTGAAAGATGTCACTTCATCAAAAGATGTCACGTCTTGCAGGAGGACAACAGTGGATCCCAACACTCCTGTTCATACAGTGTGCATGCAAAACCATCGGGTCTGAAATGACTACTTTGACCGGGATGACTTCTGCCGGTCAAAGAGGAGAAGAAATCCAAAGCTAATTTTCCTAAAGAAAAATGCTGCAGGCAGAGTGGAGGTAAGCTAATGCTATCAGCTAAAGTTATGGTGACCTTGCATGACATTACAAATGAAAGCATGGCATGATAACGGCCAAAAAAGAAAAAAAAAAATCAATAAATAAACGATAGGTGCAAAATATGAAATGATTCAGCACTGATATATATATTGATTCCCCATTTTCAGCTGTTGACATTTATAATAATAAATCAAGTGATATCAAGCTGACATTATCAGTGCCACAGTGTGTGTGGAAAAATATATTTATGCATCAATAATATACAACCTATAATATATTTTTATCATATTTCATTCCTTCTTTCGCCCTCCCTTTATATCAAGGACATACCTATAAGATAGTCACGTTAGTTACTGTAAGAGAATGTTTTTTTTTTTCTGATGAAATAAGGTAAGATCATTATTTGTTATTCTCAAAGCAGGAAAATTTGCAGTGTTAAAGCAACATCCGGGGTAGTGCAATGCTGCTGTCTCACTAAATACAGACCAGTTTCAAAAATTATTGTCACATCAGTCTCTTTGACCAATATACAGTACATGGGTAAATAAGGTCCACGTTGAATAATGCCAAAGTTATCCTTTGAGACTTGCAAGTGGACTGAAGAACATATTATGTATGTTCATCTGTGTTGCTCTAGCAGAAGCAAAATTGTTTTTCATCTATATTTAGACATACACATTAGCGTAACCTTATTTTTTATTACATTTTCAGTTCTCCTTTAATTTTATCCCTATTAACTATGTTTTTCTTGGCTCTTATATAGGGCAATTTTGCTATGCTGTCGGAGAACAAAGTGCTGCTGATTGCATTCTTTTTCAAGCACAAATAAATGAGTATATCTAAGATCTAGTGTATAGATGTGTTTTTTTCCCTTTGCACTATTGTACATGGTAATCTATTTATGTTGCTTTGTTTTATTACAGCCCCTTCTAATGTGCTATTTTGACACAGGGCTTATTGGACACTTATCAAGACTGCACACATAATTTACTTTTAATCACCATGGAGTTGTGGAGTTGCGCGTGAATGCTCCTCGAGGGTTATTCATGCGAGCCTGAAAAACAAGCTGGTCATTTATTTATTTCTCACTAATCTGTCAGTAATGTTAAGCTTGTGCTTAAAAATCAAAGAAATAGGACGTTCTTTGATAAAATATTGATATTAACCACACAAACACGCTGGCTGTCTGTATATTTACACTTATATAAAGAACATATGGAACAAGCATTGAAACCTCTGATGCCCGAGGTAAAACTCACTGTTCAAGGTTTTGATGTCTGTTTTGGACAAAAAACATGAAAAAGTTATGATGTGCTTGACCGGAATTTGTTTTAACTAATCCCTGATCATCAAATATAAATGTCCATCCAGGAAAAAGGGAGCTTTCATTGTGACTCAAAGGTATGAAGAGGGCATGCAGAGAGGCCGTTTGAGGTTATTCAGTAAATAAAGTCATGCCGCATTACAGTTACCAGTAAGCATTAATATTTTATCATGGCTGCATTGTTACCCAAGACCTGTCAAAAGTCATGCTCTGTTTTCCCTACCGGTGTACATCACAGATGCTAAAATGATCAAATAAATAGGGGAAAACAAAATCCAGGGCACACTGTTGTTGAAGAATATTACATTTACAACCACGGGTGCATTTTGTTCTACTCGCACCAGAGGCCAATAGATGGTATACTGCAGCGTTTGGTGGTGAAATGTGACATTTACCTGTATGCTCAGAGGTCTACAGCAAAGTGAGTGGAAAACCTGGGTCTCCACAGAAAGTGTCAGCACTGCCACTGTTCTATTTGGTATGAGGAGACAATTCCTATTTTTCTCCACACCCCCTGATACTTCATTTCAGTCCTCCCTTCAACTCTATGCAGTGATTAAGTAAAAGCAATCAGATCCTCCTCAGTGCTGAGACATGTCAGGCAGATCAATAAAAATGATAAACTCGTAATGAACGCCACTCTTCATCCCCTCTAATTCCACCACTCCTGCCAGTGTGAAAGCCTCCGTGCACAATAATGCCATTTAATATTTATTTACACCCTGTGAAAATCAATAAATAGATTTTAAATAGAGCTGGAAGACACCCGTTTGCCCTTTATCACTCTTTTTAATGAAGGCTTTAGTCCCTTTGGAGATGGGAGGGGAATTTTTAAATGAAATGTAATGCACTTGAAGCATTTTGGGGTGAAAAGAGAGTGGATTGGACTAGCGTGAGTGTGTGTGTGTGCGCGTGAGAGTGAACACGTGCATGCAGCTTTAGCTGACACTGTTTGCGGCTACACAGAGAAGGAGAGAAAGTCTGAATCAGGGCTTTCAGTAATCAGTGTCACATTGTCAGGGAGGCTGCCTTTGACTAATGAGAGGTGCTGACAGCCTGGCTGCATACTCCCTTGGCTCTGCTGAGTGGGACGGATCTGTTTCAGGGCCTTTGTCAGGTTCATTCTCCCTCTGCTCCTCTCCCTCTCTCCCTCTGCCTCTCTCTGTCTCCTTCTTTTTTCTCCCTCCGAGTGTCAGGGAGAGCAATGACCAGTGGTCAGCCCCAAGGACACCTCCTGGCATTCCACATGGTGACAAATTGACCATGGGGGACAAGGTGCCTCAAAATTGCCTCAGAGATGAAGAGGTTTTGAATGTTCCTTTCTCCCCCCAGGACGGGAAACTGCAGATCTTGTCGGAATGGCAAAGACAGGAAAGAGAGGGGGAATGTCACAATGTCAGAAAATAAGCAAAATAGGAAGGGAAAGGTAGGCAGGGCCAATATCAGAGCTGAGTGTGTCTAGGATTGATAGAAGAGAGAAAATCCTGTATTGAACAAGTGAGATGACATAGTCACCCCTTCAGCATGTTGTGTATCAAAGGCCAAAGGATGAATCCCTCCATGACATTGTGTGTAGCTCAGCTAAAATGCAGTACAGATTACCTCTATGGGGTGTGGATTAATTTAAAATCACAAAACCACCAACTGGGTGCAATTTAAGCATTTCCTAAACACTGACATTTTCTGAGAATCCCAGATTCTGCAGGGTTACTCTGACCTTGGCAGCAAAATATATTTGAAGACAAATAGATGTCACCCTGTAAGCGATACTTTCTCCACCGCAGTCCTAGAGAGCTTCAAATCTGTGAGTATATGATAACAGAAAGATTGAACAGTGTCTTGAAAGAGATTCAGCGTTAGAGGGTCAAGTCGGATCAATACAGGTATTAACTGATCATTCTTGTTTACAGTCAAGTGGAACCCATCTAGGTGTTCCTGAAGCACATGGGATCGATGGAAATAAAGTTAGAGAGCCTTAAACATTCCTGGACTCCCCACCTGGAGATGTCACTCATGGAGGTGATTTGTTAGTGTACCATGTGGCCCACTTTTTAGGGTGTATTTCTGGCTATAA
Source organism: Chaetodon striatus (assembly GCA_029783705.1). Taxonomy (NCBI): domain Eukaryota; kingdom Metazoa; phylum Chordata; class Actinopteri; order Chaetodontiformes; family Chaetodontidae; genus Chaetodon; species Chaetodon striatus. Next base: position 8,709,536 of record JAPZEB010000026.1, read on the forward strand.
GGTCTGCCTCTGTTAGAAAATGCAGTTACCATCCACAGCACATTTGTCTACTTCCAGCGCTAATGCGACACACACACACACACACATTTGTTTGTGTGTATCCCTCTGTAAGAATTCCAACTTTTAAAACAGCCTCGACTCCAATCGACACCAATCAACATGCCACAAGCAAAGAGGGCAATACACACAGGTGCACTGTCAAGCCGTGTGTGTTCACATTACGGGGGCTTTTCTCACTCTTAGCTGGCTGTCTCCAGTCAGGCCTACCTTGGAGCTAATCAGGCCGTCTCAGTTCCTTAGATGCCCCCCCTGGGACAGCACAGCCACCAGCACACTTAATTGGTTCATTTGTTCCGTCATGTTTTGCTGAGCAGAGACAGAACGAGAGGAAATGCTACAGTGGAACCATTCTCCACGCTCGTCTCCAAGGATAAGAGAAAGTGACACATGAATGCTCTCCCAGATAGATAAATAGAAGAATGGAAGTTAGATAAAGTGTCTAATGAAAGGATGAAGGCAATTCATTTTCTAGCTGCAGAGTGAAGGTCCCGTTTGATTTTATGTATGTCCATCGACTGAGATAAGTTTAACATGGAGAATTGAAAAGTAGGAAAGATATACTCACTATGCCGGTGAGATTGCATCACTCTGTCTTTGTCTTTGATTGTGTTTGTCTTCCTTCACCACACCTGCAAATATAAATACGCATGCAGGCACACAGTGATTCCCAACCAGAAGCACTTGTACCTTAAGGTTACTTCTGCAGTTGCAAGCAAGTAAAAAAATATTATCGCTAATCTAATTTAAGAAAAATAGAAATTACGATTTCATTAAAAAATGTATCCACATTGGGGATGTAAGGCTTCTATACAATGGATGTATGACATCCTACTTAACATTCCAAATGTCACCCTTGCACCCTATTTCTCCTTTGGTTAGTGTTTGTTTTATTAATTGATTTATTTTTATTTTTGTTTGTTTTCATGCGGTATCTTTCTTGTCTGATTTTCTCTTGTTGAACGCACATTAAGTCTAAAGGGAAAATTTAAAGTCTAAAGGGCTATTTAGCCTGGTCTCACTCTCAGGGCATCAAAAACCAGTGGCCCTCTGCGTCACACGTGGACGCACAGAGAACCCTTTAGCATGTGTATGAGATGCTCCAGGTTTCCAATGTAAAACTATTTGCATCATTATTAGATGGTCAAAGCAATGGATGTAGTATAAAGACCAAGAAAGCCAGCTTAGAGTGGGTGGAGGCAGAGGTGGATGGGCCCAACAAGCACAGGACTTTGACCCAGGAGACAGGTCTTCAGCCAACGTTGAGTTATTTTCTTGCATTAGTTGTTAGCCAGCAGTAACATCAAAAGACACTCCAAGTGTTGGTAGTACAAATTTAAACCAGATCAAACATCAAATAACATCCAGTTTAACACTAATTTCACATTTGGAATATGACAGGTTCAGTGGGGTACTTGAGGCCATCCTCAACAGTGTTTATTTTGTTGACGGAAACTACGATGCTTGCATGACAAAAATAAGGAGATGACGGGCTAAGAATACATCTTGATTTTGCAAACTGAGATGAAATCTATGCTTCGTTTTCATTGACGAGACGTGAATAAAATGTTTGTGGTCAGCTATCAGACATTGAAAGCTTAGATTGGCTTTGCTTGTAAATATCTTCAAATGCCTCATGAGCAACAGGCTGGTGAACTCCAGTAAATAGTTTGCGCCAGGATGTTCCGCTAGCCCGTAAAAACACTCACACCGGAGCAGCGTCAGCCGTTGGTGTGAGTTGTGAGCTGTAATTCAGCAGTAGATAATCTGCTGTGTGTGTCCAAATTTGGATGGTGGAGCTGCTGAATGGATTTGTGGAGTTTGTTAGTTGGAGCAGTGGCTGTTAGCAGCTTTGCCTGTTAGCTGCTGAATGGCAGTGCAGCAAGCAGACACATACTTCACAGCTGATCCCCGCAGGACTCCACTCACTCCAGACTGTCTCAGAAAGGTTTATGGGTTGATGTTGTTTGACAGGCAGGTAGGAGGCTCAGTTATCACTGTAAGTTAACAGTCTGAACTCAGCACAGTTTTCTCTGACATAGATAAAAGTTGCAGATTAAGAAGAAATTCAGGCTTTAATTAAATTATTTCTCTGCCTCTTGAGATGGATAAGTCAGAGTTTACAATGAACCTGGGTACAAATTCTAGTGGTCTCAGATTAATTATTTGTTGTGTCAAAGTTTTTGACAGCATATATAGAGAGATGTTGAGCTTTTCAAATGATAAGTGTGTGCTCATAAATCATGTGTTAAACCTGTCAAAAACTACTAGTTTTGACAGTTTGTACGTGTTCAGAAATCATTTGTAAAAAGCATTTGTAGAAAAATTTGTCTAAATGAAATTTCTATACAACCTGTCACCTTTATTCTAATTTCTGATACATGAATTAGCCTCACTGAAAACATATTGACTAAAAATATTGATTGAAAAGTCATGAATTTTCATCAGCTAAAACCAGACTAAACTTATGAAGGATAAAAATGACTAAAATGTGACTAAAGCGAATACGCATTTTCATCTCAAGACCAAGACTAAAACTAAAATAGCTGTCAAAATTAATGCTGATCTGAAAGGGCTATGAGGGGTGTGTAAGACAAAACAGGTCGGGACTCACCGCTGTACAGTATATTTCCTCCTCCATTATAAATGTGTCTGTATATTCACCTCTGCCACTGTTTACTACAACCCTGCACACAAACAAACACACAAGCAAAAGACGCTAAAAATGTTTCACTTAAGGTGGCGGCGTACAGGAGGCCTACATGCGACACTTAACTGCAATATAACATAGTCACATAGAGAGCTTAGCTGACATAGTGCCTCTGCATGTGCTCCCCAAGCTTATCACCTCCATCTGATGAATGGGCTAGATTGGATTGGGAGGCAGGCATGGGGAGAGAAAGGGGTAAAGGGAAAGTAGAAAGAGGGGGGCAGCCAAGGCACCATGCAGCTTAATTCTCCCATGCCTGTTCCTGAGATTATCTGCCACGATTTTCCAACATAAAATAAAGATAGATAAATAAAACCCAGAACCATACTGAATGAATAACAATGAAAAACCATAAAGGCTTCTGGGCGTCTCCAAGTAATTTATTCACCATTTGCCGGAATACCTGGAGCGAGAACAATTCGGTGGAATTGAAAGATGAAAAAAGAAATAGAACATTATGTTGTAGTTGATGGGTATAAAATTACATCTGCCATTAACTCTAAGGATAATACTACCATGGTAATCAAATGATGCCTCATCAATATTGATGATTATGTGTTGGAGGGGAAAACAATGGCACCTGATTAGTGATAGTGGGGCATGATACTTAGAGCTTTATTTTTTGATATACAAACTGAGTGTTTTGCTTGAAATGACATCAGATCAGATTTGGCACCAGATTTGCAGTTCCCAAACTACAATATATTTTCTGCAAATGCCACCTGCTCACATCTGCACATAAATCTGTACAGTACTTGAAGTCTGTCACATGTAATGATGGTAATTTCAGGGCCACACACACGCGATGCCGATGAGTCTTTCCTGTTCAAAGGTTTATCAGAGGCAATCTGCAGTCCTCCTCTATAAAACATTTCAAATTTGCTTCACATTCAGTCCGCAGCAATCAGACAGATGGGCCCTAACTGAGATTACCTCAGGATCAACCTGTCAACCAGCTCTGTTCTGCTTGTTTCTTGATCTCTAATTCTAATCAGGTTCATTTGAGGAAAACTGCAGCATTAAACTCAAAAGACAAAAAAAAAAAGGTTTAAAAAATTGAGAGAGGAAACCACTTCTCCTCCTTTATCTTCTTCATGTGTCTTTCCTTGTCTTATCTGCACGAAACCGAATTCAAACCTGAAGTTTAGTACTGTCAGTGAGGAGATGACACACTGCACAGCACAGGGCTGCATAGCATGATGATAGCTAACACACTCACACAGTGACAGATGGATCAGTACTAACCAGCAGACACCATTAAACTGAACCTTGTGGTGTTGAGTGGAGTAGCTAGTGCAGCGAACAGGACACCTCCACCACTACTCATAGAGGAAAGCGCTGTCAGCCGGCTCTTTAATGACCACTTACAGCAGAGGGATGGGCAGAGTCCAGCTAGCACTCTCCCACCTCCAGCAGGAGTTATACGAAGACTGAGCCAGTCTTGGCTTGTTGCCCTGCCGTCACAGTCTCTGAGTCCGCTTTGCAAGTCCCACGTCTGGGCAGAAGGATGGTGAGGGCTGAGCCTGGTGTCTGGAGGCTGGGCAGGGTCTGGGGCAGCGCTGAGTTATACTCCAGGGGAGCTCTGGTAAATGGAGGCAGGTCGCCTGGACATCTGTTTCTTGTGAGCAGAAGATACTGGCAAAGAGAGAGAAATTAGTAAGAAGCAAGGGAGGTTGAAATACTATCTTGCATATAAGCTAGTAAATGGTTGCCTTACAGTAGCTTGCACGCAGACACACGGACCTCTTACTCACACATCTTTTTACAAACCGCTTTGGAATACAAACTACTTGATGCAAATTAGGGGCACTGAGTGCAGAGCCACACATTCTACATCAGCCCACCTTTAGCATCTTGCAACCAATCTGCGTCATGCTGACAGACCATATCTCTCTCTGTGCCCTCACTAAAACCAGGAGAATGTCACGGCGCTCACATTACACTCACAAAGATGGATGCTGCAGCAGCAACATTGCACGGGCTGCAGCTCAATGACTTTGCTAACCTTTTACACCAAACCAGGCCTGCAGCTAGTCGACACAATGCTTATCTTAGCAAATATTGTAGAGCAGATAACTAGGGGCTCTCAAAACCTATTTGTACACATATACTCCAAGGACTTTCAATCTGTCAGAAGCACTCTACATTTACAGTATAGACTGCAGCCTCTGCATGAAGTGTTTTGTTTTATGTTGGCATGATGTGGCAAAAATAGTAATGCTTGTGGAGATCATAGTATGAAGGATTTCCTATTTTATAATAAGTACTGCCCAGATGTATTTGGGACATTTTTTTGTATGTGTAAGTACACACTTGGCTTCACTAACAGCAGAGGGATGAAAGGATAGTCAGACAAATATTAAGGAATTTCCAGTGAAACAAAGCGACGCAGTGATCCATGGTAACCTAGTTAGTGATTGAGTCCGTGAGGGAGTGTTGTCGCAGTGACACTGACAGATTTGTACTTCTGTGTCTTTGAGACCCACACACATCTATTTACAATGTACAGTTTGACAGTCAGAGACACTGCAGTTTGGGAAAACCAGACAGGAGGGAGATGAAACAGCAAAATCCCACTGGAATATAGTGTTCAATTGATCTACGACAGCAGCTTGAGGCTTAAATCAAAACAAAAGTACATATATACTTCTCCACAGTTACAACTGACATTCATACTGGATGTATGGACAGCACTTAAGGGAATAACGGAATGAGAATCCACTGTAGAGAAGCGGGGAACATGACAACGTATCACAGACTCCGGATCACTATACCGGATACATCAGATCAGACAGGGAATATATATGATGGTGTAGTACTGTCCAACATGACTGACTGATTGAAAGGAGAAGTGATTTATTTGACCTTTTTAACAATCCTTCAAGCCTCTTGACAACTTTGAAGTATAGAATGAATGTGAATTTAAGCTGGAAGCTTGGTCTTGGAGAATTATATCAAATTTAGTAGTTTAAGCCGTCACTGCTGCCTTATTTTGTTTCCTGCAGTGACAAAACAGGAGAAAAGACTCCCGTCTGCTTATGATAAGGAAGCTGAATGCAAAGAAAAGCTGGTATATTGGCTTATTACGCTTTGTGAAGCAGCTATCCTGCTCTGGACTTTGAGGACCAGGTGTTATCACTAGTATGAGCCTGGACAGGGGAGGACAGGGGGAAGGCCTGATCCATCCCCCGCCTCGAGACCCTATCTCTGGGCAAAGCCACACACACTTGGCCTTTGGCTTGGAGGCCACATGGTGCAGCACCTGCAGAACTGGATCCTTTTTAAAAGGGAAAGCTATCTTCTAAAGGCAAATTCCTTCACAAAGCTGTGTTCCCCTGAGAAGGATAATGCTCTGCAGCACTTTACTCATCTAACATCTAATGACAAACAACAGGGAATAGGCATGAGATAGAGGCAGTGATTTAAATTGGTACAGGTGAGACAACTCAGGTCATGGTGTTCAAGGATCTGCTGTATTGAAATCATCAACAAGCCACAGCATTTTGATATAAACACAGATGCCTTTCATTCCTCTTCAAAGCTGCGGCATACTGTAGGATATCACACTTTGCACTTTTTGCAGACAGGTAAAAAAAATCTAACAGCCTCTATTGAACAAGTCCTTGGAGTGTGAATTTCACTTCACATCCACATAAAGTTCACTCAGGGTCTACACAAATGAGACTGTCTCTGGGGAAGGTGATTGGCTGGAGATTGCAGTGGCAAGGGTTCCCACTGAGGGACGAATGTACAATGGGGCCCTGAGGGGCCTGTTGGAGAAGGGCGTTTAGCCTCCAAGTGGCCCCCTGTGGTAACTCTATCTCAGGGGTGGTGGGGGGTGCTCAGCTGGGGCTAAGTGGAGGTGTGTAAGTCAGTGTTCCTCCCCTCCGGCTGTACCACCTCCCCGAGCTGGGAAATAGAATTAGTGACTGATGGTTTTGGTTCTTTTCCTTGCTTCCTCTCTTTGCTGGGTGAGAGTACTTTGTGTCGCACGTTTGAGATAACCTTGAAGTGCAGTGCGACAGATAAAAGTGGCACCTGGGTGGGAATTTTATCACTCAGTGGGGAGGCCTTTACAATCTTTGCACAAGCTTACATGCACAGTACATGCTTTTGAAAAGTAAAGGATTTCACAATTTTCAAGGCACTTAAATCATTAGTATTGTTGTTGCTATTGTTTTATGGTTTATTAAACAGAAACTGCTTAGAATAGAAACATACATTTCTATCAAGTCTGGTGCACTGTACAGAGAGCATTTCTGTTTGTGTCACAAGCACTGTCCAGGGTGCTGAATCTGGAGCTGTCCAGGGTTACTCAGCACCAACAGAATTCCAGCCTGCTGATGGGATCTGTGGGCCAATACTTTGCCCTTTATATCACTATAGACTCAGTTTTTTCTTTATTAGATACACCTAGCTAACACTCATGCAGTCTAATACAACAGTCCTGAAATAAATCATGCCTTAAGGAGATTATATTTCTGTTGAGACAGATGATAATTCAACCTCATGGTCATCTTAAAGGGATATTTGGTCACTACATTCACAGTTAGAAATGTCCCAATAAACTACTTTTGTTGGTCTCGAACAATGGTCTGCTGCTGTCCGCAGTTTAGCAGTCATCTAACTTGTCCGTACCAGCCTTTGTCACTACAAATATAGGTGAAAACGTTCAAAACTCTCAGTAAAAAGTACCCACTTTTGTTGAAAAAGCAAAAAAAACAAACAAACACATGCACACACACACAAAAACTTTCGTTGCTGCAAACATGGCTGAAAATATTCCTAGCTTTTGTTAAAAAAACCTGCTTTTGTTGGTCATGAACAATAGTCTGCTGCTTAGCAGCCGTCTCACCTAGGTGTCACATCATTCACCAGCCCCTTAACCCTCATGGGAAACTCAGCTCATATCCTAATGAGACCCTTCATCCTCATATGAGGACACCACATTCTGGGTTTCCTGCGCCCGATACTTCATTCTGCTGAACTTAGACTTGTCCTCATTCATTGACACTTTTTGTGCCACCTAGTGGTGCCAAAAACACAATACACTAATCAGTGTAAAAAAAAAAAAGTCAGTCTGCAGCCAACACAAAAGGTCAAGGTACAAAACCTGATTATATTTCATGGCTGAAACAACTTGTTTATTTATGTTTAAGTGACATTTGCAGTGGGCGGCATAGTGGTGTGGGTTTTCTCCAGGTACTCCGGCTTCCTCCCACAGTCCAAAGACATGCAGATTGGGAAACTGGCCGTGTGAATGTGAGCGTGAAAGGTTGTCTGGCGACCTGTCCAGGGTGTACCCTGCCTCTTGCCCAATGTCAGCTGGGATAGGCTCCAGCCCCCCCCCGCAACCCTCAAGAGGATACGCAGTTAGAAAATGGATGGATGGATGGACATTTGTAGTTTCATATGGTTTCATTAGACCAATTTTAGCAGCAGTAACAAGCTTTCCTAATCATATTGTTTGAGGATCTTGGGACAAGTTAGGTGTGACAGACTGTTCCTACAGACAAAAGGACATTCCTCTCTCAGAGTATGGGACAAGGAAAATTCATCCAGAGTTACAAAATGAACAAATCACTATACTTTTGGATATGTTGCAGTTTGTTTATCAATGCTTAGTTTCTACACTTATCAGGTCCTTCTGATCCCAAACAACTTGGAGAAACTAAAAATACAGACCAAACAGAAGCTGAGTTCTCAGAAGGATGTATGTGTAATCTGAACAACTTTACTTTAGAAATATTGGTATGATATGTATGCAACATACAAACATAATATATCTGAGGTTTGCAGAGACATACAATGCCAAAATTTTACTCTGGTGACTGGGCTGTGGCAGCAGTGGAGTATCCCAGCACACATTTGGCACGAGGCAGATTCAAAAGGAGCCATTCACACTCACATTCACACCTACAGGCAAATTATTATAGAGCTTCCAATTCACCTAAACAGCAGCTCTTTGAACTTGACAGGGAAACCCAAGCTCCCATTCTTTCTTCAACACCGGTCAGTCTGGCTGTATGGCTGGAAAAAATTGAGGCAAAATGCACTCTTTCATTGAAATGAATGGATGGCTTTTGGTGTGGATTTTTGGTGTGACCACGACATGAAGGGACAGTTCACTGGAAATGGAGGCAGAGTCGTTTAAGGCTTCCCCCTACTGTTATACTGGTCACCTAAGAATCAGCAGGTGAGGATTGGTGTGACGAGCAGTCCCCCCAAAAGGCTCCTCGCACGTCCATGCACATTTTTACTGAGCACAGACATCCAGATGAGGAGCCAAGGCTGCAGAGCCCCATGCGGGCTCTACCTGCGATCATAACGATTGTATCTCTCAACCTATGTGGCAATGCATTTGCCTCACAGTAAACAGGGTTTGACACTGTTGCTAAACTAATGTTTCATCAGGCACTTGATCCCACCAGGAGACGGAGAGTTTCACTAATGCTCTCTGACATTGCTATATAGGAACATCACGCTTCATCTCCTGCTTACAATAATGTATGTGAACTCATGAACATTACAGATTCACAATATATTTGCATCACTGCAGTGAATATGGATACAGAGAGAATGTACATGACATGTATACCAAGTTCAGTTTGGATGTAGGAAAGGACTGTGAATAGGACTCAGTGTACTATTACTATGAAACCACAGTGATATATGATGATGTCGGCTGTGAATATAACTGATGCATTTATTTCTACATACCCAAAATATCCACTAATTCAATAAAAAAACATGATGCATTATGTACAAGACCTGCTGCCAAAATCAAACTGCTATTTTGTGCTTTAATTCAGACTGGTTTTGCACACACAAGTCTTGAGAGAAGAGGTCATATTCAGAGCCAGCAGTTGATTAGATGGATTGATTTCCTGTTAAGACTCTGCTCCCTAAAGACCTTATGAATCAAGTATAGCACGCTACAAACTAATAAACAACCAATGTCGTTATTTGATTCTGTCTCTGTTGCTGTGCATTGGCAAGAGGGCGAAATTCTGGAAACCCTGATACATTTGATGCTTCCTGTCAGACTCGTAGATAAGTCTTAAACCTGAGTTGGATGAAGATAACAAGGTAAGGCAATGGTCTGGCATCACGCCACTTCATCTTTCACTCTCTGTCTTTTTCCAATCTCTCTCTGTCTTTACTGTATCATTCTCTTTCACCCCTCCTATCTCATCATCTATCTCTTTGTCAGCTTTCTCCTTTTTTTTTTTTTTTTTTTTTACAATGCGGACACATCTGTTTCGTCCTTTCACTGCCACTGTTGTTCAGTGAGCGATGTTGCCTTAAGCCCTGGAACATCAGAGGAGCCAAAAAAGCAGGACAATAAAAGAGAATATATTCTTAGGAGCCTTCCAAGGGTTCTTAGCCACTGCCCACAGATAGCTGTTAACATCATTTTTCATTGTTGGAAACATTCCCACTTACAAGAAGAAGTCTAACTTTGTAAAGCACATAAGTGATAAAGCCCTCGAACTTCACTTTCCTCAGACGTTGACTGATTTACACGAATTCTCCTCATTGTAGTTGTGCTGAGCATAAGACACAATTGCGGATTGGATTACAATGGCTGTGAAGGTTATTTTCAACTTTAAGAAACTGCACTTTCACAACCAACCCCAGTTCAACACTGTTATAAAATAGGAATGATGGTAAGGGTTTGAGGTCATTCTATTGATGTGCAAGGGACCACTTAACAGCATAATTCAACCTCATTGAAGAAGCACCTCTCCTTTCTTTCTATGATGAAAAGCGATTAGGCGATACGACACCTTTGCCATTCCTTAATGCAAATCCTCCATTCAGCCCAATTAGCCTTTCTTCCAGAGCGCACACTTCTATTCAAGCTGTCAGTTGGAGGAGCATTAGCCTTCACAACCTGTGTTTGTGCTCGAGGCCCAAAAAAAGGAAGCGTCTCTCTCAGCCCTGCCTATTGACTGCCAGACAAGCATGAAGGATCTCAAAATGATGAGAAGTGCTTCTCTGAAATCTGGGACTGGAGAGTGACAAATGTGACAAAAGCAAAAATGTCACAAAGAAATACTTGGGGTATCTAAGTTTTAAAAGTTAACAGAGGTACATTGAATGCTGCGGTAGGCCTGTGTGTAAGTTTAAAATTTCACTCATGGCTGATGCTTCAACTATTGCGATTTTTGTGTCCTGGTGAGAAATAACAGAAACAAAACATTTCTTCTTCTTTTTTTTTTTTTGTCACACCTACTGGACACCAACAGGAACATATATAAAGTAAATAATAGCTCAATCATTACATTTATTACATAAAAAGTGGCCTTTTATGTGTGGTTTTGCCATATTTCCTTC
>JAPZEB010000026.1:8720742-8739853 GCA_029783705.1 Chaetodon striatus
TATTTCCTTCGTCCTTGATTTACTTTAAATGTAATACTGGTCTAATATTAACTTTAATGGTTCCAATTTAATAAAATGTATCATGTGTTGTAAGATATATGAGTATTTCATGTCTTTTTTCATTAAAAAAAGAATACCTGTCCCTTAGGTTACTGTCACCCTATGACCCCATAAGATGGTGTCAGTGCATGACTTGGCATCATAGACTGTATTCTGTTACATCAGCCATTGGTTTGTAAAGGCAAAATTTGAAGACTCTACTTTAGCATTTGGTTGTCACCATCTTGGATTCCTGGAGCCAGAAGGGACCATATTGTGGATGAGAGGATGGAGCTGTGGAGAATGATTGTGTGTAAAGATGAGTGACATGTCTCCACTTCCTACTGTTTAAAAATGAAGCCAAAATATCCCTGATACAGCCGATGCACTGGTATAGTCGAGAAAAACCCTCAGGCACCCCTCTACCTGTCAGCATCTACCTGCATGGAAAATCCTACCTGCCACCCTCTTCCTGAATGGGCGAAGCCAAGAGTCTATATGTAGCAGCAGCCTACAGGTGGCAGTCCTTTTTCTTTGGAGAACAAAGAAGCATGAGGGCCAGCCTCATCCCTCCATCAAACTGTTTGAACTAATCATAATTTATTTGTTGTGTCAATGAAGTTTCATTTTAGTTATTTCCTGATTCCTAGGTTTATAGGTATTGTGTCTGAAGTTAAATTAGTTTGGTAACACTTACAAATCAGGAAGCATAATGTCTACTTTAATATTCTTTACTCTTTTCATCTTTAGTTAGAAATCCAGCTCAAACCTCCTTAACAAAAAAGAACTGGAGCTTCCTGCTTGTACTCATCTGTCCTAACTGACACACCAGAGTTGATTAAATCCTTAAACCAGACTCTCCTAAACTCCTAAATATTCTTCAGTTGTCATTTGAGGCCAAAGCCTGTTCAGCAGCAACCTCTTTGATATCGAGTTCTCAGATTCTCAGCCGTCAGATTAATTGGAGCAGTACCGCTGAGCGACTGGCACACACAGCTGCCAATCATGATGTCACACTCTCTTTTTATAGCATCAAGTAACTAGTTAAAATCAAACTCAGAAAAATGGACACTTGAATGTACATCAGCATGATAAGAACTACCTCAAATGACAGAAACCATCTCTGAGATTTTTTTTTTTTAAACTGTACTTTGAGTTTTTAGTTTGGCCCATGTCCCATCCCATCCATGTTAACATGGAGCCACTTTTGGAGCCAGCCCTAAATGGTCATTCGAGGAACTGCAGTTTGCACCCCTGTGTTGGCTTGATTTTGCAGCCTTGGAAGTTGCCACTTGGTTTGAAGCCCTGTTTGTTACTTCTTAATAACCACTGGCACCGTAGCATAACAGTATGGTTTTAGATTCAGCATACATTTGTTCTGTTTAGTGAGAACTGAATTGAAGATTAAGCCACACAGTGTGTGTTGTAAATCCTGGATTTGTGCTGGCGTCCTCTCTTAAAGCTGCTGTTTCCATCATGAATGCTTTTCCTGGCTGTGACCTTGTCAGCGCCTTGTCTGTCTGTCAGCTAGCTGCACTAAAAAGGCTAAAGCAATCTGGCAGCCTCCCCCGGATAAAAGGCAGGGGGGGGGGCAGGAGAAACAAGAGTGGAGGAGGGGTGAGGGAGATGTGACCTTTACTACTTCCAGAGAATTGTTTTTAGGTAAACAGCCTTTTAGAAATGAGCCAAACGACAGGTTGGCACACACTGTACCACAGAAGGAGAGAGCACGCCTGATTTCATTCATCAGTATTCTCGAGACTTCTTACCCATGTATCCAGTTTTTCGTCCAAATTCTTAGATATTTCATGTGCATGATCTTGAATCTAACATTTAATACAATGTGAGAATATTACGAACCATCCAACTTTATTTCAAATGCAATATACGATATCTTTGGTACATGATGTTTCCAAGGTTTCATGCCTTGGTTTTTATCCAAAGCATAAAACTGAAAAGCAACACAGGAATGTGAGAAGCTCAAACCTGAAAGCAAGGAATATGAGGACTGAATCTTTTTATTTATTCAAGTCTTTGTAAGTAACTTGTGATTTCACTCATTTACCACCTCACCAGAATATGGCAGCGTGTCCTTTTTGAATGAAACACAATGCATACTGATGATGTCCTGGCTTACCAAGGTCAACACCACAGCACTGGCGGCTAATGCCACAGCTTTTGTAATGTAAAGGCAGTCTTTAAAAAATGCACTGAGGTCTCCATCTGCGAGTGGTGGGGGGTAATGAGAAAAGGCTCAGGAGAGGTCACGTATATGCACAGCATCAGCAGTGATGACTTTATTGAGACGCTCTTGTGGAGACAAAAACACACAATCTTTCACTCCGTCTCTCTCTCCCTCACACACACACACACACACACACACACACACACAGGGCGGGCGCTCCCTCAACCAGAAAGGAGACTGAGATTGGAAATAAAGACCATCCTCTGTGTCTGAGGACTGTGAATTGGAGCAGTAATGTTTTCAATTTGAGCCCTGAGAGCAATAATGGAGCTCATTCGACACCACCTAGATACTGTAGTACTGCTCGCCTTAAAGCTTTAGGATTTTATCATCCTTCACTCTCAATTCTTCTACTTTTTTCCCCCTCTGTGTGCTGTTCATGAAGGGATTAATTTGTGGGATAAGAAGACGGGGGGTCTTGTTGAGGAAAAGACGAAGAAGAATTGAAGAGAGTGGAGAAAAAGAGGATAAATGGATGAAGAGGTGAGAGGTAGATGAATATGCCCGTGTTTGACTCGGGGTGTTATTTCAAACTCTGGTCCCCCTCTCGCATTTGAATGACACCTGCTCCAAGCTGTTTCATTCATTCACACAGTATAAGAATTCAATTTCGCAGCAGAGATTGAGTCTCGGGGGCGAGTGTCCTGCATCTCTCAGCGTTAACATGCTAAGCAGCGCTGGAAAAGAAAGGGTAAATTCATTTGTGTCATGAAATGTAATCCAGGTTATTGTCTCAGCCTCTGAGCTTCCACAAGTATCCTTTAAAAGACTTTTAAACGCTCACCAGGGAAATAATGTTGAGATCTAACTGCTGAGCCAAAGGCAATTGTGAAATATTCAGATCTGAAAAAAACATGATTGCCTTTGTTGACTTGAATATATTGATATTAGAACTGCTTGTTTACCCTTGAAGACTGCTATGTCAGTGCTCAGTAAAAAAGAATTCATAAAGCGCCCAAGTGGTACCAAAGGTGTCGTATAACCCGATCTGGGAGAGAAAACTTCCTGTGAGATGGAAACTGGAATGTCATCAAATAAAAAAGTCCCAAGGACACCACTTTTTTTTTTTTTGACAACAACAAAGTGGTCGCAATGTCACGGCTCCGCTTTTCATTCACGACTACGGTCCCTACATCTGACGAAAGGGTGTGCAAGTACGGGGACGTGGTAGTCCGTCTGACCTTTAAGAAATGGATCTAAGAAGACAAAAGTGTGAAAAGAGCAGAGAGAAAACGAGAGAGAGAGAGATGGTGAGAAGAAAGAAGGAGAAGCAAGATGAAATTCTTTTAAATGAAGGGACAATGGCAGTCTCCTCACTCAAAAACACTGTTAAATCTGCGTGTCTGAATTTCTTGCTCCATCAATCAGAAACAAAAGCCCAAGTCTGTGTAGACAAATTTAACCGCTCATGCTTTTCAGTTTTGCCCTTTATGTCCATTTCTCTCCAAACAAAGAGGCATCGGGGCATCATCAAGAAGAGCGTATGTGGTTTTTTTCATGCCCATCAAATAACAAAGACCACTTGTCTGCATCTCATTGTGTCGCCAACAAGTTAATCCATTTGCCTGCTTGGCTGTAAAAGCCAGCATGTTTTATACCCAAACAAACACAGAATATATTCTTAAGCATTCTCTTTATATAATGAATACATGAAAAATCTCATCTTTTTAAAAGTACAGCTGAAAAAACTAAACTAAAAAGCTGCGATCAAAGTGAAACACTGCACAGAAAATAATGCTGCTGATGTGGGACTGATGTCCTTGTGGGTTTTTGTGTTCGAGGAACATGTAGGTGCACTTCACCTCCAGTTTTTTAATAGTATGCCCATATTGAAAAGATATTTCAGCATTCATTTTCAAAGCATGGCTGATCTTAAGCAGCTATCCATCACTGGACTGTGACCGACACATAAGGTGCAGTTTGATTGGACTGCAAGGACACAGCTGAGAGGAGCCGCAGCCTCTGCATGTGAGGGATCTGCTGTGTAGGTGCAGCACAGTTTATCATCCGTCAGTCCAAACAGTGACGCCCCACTTCGATAAGATTATCATGAACTAATTAAGCAGTTACTTTATTATTACTTAAGGGACTTTAGGGACTGTGCAAAAGTTATCGGGAGGCAGAAAAACCTGGGGTTTTGAATTTTTTCTTTGGGTGTAGCAGAAAGATTCTTTTAACTTTAAACTGGCAGACTTATTTATTTTGAATGATAAACAAGCCAAAATAGCTATATCAAAGCACTCACTAGCTCGGCAATAGAAGTCATGTTTTGGGTTCAGTTTGATTATTTGTCTGTTTGTCAGCAGCATTACGGAAAAGCTACTGGCCTGATTTTTATGAAGCTTGGCGGCAGGGTGAAGTAAGGGTCAAGAAAGAACCCATTACATTTTTTAATGGCTCCATATCACAGGGGTGATGCACAAATTCCTTTTTGTTTTTGTTAACATTGTGAAATAAGGCAATTATCCATGGCAGAATAAATGCGGTAAATAGTAGTTAAGTTCAACAGTGACACAAAAGCCAGTTGTAAAAATACGTTGACTCCACATCACGGCTGCCAGTGATTCTTTTGGAAAGCACTCATGTAGTTGCTCAAACTTCTACAGGAGGCAGTCGTTATGAAACGCTCAGGGTCAGATTTGCATATCATAGAAGACTGGACTATTAGCTGCTGCAGAGATCTGTGCTCTCCGAGTGCCCTTTTAGTTCGAGCTGGATCACTGTCCTTTAAAAGAGCATGGCATTTTTTACAACACCTTCATTCTCCATCAGCAGAGACAGCAGAGCAACAGGAGGGTGAAATGTGTCATGTACAGTAAAGTTAGCCTATTATACAAGGTGAGCATCACACATTGCCAACTTCTTTGAGTAATAAGTGAAGTTTTAATGAAACATGTTGACAGTTTGGAACATTGTTCAGTTCATTAATGCTTACACGTGTTCTGCACTCCATTGGCCAGGTCCTTCATCGTCTGTGTGACAAACCAAAGGTCATCTATACAGTAAGGGCATGTGCTGTCCTACGCTGTCTCACTCGCTCCTGCGCTTTGGTGAGACGTGAACTTTAACCCTTCACTGACAACAGACAGAGATTGTGTCTGTGCTTGTTTCATTCAAATGTGCATACCATTTGGTTTTACATACTTTTGGCAGTCACTTCTAATGTGCAATGAGGCTATGTGAGAAATGTACACTTTTGTTGGCAAAAGGGGTATAGGCAGTTTTTTTATTTTTTTATTTTTTTATTGCTGGTGGCTGTTTCTCAGCTATTGCATTTGCAAAGCTCCCTCTAAAGCTGCACTCTGAGGATACTCAGCTTGACTGAGTGGGAGCATGTGCAAAGGGGGGGCTGCACAGCGTGTGCCCTAACAACGATTCACGCTGCGTTAGAGACTCCTCTTGGCTTTGATTGGTTGTTTTTGTTCAGGTGCAGTGCATTCTTGTAAGTGCTATTATGAGCCTTTGGAGGAGCTCGAGGAACCTGATTTTTTCACAGATTATCTGTCTTGTGTACTGCTGTTGGCATATGGTGACAGTTTCGACAAGTATGTCAAGAAGTTATCTAGACAAATTACATACTGAGCCTTTAATATATTATTGTTTAAACAGAAGTACACAAACTTAAATCTCACATGCATTTAAGTTTTTTAATTCTGTGTCAATTCAGTTACTCTTACATTATATGGAGATATTGCAAAGAGGGTGTTGAGATCGTTCCTTCATCAAGCAGAGACGCCAAAGAAAATATAGAAAATGATGAGGAGGGTCATAAGGTTCAGGCCCTTCTCCCCATCCCCGCAATTTTCATACAGTCCCTTAATTAATCCTATGAATATGTTCATGATGAGTTCGCATGTGCCAATCGTGCATGCAGCCTATTGCAGTTGCTCCTGATAGTTTCTTATTTTTCATATTTTTTTTTACCAACTTAAGCTTTCTTTGTACCTGTTAATTTTTTTTCTGGGAAATTATTAAGCTGTGCCCTCTTTAAACATGCAACTTGAGAGAGTTCTGGTTTGCTTTTTCACAATTTTTTTTTGATGACTTTATCATGCACATTGCTGTAAATATTTCTTATGTTTAATTTTATTCTATTCTTGTTATATTCTATTGATGTGTATATTGTAGTTACATTTTCACACTTACAGCCTCAGCACAGAATTTTAAAAAAATATTTTAATATCTTAAGTACTAGTTTTTAACACTGTAGCATAATACACATTACATTTTATTTATTTATTATCTTTTAATGTGCATTTTCATTTCTACTTTATTTTATTTTATTGCTTCATACTCTTATTCTTACTTCTTATAATTCTCTATTATTTACATTGGAGCGACTGTCACGCATCACAATTTCAGGATCAATAAAATATTTCTTATTCTGATTCTGATTTAAAGCTAGATTCCTGACCCAGTTGTCAACATATAAAAATTAAGGAGGACTGCATTATGTGATTGACATTTGTGATAAGAAAACTCTTCAAGTAAACATCTCATTCATACTGTATGTTGCTTATTCACTCTCATCACACCTTTGGAAATCCTATTTACCCCATCTTGACAGCTCCAAGGACCAGTGCAGAGAGCGATGGCAGCTGGTTATGCCTGCAGAGGATAAAGGTGATTTGCAAAAAAAAAAAAAAACACAAACAGAAGCACCTCCTAAGTGCTAAAAAGGGGAGCGGTAATGAAAGCTCGTGTTCATTTAGGCCTCCTGTCTTTTTCCAGTGGGGGCAAGACAGGACAGCTTCATCAGGCACTTTTTTTTTTCGGGTCCAGGAGCAGAATGTGTGTGCCAACGCTGTGATGGCCGGCAGGTTTATCTAAGCTGACAGAGATGAATCTCCCAGCAGAGGGCTGGGCCTGTTCAGCTGTCCTGCTGAGGGGAGCCCACACCAGGGCTGACATTAAATTATTTCAGGAGGTAATTAGTCTTCTGTTTTTCACCAAGATGCCAAACACTCTCGATCTCATGCTCTCGTGAACACACCCATGTCGCCATGTCTGAGTGACTTGCAATATAGATAGAAAGGGTGGAATTAAACCAAAGGAGAATAGGTACTCAGGAAACATTTCAATCAGGAGGGTCATTCTGGGTGAAAATGTTTTTTTATTTACATATGCAAATAAGTTTGAGAAATGTGAATAGTCATATGTTTTAGGAGGGAGGTGGAGATGTGGTAGAATAGGGAAACCCCTGTGGAGTCTAGATGCTGGTGGCATTGGTGGTGATGAGATGAAGAGGGTGCTGAGAAGCTCGTCCTGGGCTCTGGATATGATGACTGGAGATAAATGGGGTGGAGAAGAGCATAGCAATTCCCTCTAAAATGACAGCTGACAGCAGCTGACAGGAGAACAGGTTTAAACTGTGACAGAAGCATGATTGGCTGATAGAGATCATGTGAAAGTTTGATCAGTAAACGAGAAGAGTGAACAGACATGGAAGAACAATAACCCAACAAACTGTTAACATGAAGACTGAACATCTGAATGAACAGTTAATAGCAGTTGCACTCTCAAATCGAGGCAGGAGGGGCCATGGCCCCCCTGATACAATTCCCCACCTGGCAAAAATGATTGGAGGCTGAGTGTGCCATGATTGTGGCACATTTATTTTTTTTTAGCAAACACAAAAAACTGGTATCTTGTAAAATTTGATATAGTAAAGCAATATTGGTAGCAGCTCTCAAGGCTAAAATTTGGCAAGGGAAAAACTGGCATGACAATTTTCAAAGGGGTCTCTTAAACTCTCAATTTCTCAATGAAAATGGATTCTATGGATACCCACCTGTAACCTTTTTAGTCTAGGCACATCAGATAATTAATAAGAGCATGGTCTCACTCTGAAGTCGTTGAAATCTGGCGCTTGGGCAGTGACTTACGGGGTCAGAAAGAAACAGAAAAAAGGCATCATTTAACTTCGGCATGATACGCGGCAGGCTGCCCTTACAGTTTAAGAAACCAAATATATCAATATGCCATTCCTCATCTCTCCATATTGACATCACTTTCAACTAGCCTCCACTGTACGTCAGCAGCATAATCTCCTAGAATTCAGTTATGGCTTTTGGTTTTAGTGTGCTATGATTTTCAGTGTCCACCCCCATCCCCCTCCCAGCCAACATTTGTATGTGGGGCCCTTGTGGGTAGTAAATGGGCTGAAAAATGGGCCCTATATTTGACTGTCCAGGGGTTCTATATTGGCCCTATGACATTTGCCATCGTGAGAGGGTTTACCCAAGTTGGCCCCAGATGCGATGCCCATTTTGAAACCATATCTACTTTGTACCCATGTGGGCAAACCCACCCATGTGGCAGTTGGCAGGGGGCCAATACGGAACATGTAGACAATCCAATATAAGGCCCATTTTTCAGCCGATTCACTACCCACATGGGCCCCACAAACAAATGTTGGCTGGGCTGGAGGCCCCACTAGTTAACAGGTGCTAAGCTTGCAAAGAGTATCAGGAAATCCTAAAAGAACCATAGTTATTATTGAGAATAAAAGAATCCCATCACCCATTTACCTCCGCAGTCAAATTCTCAGTTTCTAATTTGGTTAATGACATTAAACAAAAGACTGCACTGTAGGACTTGATGGCAACAGACATTACCAACTTTACTAATTCAATCAGCAGACCTTCAGAGAGAGGTGCTAAAGATATGATCACAACTCAACAGAGGTGTTAGACTTTCTTTTACTCTATTTTCCCTCTCTCTTCCTGGTGCTCCATCCCAAACTGGGGCCTTTTTTTTACCCTGCATCTGAAGTAAAATTAATGTTGATGCCCTATCAAGGAAAATATGATTTGGCTGTCACATTATGAATATTGTTGCCTTTATGGACTATATTATGCAAAGTCATGCAAATTAGATACGCAGCTATCAGAGAAAACAACCCTTAATTTTGTCCTTCTGCTTTTCTTGTGTTTAGCGTGTAATGTGGTTATGTGTGCTGCCAGCAAATGAAAAGTCACTTTCATGGCATATTATTTTCTCATGTCGCTCGCTGATCAAGTGGTGCATCCATTACCGCCACATCATCCTAAGACAAACAAACAGAAAGCCTTTTTGTACATAAACTTTCAGGTGTACTGCGTGCGGCACGAAGAATTTTGAAAACTGTGATAACTTTTCCAAAACACACAGCCCTGAACTGGAACTGTGCTGTTTTTGTTTGTTTGGAAATGAAGTTGTTGGATTGAAGAATGCCTTTAAAATAATCTCATGTCTCTCTCTCATGTCGGCTGGCGGAAAAACACATAGCACAGCGCAGTAGTTTACAGTTAGTTAGATCAGCCTGTGGTGCCGTTCTCTCATTCAGTGGGTCATTTGAGGGGTAAAGAGTAATTTACCATGAAAATCCAATTGCTTTAATCTAATTTCCTTTGATATAATTCACAATAGGCTTACAGCCACAAAGCGTTTACCTAGCTGAAACAGTGGAAGTGCCCCTGGGGGACAATTAGAGTCCAGCTACAGGTACCTGTCTCACAATGCATTAAATAACCAGCGTCTCCCCGCCATTGGATTTACAAAGGAAGGAAGAAGATCAAAAGAAGTGGGAGAAAAGCACAGATGCAAAAGGTGAAGTTAAAAATTCTGGTTTCATTTTGCTTGTTTCGCTTCAGTGTAGGAGTTTAACTGAAAGCCTGACCGTTTCACAAACAAAATGATTTTGTTTAGGGTCATTAGGCAACCATTATATTGCAGTCCTTTCTATATTTGTGTTATTTCACCATTGAAGGTAATTCACACAGCTCTTAGAAAACAATACAGATGAGGAGGGTTTTTTGGTACCTCTATTGTAAATAAATACAGAACAAATGTTAATTCTCAATTTGTAACACAACAGTATGGACATGAAAACATTTTGAAGCTGCAATTATTTCCTGAGCAGTGTAACAACTTTTCGACCGACTCTATACTGAGAGCCAAAATTCTCAATAACCCCTGCTGCTCCAAAAATTGCAGAGGACACACTGATTAATCTGTTGCACTCCTGCTGGAGACAGCCAGAAAACAGCACAAATTCTAATACTAAAGCATTTACTCTTCCATTTCCACATGGCACGCCAGATGGATTTTTGGTAATTTCTTGACCAGAGGTGGTGAAGCAGAGAAGTTGTGCAGGAGGGTGACTTAATAGAAATAGTACAGGTCTGGCAGAAGTCTGCGGTAACCACGGCCAACCAACTTCTCTCATCCCCCGTTATAAGCAGTTTGTTCTCTGTCTGGTAAACAAACCGTGACATTCATTTCATTTTTGGGGGAAAGGAGATTCTGAACTCCTCCAGGACGAAAACAATATTCTTGGCGAGGTGAGTCACACAGCATCATTATTTAGCCCCATAAATATGCCACCAAGAGTAGATGCTGCCACTTTCGAAGGTTATTTCATGTTTGAGGACATTTTAAATACATTAACATGCATATTGATATTCAACTCTAAATATGACAATGAGAGATGGGACCAAGTCATTGTTTTGCAAGTCACGAGTATGTCTCAAGTTTTTGCAGTCTAGTCCCGAGTCAGGTCGCAAATGATGACTGAAAAGTCCAAAATCAAGTCCCAAGTCTTAAACTTTGAGTTTTGAGTCCTAAAAAAAGTCATATTGTGCTCTCTACCAAAGGTAATACCATTTTAACAAACGTGTAATAATACATTAAATTTACAAAATCTTTATAAAAGTGGTTACTTTGTTGGAAGTTGTTGCGTCTTTGTAATTTTTGACCTGCAGGTTCAGCATACTGCAGTTCCTTTTTTATTGACCACTGCATAGGTTTTGTATATGAACAGAATTATCTTTGGTATTATTTTTTTAAACTAGAGCTTAGTTACATTAGTACTCTCTTTGTAGTTCTCTCCTGCAACTCGATTTGATGCTGCTGAATTGGTTCAAAGTGGATCTGGGGAATTAAGTATCGACTTTCTGGGAAAAAACAGCATTAGAAGAAGTAAGTTGATTCAGGAAATGAGAGAATATGAATTGATTGGTGATAAACTTTTTCAATAACATATCTTTTTACTTTTGGGCTTAAGGGAAAGTATCAAGTATTTTAAAATCGAAGGGGTCAAGTCCAAATAAAGTCTTGGGTCACTGGTGTTAAAGTCCAGGTTGAGCTGCATGTCTAAAGTCATCAAATGTGTGACTCCAGTCTGACTCGAGTCCACACCTCTGATGAAAATGTTCCAGATTGGTAAGGGTCATGTAAAACTTCAAATCAGGCCTTATTCCAAATGTAGCATTTTCAGATTAGGACAAGTGGGATATGCTGATATTATTCAGGTTTAAGGAGCATTATTTGGACATTTAAACATCTGAATACATTTTGAATATGCGTCTCAATTGGGGTTTGTATCACAGATTGCAATGCACAGCGTCTCGCCCGTTTACAGTCAGTTCTGTGCATTGTCATGAATATGCTGTAGACAAACTAGTCTTGCATTGCCAGACCAATCTCCACAGCGCTGTGTCAGCACTAGAGACAGGTCTGGAATCACTGATTTTCTTTCTGCTATAGAGGGAAAAAACACCCTGGTTTGTTTTTGTTTCTTTACACCAATCACAATTGTCTTGGGGGCACTAAGCCAAGGATGCAGCAAAATAATGTCAGGGGTTAGCTTGTTTTGGTGGAACATTTGTACGTTGGGAGGCATTAAAATCGCTCATGGTCATTAAAAAACATTAACAATTGTATGCCACTGTGTGATTTAACTTTTACTATAAAAAAGGCAAACCTAATTTTAAAATCGGTGCCTTAGAGGTGAAGCCTGACTATACTTTAGCTCTCACTAGATTTTTTAAAAACCAGGATGATTTGCTGGCTGTATATGGCTCTTGTAGAACATTGTCAGGACAATATCAAAAGCTCATGTGGTGTGAAACAGGTTGGTACATTTATAAAGTCAGTGTCACAGGCACATACAACTGTCAGCGTTTAAAGATGTGGCAAATCAGCACCGACTGGCCGTGTCCAAAAAACGGATCAACATCGGATATTAGAGTCCTGTGAGATGGAGTCTGGGCTTTTCCAAGGTCTGTTCACAAGTTGTTTTATTCATCGTCCATCTTTACAACAATTCACAGAAAGAACAAAGCAGGCATGCCTTATTGCACAATCCAAATCTTTGTCAAAACCTGCCATGTAAGTTTTTAGCTTGGGGGTTGTTGTTTCCCGTAGTGAAGTGGATTTGTAAACAGTAACACGTGGAGAGCAGAAGGAAGGGAGAATGCTGGCAAAAATCTGCATCCCATTGGCAGATTTATAGCCACAGTTTACATTCAGTGAGTCAGACTATACACAAACCAAGTAGCCGACAATTAGCCATAACTAAAGCCCACGTTTCTGGTTGGAAAGAGAAACACGCCTCATTTTAAATATTCTGAAAGACTTGGATATCAACAGGTTTTACTGATATGCATAAATATTGCAACACTGACCTTTTCAAGACGGTGGTTGAAGGAATGGCAGAGGGAGGCTGCATTTGCACAATCGAACAAGTAGTCCAACTTTGAAAAAACTTTGAAAAATCCTATTTTGATGCAAAAAAGCAAAATGGCACAAGCGTCCACAGCTGTTCCACTTTTCCATATTTTGGCATAATAAAAGACATGTTAGGACATGTTAATTGGTGTATGCAAGGCTGCATGTGAATGGAAATATTAGTGGAATATTAATTTGTATTAGTCATGTAAATAGCTTCGTAGAAATATTATCTTTTTTGGAAGAAGGGCAAAAACCGGAATACTTTTTGCATGTAAACATGGTCATTAAAGGCCCACTCACCAAGTTGCCTATTACAGGATTTGTACCAGCACCTAAAGGTTTATTTTGAAAGTCAATGAGTCAGAAAATGATTGCACATGCAAGCCTTCAGTATTTCTACAAACATGGATAGTGGCCCCCTCTACAATTGCTCCACTTCATTTTGTTGGTTGTCTGTCTCACATTAGAGATGCAAACGGATGCATAATCAAATGTGTTTACAAAAGCCACTGTTGTCAATTCTACAAGAAAGGTAATTCTGTTTTATTTACATAATTATATAAAATCACGCCTGATAATAGCTCTGTTTACATGAGTGAGACATTTATTTTGTACATATTTTGGATGCCCAGAGAAAAGTGTGGAATCGACTGCTTTAAAAAATATCTTCCTGTCCTGCTTCATTTACAGCCTGAAAGCCTTGAGGCAAATTTGAAGCTAATTTGAGTGTTTTTGCAGCCTGTGTTTATTTGCCACAAGCAGCCAATGCATCACCTGTACAAACGTTAGCTGTAGCCAGGTAGCAACACAATGTATGTGTGCATTTGGGGGCAGGTGAGAAGAAAAATCTGCCCGAAAGCACAGTTTATTGTCCCAAAGACTGTGTGCTCATTCTCTGCCAGTATGGGGGAAAAAAAGGCCTCAATCTGGCTTGTCCTCGATGATGCAGTCCTTTGTGGTTTCCTGGTGGAGCTGAACCAAAGCGACAGACATGCAGGGACCATGTGACCTACATGTAAAGTCCATGTGACCTCGTGCTTCCAGAGGAGAGTGTCATGTGAGGGGTCTCCTCCCTGTGGTTCACGGGCTGTCCATGTGACACACGTGATGCCAAGCGGTCACACGTCAAGCTGATTGCACATCGGATGCGTGAAAAACTGCAGGAAGAGTAAGGAAATGGCAAAGGTGTGTCGTGCTCTCCCCTGCAGCCCTGACACCAGCACTTTGGGCTTGTCCTACCGATGAACCAAACCATTTTAGAAAAACAGGCGGTGGGAGGTGGTGGCGGTATCGATTGTACATTCAGACAGCTTCGGTATCCCTTTGTCGACGGAAACCAGACAGAGGGATTTAGAGAAGGCTGTGTTTGAAGTGTGTTTGCATGGTAAATCACAGCAGGCCACCTGCTTTAGTGTCCTTTACTTATTTTATTTCACAGGTCTGTGAGCCACTTCACAGCTAGGCTACCTCCCCTCCGAAGCCATGCAGCACAGATGACCCGCACTGCCTGAGAGGCACAATTTTTGCACACACACAGACACATGCACACACATTTTCCCAAGCGGTTTATCATTTCTCAATGTCATTTTTAATGAATGTGAGACCACATCAAGTCATATCCGTCTCAAATCATAAACCTCCATAATAAGTTGGAATAGATCGTTCATGGTAGTAGGGCTTTGCTCTGCCTGTTACCAGCTCTGTAATTGTAATATATTGGACAATCCATCTGAATTATATGCTTCAACCCCTGCCCAGTAACAGCTGAATATTTTTGTCCTTTTGTCAAGCATGGTAAATATATCCAGTAACTGTCCAAAAAGTCTAAAGTGGCTTGCTAAAAACACTTTTAACTGTTCTGTTGTTCAAATATGATCACTGATGAATGGCTACATTGGCATGTTTATTTAATATAATAGCCTATTTTGAAGGTTAAAGCAAAAAGCAACAACGGGAGAAGGAAGATTACAATGAATAACAACTCTATTATGTCCCTTGTCCTCTATCTCTGGTTTTCCTTCCTCTCCCTAATCTCATTTCACAGGGGACCACGGCGAGGAGGAAGGAAGTTTTCCTGTGGTATCACACGAGAGACTACTCTTCCACGGGAGGAAAAATGAAGCGAATAAATAAAGAGAAAATCGAATTCCTTCAGCCGTTGCAGGAGTGCCAGCCAATGAATCAGCAGAATAAATTCTCTCCAGAGATAAACAAACATGATATTTCAGCTGGGAGCTACGGGACGGAAGGACCGCTGTCGCTCTCGTAAAGTTCAGAGCGCTCCGGACCGTAAAAGGAGCCGCCTTCTCAATCAGGCGAGCCTCTGGCAGGGAGGCCTTTACAGCTGGAGCTATGTGATGAAAACACGCAGGAAACCTCACACACACATGCCCACAAGCAGGACTTTAACACCATAGATATATAGCCTCATATAGAAAGCCATTAAAGTGGGATTTTGAAGCACAAGTGTCTCCCAACACACTGTCAACACACTAAGTGCTCATAGGCTTGATTTACACAACTATGTGCAACACTGTACCTGCATGCTATAATGATAAAACAAGGGGCTGTATCATGATTGGAAAGACATGCAAAAAACCTTGAACTAGGGACCTTTTACTAGCTGTGTAAAACCTATACACTGGACCTACACTGTACACTGTGGGGGAATATATTGGCAGAAATGGAATATAAGTATGTTTTCCTTCGTGTATAATCACCTGAAAATAAGAACTGTTGTGTTTTTGTTACTTTAAAATGACATATTTATATGATCATCTGGTACTAGTCCACAGAGTTCGCTATGTTAAACCACCATTTTTCTGCAGTAGCCAGAAAAGACTAAACACTGGCTCTAGATAGGGTTATTTGTGTTTCTGTGTCGGCCACTGTAGTTAGCAGCCCCCGAGCGGAACACCGTCAGAAAAACATTGATTTTTAAAGTGTTTTAGAGAAGTAAAAATCTCTGCAGATAATTTAACCCCAGGGTAAAAATCACTTGAACATCTGTATCTTAAGTTATCAGAGAGAAGGTGAGCACACAGTAAATTCTAAGAGGAAAAAAAGTGAGCACACAATGGGAGGTGCTTGGCTAGCAGCCCGTCTGTGATGAGCTGTACAGTGTTAGAGAAATTTGTAGCGTGTAACTGCTTTATTCAGTGTTTGCCCCAGTTTTTATCACTGGATCCATTTGTTTGATCCATTTTTGTACCTCCTGAATGTCTTGATCTTTAGTTATCAGAGAAAAAAGGTGGGGATGCATTAGCACGTGCTAGGCTAGCATCCTGGAGAAACACTGATTTGTAACCTGAAACTGCTTTATTCAGTGTTTTTACCAGTTTAAATCCTTAAGTCTGATTGTTTTGGATAGGAGAACCTCTGTGGATAAATCAGCTCCTGGTAAAAAACCTCCTGAACAATGAAAACTGAAGAAATCTTGACACAAAGTTCACTCTTAGTACAAGTGAGAAGTTTCAGCTGGTTGCAATCTGCAGTCCTAAACCACTAGATGCCATTAAATCCTACACACTGCTCCTTTAATTTATAATTGTCTCTGCTTATGTGCAAACATCCTTTGCTGCCTTTAAGAACATGTAAGCTTGATACCTGTTGGTGATCAAAGCCATACATAACTGTGAAAAGAGGGACATTTGTGGTTTCCATGTTGTGGCTTAGAGATGATAACAAGACAACAGTGACAGCCAGAGTCAACATTTATGCTGTTGACTTTAAAGGTCAAAGTCTTGTGCATGTTCCCTTGGCTTTTTCACACCTTCAGGCAGGAGCACGAGCTGCGGATGTGAGAGAGCCACTCATGTGAAGTGAGACTTGAAAAGAGAAAGCTGGAGGCTGTGTGGAATAAGCATTTGAGGACTCTTTAGGGGAGAAAACAAACACGTCTATTTATGTGGCTTGCTAATTCAAAAGACATCCAAAAAGGTTTGAAAAATTCAATTTGGACTGTTGTTTGAACATCTGAAAAAAAGACAGAAAATTCAACATGGCATATGGCACAACTGGATTTATTTATTTTATTTTATTTCCTCGAGAAGGGATGGACTATTTTGTTTGTTTAGCAAAAATGTGTCTGAGTCAAACTTCTTGGCTGAGGTTTCGTCTCTCCTTAATTCATTGGATTGTTTCCAAACACACACCGAACTCTTGCCTTGACAGGTTAAATGGTTCCCGTAACACAGAGACACATTACATTGGCACGGATAGAGTATTTTGGAGGAACAGCATGGCGAACTGCAGAGCTGCTAGTCTCTTGTCTTGCTTCAAGGAAACAACACATAATTGGTCTCGGCACTTGTACTGTTAGCGCTGTATAACACTTGTATGGGTATGTCAGCTATCTTTGGAGATAAATGGATTCCTGTGGAAATAGAAAGGGCAGACTGTGCAGCTGGATTTTTTTTTCTTTTTTTTTTTCCTGTGTAATTACAATCATGACATTTTTTAAAGCATGTAGCAGCAAAATGGGCATTTAAACAGGTTCTTATGTGCTGATGTTAACTGTCATTTCTGCCATTGTTTCTTTCTCACACTGTGCATTTCCATTTTTTTTTACCAGTATTTAAGGCCCAAAAGATGAAAGCTCCATCCCACCAGAGCATCTCACTCAAAATCGATAAGAGCCACCGACATTGTGAATGACTGAGCTATCATCCTTCACTATTTATAGCGTGTGATGCTCTGTGAACCGTGAAATTAATAAATAGCATGCTCAGTAATTGCCTGGAAACCAAGCACTGTGGCAAAGTGAGGTATAAAATCAGTGGCATCAGATGGGGTTTCTAATAAGTTGTCACATTATTGTCAATGACCTTCAAGCAATTAAAACAGTAGAGGAGTAAAAGAGAGAGAGACTCAGAGGCGGGGGGGAAGAGGTGGGTAGAATAAGGAGGAGGGGTTAAGAGCAGTTGAATTGATGGGAGTACAGGAGAACTCTATTAGGATAGAAGGATCTTCATTAAAAGGTACTGACTGAGAGAGGAGAGAGCGCTCCGAAGAGCAGCAGGTTTGCCAACGGCCCAGTTTAAGCAATATTTTGCTTAATCTGATGCAGGTGACACTAAGGGCCTTATATAATCAAAGCTGCTCCATTCAACCAAACATCAGGGGGTTAGGAGGAGAGCAGTTTGCTCGATGAGCTCGATGAGCACCGCTGGTGGTTCGAGGTACTTTTTTTATTAACGGCGCTTTGGTAAAACTAGACTGCAAAAAGAAAACTGTACCCGTGCACATAAAAGGGAGGATTTTACACAGCATACGATCCAGCTACCAACACTTGGCTGATTTTACAAGCGCATATTATCAGCAAGCAGACAGCAGAAGTAGCCTAATAAAACATAAAATGCATATACTGTGTGTTCACACTACACTAACAATGAGGTCACACTCGTCTCCAAATGTGATTTGGGTGATCGGATTTTCACTGCGTAGTGGGTGTGTTTACACCCTTTATTTTCTGCCGTCTGGCTCTTATTAGATCACCTGAAATGTTTTTTAATGCCTGAGTGTCTGAGCAGGGTCATACTGACACGAGCACAGCAATACTGTTAAACCACAGCCACACACTGTTTTCTGTGGATCAACTGTTCCAGCTCATCACACTTACCGGGCTCCTCATTAGTTCATCATGTTAAGCCTGGCACTAAACTTTAAACGTCCCCTAATGCCAACAGCTTTCAGGATGAAATCCAGCAGAACAGCCACAGTAATAGCGACTTTCATGACTTTCATGATAGCAATCAACAGTTTGTAAGCAAATTAGGCACTCAATGACAAAATGACAAAACTTTGTACTGACATCTTGGCAGTGTAAGCAGCAGTTTGGGCACTTAGTGAAAAATGTTGCATAAAACAGACAGCAAAATATTAGTAAAGTGAGCGAAACTCTAAAGAATTCCTAAATGTTGCTATTTATCATTAATAATCAGAGTGCTATAAAGGGTGTTTTAAAGGAACGGTTCACCAATGTAAATAGAGGGAAGCATACATCTCCTTATAGATGCGAGGCATGTGCTTGTGTCAGCGCAAGATCTAAACATTAATTAGCTAGCTCAGTGGTGCTAGGTGAGCTAGCAGTAGATGCAGACTTCCTTGTGTTTGGTGATACTTTTGGTGGGTGTAGTTCGGTAGACAGAAAATAGTTCCTACATGACACTGCTCACAACAAGGTCTGTGGATTATCTTGAGTAACCAGGATATGATTTCTGGAAAGAGACATTGCTGTTGAGTTTTTCAAATTAGTTTTTTTGGCAATTTGAGCATCAAGGGCTGAGTGCCATCTAGAAACTTTACAGCCAATATCTAAAAAAAAAACAAACA
>JAPZEB010000026.1:8739953-8750818 GCA_029783705.1 Chaetodon striatus
ATGTAGATATAAACATACCATTGTAAGGTAACAAAAACACAACAATATTTATCTTCAGGTTATTACACACTAATGAAAATACAGTTATGAATAACATTTCTGCCGATAGATGCCCCTAAATCCCACACTTGACCTAAGTGAGCATATTTAATTGCATCCAGCTATTTACTTGCTCTGAGCACTGATTGAGAGAGTCTAAGGAGCCAGAGTAACCAGTTGAAAATAAATCTGAGTGTCGTCTGTGTAGCTGTGATAAGCCACGTCATTGTCATGTATTATTTGACCTGAAGGGACAATGTACAGGTTGAATAATAGAGGGCCCAAGAATCGAACCCTGGGGGACCTCACGTGTCAGGCTGATGCACTCAGATTTATGATCACCAATGGCAACAATATAGCCCCTGCCTTTGAGATATAATCTGAACCAACTGTGCCCAATCAATCCCACTTTTCCAAGATGTCAAAAAGTATTTTATGATCAACAGTGTCAAAGACTGTGCTGAAATCACGCAGCACCAAACTGATTTATATTAAGTGTTTTATATGAATAGTATTCAGACTAATTTAACACATTCATCAGTGCAGTCTCAGTACTGTGATGTGGCCTGAAATTAAATTGAAATCTAACCAAAAAGCCATCAATGTATATTTAAAATAGTTACTGAGTTGAATCAAAACACCTCTGTCTATATATACATTTAGGATGGGTCTCTAATTATCTTATTTGAAGGATCCAGGTTGCCTTTCTGCAGTTTTCACTGATTTTGGAAAAACGCCTGAGAGTGAGCTATTGAAGATTTTCGGCACATCCACATTTGAAGCAACTGAAAACATTTTTGAAAAAGCTGGTTGGCAGGGGGTCAAAACAGCAGGTGTATGAATCGAGGTGTTTCAATACATTCTCCAGAATTTCAGTATTGATAGTATTGAATGTTGACAATCTAGCCAAATTGTGGCTGTGCTGCTGCAGCAGTGGATCTGGTTCCATTGTTTGATATGAAGGAATTCATGGCCAGTCTGATATTTTTGAATTTCTCACACACAACAGGATGCAAACTCATTATACTTGTTGAAAGAGAGGAAGTCATGGGCTAACCATGTTGGTGGATTATTTAGCTTCTCAATAGTGGTAAACAAGGCAAGGGAATTATTGATATTCCTGTTGATGATGTTTGAGAAAAAGGCTTGCATATTTATTTCGGAATTTTAAACAGGAAGCCTCTGTTTATAGATGTTGTGGTGAATCTTAAAATTATTTTTTCTCCATTTGTGCTCAGCTTTTGCTACATTCTTTTTTCTGACTTGTGACAGCTGGGGTGTTTCTCCATGGTTCTTATTGCTTGGCAGAGATGTTTTTTACCTTCTCAGGTGCAATGGCATCAATAACTTTAAGAATTTTACAGTCGAAATGATCAAAGAGTGAGTCAGCAGAGTCTGATGTTCAGCTTTTTGTCATGAACATAAAAAGACAACTACTATGCCATTTATATACCTTTATGACAGAAACTGGTATCAGGAGAAACCAGGATATCAAAGAAAAAACAATGGACAGAAAGGCCTATGTCCCTGACAGAAATATCAATGCCTTTGCTAATTATTAATTCCAGTGTGTGCCCTCGGTTATGTTTGGGTCCTTTCACATGCTACCACAGATCAAAAGTTTCAATTAAACCACAGAATTGGCAGTTTTGTCAGTGGGGTTTTCAATGTGAGTGTTAAAATTGCCAGCTATGACAGTGATAATCAAAAAAAGCTCAGTGGAGTCATCAGCAAAATTTGTAGAGGACCTTGAAGGTCTGTAAATAGTGAACAGACAAATTTTTGGTGTGCCTTTCAGTACAGCACAAAGATATTCAAAGGAAGCAAATCACCACACGATAACTGCTTGTGCTGAAATTAGTCTTAAAACACCCCATTTCCATAAGGTCGAAAAACATTTATAAAAATTAAAAGTTTGGAGGTACTGGCTTGATAAGAACTGGTACACTGCTACTATTTTCTAGCAGGGTTTCAGTTAAAAGGGAGATTATAGGTATAGTGATATGATCATTAATTAAAAGAGACTTGTTGGTAAGAGATAGAATATTCAGCAGAGCTACCTATGTAGATTAAGCAGGAGGGCCCTCAGCAAAATATGGCATAGAATTGGTAACAGATTCGCCGGATTTGATGACTGAGCAAGTACACTATTCTGTTTTTCTAAGACAGGAATAGAGAACGCTAGTGGAACACTCAGTCCCGGTTTGTCCTGGGAACATTTATGAGTGCCATCATGAATTCACATACCTGAGGACAAACACCACAGAGAGAAAAATCTGCTTTACTCGAGTTCATCGCCGGAGCACATCCTTCTGTCTGGAATGAACAAGCAACCTCTCACTCATTAATTAGTCAACCTCTCTACCTGTGGGCCAGCCTGCCACACTCCGCTGTGATTGATGGAACAAGAACAAAGGAAAGGGACCGTGATTACTGATGAGGATTATAAATACATTTCAATTAATAAAACCTCCCGTTGGTAATTGTCGTACAGGTTTTTGCAGGTACTGTAGGTGTGTCAATGCTGAATATTGGGATTTCTGTGCAACACAGTTAGATAGCAGCAGTGGAACAGAAATAGAACAACAGCAATCTCCAGTGCTATTCTAGGTGAATG
Organism: Chaetodon striatus; assembly: GCA_029783705.1. Classification (NCBI taxonomy): domain Eukaryota; kingdom Metazoa; phylum Chordata; class Actinopteri; order Chaetodontiformes; family Chaetodontidae; genus Chaetodon; species Chaetodon striatus. Next base: position 8,742,610 of record JAPZEB010000026.1, read on the forward strand.
AACAGAGAAATAGAGAAATTGAGGGAGGAAGAGGCAGAAACAAAGTGAGCGAGGGCGGATGGAGAGAGGAAGAAAGACGAGGGTGGATATCGCCCAGTGCTCTTTAATAACCAGGGCAGCGGAGGTTCAGGAACCAGACATGAGCAACCCAGTGGACACTAGAAGAAGGGCAATGGGGTCACACGGCACGGAGAGGGAAGACATACAGCATAGCACCCACAGGAGATTGATGTGTTTCCCAGCAATCTACAAGCCCATAAAAAAAGGGCACGGTCTGTGGGCAAGCTTAAAAACCAACCAGGGAATTGGTGGACAAAAGTTCATTTGGTACTGTCATAACACTGCAGCATGACAACATAACCCAACAACATCATCATCTTCACAGGTAGGGCGGCTTTTTTGGGGGGCTGAAGTGCAACATATGAAAGCTAAAATGTTGATTTGATTTACAGCAGGTGTGTATAGATGTGCATTTGCAACATAAACTCACTCCCACTGAATGTCAAACATTCTGTCACCTTAATGTTCTCTGTTGTATTCAAAGCTGCCCTCTGCTGACATGTTGTCAAAAGAAATAAAACTCTTTTACACGCTGTGTCTATGGGTCTGGCCTTGAAGTGTTAACGCCTGTATTGGTTTCCTGCTCCACTATTGGTCACACATTGCTACTGGCTCAGTCATTGGCTAGCTTAACAAACTTCGCCTCCGGCTCATTTGTTTGTTGAAATCCTATTTGATTGACTGGCTCAGCAGTTCTTTATAAAAGAGACCCCTAAGTATTCAGTGCCACTTGATACATTATGTTAACCTCTCTTTGTCAAACTTACACTGACCATAATCATTTTGTTTATAAGACGTAGATGTCATAAGGCCGTTCTTACACATCAGTTTTTAAGTATACCTTTGAAAATTAATGCACCAAAATTTTGTGTACAACCAGTAAATCTGTGATCACTCGATCAATGCGCTGACAGTATTAAAGAAGAAAGTGGTTTAGAGACTCAAAGGACATGTAAGGAGGTAGGTTGGGGTGGTCGATGGGTCAAACAACACATAACTTTCCCCCAGGAAACAGGTGTTTAAGGTGTGTCGTCACCATGTTTCTTTTCCCGAACCTAACCTATTTACTTATCTCAACCTAGCTTATTTAACTTTATGTTAAGTGTATAACTTTATATTAAGAACATAACGTCATCCCTGGGACGCTGATGTTAGATATCATATGAATACAAACAATTAGTGTCATGCAAAGTACTGTTGCTTGGGTCACTCAACATGCCCAAAACAAAGTGGTGGAATACATTGTCAGATTCTCTGCTCAAATGAATAGTTTGACATTTTGGAAAATACTCCTTTTTTTGCTATCTTGCAAAGAGTGAATAAGTAAAGATGTCTTTATAGTAAATATGTAGCTTGAGCTAGCAGCCACTTAGCATAGCTAACCCGAAAACAAATGTAAACAGAGGGGGAACAGCTAGTCTAGCTAGGTTCGAAGGTTATTTTAAAACAGTTAGCTAAGCTAACTGTGTCCTGGCTAAAGTGGTGCCTGTGTTTTATTCATTATTGGATGACTGAATTATTACTGATGCATACGTGATGAGATGATCATATGTTTTGTAAGTAAAAGCTGAATCTGCAAAGTAACTGGTAACTATAAAAGGTATACTCTGTCAATTTTGAGCCTGGTCTGTCACCGTTTATCTGCATATACTTCCATCACATCTCAGTGACACAGATCTGGTGGAAAGTCAGCAAAGTATCCCTTTAACAAATAAATTTAGTGGAGTAATTAGTACAATATTTGCCTCAGAAATGTAGTAGAGTAGAAGCACATAAGTACAACTGGAGTACTAAAAGTAATCAGTTACTTTCCTCCACTGCCACAGCTAATATGATTTATGTTAGGATTTAAATAGAAGTAGCTTATTTTTGGAAAATATGCCAAAATGTGAGTATTTGGAAATTTACATGGCATGCAAAACTGCTGCACAAGGTGGAAAGCATAGGAAGACCATTGTAACTGCAGTTAATCCAACCTGACCACAGCCTCAATTCTCAAGCAGCAAATCACAAAACTTATTACAGCCACATTTCAAGTGGGAAGGTGTTTCATACTCAAAAGACTTCATCTTCAAAGAACTCCAACTGACTCTTTGACACTTACCTGTGTGTAGAACGTTGCAAAACCCAAGGTAATTTTCAGTATTTCAAAGCAGCATTTCTGACGACACCCTGAGTACATACTATAACCTCCCCAAGGACACCACATTCGCATACAGGTCTGACTCTGAATACACTGCGGTACAAGCTTTATTATAACTCAAGCAGTGTGAAACGTCTCTATTGGATTTTAAGGGCCAAAGTATCTCCCACCAGGTCTCTGTGTCTTCCTCTTCACAAAGCCACTGCATTGTCTTTTAGAGTTGAATTGGAAGATCAAAGAGCATTTTGAACGCTGGTGCCTTGTTTCAGAGCAGTGAGGATGGTTGCATGAGCATCTTCAAAGGAGGACAAGTTTTATTAATCACTGCAGTGTCTATGTCAACACTGAAGTGAAAAGAATACATTGAAAGCTTAACAGTGATGAGTGAAACATTGACTCCCCAGCTTTGATTATGCAATGTTCACGGGAAAATATGTAAACCCCCCAAAAAGGTTATGAGCCCCAAATGTGTGAAGGCATTCAAGGCATTTTAAATTTCTAATAATAAATTACAGAGGCAACTAACAGCATCAGTGTAAGCAGGAGTATGCATGCATATCCAAACCAACGAAGGCAGGTGCTGAGCTGAAAGTAAGCTGATCATGAAATAAACAAATAGATAGCTCTCACACTGCAGGGCTCTACTGACCACTTGTTTATTACACCTAAGTGACATTTTGAGTACAACTGCACTTCATCAGGCTAAAGTTGACATATGACAGTGTGCAGCGCCACCTTAGATACATGATACAGTCATGTGATGCAAGCACATGACTGTATCATGTATCTAAGTGTTGGCAGTGACATGCAAGAAGCTTACGTTAGTAGATAAAACACTCATATCTAAGCATACACACATAAATGTACTGTATATATACTACTACCATTTACACGTTATAGTAACCTACACATGTACATAAAAGGTATAGCTCTGAATTCATAAAGTGCCAAATTCAAAAATGAAAAGTAAAACTAAACATCCCAATGAAAAAACAATAAATATATATACACAAATTATGTATTGATAGGAAGACACTCAATAGGGTGTCCCTAACCACTGTTATGCTTGTAAGCTGTAATCAAGCACGAGACGACACAAAAGAGGAGCCTGTATTTGTTCTTTACAAATTTCCTAAATTATCCTAATTTTAAAAGATATTATCTTAGTTTCACATGAATGAAATGTCCCCAAAAGATTACTATTATTAAACATGCTGCCTAGATAAAATTGTTTGGTTATTATAGGATTTGGGGTCGGACTGCACATTTGGTTTTGGCAAGTTGTGCCGAGTTGCGAAACTAATTAGTCATATGTGTGAGTCGCAGGGCAGATGCCATATTGCAAGTCAGCTCCAGTTCGGAGGCAGGTCTTGTAATTCAGACCCATATGCAGTACTCTGCTATGGATGTATGGACATCAACACCCTTCTCTTGAAACATGAACTAATCTGGATCTACAGTTGTTGTTTTGTCTCAGTTTGCATTCTCCTCTACTTACACTTGGTATTTTAAGTGCATAAGCACACTGACACTAAGAAGTATGGCAAAAGTGCACTAGAGTATAGTAGTATAGTCATACATGACTACCTGATTGGTGTACTGTTAACAGGTAGTGGGATGCTGGACACTTCTCACTCTCAATGGTTGCCATCTTGGCTTTGTAGTAGAGGGGGAGGGAACACCAAACTTGTGAAAATGATGGCCCTAGGTAGCTGCAGTAGTTGCGATTGCTTCAGTTAACAAGTGAACAAGCGGGCAGATATTTTTGCGACGACAATTGTGGTCAAATGTTGGCAATATATCTTAGCTGAGTTGCAACTTCCCATTAAAAAGACGAAGGAGAAGAAGAGGCGGTCAAATTTAGCCAACATCATTTCCAGTAAGTGCACAACAGCAGTGTTCGAATTGAGACAACATTGCCCTGTTTAAATTCATGAGCATAGTGCACACAGTGTACTACGTGGAAGTGAACTAATGGGAGTATCTGAACTGAGACACAGCATATGTCAGGAAATTGGACAATTGCCCCTGGAAGTTTTTTTTTTGTACTTTAATTTTTTTTTAAAGCATCAAAACAGAGCTTGTTTAATGAAAAAAAAAAAGGTCCTTAGGGGAGGACCCAAAGGATCCCCAACAGAGGTCAGAGCTAAGCCACAACTGTCCTCAAATCCTAGAAATGCCCCTGTGTACACATGACCTGTGTGGGACTGCTGCGACTGGCCCCTGGCCTCCTGTCACTTTGCAAAAAGAAGCCCCTGGTAAGTTGAACATCCCTGCCATAAACCAATTACCTGTTAGTGAAATCCTCTATTATCTGTGTGGTCTGTGTGTACAGTATTTTCCTGTGCTTGATGATGACCTATCCTGATGGTGGTTAAGGATGCCTTATTAAGTGTCTTATTTTTATTGCTAATATATTAACTGTTTTACACTACTGAACTTTGGACTTTGAGGATTTAGAGCTGTGTGCACCGTATGTGTATAGGTTTATACATGTACATAGTTGTAGTATATATACATACATGTGTCTGTATGCTAATGTAGATGTTTTTATCTAGGAAATATATGCTATTTCTGTCACCTCAAACACTCATGTGACTGTATTGTGCATATCTAAGATGGCGCTGTGCGCTGTCAACTTTAGTCTGATGAAGAGCAGTTGTGCTCGAAATGTCACCCAGGTGTAATAAGTAAGTGGACATTAGAGCCCAGCCATGTGCAAGCTATTTATTTGTTTATAAAATTCAGCATCAGCTCTGCTCATTGTGCTCTCATGAAGAGGTTTCATTCTTAAGCACACTAAAGCATTGATCACCATGCACATGCACCTGTCTCCACTCAAAAAGAGTGCATCTTGAACCCGTTCTGTGCTGCAGTGTTATTCCCATGATGCTTTTTTCATGCTCCAACTGCTGTGACAACCTGGCTGGAGCTGGAGGAAAATTTTTGAATCAACACTGCCTCTAGTGGACTGAATCGGTACATCCAGGGATGCCATAAACACCTGCAGTACAGTCCAAAGCAGATGCTGCAGTGAAAAAAATGTTCATTATCTATATCTCTCGAATGCTCATGGATGCCCATATCGAGCTGCTCTCATACAGGAGAGTTCAACTCTTATCCGGGTAATGTGGTTAATCAATTACAAGTCCTCGTCCCCTGAGGGTATTCACATTAACTTGAGTATAGGTTTTCACTTAGAGTGGATCAGTGATCTCTGCAGTGGCTTCCCCCTCCAGACTTCTTTCATTATCTAAAATGAGAGCATATTGAAGGGGGGCAACCAAGGTGGAGCAGGTTGGGGGGGATTTGTGCGAGCGGGTCACATTCACGTCTCCTGCCACACCTCAGCGCTGAGGTCTCTGCATATCCATCAAATGATATTATCCATCACCATCAGCTCTCGGCTGATAAAGAGAAATGACATGAGCTGCATTTGGAGAATATAAAAAAAGTGACTCAGACAACTATAGTGTTCAGTCAGTGTCAAAAAAAAATCAAATCATTTCGGCTCCTCGATCCTCCCCCTCTGCAGTCTTGGTTTAGAGGAATCTATTCAAAACCTCACATAATTCCCTGCATTCAGTCTCATCCATACAAATCTGTTCATTCTCTCTAGCACAATATTCTATTCAGTGTTTTCTCTGTTAAGTCTCTGTGCCTGGCCTTGCTCTCTGTCTCTGGTCTGTTGCAGTCATCCTTTACGGGACACTCCTCCTGCTCCCCATCAACCAGACTTTGTTCTCAGTTCAATTCTCTATTTTCACAATATCTGATAAAAAAGAAAATGCCTCAAATACATAGAGACCAACAAAGACAAAATAGACAGGTTCAAGGGGAGATCAGAAGGACTAATCAATCATGCTTCAGTTATGACAGGGGGTATTTTTTCAGCAGGTGAGGAAAAGAAACAATCAAACCAGCAGAATGTGTATTAACTTTATTTGAATACATTTTATTTAATTACATTTAAAAACAACAAAAAAAGACATTTGTATTTGCCATTGATGAGTCTAAAATCTCTCTAACTGACAAATATTTCTATATGTTCATACAATCTGTGCATTTAAGTCTGCACATCTGGGCAAAAGTATATTTTCATACATATTCATACACTATCCACATACTTTTGTCTATACATGTGTTCACATTTGTCTTCATTTTCAGAATGACTGTCCAATATCCAGGACTATCCAAGAGATCGAAGACTTCTCTGCACTAAACCTGACACTCAGGGTTCTGTGCCATCTCATTACAGTCACAGAACGCTAATATAAACAAACTTTTTCAAATTGTGTCTATCGTTATTCGTAGTAACAGTGAGACATTAGCCCCATCATGAGGCCAAACAGGAAAACACAACATTAGCACCTATCGCTTGCATCCGGCAGACCATGACACCCCCTTACATACCTCGGATCCCTTGTAACCCTTAAACTTTTTAGAGAAAAAGTGATGCTTTTTGATGTTTTCATGCAAGACTGTGTTACAAAGAAATATAATGAGGAATACCAGGGAGTTAAATGCTCACTTCTAAGGCCTGATCTTAAAGGGGTAATTGCCCATTTTCAAAATTAATGCATGTTATTCCTTGGGTCTAAGACAGTCCAAAAATATTAGGAAACATGGACAAAAACTCAAATTTGTGATGTATTTAAGTATAAATTCTGGAGCTCCTCCACAGACAATGAATTAGGAAAGATGATATAGAAATACTTTTTTAATTTTTTTTTTCCCTAACTAATGTTAAGTGTCTCAAAGTACCATGAAAAGCACTCTATAAATTTCCCTCTGGGGGGTCGCGGGGGGTGGGGGTTGGAGCCTATCCCAACTGACATTGGGCGAGAGGCAGGCTACACCCCGGACAGGATGCGAGACTATCACAGGGCTGACACATAGAGACAGACAACCATTCACACTCACATTCACACCTACGGGCAATTTAGAGTCACCAGTTAACCTGCATGTCTTTGGACTGTGGGAGGAAGCCGGAGTATCCTGGGAAAACCCAAGCTGACACAGGGAGAACATGCAAACTCCACACAGACGGGCTCCCCCACACCAGGTTCAAACCAGGAACTGTCTTGCTGTGAGGCGACGGTGCCATGCCACCCACAGCGACTTTTAGTGGGTTTTTTTAGGTTAACATTCGTAAATCGAATGGTAGAGATGGATCAATCAGGTAGAGTTAAGCTCAACAATTTTTTTATTAAGATATAGTTGCTTAAAGTGTAACTCCAAGATGGTTGAGCAGAACATTAATGGGTTAACATGAATCAAGCACGCAGCAGATTCAGGCACTCTCTCCGTTAACTGTCAAAAGGTATTTTGGGAAATGTTGGAAATCAAACTTGACGTAACAGCAGATGGGACAGGTTTGAGGACGAGTGGATGAATTAAAGACGTGGGGGAAGAATGAGAAGGAGCTAAGTGAGGCAAAGAGCCTGAGAATGGAGACATTAGAGACAAAGATGGCGCGGGAGGACAACACACTTTCCACACGCAGCTCGGAGTGGACACTCGTGATGCGCGCCGAGGGAGGGAAAGAAAGACAGAAAGAGGGAGGAAGAAAGTGGGTTACCACAGTGGGTCATGGCTGCTTGAAATAGCCGCCCCAATGCCTCTCCTCCCTCTACCTGCCTCCCTCCCGTCAGTACCTCTGCACAGGTAGTATATTTAGCCCCAAATTTTACAGCCCTACAGCACGGGGGTAAAGTGGGACGAGACTGTCTTACTGAGTTAATAAAGGCGTTTGTGGCGGTGTGAGTCAAAGCTCCAGTATGCGCCTCAGTGTTAGAGCGTGTGTGTGTGTGTGTGTGTGTGTGTGTGTACGTGTGTGTGTGTGCATATGAGTGAGTCATAAAGGGAGAAAGACAGAGAGAAAGAGAAGGGAGCGAACCTTTGTTCTCTACCTGTGAAGTGGACCTTTACAGGCAGGGAGAATATTACACATCTACTCTGCACATTATCTGCAGTTTTCAAAGTGTTTGTGTCTGCCAGCGTGTG
>JAPZEB010000026.1:8791848-8805273 GCA_029783705.1 Chaetodon striatus
CATGTATGTTAATTCAGCAAGGATAACATTAAGAGAGAAAGGCTTATCTACAGGAGAATAAAATATTAAAAAGCAACACAGAATGCCTGAGAGCCTTACTGCATTCTATTTTATTATATTTATATATTCCATTTATATTTTGAATTGTCACTTGCTGCCTGGATTTTGTGTTTTACATGAATAAAGACATTTCCATCATAAATTGGTGCATTAAAAAAAATCACCATAATGCAGGAAAATAAGTGTTTGACTGTCAAATGTTCCTGGGGACGGACCCCAAGACCCACTGCTTTTGTGTGTCCCCACCAATGTTGAAACAAAACCGATCCATTGGTACACATTGATGTTTGTAGGAGAGTTTGGTGCTGCTGGTGCTGCTCTGGTTGGTTGGTTGATACAGCTTCACTGTTGACTGACTGTTCACTGTCTTTACACTGTATCAGAGCTAAGTTACGTTACTGCTTATGCAATCCAACATGTCCTTCTGCTGCTTAACATTCAACTAGCAACACACAAGGTGGCTTTTATTGTGAAGCAGTCACAGGAAACACAATGTTTTTGTTCAGTACTCGCTCATACCTTAACAACAGAACAACAGGATGGACTGACCTTGTTGATTTCCAAAACAATTTGTGTGACTTGCAGTTTTAAACACATCCTTAAAATCATGAAACTATTGTAGTTCCCCTCAAAACTAGCTGGTTAGGTTTAGGAAATATTAAATACTTTTGTCACTATTGTAACGCCACGTGACATATGACACATAGCAAGCTACACTAGAAATGTTATGTGTGTTATGTTGTGTCATATGTGTAGCATAGTTGCTTGAGCTGTTGTTAAAAGAAGTAAAAAATGACTTAAGGATGCAAACAATGGTCTTATGGGTGAAAGTCCTTTGTTTGTCACCAGTTTAACCAGGACTGAAATCTTTAAATGACACAACATATATGCAATGACTGTGCATGTTACCAATATAGGTGAGGCCTAGTCATTGGAAAATGTAAGCCTTAAAGGATAACTTTTTTTTTTTTTTAGCATTTTTCAACCTGGACTCTATTTCAACATGTAAAGTGATAAAAGAGACTGATGTGAACAACAATTTTTAAAATTGTTCTTGCATTGAGGGAGCAGCAGTAGCCGGCAGCTGTGGAACGAGCTGCAATGGAAGCACATGGGGCAATTAAACATTGTCACTGTATGTCTATTAAAAGTGGTTATTTTTGCTAAAGAGCGGCACAGATTGTTATTGCAAGTGTCTGAAGCGTCTCTTTTTAGCTTTCACCTTATGCAGTTTGTTTGTTATTTCTTCGTTTAGCAAAAGTCTTTCTGAAATATCAAGCAATAACACAATATGTAATATGGTTTAGTGTTATTTAAAACATATTCAGTGCCATGGATGATAAGTTACCTGATTTTATTCATGTGGATGAGGCTTTTGAATTTGAGTGCTGCCCGCATTTATGTGAGTCAGAGTATACACATGAAAAGTGGACGCGGAGAGAGTGGGTAAAAAAAAGCTGCTGCAAGGCCATGAAGCTGGGAGCTTTGACCCCATGCCCACAGAGGAATAAATGCTTATGTTGTTTGCACATTTCCGACCTGTGCTGAGTAAATGAGGAGCTACACTTCCAGCAGCTTTCATAGACTGTGAATATCAGATATGGATGTGCTAAAGCTTTGGCTAGTTGTGCTACAAATGGATCCTAACACTCCTGTCCATAAACTATGCATGGAGACCTGCGGGTTTCCAGTGACCACTAGGATGACCACTACCTGTCAAAGAGAAGAAGAAAACCAGAGCTTTATTTCCTAAAGAAAACTGCTGTTCCAAGATTGGATTTATCTGCTGCAGATGAGTGGAAGTAGGCTCATGCTATTAGCTAAAGTTATTATGATTACACTGCATAGCGTTACACATGAAAGCACAGCAGGTTAACGATCAATAAACAATTCGCAAAATATCATCTGATTTAGCACTGATTACAACAAATCTATATACATTGATTACCCATTTTCATCAGCTGACATTCAAGTGATATCAACAATCTGACACTATCTATGCCACAGTGTGTGTTTGTTGAAAAAACACATTTATGGTTCAGTATTATATGACCTATAATATATTTTTATTATATTTTATACCTACATTTGCCCTTGCTATACATCAAGGAGATACCTGACTATGAATGACAGTAGTAATGTTAGTTATTGTACGAGCCCTAATACATAGTCTTTTCTAATAAGATCAGTCAGGCCTACATTGTCCGATAGAATGGCCTAGATATAGTGGCCTGGGACACATTGTCATGTAAACAATCATCTATGATATCAAAAAATCTTGTTAGCACTAAAATATATTTTCTATAAATTACATTTTATTCTCTCTCTAGATCTCTCTCACAAACGTTTCCACTGTTGTTTTCCTGCAACAAGTGACGCATTGTGATACTTGTGGTATTTCAGGAAGAGACTTCTGCGTAAGAGGGCAATAACAACCAGACCAGATCAAGTGAAAGGTAAAGAGACACTTCAGGCACTTATAATAAGAATCTGTGCCACTCTGTGGCAAATAACCACTTTTAATGGACATATAGTGATGATGTTTAATTGCCCCATGTGCCTCCATTGCAGCTCCATTATTTGTTGCTGCTGGCTCCCTCAGTACTGGAACAATTTCAAAATTGTTGTTCACATCAGTCTCTTTGATCAATTTAAACGTGGAAATAGACTCTAGGTTGAAAAATGCTGGAGTTATCCTTTAAGCAGTCTCTATGTCTGAATCGCATATGCGACGTTGTACTTTTGCATTCCCATCTGCAAATGTGTTTAGCAGCACGCAAATTACATTTATGACAATTTATTATATTAAAAATATTCACTTGGTTAAAAAGTACAAACCCCAGACTGAGAGTAAATATCAACGTACCTCAGTGGAATACAAAACTGTAAAATGAAGGAGATGTAATTTCCTCGCCCAACATACCTATCAGCATTTCACATCTATTGAGGCAGGCAATTTATGTCTGACTAGACATACAATTGAATGTAATTTTGCAGAATTCTGTAACATTTTGCTAAAGGTGATCTCAATTCCATCTATTTCCTGTCCTCACCTCGCCTGATCTCATATAATTACAAACCGTCACTGAGTACCTTTTATAAAGTGGTTTAGTCTGACAAAGCAAAGATATGATGGTGCAACCACATGCATTAAGTTCTTTTGGAAAATGACACAGCCGAATGTATGCACCCACACACACACACGGAGGAGTTATCTGTCCCCTCCTGTTAACTCTTGTCTTGAGTTGTCGTGACGACCAGTTTCTGACGTGCATCACATCCAATATCATTCCACTTCTTTGACAGGATGCATTATAAATGAGTACACAGAGACACGCACACATGCGCACACTCTTTTTCTCTCCCTCTTTCTAAGATCAGTCTATTGGATTTATTAGCTTTTTGTAAATGAAGAGAGGATAAATAAGACAAGAAACCATATGTCAAACCAAACCATACTGGCAGGGCTGCAGTTTGGCAGGGGGCCCTAATGATTTAGGGGTCCCAGAGATGGGCGGGAGCCCTGGATCTGGAAAATAATTGTATATATTTACTGTGTCTGGAGACCGGAATATACTTTTTATTTAAATCATAATACCAGACATAGAGAGATTTTCTGTTTAAGTCTCTATCCAAAGTAGTGTCAGTAGAATTATCAGATTCTTTGCTCCGGTCTATCACATCTTGGGTCTCATTTTCATACGTCTGGCTTTCATTGTACTCACAAAGTTATCATAATTGCTGAGATGTAAAAGCACTGTGACATCCCTACGACAAAGTCCATCAGGGAAAAACAGATATTCAGATGATCTGACAGGGCGTAAACAAGGCCCTAGTTTAGCCACATTTTCTATAACAAGGTCAAAGCAGAAGAGATTTCTTCTGAAATGTTGGTCATGATTGTTCTTGGCACAGGAGGTAAAAGTTGACTCAGGAAGTTGGTCTGTAAACTTTGATGGATGTTCACAACAAATCACTTGGATAATAAATCTGCTGTTTAAATCAGCAGAATGGTTGTCTGACACTTGTTTCTTTTCCCATCTGACTTCTTTTTAGCAATGTTGCAACTCCCAGATCTCAGCATTTAAAAGAATAGTTTGACATTTTTATAAATATACTAGTTTGCTCTCTTGGCGAGGGTTATATGGGATCATCAACACCTGTCTCAGTATGTGTCTGTTCAGTACGAGGCCACTGCCAGCAGCCACTTAGCTTAGGTTATAGTACAAAGAAAATAGCTAACCTGGCTCCACAGACAACAACATTTGGAAAGTGATATGTTTACATTCTGTTTTTTGAGAAGGTTAATTAGTGAGATTTAAAGGTGCTACAAGGTGGATTTTGTTGCCTTTCATTTTCTAGATCTTATGGAAAGCTAAGCTAACCGGTTGCTGGCTGCAGCTTTAGCACTTATACTAATAAGTGCTTTACTTTTTCCAGTAACAAGTACTGTAACTAATTACTAATGAAATTTCATCAACAATATTACAGTTACCCCAAAACCTAACAACTTGAAATATAACAACCACATCAGCAGACTCATTTTTGTTGTGTCACGCTGCGCAGGCATGTCACAAAGCAGCAAGCTAGTTTCAAAGATGGACACATTTACTTCGGCGGCTGGAAATATTCCCATTACTTTGATTTTGTCCTAGAGGAAAGATGACAAGAATGCTAATGCTGCTGGTAGTCGTACTAAAACTCTTTCCACTGCGAAAAACACATCCTAAAACCTCTGGTCTCTGGCACAACAACGTGAAGCCCCAGGAAATACACGACACCAAAGGTGAGCCCTCCTTGGCTGCGCACATCGGCCATGGCACTACACTGGTTAAACAACCGAACCAAAACCAATTTTAATCGTGGATAGCTGCAGGCTACAAGTAATGAAGCCTGTGGCTGGATATGTTGTGGATGTAATGTTGCTCCATGGGTGACTCGCCATCTTTAAAGCGGAGCCTTGGGAAAATAGCAGTCACAGGCGACTGAAGACCCCCAGGTAGAAAAAAAAAAAAAACATAATTTGCACGCTATCTAGCCTTAGCTGCACTTACCAGTGATTCCCCTTACACAGAGGCAAACATCTGAATTTTGGGGATATGTAATTATCTGTGTTATGGGGTGTAACATAAAACTAATATAATGAGTTGTGTAATGTATTACTGTTGGCAGGAAGTATTACTTTTGAAACGAATAGCGAGTAATACATGTTTACAGGAACATGCCCAACACTGGTAATGATCAACACCTTGCAAGCGAAATGCCAAGACACATAAGATGAGCTCTCAAGCTTATATTAGCTGTATAATATCATATGTAGAATAAAAAAGACAAGGCAACATGTAGACTTGAAGGAAGTACCCAGCCAGCATTTGTATGTGGGACCCATATGGGAAGTAGATGGGTTGAAAAATGGGCCCCATTTGGGGGTGTCCACAAGTGGGCCCCACATGGTTATGCTAGGGCTACCTGGGTACCAAATGGATCCAAAATGGGCATCTTATCTTGGGTAAATCGACACATGCGGGCAAATGGCAAGGGCCAGATATGGAACCCATGGACAATTCCAAATGGGGCCCATTTTTCAACCCATCTACTTCCCACATGGGCCCCACATACAAATGCTGGCTGGGTAGAGAGACTTAGCCCCCTTTTAAGTAGTAAACAGCCTAAAAGGTTTGAGTTCAAGTTCATTTCTATATACCAATAGCTCCATATATATTTAACTATGGCCTCATGCCTTGTGTCTATTACTGGAGGGAGCAGTCTCACATTTTCAATTTACAGTAACTCAAGCTAAATCTACTTAAGAATCAAAGTAAAAGCACTGGTTATTCAGGATGGTCTTTCAGTGTGAATTTATTTGCACTGTATAATGACTTTTCCACAGACAGTACAATGTAGGAATGAACACCATTACAATGCTTCCAGTAAACACAAACTGGTAGACTCATTAACAAGCCCAAATGGCTTTTAAGCTAGACGACCAAACATTAACGGTAAACTGAGTTAAAATGGATCAAAAGTAGATAAGGGTTTGATCGGGACCCTGGGCACTAAAGCTTTCTCATGCTTTGGTTAAATAATCATGCAGAAGTAGCAGCTGTTTGAGGTGCAGCCCTCAAGTATCTGCAGGTATATTTCAGGTAAACCGAGAAGGAATTGACCGAGCTGCTTTAACAGTCAACTCAGGTTTGATGGAGTGCAGTGAATTTGAAATTAGTTCGATGTGAGTAAAGAGCTTAATGCCTTTAAAAACCCAGCACAAGGATATATGGCCGAGCCATCTATCATGTGTAGGTGTCTGCATGTGTGCATCTGTGTATGTGTGTTTGTGACGGAGAGAAAGTATATGCGTATGTGCGTTACCGAGACAGAGAGATAGAGAGAGTTCATGAAACTGCGTTAACCTACAGTACAAGTGCATGCGCACTTACACACACACAGGCGCACGCATGCACACACGCACACACATTCCTTCAGCAGACCAATATATCATTGCGCTCACACACCAAATGAGGCAATCGCTCAAAATTATTTGCATATAAACTAATGAAATATTACTGGGTGAAACTCAGTTGAATGTTAATTACAAAGGTAATGCACTATTTGCTGATTAATGGATCGTCTCTCTTTTGGGCAGGAGATGGTACGAGCAAGTGGATGATCAGTGTGGGGACAAAAAAAGGTGATTCCAGTGAATGGAGGTAAGCAGGTGTATGGAAAATGTATTGCTAGGATTAGAGAAATCTATGCAGAGGGGGGGAGCAAGGACGGCAGAGGAGAGGAGAGGAGAGGAGAGGAGAGGAGAGGAGAGGAGAGGAGGAAACAAGAGAGGAGAAGAGAGGATCCATTGTTGTGAGGCAAACAGTTGTGCTAAGTTGAGTGGACATGGTCACACGCCACAAATTCTTGTTTTACTGGGGTGGGTGAAATGAAAATGCATTATTCATTTATAGATCATTAATTATGAATCCACCAAAAGCAGGATGGGAGGCCGAGGTGTGAAGTGTGCAAGTCAAAGCATTTTTTGCTGAGGATACACATTACATATTTCATCTCGCTGTTTGACCTCAGAGTTTGTAACAAGCTCCTTGTGATTCCAAAGAGTTGAGACAGTCAGAACAAAGAACATAATAACTGCAGAGCTACATTCACTTCTTAAATATGTACTACATTCATCTCTAAAGAGTGAATTCACTGACATTGGAATAACCCCTTTGGAGCAGTCTTGAGAAATAACACCAGTATTTTGGAGGGGGAATTACACTCTTGTGTTGGTTTTAATGTGTAATATTTCTACCACTTGCTGCATTGTCAGTAAAGATGAAATGCTAGAGCAGTTACCCCCCACGTATGATCTGTCTCAGACACACACTCAAACTTGTACTGCTATATTTGTGAGAACAGTGTAATGACGTAATTCCCCGGAGGTTTGCACTAAACACGAAACCTCCTCATAATTCTAACTTTAAGGCTAAAACTAAGACTTCAAAGAATACTTCAAACACAAAATGATCATTTCTGTATCAATTACTCACCCTGTGTTACCTTGAAAGACCAAGGTAGTAGTCTTTCAAGGTAACACAGTGAAGGCAGGCAAGGAAAACTTTGTTTGTTTTAGTCAAAGAAAACTTTCCATTTGCAGTATTATAGTTGGCGGTTTGGCTCTGTTCTGGGACATCTCTGACCTTCCTCAGGCCTCTGCAGAAAGCCTCTTTCACACACCTATGGGTAAAGCCTAAGGTCGAGAAAACACACCTCTTTGCTCTTCCACACGCTTACGTGGAAAGATTAAGGCAGAGAAAGCACACCTCTATGCCATTCCAAAGCCTGAGGCAGAGAGAGCAAATCTCCCTGCCCTTCCATGCGCCTAGATGGAAAGCCTAAGGCAGAAAAGAACACAGCCAGCATCAATGGCAAACAGAAATGACATTGATAAGTCAGACAACATGAAAAGGAGGAGCAGGGGTGGAGGCGGGTTGCAAAGCGGGTTGCAGAATCAACTGACTCCCTTCCATCAATCAGCTGCTCCATCAGTTGATTGGGCTGTTTGAGATCAGCCGATGTAGCTGGGATTTGAGCTGAGCTCGACATCATGTCCTGCCTGAACGAACACTAAGCTCAATAAGTGTTTTAAAAAGGATGGTTTGGTTACTGTGCATATGAATGGTAAAGTAGCATATGGATTATACTGCACGAGCTTAGTGACTTTGTACATGGATGTTGTGATATAGTTTTGTATAGTCTTTATGTCTATCAGCCGCAACTGCTGGTATTGTTTTCACCTTATGAGTCTGTGTGCATGTGTGTCATCGAATTGTAGCAGCAACTAACACAGAAGCCATTTAGAGCGTTTACCGGGAGTTTATCTGTCTGTCTGTCTGTCTGTCTGTCTATGGACATATTTTGTCAACACAATAGCTTCACAACCGTGCAAGATGCAATCATGAAATTTTTACAGGTGAGTAGCTGACAAAACAAAGGTCGAGTTCGAAGATACGTGTGGTCCAAGCAAGGGAGCGGGAAGTAGGGGAGGTAAGAAGCATGGAAGGAGCCATTGCCCCTGTCAACACTTAACGTCCCTGGACCACAGACATTTGCGGGTCGCTGCATCACAGCTGGAGTGATCCCATCACAAGATGGTCTCTAGTTAGATTCTTTTTTTTGCCATGAAGGCATGCAAGGACCACAATATTTTCTTCACAAATTCAATGTAGAACGGGGCAAGTGATTGATATAGAAATCATTATGTGGAGGAAGTATTCCCTTAACCTTAAAGGGTAAGACTGGTGTTATTCTACATGTTTCCTACTGTCACAAAATCCCATGAAAAGACAAAAAATAAATGTCTTTAAATACTTTATTTCCCTACCTTTCCTGTGGCTCTTAGCTCCAACCACATTCATTCTGAGAGCAGAAGTGAATCTTTGATAACAGGTCACAAATATATTGTTTGGTGCTCAACTCAAATCATGGCTTTATACAAGTGGTTCAATAGTGAGTATTTATTTCAGGATGTTTGTGCAATCGAGTCAAAATAAACTACAGTAGTCGTGTTCAAGGTGATAAAGGGACATGTCAGCAAGTGCAACAGTGTGGCTCCTTGATGTTTTTCAATAGTTTTTGAATGTCAGTGCAGGTCTAGACTCAATACAACACAGGCAATATTTGTTATAGAATTAATTTGTGGTTTATTTTTGTCATTTAAATGGATTTTTTTAAATAAATAAAAAATACACACTTATCCTTCAAATGAGGACAAACGATCAGTGGAGTCTTCAGATTTTTGTCCCCACAGCATGAATACATAATACACATACACACACATTTGGATTCGTGTACCCTTCAGTAAATATTAGTCAAAAGGAATATGAGTTTACACAAACAAAGCAAGTAACAAGCTCATTTTATTCAATTATTTTCTGTGGAAGACCTTTGCATACAAATGTATTAATTTTTTAAAGCACAGACTCTCAATAAACATATGACTCACATAGAAAAACATTCAAAAAACCAAACATACAACAAGTACAAGTTGTGTGGTTAACCAAATCAAGTCTGACAGATATCACTCTGGACAGAGACATGGGGGGAACAGAGAAAAATCACCTGATGGTTTGCTGTCAGGAAGTCAAGATGGCTTCTAGTCACTCCATCAGAGCTTAACTCTCTCACGCAGCTGGTGCCTCACAGTTAGCATCACCAGACCTTAACGCTTCATAAGCTTACAAAAGGTGCTTTAGAGCTCTACACAAACTTATGCATGTGAAATGAGCAGTTTGTCTCCCTTTTCAGACTAACAGACTATGCATAATGCATGCCCCCGTGGCAGCC
This sequence comes from Chaetodon striatus, assembly GCA_029783705.1. Taxonomy (NCBI): domain Eukaryota; kingdom Metazoa; phylum Chordata; class Actinopteri; order Chaetodontiformes; family Chaetodontidae; genus Chaetodon; species Chaetodon striatus. The sequence goes on from JAPZEB010000026.1 coordinate 8,801,746, forward strand.
CTGCAGGAGTGACTGAGAGATTGATAGATTGATTGATTGATGATGGCAGTTATGACTAATTCATTAAAAAGCAAAAGCTGGTCGTGCATGTCACTCACTGGAGTTGAGGGAGTCCACTGGACATACTCAGCTTGGGTCGGGCGTGTGTGTGTGTGTGTGTGTGTGTGTGTGTGTGTAGTCAAGTGAAGCGTGGGTTAGAGTTTGGGTGGGCAAACTTGTGTTTCATGCTGACCACCACACTACCACTCCTGACAGAAAGTGCTGCACACAGAGCACACACCACAAGCGGCACCCAGAATCAGCGGTAATTACTCAGAAAGAAAAGTAGTCACAAATGTATACATCTGCCATGAATATGCAGCCAAGTGTGGTTTTACTCTGTGGGGCTCAGCAAAGCTCTAAAGTATGTTTGCACAGCAACAAAAAAACCACAAGACAATACACAAGCATTGCTAATGTGCTCACCTCATAGAGATAAAGTGTATCTCTGTAGTATATGCAAAGAGTAACTGAGACATATTTGAGCGTGACAGGATGTTTGCATATGCATTATTATACACAACTCTATAGGGGAGCAATGTGTGTAAAGTGGAACAACACAGTTCTGCACAGAAGTGCTGTGAGCAAACATTGCATCAGACTTTGCAACTAAAAATCAAGGTCCCTGTCATGTTGTATTCTGATTTGCACTTCATACCAATAAATGCATAGCAACACAATGTAAAGAGGAGTGCGAAACAATGTTGAACACTGTCCAATTCCATAATTCATGTGTCAACAGGATCCTTTGGAGCTGAACAGATCAGAGGATTTTGTGAACAAATTATGCAATAAAAGCAAAGGCAGAGAGTGACAGGGGAAAAGGGGGGGGGGGGGGGGGGGGTAAAAGGAAAGGCAAAAACAAGTAAAAGTCAGGAGAAAGTTTCAAAACAAACTGAATACATCAATGAGAAAAAGAGATCAAATGAATAATTTGTCATTATATATGCAACCCTGTCTCCTAGAAGTTACATTTATATTCATCTAATTTATTTTGCCAGATATGTTGTAAAGGAAATGCAATTTCTGCCAGACTTTTCTAAGGAAACATAATGCAACATCCTTGTACCAAACAGAATTAGTAGGGAGGTGGTAGATGTTGATGGAGAGTGTATGAATCACACGATTGTGCCACTGGAAACCAAGGTTTGCATCAGTCTCACATGAGGTTAGGTTTAGGCAACAAAAGCAATGCGGTTAAAGAAATAGTTGCACTATTTGGGAAATACACTTTTTCACCTTACTGCCCAAGGGAAGATGATAAGACTCATAGTGTTGGAGGATAAAAATGTATTTCATGTCCAATTCTGTGGCTGGTTCAGATGAGTATTTATTCAATGCACAGTGGAGACAGAAGTTCAAAACAAGGGTGTAGAATTCTCTCTGTGTACTTCTTCGTCTTCCTGGATGAGTAGCTCAATCAATTACACAATCAGTATAAAATAGTTTGTCCCAGCAAAGAGCAACTGTCAGCAAGAACTTAACCAGTGAACAGGAAGGACAACAATACATAAAGATAAGAGTAAAACATTTTCTTCTGCAATAGCAATCTGTTCAGCACCATGGATGTATAAAGAGAACTGGATACAGCATTCCTCATTCATTCCTATGAAAGTTCCAAACTGCTCACATGAATGACAGTAGGGAAATAGGTCTGGATTCGGCCATTCGCGAATTTTACAAGTTTTAGGACTTGAGGATTTAAATCAGGGCTATTTAGGTGTTCATACAGGGAAGTTGATTTACCACAAAAGACAAGCGTATAATGATTTACAGATGACTCATTTGAAAAGTAAGGCTATGGCAGAGAATCATCATAAATCATGACTTCCTAGAAGATCTTTCTTTGACATTTAATGTATCAGCAATTCATTCTGATATCAAGCAGAATACAGCTGGCTACCTCACTAATGGTTAAAACTATAAACCAGCACAAAAATGACCATTACCAACATAAGCCACCATGTTCTGAACAGACACATTATAAACACTGTGACTTTATATTAATACAAAGTCACATTTGCATTGCGGAGCCTAACAGAAAACTTTAAACCACTAAATAAACACTAGATCAGCACTAGACAGGCATGACGGGAAATGAGAGCTGTTCCATCATTACTAGACTCTCAGCACTGGCACTGAGATGCACATCACAGCTGAGATGGTGGAACAGAGTCAGGCGCTCTACTCTCAGTAAGAGTTACAAACTATGAAATACATTGCTGGAAAGTTAATGAACAAAGATTCCATTTCATTAAAAGTCTAATATAATTCTGCTGTTGACAGCTGTCATGTCACTCATGCTTATCATGTTGCAGTGTATCAAGCAACTGGGTTGAGGGATATAAAAATTAAAAGTATTATGCCTGACACCAAACTAAAACACAAACGTACTTTTACTTTATAAATATTTAGAGATATTCCATATATACATATATATATATTAATAGTGTGATGCAATTTTAAAAAAATGTATCTAATTAATTTGAGGCTTTGTAATTAATTATTGCGATTAATCACATTTATATCAAAAAGCAATATTTGACACTAAAAGCAAAGTTTTTCAATTCAGATAAATTTTGGTTGACGACTGAATCAATGAATAGACGTATATGTGACCTTAAACAACAAAAATGTGTATTTTTCATTTCGCCACAGACTTTGTTAATTTGTCAGACGTACACTCGCTTATTCTGGCTCTGAACCCCGTCTTCTGGTCTATTGTGGGCCAGAGTGTGAATACCCAACCCGAGCCCGACGGAACCTGAACCGATTGGACTATCAGAATCTTCACCTTTGATGGTACACATCGTGCCAGTTTTTGTGGCCAATCAAGATGAGGATTTCACTTTGAATGGAGGCAAGTTGCCATTTTTGTGACGGAGTTCTCCTGCTGTGTTACCTAGCCTACTTACTTCAATGCAGTGGACGCCGGCGTTAGCTCTGAGGTAAATCTTGTTATGTGTCAATGGTATAATATGCTGTTTAAATTGGGTATAAGTACTTAGTTGCTGAAATCAGGAAATAAGAGGTTTGTGTGTCGTGATCTGTTTTCTCATGTTTAACATAATTGTCAATAGCTCCTCTGTAGCAGTGAATTGTGTTAACATTATAGTCACCTAGTCAGACAGGCTGAAGTTGGCTTCCAATTCACAGCTTCTCGGTCCACCTTAAATGTCACATAATGCCTGTAGATGGCGGTATTCAGTCATTTTCAAGCTAATTCATGAACTGAAAAACTGAACAAATACACGGAAGATGGAATGAGAATGATCAATAGAGTGCTTAATTGTCCTAAATTTTGAGCATTTTTTTCTTATTGTCCTTATTCATGGTAAACTGCTTTTCAGTCTTGCTATTTCTGCCCATTTGCTGTGGTCTTGTTTGCTCTGTATTAAAAAGTCTTAAGAAGCTAATACTCCAGTATGACAGGAGATGTCAAAGGGTATTATAATCCTGAGTTTTATTAATTTTACTGTAGTATTTTTT
>JAPZEB010000026.1:8807765-8822958 GCA_029783705.1 Chaetodon striatus
CCATGCTTTAGATAATCAGAATGAATAATGTGCAAGGGATTTCTCTCTTTATAAGTTCAGCTAGTTCTATACTGTTTTCTGTAAAATTAGTAGGTATAGAAAGAAAGAAACATAAACAAAAAATATAACTTAAAGTTGAATTAAAAGCAAGGAGAAGAAACTAACATGATAAACAAGTTAACAGCATCTTCCTTTTTTAAGCAGAGCCTGACACAAAAGTGTTTAACCAAAAGCCTCGGTCAAATTTTCACAAAAGCTTAAATATTAGAGGAAATATTACCGGGTCCCTGCTATGTTTGCCGAGTTAAATATGCAGTGATGCATTAGTATCACAGACAGCTTGTCTGCTTGATAGCAGCAGACATATCAGTGAAACCTTGCCTCCAGCTAGACAGAGAGTGAGCAGAATCTAACCATCCGATCTGCTGAGCCTCTCCAGGTGAGCTGAGCTCTAGAAACCTGGCTCACTGTTGTCTGAGTCACCGGCTGCTACGTTAGCGCGCAGCCGAATCTATCCGACACAGAGCTGCTGCCTGCTGCTTCAAAGACCTTCTTCAAAATATTCCCCTCCGCCTCTCCATCTCCACCGATCTCTCTGCCACTTTGTACCTGCAACAGTAGGCTGAAAGCTCTCCCTCTGCCTTCTCAAACGGAGAGAATGGGCTTTGAGATGCTATCTCGCTGAATGCGCCGTATTCCGAACAGATGTAACTCACAAAGGATGGAATATATAGAACAAGACAAGTGGTAGAGTTTTGTTACTTAGACAGGGGTGAAATCTGAGGCATTAGTATGCACGAGTGCATCTGCACGTGCGTGCAGTCCCGCGCATACATATTGCGCCTTGCTTTACAGATGATGATTAGGAACAATGACATTTAGTTTGGTAAATGCCAAAGCCTAATGGGCAGAGTTAAGAACAGTTAATGATGTCTGGTGTGAGGCTCTGCTGACTTAGTGTGAGGACATTAGAGAGACGGAGAGACCTGTTTTCTTAAACAGTTAGAGCTCCGGTTTAGGTGCGATGGAAAGGAAGCGTCCAGGCACTTAAAAACCTCTAATGTTTGCCACCCACTGTTTCCTTTCTGCCTCCATCCCTCTCTAATTCCTATGAGTTTACTATTTGTGGCCTCCTTTTTAAAAAGCTGACTCCCCACCATCAACCTCCTCAGTCTCCCATTTCCTCCTATTCGGACTCGCCTCCCCCCTCCCGTCCAATCATTTCCTCCCCCAGTCGTACTCTAGCATAAATCACCTCTCCGCGATAGTTTTAATGGCTTTTTAATGAGCCTAATGTTTTCTGTTTTAATGAACTTCTTACGTCAGCCTTAATCATTTTAGGGGGATGAAAAATGATTGAGAAATGGCCTACATTAATTTAATTTACTGTTCAATCTGCACAGCCCTCTTTACAACCCTGGGAAGGCCAGGGCAAGCAGGAAAGGCAGGAAGTGGGGAAGAATGGAAGGCGGAGTGGAGGACGGTCCTATCACAGAGTGGGTTATGAGGAGAAGATTTTAAAAGGAATACGCAGGAAAATGGGTGTGAAAAGCAAAGAATGAGAGCCCACAGTGTCTGTTGTAAGGAGGTAAAGAGAGGAGGGACTGTATAAAGAGAATAGGAATGGACTGGGTGGTGTAGGAGCTGTAATTTATGAGACCATGCTATAGGCTTGTTGTTCAGGCTTATCTCCAATTAGGCTGCATTGTTGAGGCCTGCCAATGCTAGTTTCTACCACTCTGTGAGACCAGCAGATTTACATAGCCATTAACACAGCAGGCCTTGAATAAATGAGCACAATATCCAGCATCTGTTGCTCCATGTCTGAGTTTTCTATCTAGCTTTTGTTGATTCTTGCTCATTCTTACTCTAACTTTTTACTTTCTTCATCGGTCTTCCTCCTGAGTGACACTTAGAGTTGTCATCTTGCCAAATTCAAATTAACGGAGCCATAAACCAGCTGGTGAGGCCTTATAATCTAGGAACGGAATACAATCTCATCCTGTTTGCAGTTTGTACGTTAGTTTACCCAAGGACACCTTACCTTGCCAGCACGCTGTGAGAGTCAGCCCTCCGTTTCACTGTGTTGATAGTAAAAGGCTGCGAATATGCCAAGGCTGGCTGCCAAGATTGCTTTGCACTACCTGAGCTAAGTTGTCCTTTACGGTTTGTGTGTGTGAGCGAGTGTACGGCTTGCCTGTCCTCAAGGCTGGAAGCATTACCATGCACCACTGATTATATGAAAAATCACAGCTGTGGCTGGTTACTATAAGTGCTGATGTGTTTAATGATCCATTGCTGGATTTGTGTGAGGGTGGACACAGGTCTTGGTGGGAATGAGAACGTTAATGTTTGAAATGAAACCAAACACATATATTATTCTATCAAAAGCAGATCGCTGTCTGTCGCCCATGACATTTTTCATGCAGCTGTGTACCTACCGTTGTATATGTTTTTATGTGTGTGTGACAGATGTGCTTGTCACCTAACAGACAGACATGTTGACCCCGGCTCCGCCCTAACACTGACTGAAAGATGAGATCAAGGGAAGGGATGCAGTCCTGCCCCGCCCCTCAGACTGACTGATATGTCTTGTCTGTGTCTGTCTGCTTAAGATACTCGACATGCAGATCCTCCACAGCCCGCTGCCCTCACACCATATCGGTATTAGCATCCACCTGTCTCAGCTCAGCAATCACTTCACTTCTTTTTCATTCTCTGTTAATGTCCAGCCGTCAATCTTCCCCGCTCTGTCCTTTAATCACTTTGGCTTATATTCTGCTGTGCCGCTCCCCTCCATATGAATAATATTAGATCTCTTTTTGTTAGGGCTCAATTCAGAATCAGAATATAACAGTGTATTTCAGCCGCATGCTATCACCGTCAGAAAATCTGTACTATTTAGAGTTGTTAAGGGGTTTGACAAAGTCAATTTCTTGTAAGAAAATCTAAAACAAAAGGTCCTCCAAGCACCATACTTGAGCTTTTTCTTCTTCTGTGTTGTTTTTTTCAGCATTGATTGGAATGATGTGATTTTAAAGCAAGTACTGTTTGAGACTGAATCAGTTTCAAAGTAGATAAGAGGTACTTGTCAAGATGTGAATTCTGCGTGTTGTGGCTTGGAACATATTGACTTAGCTGTTGTGAATAAGTTTGTCATTGTCGGAATATGTAGCGAGGTGCGTTTTGAAGGTTGTGTTTGTAATTGGTTGCAGTTGTCTGGTGTCGGGATATGATTCCCTGAGTTATTTACTATACAACAGGTGGCCAATGGCAAACACAGGCACTCAGTGCATTCATTTAGCCACTTGAAAATTATGCTGTTTAGATGTCTGAGCAGGGTTGTTCACATTATTATTGAAAGTAACCAAGAGCATTACCACATCATTATAACATCTTTCTAAACACACTTACACATTTCACAGCTGCCTGAGGCTGGCCTCAGCTGATTTATCCAGGTCACCAGGCTGCACATGAAACGTGTGGCCATAGGCAGGGGCGTTGTCAGACTATTAGCACTGCTATGCCCCAGGCTGTTGAATCACACCTTTGTTTTACTGCTCCAAAGAATCATTGTGCTGTCACACTGCTAAATCGCTCTGCAATCTTAGTAAACAGTTTATTACATTTTTAATGTGAGCAAGCCATATGCACACTAAATATGCTGCAAATACGAAAGCCCAGAACACACAATTTATTCATCCATATAAAATTGGAAAGTCGGAAACAACAGCAGATGAATGTTTTTTAAGCTCATTTATTTTGTTGGGATGGCAACGTTGGTCTGTCAGTTCCCCACTTTGGCCCAGGCTGAATAATTTTAGCAGTTATTAGGTAAATTTAATGACATTCCTGTCAGTCTCTGCTGTATTTTATGCTTAGTACTTCATAGGAAATGTTAGCATGCTAACACACTAAACTAAGGTGGAAAACACAGTGAACATTTTACCTGCTAAAGCCAGCTGAAATTACATTGTAACACATTGAAATTGTCCTAATTTTAAAACTTTGATCAAATTAAATCGTAAAAGTTTTCCTGTAGAAGTTTGCTGCAATTTTGAATGTAATGTTGTTCAGGATGTCCCTGACTATGACCACATAAAACTGTATATTATTATACAATTTTACATTAAAGTTCCTGAGAAAATTAAAAAGAAAGTTGGCACCAACTACAATAAAAGATTAATAATTTCCTTTTATTTAAACTGTCATGCAAAAAAATTCCTTCATAGGTTTAGTAAAATCTTCAATTGAGTCCTCTTCAGAAACACCATGACTAAGACCTTGTCAAATTTTAGGTTATTTTACTGGATTTTTGTTTTTGAAACTTAAGGAGAAAATCAGTGCTGAAATTTTGATTGAAATTCTGTTCAGGATGACACAAACTTTGACCGTGTAAAATCTGAAGTAATTATAATATTTCCTGACTAAGTTAAAAAGCTGGCAGCTTTGTGAGCATGTTGTTAGCATGCTGATATTAGCATTTAGCTGAAGCTATGTGGAAGCAATTATTCGCTCAAAAAGCTTACCAATGTGCAGTGCTAGGGATTTACATCTGAAATTTACATTTTTACGTTATTAAATTACAAACTAAATGTAATTGTGATCTGTTGCAGTTACTGTAACCCTCTCTTCTTGATTGTTGGTTTTCTAAGTGGGCTACAACATTTGTTTCTTAAGCTTTGTTTCATTTTTACCAACACAGCAAGACAGTACTAGCACATCCCAACTTAGGGGTACAGCAACTTCACTGTTAAGCATGAGGCACTCACTCTCTCTTGTGTATCACCCAAACCTGTCCCCACAAAACAAGGCCAGCTATAAACCAATTAGCTCATAATCAAGGGAAAACAATGACTCCACTTAAACATCTCAAATGGAAATGCAAATGAAACAATACACAAAGTACTATAAAGGACAATGAAATAATAATTTACCAGTAACTCAATAATGGTGAATCTGTCACTACTTAAATATAAATAATGTATCCATTAATAGAACAAAGTAACTTATGTAATAGAAATAACCCAAAAATATAATGTGTGCAGTAATTATGGTTAAGCAGAAAAATAATCAAAATGTAATCACACATAATAAGTGACATTACTTTGATGACGTTATTAAAATAGTTGCATTACTTATTAGATTTTTATCAGAGTAGCTAGTAATCTGTAACTTATTACACTCCAAAATAACTTTCTATACAATTTTTGGAAATTAAGTTGCTGGAGGGGACTTCACACCTTTTGTGCAAATCCTGTTGTTGTAGTTACAGAGGGATTTATCTCTTATACTTACTGCATCTTTTCTGAATTTTTTGCTGTGGCAACATACAGTACCCTACACTGTCTCAAGTCAGATGTTTGAATTTTTTGGCTGCTCCTTCACCAAGACAAATAAACTGTGTAAAAACTGTGTTTGTAAGTGTTGAGATTTCATTTTCTTCGGAATAGGACCACAGATATTGTTTATCTGGGCTGAGGACCTTCTGCTCATATGCAGCAGAAGATGGATTGATAAGTGGATGGATAGATAGAAGTGATAGTGTTGTCTGAGGATGTCCTAAAGGAATCCTGCCAAGAACTACAGCAAGGAAATAAAAAAATATTTAATGATAGGTTGAATGTGAGTTAAAAGACAGAGTTTCTGCTCAAAAAACTTGATTACATTTCTTTTACTTCAATTTTGCTGATGGTGAAATAAAAGAAAACCCATCAGATATAGGTCACAGTGTGCCAGCTCCATGTGCTGTGTACACAGTATTACCATGGAGGTATAATACTTATTTTCGCCTTTAAGCTGTTCGACACTGCCTTCACTTTTTCGGCCTCCTCTCATATTACATTTTCAAACCTGCACATGTCCTCACACACACACCCTCTGAGCTGACCCATCAGCCAATCTCCAGACCTTCAAACTGACTCATTATGTAACCATCTCCACATAGACAGGTAGACTCGACATGTCACAGTCAATCTACTCCCCCAAGACTTTAACAAGCTAAAGTGGATGGACAGGCCATTTCACAGGCCGATCCTCCACCCCTCCACCAGAAGGAAACTAGTTCTGGACAAGCCCTAGCTCAAATGCATGTGTGTGCGTGTCTGTGTGTGTGTGTGTCTGCGCACATACTGTTTGTGCAAACACAGTGAGATTTCCCCCCGCCTTAGGACACTTACATAACACTGTCAGAGCGAGACAGGTGATGAGACGGTGGAAAGGCCAGAAAGCGAGGTAAAAGACTGAGAGACGGTGTGTGTGTGTGTGTCTGTCTGTCTGTCTGGGTATGTGGGTAGGCTGGAGGATAATTAAATATAATTTTGTCAGCTAACCAGGTCCGTCTTCCTTTTCAGATACGGTAAACCACAGAAGTAGAAAGAAACCAGATGGGTCATGGCCAACAGGGGTGTTTGTGTGTGTGGATTTATGTGCAGGTGGGTGGGTGAGAGAGAATGAGACAGCTTTAATTCCCAGACACCACCCCTCGGGGGCTGGAGGTGGAATTGAACATAGTCTGGAAGGGACAGCTTTGACAGCTTCCCTAAATACGCCCAGTAATGTTTTCACTCACACTGGACTGAGGGAGATCTAATCTTAGCCTGGATGCACATTACTGGCGCAAAAGCCCCTCGTGCAGTCTTTGTGATTATCAAAACCCAGAATGCCGAGGTGGTCGTTTTTCTCAAGCTGTCCTGGATAGAGCAAACTTCTGAGGAACATGTGCTCAGAGAATGCAGATTTACAGTGTGAAAAAGCCCATCTTCTTGAAGCCTCATGATCTGGATGATTTGGATGCACAAGTCTTTGTTTTCCCGCCTTGCTTAGTCAGCACAATTTTATAGTCTACCTAAAGCACCCTGTAGACGTGATGCATCACCCTCATGACGAGCCTTGGGGCTTTGCATTCATCCTCATCTGTGAGTAAACTTCGGGGTTTATAATTCACCTTCTGTCCTTGCATTCCTTTGTTTTGAGATTGTGCTATGGCCATTAGGTACTTCATCACAGAAGTCACGAAGAGCTCAAGAACATATTTTCAGGAAGACACAGAGTCTCTGAGATACATGTCATGGGAAATTGCTGGAGCTCAGGTAATTTCAATACATCAAGAAACTACATTCAGCACAGCATTTCTCTACCTAACTACAGTATATTATGGCTCTGTCGCTCATGAAGGGCTGCTGTTGTTATTGTTGAGTGTGCGGTAATTTACTCTTTAATCAGATGTAATCAGTTATTCAGCCCACGCTCTTTAAATAATAAATAAATAAATAAATCCTCCACACCATCATGTTACATCTTTTGTATTTAACACATGTAGAAATATTGCCTGATGTCAACTTGAGTCATGCAGCATAAACATGTTTACAGCCTGGTACAAAAAAATAGTTTTCATCTCCATAGGTAATTCCCTCTTCATGACAGCTGTACGCAGGTGATCATTTATATAACTCGTTTGCTTGCATTTAATTAAGTCTTAGACTTAGGGTGGGCTACTTTAAGCGACAGGCCAATAGTGTCCACAGCTTCTCAATCAGATTCATCCCTCACTCCTTAACAGCGCCTCTCGCCCAAATAGGATCATTTCTGGCTTCAGAAAAAAAAAAAAAAACAGTCGGACTCAAGGCTTCAAAGCAGTAGTCCACAAACTAACGGGTGGCACACTGGCTACAACCATTATTTTTACAATCTATAGTTAAACCAGATGTAAAGTAAACTATCTGGCAGCTACATAATAGGTTAGCGATCAGCTTACAGTACCCTTTTTCCTTTGGTCTTTGTTATTTTTAAGATATTCTGCAATAGTTTTACAGGTCTGACCCACCTGTGATCACATCAGACTGTGGCCCGTGAACTAAAATAAGTTTGACACCCCTGGTCCACGTCAAAGCCACACCTGTTAATAAAAGTCCCACGATCCGACCCACACCCGTGATTAAACATACACAGGCTGCAGTCACTCACATTAAGCTGGTTTATCAGTTCTTAAATTGCAAATCCAGAAGAGGAAAAGTCTCTTTCACTGGCTGCACTTGATGCCGGGATTGTGAAAACATTCCGTGCAATCACTGCCAGCATAGGAAACATCTTAGCATGCTCCTTCCAGCACCATAAAACCTCAAAAGGATCCTCCTTGGGGTATCTTGAACTCAGTGTAGGCTGCCACCTCATACTCAGTTCTCCATGTCAGTGAGGAATGAGACAACGAGATCAAAGGATCAACATGTGTCACTGACTTTCAGAATAAAAGGAATTGCAGCTTGATATTAGATGTCAAAATATTACACATATACTGCAGATCTTTTTCAATTGTTTTATTCTGAAAAATAAGAAATATATATTTGTTCTTACTTGTTGCCTGCCCGCCTACCCGTGCCCATACCCATGAATTTATACTGCTGCTGCCTCAGTCAGTTAGTTAGTTTGTTTTACTGTGTGACTGTAGCTTTTTAAAAGTTTAGTTCAATTCCATTGAAGACACACAATAACACAAAACAACTGATTTGGTTGATGATATCCAAGTATGAGAATGTACAAATGGTCATTTTTGGGGTTAAATATTCTTTTAAGTTCACTTTGGATTGATGGACTGTGGACTTGTGGAGCATGCTGACAGATATGCCAGACAGAAGCCTAATGGCAGGACCAGTGCCATCACTAATGCTTGTTGTTGGAGACTTACTAATTAGGGATGTTAACAGCAAACTTATAAATGTGCCAACCATCATAGTTTGTGGCTCAGCCCAGAAAATGGCACTGAACCATGTGGGCGTTGGAGAGATCATCATTAATGTGGGAACTAATGACATTTTAGTCAGGTCGTTGCCTCTGATGTGATGATTGGAAACATGTTTTCTCAGTGATCAGCTGAGGACCTGAGGCTTCACCTCAGCACCTTCTCACAGAGATGAAAAGAATCATGGCACTGGCAATTGTAAACTTGTTACATTAACTCAAGTGGAGACACTTGACTGACAGCAGCAACCCAAACCTCCCTGCCCACCATCTGCATGGTTGATGGACTCACCTGGGACATCGAGCACCAGGTAAAAGAAACACTTAAAGTTATAATCCTAAAATATATAAATACCCAGTACTTTTTATTAACAAAAGCCAGTCAATAAATTGGTATTTTATAATCATCTTTCCATGTTGTAGTTTTCACTAATATTGCTGAAATCTGCCTTTGCCATGACGTGTTCGTATTGTGTACAGGGACAATGTGGACATGTGCACAAAGACAACATGAGTGTCAATTTGATTATTTCAGAGTTCATATGATATCTTACAAAATCCAACATACACAGTTTGTGTAATATCTTGGTAATAGCAACCCTTCCGGTTAGGTTAGGTTTAGAAATCTGGTTCATGTATCATGGTTGGGCATTGTCATGTACAGTAATATACTTAACGTAATGTGACAACCTGACATGATGATGTAATGTACGTACATAACTGAAACTAACTCTGTCCTGTGTTTGTTTGATCCCAACTGCTGCCGTTGTCACTGCTTATACTATGTCACCTTACTTTCTCCTATGCTCCCATCATAAGAGGGAGCTCAGTCTCAAGTGATCACAGTTACATTGGTTGCATGGGAGTTATAGGGTGTTACTTTTCATAGGTACAAATAGGAACAGTGAATGAGAACATTTTCAGAGGCAGTCCTCCTACAGGCAACAAAAAAATCAAACGTAAGGTTAATGGTGAAGTGGAGTGTATGTGGAGAGCATTAGAGTATGAAAAAATGAAAAGGCAAAATAATTTGGAGGTGCAATTAAAAAAAGTAATACTGTTTATTATTTATTAGTACTGTTTGTCAGCTAGGCTGTTTATTTGTGTTGTGTTGATTTCTCATTAGCTTTTGTCCTTTTTATCAATAAATACACTAAATATAATAACAGTCATAATTTTTTTTCAAGGCAGGGGCTTGCCTAGGGCACTAAAAGTGCTAGGTCCAGCACTGACTGTTTTAGTTTAGGCTTGGGTGGTATCAAGGTATCACGGTATTACAGTATGTTAGAGTATTTAGATATCCTAAAAGTATGATTTTCAGTATCCTCGAATATCAAGATGCTCCTCTCTCTATGAAACTGATATGGAGACGCTGCATTGAGGCAGCATCAGCAGTGCACAACACACGCCATCAGAAGTCAGTCTTTACTTTTGGAACAGGCACCTGAGTTGAGAAAGTTGAAAGATGATGACTACGAGAGTTGCAGCTAAAGTTACAGGAGTCAGGAATCAGTTCAGGAGGGACCCAATTGTAGAGCAGGAGCCAGGTTGAAGGTCAAACAAAAAGTGAGCTTCAATTCAAATCCTCGAAACAGGCAGGCCAAAACTAAACTGAAACAAACTAGGGAAGCACAATGAACTTATGGAAATACTTGGGGAAGAAATCTAAAATGGAACATGAGAAACCAGGAAGAAACCACACTGGGATGAACACAGACAAACTGACGAGGAAAAAAGGTAAACACAGGTATATATACACAGAAAACTAATCACAAGAATGAGACACAGCTGGATTAGGTGGACACAGGCGAAAGGAGGAAAATGAGGAGTGGCTTACAACAAGGGTGTGGTCGGGAACACTAGAGTGGAGCAAATAAGACTAATACAGACAGGTGTGAGTGGAAGACTGAAGGAAGACAGAAAAAAGGCAGGAATACACACAAAGACAGGAAGTAAAGCCAGACACAAAACATGAGGAGAAACATGAATGTATAACATGAAACAAGGAACACAAATCAAAAACTCCAAAACAAAGTCCCTAGGATAACAGAACATAAACAAAAACCCAGGATCATGACGACAGGAGTATTGCCCCATACAACTTTTACTTGAGATGACTTCTCACAACTGCAAAAAAAATTTTTAACCACATGATTTTATTTAATACATCATGTCCATTCATCCCACTTATGTTACAGTATCTGCTGCAGCAGCCTGTTCTCATTCCAAAGTCATCACATACTGCTGCTTTGTCAGTGGTTTCAGCGTCAGACACCAAACGGCAAATACACCTTTAACGTTGTCAGGTTGAAGCGCTTCCGGTAGCATTATAATGTAGGAAGCAGGGAAATCCATATAGGGGAGGCAGGAGAGGTGGTGGATGGGTCAAACAAACCCAGGACTTTCACCCAGGAGGCCAGTGTTTACTTCCCAAAGAACTAAACCATGATGTTTATTTCTAAACCACAGCATGCGCTTTTATTGACATCCCAATGTTGGTAAGCATCCCAGAATGTCAGCAACAGACACAGGAGGACCCCTAGCCGAAATATGTAGATGTGGAAGGCCACTGCCAAAGCAGCAACATGTGACAACTTGGGATCAGAACGTGGTGGCTGCAGCAACAAGTGTCATCAGGTCCTCTAAAGAAAAGGGCACTTGTTTATTTATCTATTCATTATTCAACAGGCTATAAGTATTTAACCCCAGCAACACTTGTCTAAGTACTCATAAACACAGCATTGTAGGCTAGACATTGACACAAATACCATCATATATCGATATCCCTGTAAAATGTCAAAAAAGTATGAAGGTATGAAAAAATAGATAACGCCTAAGCCTTTTTCCTTTGGTCTTCTTTATTGAAACAGCATGACGCAATGAATCCTCTCTTTGTTTGGGTGCACCATAAGATGATCCTCAGTGTATCTGCTCACAGTGTGAATGCTGTCCCCCAGTGATTGATACATGTAATTTCCAACAGACAGGGACGCATAGTTTTAAAGCACACCCACTGTTACCCACAGTGACCACATGTTTCACTAAAACAACCAGAACTGGCGTCTAAACAAATGTGAATAATAACTTCAAACCAACGCAACACCTCATGGAGAAAGAGGTCCATCTTTTAGCCATTATTTCATTGGAGTAACCAAAACACAAATTCTCAACAGTAGCACAGTATCTACTGTCGGCTGAATACACCATAACGGTGTGGTTGTTAGTGCTCATTACAATATCTTGTGCTGAATAAGCAAAGTGCTTTGCAGACACACAGTTGGGATGGAGTTTAAAGGGCTTCTCTTTATGCCATGGCCTGCTTTATTTTCTTCACAAGCATTTTTTTCATAGCACTGTGCCAGAGGAGTACAATTTCTTACTAATTATTTGCTCTATTCTCTCCTCATGCATTTTGCATTATGAATGTCTTTAGGTTTTTTTTTCATTCGTAATGTCTTATATACAGTAGATGCTTTTATCCCTATGACGCAAAATACTCCTCCTAGAAATTCTGCTATGTATAATATCTATAGTAGACCTGCATTATTCAGCACTCAGTCTGACATTCACCTGTGTGTGCATGTGTGTGTGTGATGCACACTGGCCCCTGGCTCTGTAGCTCTGCCTCAAAGAGGGGCATTTACTGTTTAAAGTATCCGTGAAAGGGGAATATTGATTTCAGCACCAATAGTCTGAAGCCCTTCCACTGTCATGTTGTGCTGAATAAATTTACACCGTAAAGCGCCTCTTCAAGTCTGCTCCTTAGATATAAGACTGAACCTTCTTACTGAAAACTACAGTCAGCAGGAATTGTTTCACCTTAAAGCCAGCAAGTTTAAAGATTCATTCTGCAATTTTTAGGGTCTTATTCCACAAAGATGTAACATTTGATTTGCACATTGCATTGGCTACTACCTGCAATACAGGGATGGAGAAAAGACAGTAATACCACTGAAACCTTGAACCATGAGTAGAAACTGTCAGCAATTCATGCATGACATAGGTATTTTTTACCCCTATTCACCTATTAATGTCCTGTTGTCGAGACTGTGAATTGTTTCTGGGCGGTGTACAACCACAGATGGATCCGCTGTGGGGTTCTGCTGGTGATTCATATTAATGGACCTGACCCCAATCCCTCCTTTCCTTTTTCTTCTTCCAATCTTTCTCCCCCCTGTCCCTCCCACTGCTCACTGTCTTTCTCATCCCTTCCAAACACCCAGGAGACAGATGGACCAACACTCAACTTCACACCATTTAGCTTTTCAAGGCTGCTAAAATAGTGTGTGTGAAGAGGTGGAGTGAGTGAGTTGGGAAACAAGGACTATGTGTGTGTGTGTGTGTGTGTGTGTGTGCGACAGAGAGAGAGAATGAGCAGACGCACTGCCTCCATAAAACATGTCTGTGTGCTTGCACATCGTGTTTAGTGCATGTCATGTATTTGGGTGTTTGGGTGTGTGTTTGTGTGCACATGAGGGCACCGGTGTGGGGTTGGCAGGCAGGGGAATGTAGGGAGTAAATGAAGGACTTAGTGCTCTACACGACTGACTGGTCAAATCTATGATGCTACCTTGAGCTTCCCTGGCTCCAGTCAGACACTCCTGCTCTTCCAGTAATAGTGACTGAGTGCTGCTCTGTACCAAGCCAAAGACCTGCACTGCTCTGCCTGCATACAGTTCAGATATATGGTGAATTTATTGTATAAAAATGTGCTTCTACGTTCATACAGCAGTTAGAATCAGGATACACAGGCAAATAGGGCTGAAACGATTCCTTGAGAAACTCCAGTAACTCGATTACTGAAAATCAACGATGCAAATTATTTGTGTTTCGCAAGGATGACCATTACTGTGGCACAATACGCCTATGCTGTGGACAGGTGAAGTGAAGAAGACACTCCAAAGTAGAAGACGTGATTTGATGGTAAAATTGCAAAATGGAGAAAGAGAGAGAAAGTAGCGAGGGGTGAAGACAAAAGACAGACCAGAGAAAATAACAGAAAGTGTCCAAAGTTTGGGATTTCAAGCTGATACAAAATGGAAACTCTGTACAGTGTGTCTATCATATAACCGAGCTAGACTACCACATTGTAAATGTTTCTTTATCTCAACAGGAAGTATCCAGTCCATGGAGCGGACTTGACACAAGGTAACATTAATGTTTGAATTTAACGTAAATCAGTGTCCCTGCTAGTTGAGATGAAGGCTTGTGAAAACTGGTTCTTAATTCTGAATAATTATCTTGATTTTCAACCAGCTCTGGGTCGCTGCAATGTGGGCTAAATGTTAAATGCAAAATCCTTCCGCCAGCCTGCCATCATCTGGAGCTCCCTGCTCATCAGTCAGCAAAGGTTCACCAGGTGATGTGAAACCAGGGGACCCTCACAGGTGAATGGATGGGTAGTTCCAGGCAGCACGGAGGGACACCAAACCCCATTTATCTGCACAAACTGCACACACTGCTGTGACACAGAACAGGTTGAAAATCAGCAGTTTTCCTTTTGAGAATGTAAATCAAAATGGTGGGTGGTTTGACTTTCACAGATTGACTGCAGCAGTTTATTTTTTTGGAGCAAAACTTAATTAAATGGGGACATAACCATGGAAAATAAAATTCTGCAGTCAACTTGTGAAAACCTGAGCTTCATTGTTGTTAGATAAGTAGTTAATATTAGTCACATACACACCAACATATCCATGAAAATGCATAAACAACAGTATGATATTCTATGAATTAGCACCCCAAAAATTGTTATGTTCTTAATGTAAAGTTGCATAATTAATGTAAAATACAGAGGTGAGGTTTAGAAAAAAGAAACATGGTCAGGACGTACCTTAAAATGGCTCAAAGTTCACTCAAAGTTCCCATGGTTCCAAACATGCATCTCAGAGGGAAAGCCTGAGGGTTTGTTTTTTTTGACCCATCCACCACCCCAACCTGCCCCCTTAGATGGCCACTTAAGACTGCTTCCTCATTTACTCTTGTCAAGGCACTGGTCAAGTGATAGCAGCCTTTAGAAGTAGTGTACAAAACTATGGTTGAGAGTGTTTTAACTTTTCACCTCCCCGCCTGGTAGGGTCACCCTAACTGTACATCCAAGAATAAACTCTCTGGGATTGTAGCTATGGAAAGTAAAATAGTTGGTAAGCCACAAAAGCCCTTGACCCAACTCTTTACAGAAAGGATGAGGAAGAAAGTGAGGAGCATCTTCTCAGGTAGCTCCCATCCTCTCTTCAGCCAGTTTGAGCTCTTGAGTCCTTTTTCTCAAGAGCCATCAGTATCCTTAACTCAACAAAGTGACTGATGACCTTTAAAGCCCAGACAGATAAGGAGATGATTTAATGTGTTAAGTGTTTTGTAATGACTTTTTATGCTTGTCTTACTGACTATTTGTCTGCTTTTAATGATGTTGTCATTTGTGTTTGGTGAGCTTAAGATAAATTTCAACCCATGGTGC
>JAPZEB010000026.1:8823058-8838500 GCA_029783705.1 Chaetodon striatus
AAGATAAATTTCAACCCATGGTGCACAATAAAGATATATTCTATTCTGTTATATTTCAAAATACATGGGTTATGCACAAATCCCTGGCTCATGATTGCGTGGGATATGTATGAATTTGGGTGCATTACTTATCAGAGGAAACCATACAAACAGCCTGCATACACACACACACACACACACACAACCCCAAATAGCAGGCTCGTGAGAGGAACCACTGGATGACTTGGTGGAATACTTGATCACTAGAATAATTGATAGCTGCAGCCCTGTTGGCAAACATTGTTTATTTTCATAACTAGCCATAAATAATATATATCATGCTGTGGATTAGATAACGCTGACATGTTATTGCTGTTGCCATTCAATATAAAGTTATAACTTCGTATTTAGCATACTATTCTACACACTCATTTTATTCTACTGTATGTCTCCTCTTCTCAGACTGTTCATGTTCCTTTTTGTCTACTGTATTAACCAAAAAGGTATAAGTTTCCGTTCAAAAGTTTACTTTGTGCACAACTTACCACCACAAAATGACATAACATTCCACCTTTGGGAAAAACATTTTTCATATCAGAAATTTTGATTTATTATAAAAGCACAGGTGTTACTAATAACTGTTACTATTAACAATGGCTCTGTTCTACTCAAGTGTCCCAGTAAGCCTTGACAGTGTGACAGTGAGCCAGCACGCACAATACCAAGTCTCTGAAACTCAATTCAGCTATCATTCATTTTATTATTTACACCTGTGCTTTTTCTACTTTGACATGTCAAAATGTCCTCTGTGAAGAAAGACCTATTATATGCAGTCTCACATTATATAACTCAAACATTCTTTTTTTTTTCATCTCCTTTTTAACCTCTGAATACAATTATTGCATAAATTCAAGTAACAATTGCAAGTAATGTCACCTCTCTAAGCTACACAAACACAGGGTCCTTTCAGTCACTGAATAGACCTTGTGTTGAGATTGAAAAATAGTTCTCAAGATCAAGAATGAACTTTCAATGTTAACTTTTAAGGCATCAAGGACAAGAAGTCCTTCGAGTTGTCAGAAAAATGGAAACTTGAACATCTGCAGTTCCATCAAAACTGGGCACGCGTCATCTGCTAAGACAGATCACGTGATACGATCAAACACTGCAGAACAGCAACTGAAAGGGCAGTATGGTGAAAGTTTTGTCAAGTGTTTGACTAGATCTGTGTTTTACCACATTTTATATAAGCAGTTGCAATTTTTGTGTTGAAATTATTTGATAAAATAAAATAAATTAATTAATTAAAAATGTATTTAAAGGTCTAGTGTGTAGGGCGCTGTGGCATCTAGCAGTGAGAGTGCAGAACTGAAACGTCTCCTGTAAGCCAAGCACGTAGAACAACTGCAGTGGCAGGCAAGAACACACCAAATGGCCTACTGAGAGATAGTGTGTGTTTTGTCCATTCAGGGCTACTGTAGAACAACACAGCAAACTCTGTGGGAGAGGACTTGCTCCATATGTAGATATAAATGGCTCATTCTAAGGTAAAAAAAACCAAAACAAAACACAAAAATTCTTATTTTCGGGTGATTACACGCTAATAAAAACATGGTTATGAATATTATATACCATTTCTGCCAATACTCCTACACACTGGACCTTTAAACTTTATCCAAGGAGGCTGCTCTCCTTTGTGCACACTCGTTACACACATTTACACATGAAAAGTGTCCAGTGCAGCCACATTCTGACCAGCTCTCCTGGATGAGATATTTAAAAAAAAGCAGATGTGACTCTTGAGTCTGACATCGGCAGCTTTAGGTTGAATGTTGCTTATCCTTTGTCAGTGTTTTCCAGCAGCTCTGCTCCTGTGCAATTTCACTGTGTGAGTGTTTCTTTCTCTGCTCTCTGCGCAGCACCTTTAACTTTAAAGGCGTGTGACATCATTGTATCCTATGACTAATGTAAGATAAAGGCAGAGGACCCTTGAGCCCATCCGACTCCACTGAAACCAAAGCTAAGCTTTTGTCCAATTGTAACAGGATATCTCCCTCTATGTGGGGAACTGTACTTTGATATCTGAAGCCACGATTCTCTCCTTGAAATAGATGATGAAATTGACTGTCATTTTGGTGCAAGGGCTACGGTAATGCAGCTGCTGTATTGGACCACCGCAGCAAAAGGAGAGCAGAGCCACAAGGCCAAACTCTCATTCTCCCACTCAATTCTTTGTTCTGACCCTCACCTGTGGTCACAAGTTTTGACAGTAACTGGAAGAATAAGGTCCTAGACACACGTAGCCAAAATGAATTTCATCCGCAGGTTGATTGGCCTCACCCTCTATGACAGTGTATGGATCTGAAAGGGGCCTCTGGGTCAGGAAGCAACTTCTTTACACTAATGAGAGCCAGGGTGGTGGATCAGGGACTGGGTGAAGACACCTCCTGGGACTACTGCTATAGGGGTGGACAGGCCATGGTCGATTGCTGGGAAGAGCTAGGACACACTGGAGGGGCTACATTTTCCAGCTGGTGTGGGAGTGTGTAGGGACTCCTGGGGAGCAGCTAAAAGACATTCATACTCTGTTGTCTACTTGACACTAATGAGGATGAGACTGTAGATGGATCAATGGAGGATTTCACCGCCGCTAGTGAACTCAAGATTACTTAGATATTAAGATCACGGAGTTATTCACAGATGATTTTTAATGTGTCAGTTTCCTTTCTACAAGTCACAGAGGGGTTGTGTGTGTGTGTGTGTGTGTGTCTGTGTATGTGTGTGTGAGAGAGAGAGAGAGAGAGAGAGAGAGAGAGAGATTCATGCTTGACTGGGGCCTACAGGAGTGTGCCTCAGTGATACATTGCTTATCTGCTTTGTCCACCATTTGCTAGCACATGGGAGACTTGCTATCTAGCTCCAGGGAATTAAAGCTGCAAGTGAAAAGGCCCAAATAGCTTGAACATACACTTACTTTTTATATATATATATTGCAAAAGATTTGGGATGCAATGACACTGAACTGCTTAAAACTTTTGATGCACAGAGTTTGTAAACTTGTGTGTTTCTGCTGACCTTGAGTGAGGACATTCATTCACCTTTAACTGTTTTTTACATTCAGGCAAATATTTTTGCAGTCACGAGGCACAGCCAAAGGAAGATGATGATTTCTAGTCAGAAGTCACTGAACTAAAGGAAGGGTTTAAGGCCAGGGGATACTCTATTACATATCATACATACAAACATTCAAGCTATCAGATAGCAGTGATCACAGATATACATACACTATTAAAAGCTCAAACACCAGACTTCCTCTTTTCAACTGTTTACAATCTAGCATCAGTACAGATAAACAACTTTTAAATACTGGCACATCCTACAAAGCGATCCGTCTTTCAGGATCCTATAGGGATCTTTTACAAAACCTCACTAACTTCATACAGCAGAGCACGTAACTTAAAAGACTGTCCCATTCATTCATACCTTCCCAAATCTCTGTTTTCCACTGGGATACCATCCTCTGCCGGCTTCTGTTGGTGCGGTCATCGTGATCACTGCTCAAACTCCACTGATGCAAAGGAGTTTGTGTTTGTCCCAACACAAGTTCCGCCCCTTGTCGCTCTGTGCTGCAATACAGAAGTTCAGCAAGCTGGTTATAATATATATGTGGTTACACGGTTGTAATAGTTTTTATTTGATGTTATTAAAAGGGGATTTGACGACGTGTCTGCTCATCGGTATGCTCGCATACAGTGGCGCTGCCTGTGATTGGTTGGATGGGCGTATAGGCGGAAACTTGATACTGCGGAGATCGCTGCTGTGTAGTCTCTGGCCAAATGATGTCACCAGAACAAGATAGCAACAGCCGTATCCAGGATATTTTGATTTCATTTTTGTACAGTAGAGATAAGTAGAGACGCATTGTCTGTTTTTATACACAGTCTATGGTTATCACTATGTAAAGTCACATTACATTGTGTATAGTCACTTCTTAAGTTAGCTGATGTTAACAAATACTAGCTAGCTAATGCAGAGTTAGATCAAGAGGAGTCAGCCACTCAGAACCAGCACCACCAGGTTTCTTTTTGCCAAGCTTGTCCGGCGTAGCAACAGTAACTAAGGCAGGCATGTTTTTTATGGGTGTTCTGACAATCGATTGTATGTTTTATGATTTTTATATGATGTTCCCTTACAAGTTTGATAGTTTCTATTTAATGTTTTGATATATATATTTCTATGTCCACTGTGACAATATGGCAAAGGCTGAAAATAATCCAGGGCCAGAGCTGTCTACACCACCACTGCCTCATTTTACTCTGAACGTGCTTTATGTCAAAACATCAGTTGCTCCTCATAAAGAACCTTTAATCTACTCGTGTGCTCCAGATCTCATCTATCCAGAGCTTGAGCATGCACCATTTGTACAGTATAAAGTATGCATTTTCAAAGTCTGACACTATGGTTCCTCCACCCCCACCCCCACCCCTACAAAACATGACAGAAGACTTAATATTAATGGGTTTTGTTACGCCTTTCCCTTTCACCTCATGCAGTGTCTTTGCCTGACATCTCTGCTGTGGTCCCCTGTGGAGGCACACCTCACAGTTTGAAAACCCCTGCTGTAATCACACACAAAAAAACTCACACACCTGCAAGGCATATCTTTGACTTAAAGTCAAATCTCTCAACATGCAAAGCACACAAAACCAATTACATCCCTCCTTCAACATACACATGCGAGCACATATGAACCCACGTGCACGTACACAGACACGAGTTCACACACAAACACACCCTCAACCCAACTTTTATTGAACAAGAATCCAATTACTTAACCCAGCTTCAGGTTCCGCGCCCTCTTCGCTCCTCCACCTTGACAAGTCTGCGTTAATATCTGCTGACAGCCAATGTCCACCATGCACATGCACACAGCTCACACACAAGCATACAGCTGATCCCCATAAGAGTCTGATTAAATGAAAACTGTGATGCCCATTTCTCCATCCCAGGGTCAATGAATACCAATGAGAGACACATATCACAGTCCTTGGCGTGTGCGTGTGTGAATGGCAAAGAGAAAGACGGGGAACTTTCATGCATTCTTACGGTGCTGAATATGTAGCTCTGTGGATTTTTTTCATCACCTTTTTTTTTTTTTAATCTCTCCTGTTCATATGTCTCCATGACATCTGGATCTTTATTGTTCCCAGTCCATAGATCACTTATTAAGCCAAGTAATGAGGAGGTCATGCATAATTTCATTTGCTCTAGCGCTACCTGGGGACATTTTCTTACTTCACTAAAATCTATGATAGTTTCCTTTTGAAAGGCCATAACTCTCCTTCAGTAGCAGGCATTGGGGTCACAGATGCTAAATGGGCCATTTATAGATTCCTGGTGGAAGGAGAATATTGTGTTGAGTCGTTTCAGACCTCTTATTGAGGCTATTTGACTTCACGTGGTTTAATTTGCTCTCGGTGATATATCTGATAAAGGACCAACCTTTCAAATCATTCTTGTGGCTTTGCTCCTAGACGCACGCTCTCTCCCACACCAAGCGCGGGGCAGTGTATAACGGATGTTATTTAAGAAGAGCGACTTCAGCTAAGCAAATCGAATGTCAATATTACCGTCCGATAGATATTCTTACCAGCAGTGGCCCGTGGGGACTGGCAGTGATTACTGGTAAATACAATTATGTCCAGAGCAATGGGGGCTTCATCTAATGCACAGTGGTCCTGTATTTTGTTTTTCAGCTCAATAGTCACAATTGGAACCATTTCCATTTGCACAAGATATCTCCGGGCATCATTATAATGCATGTATTTAGCCACTGAAATGTTTACAATTGAGAAAAAAGCATACACAAGCTATCATTTCCCTTTGTTTTGCTTCCCTTTATTTTTCTTTTGTTTATGTTTGTATAATGCATGTGATAACCCCACGTTGCTAGAAGACGCGCCACCCGACAGGCTTTCATATGGAGAAATATCAAATCACCGCAAACAAATAACATCGAAACGGCACACTTTAAAAAATTGATGTCCTTGGAGGCGGTTCATGTATGACAATCAGAGACTTAGAGAGATGGGGAATGCTGTTTGTGTGATACGGCACGTGTCCCCCCTCCCCTTTCCCCGTCCTTCTCAGCTTAAGAAGTGGGCCGCCATTGGTCAGCTGTCCTGCAGGGATGCTTGCCAAGCTTATCGGTCTGTTACAAATCAGGCAGAGAAATTGCAGCAGGAACATCTCTCCCTTTTCTCTCTGCTCTCGCTCACCGGGATCACTCGAGGGGATTGAGGCGCTAAGAACAGCACAAATCTTCACATCCTTCTTTGCCTTGCATCTACCTCTGATTTTCTCCTCCTCTCCCCACATGCTGGAAAAAAAAGTCACATGTCCATTTTCTGCTAAATGTGAAACTTTTTTAAATAATGTGCTGTGTTTAAGCTGCACTGATGTTACATTATATTTTATATTCAGTTGACTGCAGTTTTCAGTTCATGATCCAGTATTAGTTATTTCGGCTTTTGCATAATCCATGTCTGAAATGGCTTAAAGGTTAAATATCCCTCTGCAGTGTGTCCCCTCTGCCTCATCTAAATTCCCATTCTTGACTGTAGTGAATTTACAGATAACATGTGAAGTCAGCGTGGGTGTAGCTTTCACCCAAATTTACCTAAAAGTGTGATGAAAGGAAACCCGAAACGTTTAATAAGGTTGGGCGAAAACAGCTCTTGGGAATTTGAGTTGCATTCACGGGTCAAATTTCTTTAATGATGTATTTTCCTTTTTCATGTGGATAATTG
Organism: Chaetodon striatus; assembly: GCA_029783705.1. NCBI lineage: Eukaryota > Metazoa > Chordata > Actinopteri > Chaetodontiformes > Chaetodontidae > Chaetodon > Chaetodon striatus. The sequence goes on from JAPZEB010000026.1 coordinate 8,829,847, forward strand.
GCCACATGAAAGAGGCTGAGATACCAATTTCACCACTGACAGCAGCCTCAGTAGCCCATAAAGCGGCCACAAGAAACCTTACATCTTGTGCTGTAAGAAGCAAAAGAAGGATGGATTGTTGTCATTACCTCTCGTTTTGTCTCGAAGGACAGTGACAGATCATTATTGTCAATTGTTCTTTCCAGCAACGTGCTATGTAAAAGAGAAGTTAAGGCTGTAAATCCAATGAATAATCCTGTCTCCATCTTCAGTAACTTCAATATGTAGGTTTAAGCTGAATTCATCGTGGTCATACCTGTTGAAAGTCATTCTGAATGATACAGGAAATCAGTTAATGACAGAGAAGAAGCCAAGGCATGCTTAAGGAAAGTACACTATATTGCCTAAGGTATGTGGACAGTTGGTTTTATACAACCCAGTCACCAGAATACATGTTAGCACTGTATGTTTCTGCAAACCACACATATGTTACATTTACATGTTATTATGTAGAGGATGCATTGTAACTTCACATTTCTATATGTTTCAACAAAACTGCGATTGACTTGTTGTTATGTTAGGTGTAAAATACTCAGTTGTGGTTTGGAAAAGATCGTGTTATGGCTTAAAATACCCGCTTTTGATGCCATTGATATCTGGTTTTTGTTGGGCTCAAATAGTGGTCTGCAGCTTGGCAGTCGTCTCACCAAGATGTCATACCTACCACTGTCCCCTCCACCTCCTAATGACAAACACAGCTCATAATCATGTAATCATAACTACGTCACTTTAGAAATGTTGATATGATACATATGAAATGTACATATGTGTAACGTACTGTATGTGGTTTGCAGAAAAGTACAATGCACACATTTTCTTCTGGCGACTGGGCTGTTCTGTCCAGGGCTGGTTGTTGTGGTTCAGGCTGCAGGTCTCTTAGCTATAATTAAGAGGGTTTATTAACCCGCAATGATTTTTTTAGACCAGTGATTCCCAGCCTGGGGGCTGGGGGCTAACGAAAGGATTCAGTCTGAGACAACACACAAAAGGATGTTCATTTTAGCAGTCTGATTTGGAGACGTACCTGGAACAAGGAGTTGTGAGTGGACATTGCTTCATCATGAGAGTTTACAAGCCAAAAAGGTTGAGATATAGGGTGCTTCCAACTTTGTGGCAGTTTGGGGGAAGGCCCCTTCCTGTTTAAACACCCGTTTAATGTCTCTATATGCACAAAGTGAGGTCCATTAAAAAATGGTTTCCCCAGTTTGTTGTGGAGAAACTTAAAGAAGTGTTACTGCAGTAGAGGGACTCAAATACTTTTGAAAATGTTCACTACTGAGACCCAGACCAACTGTGGCATTGGCTTTTGCTCAAGAGGTAGAAAACCTACAACTTCAGGAGTGCACTGTGCCACACCGGACCAATATAAGCTCTGCTGTTTCTCCACAGGAAACAATATAGCGGAGTAACAAGCAAATCTTAGGCTGAAATCTTTGAGCTTAGAGATAAGCAGGAAGATCTGGGAGCTAGTAAAGTGGAATGAAGTTTACCACGGTTCATTTACACACACTACTCACATTGTTATAAAACTTGGTTGAGAATCAGCAAAGTAACCCTTTAACCAGTCTGCACAAGCCCTCACCATAAACCCATCTAGCTCCTTTGGGAGGACATGAAACTGGCCACATCCAAAATCTTTTGTAAAGTGCTCCCAGAGGAGTTATAGCAGCACACTAATGCTCATTGTTCAACAGTGTTCAACAATCACACACTGTACAGAGTAAGCGCAATGTTCAGGTGCCTACATAAATACGTCAAAAGATACTGTACTTCATTCAACACTGGATCAGATCGTACCAACAATGACTATTTTCTATCTAACACGTCATAGAAGATGCAGCTTTTTTACCTCCATTAATTCTCCCCTGCAGCAGGTGGTGGTGGTTGCGGGGCAAGGGGGGGTTCGGCGCCTGTTTGCAGCACCTCCATGTGAAACAGCTTAAGTAAGCACCATTTCCATATTTCTGATTCTGATAATGGACTGCCTTGCCATCACCAAATTACCCCGACACCACGCTGCCAGCCAAGTGAGTGAATTAGTTAATGTCCAAAAATGGTGGTATTTCCCACTCCCCTTACTTTTAATGTGTTGTGCGTGTGTGTGTGTGTGTGTGTGTGTGTGTGTGTGTGTGTGTTTGTGTGTGCGTATGTGTTTAGGGGAGCTTGTGCTTGGAGAGCGAGCCTAATGACTTTTTCACCTCTAACACGTGCCTGGAAGACACATTTCAGTTTACATTTGCGGTATTGAATTCATAATTGCTTGTTGGCCATATAACTTCCTGTATAATGAAATGCTTTCATAATAATCAATAAAGGAAATAGAGCGGGTCCATTTAAATGTTGTGGCAATAGGAGAAACCCATCAAGCTGAACTGATGCTTTCAGTGCTGCAGTGTGTTACCATATCAGTGAGTGGAGCGTGTGGAGGAGGAGGAGAAGTGGAGTGGATTCCATTTCAAAAAAGTCTCCACTTGGGGACCGCTATCTTTCTTTCCTGAGTGATGACATGCAGGAGGCGAGGAAGGATGGATGTCTGTCTGCGGTGTTGGAACTGGTCCTGGCCCTTAGGTGCCCCCCTCACCCAATCTCTCTCGCCAGCTCACAGTGGATTGTGCTTACTCTCATTTAGTCAGGCCTATTTGTCTTCCCCTCTAAAGCCCAACCTGCTCCAAAGATGTAATTCCATAAAAGCATGCAATCAATACACCAGAAACTGTACTCTCATCTATCATTTTTGATAAAAAAAGAAAAAAAAGAAAAAGAAAATAGGGAAAATTGTGTGTGTCTGTGTGAGTGCATGCATGTTTGAGTGTGTCTCTGTTCAGACACAAATATGGCAAATAAGCCAGAGTGGGGCAGGTCAAAAATGCTGGCTCAATCATGAGCGCTGCTGGCACACACAGGTGCATAAAAGAGCTCTGTCCACTGGATGGCACTGTTAAGAGTTTTTTTTTTTTTTCTTTCTGTCTTTTTTTTTCAAAGCGGTAGCAACAATCAATTCATGTGTGGTGTACTGTGTCAAAAACGAGGAAATATTAATTTCTTTGCTCCTGGAAACCTTAACATTTCCAGGAAAGATATAAATACAATATCCACACAGACACGTACACCCACACACACGGGCCTCATTAATCTCCTCTGTAACAGGACTCTATCCTCCGGCTCCAATATTACAGTAAATGGTGATGCTTATCTGCAAGCAGTCCTGCCCTTGAAATAGGTGCTGTTCCATTCCCAGCTAATTCCACAGCCATTAAATGGCTGGCACATTTTTCACAGGTATATAAATTGCTTTAAGCTGCGGCTTACTCTCAGCACATTGAAATACAAACACGGATGTTCTCTCCTTTTTATCTCACTCTGCCCTCTGTCTCCCTAATACTTCCAAACCCCCCCTCCCACCACCACCACCACCACCACCACCACCTTCCCATCCTTCTTCCCACCCCTCTGCCACCCCTCCCTTCTCCTTACAAGTGAAATGAGCATGGATTGCCTTCTAGCTTGCAGCAAGGTTGAGGTAATAGCTTATTAGCAGCCAATACACATCAGTCATTTCCATTTAAGCTAACACTCCAATCTTGTTCATAATCACCAAGACATGGATAGGGCTGGAAATCAATGGCACATTTTAACAGGGTGTCCCCTGTGTAGTGTTTGATCTACCTGATCAAGGAAGAGAGGGGATGCTTTTTTCTCATCCGAATACATGCAGATGCATTCATAAATCAGCAGCAATCATGACCAAGGCTTGCAGGCTGCATCAATAACACACAAAAACAAATAGTCCAGAGTTACTTGCATTTTATTTCACTTACTGTATTTGTCTGTTTTATTGTTTGGACAGCAAGCTAAGATGCTCTAGTGCCAGGATTTGTAAATCTACAAATGATGGGCAAAAATTACAAACTAATCTTTTTGAATGACTCTTTTTAGTGTTCTGTGCGTGTTGGGTCAGCCTGCCAAACATCTGAGTGCTACTGAATCCCTAACAAGTTGTAGTGTAATGCACTACAGCACTAAATGAAGCAAAGATCAAGCGGCATCCTCCGAAACTGGAAATGAAGCCAATGCAGAAGTGCCAAAAACTGCAGTTCCTTGAATATCCACTTGAGGCTGACTCCAAAACAGAATGAATCCCCATAGGTCCCCATGTTAAAACGCCTGACTTTGCAGCAGAAATAAACATGTTTACAGCCTCGTACAAAAAATGGTTTTGATCTCTATAGCTAATTTCAGCATTCATGACAACGGTAAAAGGGTGATTTTTAAAATATTTTATCAAGACTTAAAGCTACGCATATTAAGGGCGGGGCTACATGAGTGACAGCTTGTATGTGAGGCATCAGATCCACCCCTCACTCCTTCACAGCTCTACCCTCCCGTCCAAATATGGTCACTTATGGCTCCAAAAATACACGATGACGACAGACGAAATACCAAAGCTAGAGCTTTAATAAGGGACTCCACAAACCAGTGGGTGGCATCATGTTAGCTACATCCATTATCATATAAAGTCAATGGTGAGGACCAACTAATTCAGACTCAAGTTGAAACCTCCACCAGTCAAAGTCAGTGGTGCATGCTCCTTAGATAATCATTCATCTGACTTCGGTGTGTTCATGTAAGTTGTAGTGTGGGAACAACTTGTGTGCTACAAAGATTTGTTGTATTTAATCGCTCATCTGACCACCTTTTACACTATGTGTCACATTGACTCAGTCACACACACATTCAAACCCTGGTGGCCAAGGCTACCATACCAGGTGCCTGCTGGTACTCTTTTTTTTTTTTAAATGTTAAGTTGCACTCCCCCACTGAAGGAACAGCCACCAGGAGCAATTTGGGGTTCAGTATCTTGCCCAAGGATGCTTTGACATGCAGACTGGAGGAGCCGGGGATCGAACTGCTGTTCTTCTGATTAGTGGCAACCCACCCTACCTCTGAACCACAGCCGCCCCAACACAACACCTTGAAAATGTAGAGCAAAGGAAACATATCAGGTGAGCCATGACCAATGACAAGGAAGTCATTTTTCAGATTATTCTGACACCACTGAATGTAGCACAAGGCTATGGAGGTAACTGGGATGTCTGCTACTTCAAAGAACAACAGATTGTTTGTCAGTGACATTGCTTTAATATCATATTGAGCTTACATGGCCTACCTATATATAAATGGAATATGAAATGAATGCATTAAAATGAATAGCTAATGTTTTTTTCATAAACTTTGAAATGAGGACATTTCATCTGAAGGGAGGGAAGAATGTAAGATGAGATGTGTTTTCTATTCATTTTTTGCATCTACTTAATTTAATCCTTATAACATTCATAAATTGTTTACATATTTTTATTGTGCTATTTACGTTAAATTGGGAACTATTTAATATTGTGCACCTTTTGTGCAGGTAATGGGAGTTATAATTAGTTTTGGCGGAGTGATATATATAAGATGTTGTTGATTTTCAGTTGTCCTACGTTCTTTTTCGGACATTAAAGTGGATCAAGTTACCCAGAGAAGCTGTCCCAGTGTTCTTACTTCACCCACAGCCTTTTCATGGTTAATTCAAATACTAGTAAATTAATAGGTAAGACAGGAGAGAAGAACCTGCCTTAGACTATTGAATGTGCAAATACAGCTATAATAAAGTCTCACAGAGAAAGTGACACCATAAAATATCAAAACTCAAATGTTATGAAAAATTCAATACATTTACACATATCAACTCAAAAGAACCGATACTGTGAAAAGAATCGGTCGGCCCATCGCTGCTGTAAAAACGCCTGAAGGCAGCCTCTCCTCCAGAGAAAAGGGGTGTCGATCACACATTCACATCACACCCCTGCCCATCCAGACCTGACAGCAGGACACCTGCAGCCTCACTGATGAGGGGATGAAGTACTCCTCCCCTCCGAACTCTCACATTCTCATCCATCCATTTTATATTCCTCTCTCCCCGCGTGCCCACAGCCACAGAGCAGCTGGCCAGTTATTTGTGACCTGCCAGTCTGCGGGTGTAACAAGGTTTCGATGCAATTAAGAATACATTTCCCAGGTACCAACGCAACAAATCACAGGCTTGAGTCCCTGGATAAAAACACAAACACACACATACACACACATAAACTTTGCCTCACTAGTTGCACAAATCAAACGATACACAAATGGCAACATGAAATAACTACTCATTGTTAGAGAAGAAAAGGCAATTATTAATCAATTCCATTTGTGCTGGGCTGAAAGGGGTTCAAACAGTCCCATTCTTTAGAGGAAATATTTGCTGTGGTTGTGCAGCTTGGCTGGCGTAATCACTACCCATTATGTGTGTTGATTTGAAAGTAAGAAGCAAAGTGGTCAAATACATCACAGGCAGCCATTACTGTGTCAATTCGCAGACGGAAAAACAATCCATTGTATGCGATAAATTATAAACATGCGCAATGCAACATGAACTTTTTTCAACGTGTTGATTTTACAATCTTGGTGGAGGAGTGAGGCTGGCAGGAAGAATGTGTTTTTGGTCTAACAGGGAAATGGTACACTGTCATATCAGAATTACAACCTAGAGTTTTCCTGTCCAGTCCACTTCTCAAACCACGGCGCAGTAAAAGGCAAACAAACCGAGATAGAGGGTAATTTACAATTATTAGATCTTGAATTTTTCTGTCTGGATTTTATTTGAGAAAGTTCGACAGCCTCGCCACTTTTATTATCCATGTAATGAGAGGAAACATGAAAGTTAATTTCAAGATGCATGAATGTGAATTTGGCCAGCTCATTTTAAGCTTCGCATTAGTAATTTTAATAGTTTCTCCAGACATAAAAACACCTTTTAAACCTTCTTCAATAAACTTGATCCTATTACATTTGTCTCTTTTACTAAAGGTATGATAAACAATACGTGTGTAGACTGTATGGAGATGAACAACTTTTATAGAAACATCTATGAAATAGTAATGTTTTTAAAATGATGATAATAAAAACTGATGCTAGTAAAGAAGGCAAGCTTATGTATACAATTTTTATCACAGATCATAAATAATTGAGGGGCCAAGTACTTTTACTCACAAACTTAAATGAAGTTTATTGGCTATTGTTTATAAGTGTGTCGAGTCATTTATTCAGAAAATCAACAAAAAAGGGTTCAATTTTCTCTTTAGTTTTCTTTTTTACAGGTCCACTGTGTAGGGTCTAGGCAGACATATTGTCAGAATGGAATACAGTATAATAAGTATGTTTTCTTTGGTGTATAATCACCTCAGAATAAGAATGCTGTTTATGTTACCTTAGACTGAGCTGTTTGTGTCTACATAGTGAAGGGGTCCCCCTCCATGGAGTCCAACATGCTGCACCTCCATGTTTCTACAGTAGCCTGGAACAGACAAATCAAACACTGGCTCTGGATAGGTCAATTCACCTTTTCACGTTGGCCATCATAATTACCCGCTGCTCCGAGACAAGAGCACACATTAGCAGGTGCTGGGTGAGTAGCCAGTCTGCAATGTGCCAAACAGCATAGGAGAAACATTCATTTGTAACATAAAACTACTTTATTTAGTGTATTCACCAGTTCTAATCACCTGGTCCATTTGTTTTGAAGAGGAGGAGACCTCTGCAGATAAATCGGCTCCTGGTAAAAACTTCCTGAACATCTGCATCTTAGGTTATCAGAGCAAACAGGTGAGCACAAATTTGCAGGTCCTGGGCTAGCAATCTATCTGCGACACGCCAAACAGCATTGGAGAAACATTGATTTATAATATGAAACTGCTTTATGTAGTGCTTCTACTGGTTAAAATCACCAGGTCCATTTGTTTTTGGAGAAGACAACACCTCTACGGATAATTCGGCTCCTGGTGGAAACCTCCTGAACAATAAACACCGAAGGAATTTCAGTGTTTCAGTTTCAGCTGGTTGCAATATGCATTCCTCGCTGTTGGATGCCACTAAATACCCGTAAATCTTTCACACTGGACCTTTAAATCAACTTTAAAAAAAAAAAAAAAAAAAAAAAAGCAGGTGCTGGTTGCCAAACAGCATTTGTAACATGAAACTGCTTTATTTAGTGTTTCAACTGCTTAAAATCACTGGGTCCATTTGTTTTGGAGAGGAGGAGACCTCTGTGGATAATTCGGCTCCTGGTAAAATCCTGCTGGACATCTGGATTTTAGATCATCATAAAAAAGAGATGAACACAAATTGTCAGCGTGTTCTGCTTATAATTTGTGTCTCTTTTCTCTGATAACTTGAGAATACAGAACACGCTGGAAGGATTACATATCTCGTCTGGCCTGGGAACACCTTGAGGTCCCTTAGGAGGAGCGGGAAAGCGTTGCTGGGGAGAGGGACGTCTGTCGTGCTTTGCTCGGCCTGCTGCCTTCACAACCCAGCTTTGGCTGAAAATGGATGGATGGATGGATGGATTAATTATCAGGTACTGGAATGGCAGCCTGTCTCCGACATGCCAAACCACATTGGAGAAACATTGAATTCTAATGTGAAACTGCTTTATGTAGCGTTTCTACTGGTTAAAATCACTGGGTCAATTTGTTTTGGAGAGGAGGACACCTCTGCAGATAATTGAGCTCCTGGTGAAATCCTTAAGGAATTTT
>JAPZEB010000026.1:8864590-8878454 GCA_029783705.1 Chaetodon striatus
TCCTTTTTCCCTTAACTGAAATACCTTTTGCTCAACTGGACATGTTCCAGCAGGAATATGATCCGAAGAAGGAGAAATTTCAGCAACCAAGATTAGATGTTTTGCTGATGTTAGCATATAGCTACATTTAACAGTGTAAGCTACATAATGTAAACACTTCTACTGGAGCAGATGACCGAGCAGATGATTTAGACTGGTTTTGATTCATAAGTCATGGATAATTGTTAATTTATATTATATTCCGAGACAGTTTTATATTTTATAGGATAGATATTTGGGAATGAATATATATGAATATATATGTGACAAAGTTAAATGGTAATAAAACTGTGTATTTAGAGAAGTCTAAGGTAAAGGTTTATCTTGACTTTAGGAGAAGGGGTGGGATTTAATAAGTTTATACTTTGCTTTTATATGATGCTTTTTATTATTGGTCAATATTACTTTCTTTGTGTTTGTCTTCTAGTTGTATGTTCATGTCTTTTTTTACATGTTCTAAATGAATAAATAAAATAGAAAAACCTTTGGCTATGTTTAACATGAACATCCTTCACTGTAACACTAAATAAAAAACACAAAATACAGACAAACATAATAAGAACCCTTTAAAAGGAGTTTTTATTCCAGTGTCATTGCATTCAAAGTTTTCATTCAAAGTTTTCATTCAAAAACAAAGATGTCCTTGGTTCACTTTGAGAGTGCTGCCATTAAACCATTCAATTACCAAACGCTAAAATTTTAATATTTCTCCTTCCTATGATATGAAAATAGGCCCCCCCATAAATGGATATGTGCTTAGGCAGGAGGGATTCATCTCCTGCAGAAAATGGCCTCGTATTCTTTAATTCATCTGTCAGACTAACTGTATACCAAGACAGCCAGGAGCATAATGCATCAGACAGTGTTGTCTCGGCACAACATTAGTTTGGCAAGTCCAACAGAGAAGGCAAAATAAAAGTCACATTTTACATTGATAGCGATATCAATTGTGTCCTTCTCAAAATTTAAAGCTCATTTGTTGGAGATTACAGTTGCTGTGCATGTTGTTTTATCACCAGGTTGTTAAGATGAAAAGCAAGAAGAAAAAAGGAAATTATTAGTTACTTGACAATCATCAATCTTCCAGTGAAAGCTCATTCACTATAGTCTGGAGACAAATGTGTTTGTGACCAAACTAGTTAAGCCCACAGACAAGATGAAAACTCTCCTTTTATTTTGAAGGTGGCCATTATATCACAAAAACTTGCATCAATTTGTGTCTCCCAAAAAAAATCTAAGTGCCAAAATGAGATGGTTTGTTTCTCTCGGTTGATGAGTCCTCCATCCAAGTGCTACTTTAGCATCTGCATTGTACCACATTACACACCGCGCAGACAATCGCATGCATGCACGCAAACGCGCACACACAAATTGCATCCAGAAAATTACATCACTTCCCTGCCGTTGTCTGAAAATTACATCTGTCCCTCACCATTCCACCAATCACTCCCCAGGTCTCCTTTTTTTTTCTCCCCTTTCGCCTTGCCTCACTATTTTAGGCTTTTCCCTCCACTTTAACTCGGCCCTAAATTGCCAGGCCTGAATTGCCCTATGAACAGCGTGGGGTGGACAGGCCGGCAGGAGGTGTGTGTGAATGCGTGAGTCTCCGTGTTATCACCATCTCTTTTCATTTTCCTCTCCAAGTGGTGCTGTCAGGAGCCAAACAAGATATCACTCTCGCCCGCCCCCCGACAGGGAGTCACAACACAACATAGAGAGAATGGAATAAAAGAATAAAGACAAAGGTAAACAAAATGGTTGCCTTCCAGACTTCGGTGCCTCTGCCGTACCCGACTAATCCCATGATTCTCTTTGTTGCTTAATCCCATCAGCCACTGGGGCCCCGTGTGGCTCTCTGGGTGCAGATAATGGCACCATGCTGTGTGTCTTGATGAAGTTCAGGACCTTATTAAAGAGAATTTGTATGCGTGTGTAAATGCAGGCGCACTCACAAGAGAAAAGCGACCTCATGATCCTCCAAAGGTTTAACCTTTCTCCACAGGCTTCTGTAATTGTACGTTTCCAATTTTTTTTCCCCCGGTATCGACAACAAAAACTTTCTTTCTCCGCTTGGTTTCACTCTGTGTCCCTGGATATTTTGCCCGGCTCCAATAACCTGCCTGCTCTTTGTTTCAAGGTAACTCTCTAAATATGACAACCTCTAACGGTTGTGGTACATTTTTATAGCTTAAATAAACCAGCGGTCAAGGAGAGGCGTGACCATCACTGCCAACACTGTGAATCAGTGTGTTTAGTCCTTCCTGCAGCTTCAAACGGCCATATGCATTAAAGGCACCACTGACTTGTATTTTAATAACTCCGTCAACTGTAAATCTAAAGCCACCTGCAGTCACAACACTTTGCTAAGAAGTGATTCAGGTGCAGCATTTCTCCAATTATAAAGCATGTCGTCTAACTCAGTCTCGTGTGTCAGTATGGGAAGCCATCTCATAAAAGTGTGTGATTTAAGCCGATTGCTTGTGAGAATCTGGGCTTGTAACAGCTTCCATTCAGCAACAGGGAAGGCTAAATGAGGGCACAATGATGCACACGCAGGATTCACAGAGCAAGTGTCGTCTCACTTGGGAGCCAACACGGAGAGAGTGTATTTTGAGTGAACAAGCATTGTCCAATATAAATACCTCGCAAAAAAAATATGCCTGCATTCATTGTTTTGATAAAGAATCGCATAAACCGGCAAGCTGGCGCTTTTAATGAACGTACAGCCTTAGACAGACGCCGCCGTAAAGTATTCTCCGCTGCCCTGTTCCGTGAAGTTATAAAAGCTATTGCAAGTAAGGCATGGTAGGTTTGTCACAGAGGCAGCAGTGTTGGCATGTGTATTTTGGGAACAATGGGTTTGGAGACCTCCGAGTGCCACCAGGAGGTTACAAAATCAGAAGCTCTAGTGCCACAAACAGCTTGAGTGGTGTAATTTCATGCTTAGAGTAAATAAAAACGTGTCTGAAATCAGCAACACCATCTACTAATGTTTGTGACTTGGCATCTCGCGCACCATTTGTAGATGAGCAAACAGTCTCCATAGAACATCCCTAGAATAGTAAAAGCCATTGAACGAGCTCTTCTGCCCTACTCTGTGTTTATAGGCACACAAATAGCCTGGTTGCTGGAGTGATCACATAAAAGTCCGGGACATTTGTTATGACCCCGAGAGGATTCTGGTCATGCATTCAAATATAAAGCCCTTTCATCCTCCTAGCTCTTCTGCAAACTTACAAATATGCACATACACACACTCACACACCCAGATGTGTGCTTTCGCCGCAGCCGTCCGAGGCAGCATCCATCTCTGTAACTCAGCGTGCAGAGGTTACTTTAGGGGCAACCTGCTCATTACTCCAAGTGTTGTTAGCCAAAGTACACACGCACCAATTCATCAGCACACACCAATTTGTCAGAGTCGCTCACTCCTGCTTGTTAGCAGAGTACTTCAGCTCTGAGTTTGTTAACTCTAGTGTCTGTGCCAGCTTTACATGTGTGTGCAGGCCCGTGTGTGCACGCAACGTGAGGATGTGTATTTTATTGTATGTGGAAAGGGAAAAAAAAAAAAGAGTCACCAATCCGCGTGTCTGTGTGGGTGCACTTTACATCTGCAGCCTGCTGCTTGTACCATTGTCCATCTGTAATTCTGTCTGCCTCTGCCTGGCCATTTCCAGAGGCCCAGCGTCTCCCCGCAGCAGACGATGTGTGTGCGTACGTGCAGACTGCCTAATCTGTTGCTGCAGAGCTATGGCTGGGGGACTGCAGAGGATATCCTTTATCAGACTGATTAGAGAGGAGGAGAGAAGCGATGGACGGTGGGAGGGAGAAAAGAGGGATTGGAGGGGGGGATAGAGCCTTCTCAGGTAAACACACCCCAGGCGCTGTTCGATCCCAACATTTAAACACACGCGTGCTCAAAGCCGCAATCCAATTATTCACCACGAAATGTTGCTTTCAACAAGCTCTAACCCCATTTAAGAGGTCTCTTCACCCAAAGGATCCTTTTTAATAAACAGTAGCAAACAAGTGTTGACCAAAAGGCAGTAAACCATTGCTCTGCGCTTTCTCTTTTAACTACTTAATTAATCAAGTACTTTGGCTATAATGACCTGAAGTTCATTCTTCAAAGTAACTATTTAGAAAGGAAAGTGCAAAAAAAGAGGAGTAGCTTGGGAAGCTTAAAGAGAGACCTCGGGATATTGTGGCAAATAAACACTGCAGCTCGGTGTCTTTTGTATAATGATGATATGGAGCATATGAGAAAATGTACTTAAGCTGCCCAGGTGCTCGTCTACCTAACATGCTAACACCGCAGCTTCATGAATCACAATTCACGCTAACATCCGACTTGATGTAAAAACAATCCCCTTTTAAACTCCCTCTTTTTCATGCGAATAAATAGCATCCATTGAGACCAGACCGGAGGGAGAGTTGCTAGCCAGCTCTCATTTACATAAACACTTACTGTTCAATACACAGAGAGCGGGCAGGCTAAAGTAGATTGACTCTCATGTACCCATCCTATTAAACATTTATTAAACATAGTTAAAGCAGAGATTGGGTCTCATTGTGAGAAAACAGTTAAAAAGCCGTACAGAGGAACAGGAAGAGACATTTAGAAAATAAAGATTGCTGGTGTGTTTTGGAAAAGTGGAGGGAATTGAATTCAGCCGACCTGATTGCGTCACACTTGCTGATGTGTTGACAAGTAGTAGATAGCAGTAGTGCTCAGACCGCTTTTTTTTCCCCTCTCTATTTTTTTCCTTTTATGCCCTTTCCTCGCCAACAGCTCTCCTGTAAACCATGAAGCCAGGGCCAGAGGCCAGTCATCATCTTGTCGTCATCTTGTCATTATCTGATGGGAGCACCGATAACTTCCTTACTGCCTCCTTGTTGGGGTGGGAAGGGTCAAGAAGTCGGCCTGTGTCAGAAATGGAGAGGAAACAGTAGAGCTCGAGCTGTGGTATATTGATGGCATTGACATATGTAGCAGACTGTGATTTGAATTCGCAAATCCTCATTATAGCCTGAGCCTGTCTGAAGACAGCATTATTAACATAGTGAGAGGCATACATGCCCCCATGAATACTAAAGTCCTGTTTGCCTTCAGTGGAGGATTTGCTCCCAAATCGATTAGGAAAATATGTACTCTGCATCAGTATGAGTTTGAGAACTTGGCATTATTGAAGTTAAGTCAGTGTTTTTCACCTACTCAGCACATTAGCAAAAATGTTAAACTCAAGGTTAACATATTCATAGTGGCCATCCTTTTTGTTAGTCAATGATTTATCACCGTAATTTTTTTTTTGATCAGTCTATTTTGATCTCGGGCCTGTCAAAGATCACGATTTTACGGCAAATGATGATCTGGACGTGACTTCCAGAATTTGAGTCAGCAAAGTTTTGCTCAACACTGTCTAATTTATAAAAAAAAAATATGTCATTATGCATGCACACGCACCGTCTCTCTCTTTCTCTCTCACACACACACCCCCTCCTGTGATCTCCTGCTTTGGCTTGCCCTTGCTCTTCTCACTGTTTGCAAACAGAGCTGCCCTGGAAGCCTCTGGCTGGCCTCTCCGCTGCTAATCAGAGCTCCCACACACTGGCCTTTCTAATGCTGCTGCCACAAACACAAGTGCAGTATCCAATATTAAAACAGACAATAACCCTACTGAAAAGGAATTTTTAAACGTGGTCAAAATGTGCTTTTAGAGTTAAAGTGAAAATAGACCTTTTTCTTTTTTTTTTTTGCTTTAACTTATAATTACGAAGTAAATGTTAATTGCACAGTGTAATGGTTATAGAGTAACGACACCATCGGCATTTAGATTGGTTCTCTACAAGCTTCACTTTCACTGTGCAAGTCTGTCTGCCAGCAGGTACAGTCTCCCAGGAAAATGACGGCACAAAGTTGTTTGTTTACGGCACAAAGGAAGTGCATACGCTATTGCGCAACCAAAACAGGAAGAGGATAGCATTTTTGTTTTCCCCTGTGTCGATTTGCAATTCCTAGGGTATGACCCACCTACTCTCCCTCTGATTGGCTAGTACTCATTGCCTTCATTGGTTAGATTGGTTAGGTTTAAGCAAGACGAGTGAGATTGGTTAGGGTGAAGGTAAGAATGTCAAGGTCGGTTACCAGAGAGTATCAGTGTAAGGTCTTTGCAGTTATTATTGCCAGTGGCGAAATTGTAAATGGTGGAACAACCGAAGTAGCTGTGGTAGTTGCTAGACTCTGGGCAAAATAGAAAGTGATCCGGTTGTCTTTGCAACAGCGTCACCAACAATAATACCAACTGTAAACTCAATGGGGGAAGAGTTAAAACTTGTCTGTTTCCACTCTATGTGTGGGGCTATTTTATCCAGGGATAAAGGAGACAGCGTAAAATAAAACCCCCACTGTTAAGGCAATAGTCTGATATTTAGGCAAAATAGGTTTATCACTCTCTTACCATAAGTTACATGTTTGATACCACTTTCATATCTGTCCAGTAAACAACAAACTGCAGCCAGAAGATGGTTAGCTTAGCTTAGCTTAGCTTAGCGTAAAGCAGGAAACAAGGGTAAACAGCTAGCCTGACTCCATCCGAAGTTCACAAAATTACAAGCACCTCTTACTTTCACAAATTAACATGCTATACCTTTTTTGTTTAATCCACACAAAAGCCTTCTTGATGTTGTAGCATCACTATATCTCCTTTCCCACAGCACAAACAACCCACTAACACCTGCTAACATCTGGCTTTTCAATGCAGTGGGAAAGGTTGCGATCAGCAATCGCAGCCGGGTCAAATGACTCTGCACTAGTCACGGGTATTTATCGCCTCTGGCTCCAATCGGCATTGACGGGAACACAATACTCGAGTGAATGCACTAATTTTAGCTCCTTTACCGGCAAGATGCAATGACACGCCGTCACAAAATACCATCTGGTTCCGTCCAAGCAGCACTCAAACACTGAGCCAAATTCATCTGGAACTAGTTTGAGAGAGACTGAATAAGTTACAGTAGAGATATAGAAAAATAAGTAACCACCGTAACATTTTCACTGGCTTCCATGCTGCTCGCTACTGTTTACTGACCTGACCTGTCCATAATGTCAAACTTTGACACCTAACAATAAAAAAAGGAAAGGCATAGAGCCGTATACAGAGCGCTGATCTTCTGGCAATGTAAAAGGAGTCTATCACCTACCTGTGTAATTTTGGTGGAAAAGGGGTATATAAGGATGGCAGACAGTCGGTGGACTTTGGTTTTGGTACAAATTTGGAACAAAGCCAAGGTAATCGTTTCCCTCTTTTTCGAGTGCTAAGCTAAGCTAACTGGCTGCTGGCTCTAGTGTTATATATATTGCTTTGAAATTAGTGTGGCATTGATGTCCTCATCTAACTCTCAGTAAGAAAGCTGACAAGCATTTCCCCAAACTGTCGAACTTTCCCTTAAATAGCTGCAGTTAGCGGTCCATTTCTGAATCCATTTGTGGTGTATTTAATCGTCAGCTAGAAGCTGATGTGACATCATGTTGACATTTTTCCATGGCAGCCATGACAGGAACCAAATACAAGAAGGATATATAAAAAATGTCGAGTATTAGTGTCAGTTCTTCGAAATTGATAAGAAATGTTCTCTCTTGACTCACTATTTTGCCCAATGAAAATCACACTGACAGATCATTGATTTCTGAATTGATTCCTGTCTATATACAGCAGCCGTTACTCTCGTGGTTTCTCAAGTGCAAACTTTTGCTGTCTTGCTGCTGCCCACACATTTTTAAACAGCTGGATGCAACAAGTCCAGGCAAGTGCTCTGGAGAATGTCAAAAGTCATTATCTGGAAGTATATATAGGAAATTTCTAACTGAGGCAGCAAGCTGAGGAGAAGTGGTAGACTATAAGGTTAAGTTACACTTCATCAACTAACTCTTGGAAAGCATTCAACATCGCAGACTGATATGTGTACAGCTATGTAAGACAATCCAAGGGTGCGATTTTCATTTTTGTGGCTGTGTTTCTGAGTGTGTGTGAGTCAGTGTTTGCATGTGTGCTAGCTTGTATGATCTCTTGCCCTCTGGGCTGTAATTAATTAGAGTTGCAACAAGACCTGATTAGGATTCTTCTGTGATTCTCAACCTCGGCGACCTTTCCATCCAGTCTGCAGAAGCGATCCTGACCTAATGCAATTGCTCCTGTTGCAATGTACTGCATGCGTGCAATGCTCATTTAGCTACGAGTCCAACATGTACTGCAGCCTACGGGTATGTGCGCTCATCAGTCTGGGGGTGCACAGTTATTTAAGTTCTCTTAAAAAGCGGGCAGTTTTTTAAGAAATAAATAAAAATATATTTAAAAAAATAAGCATGACTCATTCCTCCTATGAATGCTGTTATGGTTTAATGGGTACATAATGTGATTCAGCAAAAACTAGTAAATCCCTCTTGCCTTCTGCTGTGAAGCTGCCACCGGGGATATCTTGAACACCACAGCCTCTTGTCCTTGGCCACTAAGGATTACTTCCACTAGCCCGCTATTGAAATTGTTTCTTTTGATCTCACATTTCCAAATTAGGATTCTAATTCACACCATGAAAAATTAATTACCATTTTCTTGGGTTTCAAAGAGAATGGGTATGATTAGATCCGCACACACGGCTGGTATTAAGTATGTTAAACAGAGGCTTTCTTTTTCTTTCTTGGGGACATTTTTGTTGCTTGGTCAGGGTGCAGAGTGTTGAATTAGTGATGACCTTCATGGCGTGACTCTCCTAAAGAGGCTGTCTAAGAGTCAGAGCCTATAGGTCTAAGAGGGCACTCTGCGCCACTAATACAAATGGTGCTTCAGCAATTATTCAACAATCCAGTGGAAGAGCTCGATTTGTAGAATCTCCACTCATGCTGTTACACTTGAGGAAGGCTTTATATATAAAATGCATAACACGTTGTCGGGGAAGAAGGAAAACACAGTCCTGGTATCTGTCATAATATTTTTTTTTTCTCCTTAGAGAAGGAAGGATAAACTCAGCAGTCCATGTTACTCACAGAATCTTAACATCTTCATATCATCCCATCCTGACAGGGAGGGAAAGAAACACATTTGTGAAACAGAAACAGACTTTGGTAAACATCAGGGCTGCCAATGAAACGATGAAGAAATTATTCATGCCTTTACAAGTCAACATGATTTAAACAACTTTGATTAACATCTACGAGCACATAAACTTGTGCCGTCTTTGCGACAACTGCATGTCTGCATGTGTTCGGGAATTACTGTACTGTTTATCCATTATTGATGGAGCTGTTAATTTAAGTGTTTCGTTTGATGCGAAAGTTTCATTCAACTCCGGAGCTTTGATCAGGAGCACATGCCTTTACCCTTCGCTGTATCCTTCAAACAACTACTCTTATTGTTCTTGCTAATTAATGATGTTTCATTCAGCATTTCATTTATATGGCAAATTAAGTGCCTTTCTATCTCCACTGATTGCTGAGTGTTTAACTTCTTTGTCTATTTCAATAAGCGATATTTAGGTATGTAATTAATTTCTTTTGCAGGAAACACAATTGATTCATTAAAAAGAGAGGATTCTCCTTATCGTTTTCCCAGAAGGTTTGCACCCACAATTTCCTGTTCTATTTCAAGCATATAAACTGTTCAGTCAAGGCCAGTCCCAATCAGCACACATTTAATGATAATGGTGGACTCTCACTAAGCTATTCAAAGTTAGTTGACCTTACAAAATTGAAATGAAAGGAAATTAATTTTCATTGAACTTAACAATATGCTTAACAACCAATGGCAATTTAGCAAAGCTTGAAAGGTTTTCCATCACCTCACGTATGACTATTTTGGAGCTAGATTTTTTTCTCACTCACAATAAAGAGAACATTCATTGAATATTATGGATGGTGAATATGCCTTGATTTGTCCAAAGTGTTTTGATGAATAATGACTCATTATTCTAGATATTAACATGAATAAAAAACATTTTGTTTTATAATGATCCATTCTTTGGCATGTTAAAGTATAACTGTTTGAGGTTTTTGAGGGGGTGGGGGTTTGAAAGGAGGAGAAAGAGAGATTCTTGTCTCTTTTCTGAAGCCATTACTGGACAATTGATATTGATTCCACCACACATTGGAATACTCTATGGTGATCCATTTATCTGTTAATCTGTCTGCGACCAAGAGGTGGAGAGCCAAAGCGGACGAGAGCCAATACACCAAAGTCTACACAACATTCTATAAACTAATTAATCAATGTTGGGCCTTAGCAGAGGCCAAGAAACCTGAACAAGAACTGCAGAAGAGCAACACTGCCACCTGCTGCCGCTCCACTCCAATTCATCACAAAGTAAAGAAGGCTTTGGCAACAACAGTGGCATTAAGATGAGGAAACAGGCCTTGCCAAATGCTGTCATATTGTGTTTTCTGGTTAAAAGAGACGACCACTGATTCAGCTGTTGTGAAGCTGAGGGAGATGAGCATATGGCCACAGTAACTAATACTGGACTCGCCGGCAATGTTAATTAAAATTCACAGATTTAATAGAGATGGAGCGTTTGGCTCAAGCAACGTTCAAGGTTAGTGTATGATTTATGCAGGATACATGGATTAAATGTTGTTGGTACTGGTGGAATCAATTGCCAGCAACCTTTACAGCAATCTGTTAGTGGAATTAAGAATTAGGCGTATTTTGTTTCCCATGAAAAAAATATAGAAATCCAATCTGATGCTGAACATACAGATACATTTCAGACATAACACTGAAATAGCTAATCCTCATTAGTAAGCTTCTAGATGCACCAGAATACGGGTTCCTGTGTACTAATTTATTATTTTTTACCACTACTTTGCATTTCATCCTATTCTCTTGTAGCTGTTAATATTAATGCTTTCATTGTGCCATTCTTAAACACTGCAACATAGATGCAAATCAACCAATTGTTTTGTCCTTTACATATTTTTCCTCATCCTTTGACCTTATTAAAACCCCCGTATATGTAAGTGCATGTTTATGTAGAGAGGTATTGAAGGGGGGACAGTGTAGGCGAAAACATTTTTCATGCACTGGTCAGTTTTGAGATTTTGGGCTATTTTGCTCCCATGACATGTCTTCTTTTAAATTAAAACATGAAAAATACATATTTAGGCGTTCATTTTTTTCCAATTTCTGTTCTGGAAATCTATTTAAAAAGCATATATTTGATTAGATTATGCCTCATTGGCATGCGTAAACATAAAATTTCAGAAAACCTACAAAATAAACAACCCATAATGTCTTATTTTTTTTACCTGAAAATGTATGGAATTTGAATGACCATTTTCTCAAAATGAGTTTTTTTCATACTCTGAGCCAGAAATCTCCATATCAATAGGACTTACATACACCAAAGTAGTTTTATTCCTGTCTATATTCTGAAGGTTTTTCCAGAGGGGTTTGTTCATATATCATTCATAGCGTGATTTATGTAAGATTTTATTTTTTAAAACAGGTCAAAGATTGATTTTTTCCCTTTACTGCTATTGGCAATATTGATATTATAAATGTCATATGAATTATGTCAACAAAATGAAGTAAGAATTTTAAACTTGGCTTTATCCAGTGTTCAGATTTCTGTTCTGGAATTGTACACAAATTTAATTAAACAATGCCTAATTGGCATGCTTAAACACGATATTTCAGAAAACGTGTAATATAATCTAGTAATCATGATATCTATTAGTTAAAATTCACCTGTATTGTCTCCGCTGACTGTGTAGACTGTGCTAACACACATGAAAAAGAAGTGATAAAACACAAAAATAACCATCAAGCACTGTAAATACACCAAATAGTGAATTCTTTTTATTGTTTTATATGTTGTATGGGCTATGCTTCAACATACACAGTCCTTTTGTTTGCCAAAAGTCATTCACAGATAAAGGAATATAATAGCACAATATGTTATTCCCCGTGAGGTCTAACTCCTCGTGTCAAAATCTAATAAGAGAAATTCAGATACACTTATTTGGGATTGATTTACAGCCGGAGTCCTCCAACACAGGGGTAAATATGTCATTTTCTGGACTTTTGACACATCATGAGTGTAAAATCATATTTATAAGCAATTGGGAAAAGTCAGTAGGCTGCAAGTGTATGTGTGAGCAGCTGTTAGAGAGGGCAGAGGGTCGATAGGATCCCAAATGGAACATTAGAGTAAGTTAAAGCAAAGCTCCAGTATGGCACAGTGACTGCTCAGTATTCCCCTACATACGTATGACCAGCGACCATACAGCAGGAAATCCCAATAACGTAATCGTTCAAAGAGCTCAATTTTCAAAGGTAAATATGTCAGACATTAAAAACCTCTTTTGAAGTGAAATGAATTTGAATCTTAATGCAGCGCCATCCACCACCTATTTCTGCAGCTTATTGCAGGATAAATTGATTAAAGATCAGTGGGAACTTTATGTGTACTTTGTGTGCCTCTTGAGGCTTGAGGGAACTTCAGCAAATGTCATGCATCTTTATCAACAATAATGATATGATTACCTCCAAATCCTCAAAGCATTTGTTGATGTTTACAGCGGTGTGTCATCATAATATTAACAAACACCAAAAATATGTTTAGTTTATCCTCAGTCCTGGCATAGGTTCATGTATCGCTATCATAAAACACAGGCCATTGGAAGGAGTTTATGCCCTACAGCATCTGTAGCAGTGATTAAATGGAAAGTCACTCTCAGTTAATTAATCAAGGACACTTGCCTTATCAGCTCGTATACTTATAAATGGCTTAAAATGTATGCTAACTCATTTGTTTATTCTGCAGTCGCAAACATCGTCCTTCTCCTGCACAACTTTGCTCTCACATTGCTCTTTTCTCATGTTTCATCATTCTATTTTTCTCAGACAGTTTTTGCCCTTATGACCCCAAACTTGTTTTTATCCAGCCTCGCCGCTCTAATCAAGCTGCTTTCCAGCTGTAGCAGGTGGCTGTTTTCTGCTCAGACCAGCCCACTGTCTGCTACCTAAACTGAAGACAAAGTTAGCAACTAGGTGCTTGAGCATGTAGCAGCTAAGGGCCAGTTACTTGCCTCGGGAGTTGGTGGAGACCAAAACAGAGCAACGAGGTGAGTGAAAATTGAAAGTACTTTCACAAGATGGACACAGACATGACTCCAAATGAATCAGAATCAGAACAAGGTTCATTACCAAGTGGGTATTTGCCTTGGTGTTTGGTGCATATAATAAACATACAATAAAGCTTTCAAGAGGAACTAAAAATTAAGGCAGAGTACTGCAACAGTCACAAACACAAATAGAGAGTATGGAAGTTACAATAAAATACCAAAAAAATACTATCAAACATAACATAACATAACAAATATGTGCAATATAGTTGTTTTAAAATGAGAAAACTACAATTTTGTGCAAGATGTGCAACATTGATTATATAAAATGTTACTCTGGATGTATGAATAGGACACTGGATGCACCAGCTGTTTATCATCTGTAAAGTGTAGGACTAGTACTGTCTCTTAAACACAAAAATGTGTCCATAAATGTATGTATAAAACTGTTAAAAACTGTTTGAAAACTTTATAAGCTTATGATGCTAGAGTGACTTCCTGCTTACAAAGCCAATAGCTTTTGATTGGACAGAGTGGTGTGCGATGCTCCAGTGGTTAGCATTGTCACCTCACAGCAAGACGGTTTGTGGTTTGAACCTCAGGGTGAGGGAGTCTTTCTGTGTGGCATTTTCATGTTCTCACTGTCTCAGCATGGGTTTTCTCAGGGTACTCCGGCTTCCTCCCACAGTCCAAAGACATGCAGGTTAGGTT
>JAPZEB010000026.1:8895664-8905788 GCA_029783705.1 Chaetodon striatus
CAAATTAATAGTTTAGTGAACTTTATGAGACTGATATCATTAACTGGCTATCATTTTTCCCTTTTTGGGAATGGTGCACCACGAGGTGATTTAATGTTAATTAGGTTACATTATTTAACATAATTAATAATTATATGAATAATTATTAATTATTTCTGATGGCCAAATTGATACCTAAATTGTAGATTCCGTACATTTATGGTGCCGCCGTGTGAAGCCTATAAATGTAGATTCCCTACATTAATGGTGCCACCGTACACAGCCTATAAGTGTGGATTTCCTACATTTTGGTGTCCCTTGATGAGGCCTAGTATTATAATTTACAACACTGCCTAACAAAAAAGGCCCAGTTCAAACCAAAGATTCGCAGCAACATGAGTTGAAACTTGCAGCTACTTGCAATGCACTGTTCTGCAACATTTATAACTTTCTGGTTCACACCAATGCAACTAGATGAGAGAGTGTCATCTCTATGCAACAAAGTCTCTGTACGTCTGTTCTGATTTCCAATTTTTCAGGCTTATTTTGTGGCTGAATATAATTTGTAGCTTCTTAAAATATGAATGAGGACAATGATAGTGAGATACTGGCTACTGTTGCATTTGTAGTAGTGATGTAACAGCGAAAACAGAAACAAAATGAACATTAGATGGACGGAATTCATGATAAATATGCCACAATAATATAACTTAATCACAAAAAGTAAGAAAATTTGTCTTTGGTAGATTATTTCTTTGTTGTAACAATGCCTCTTGGCAATAAATCTTATACTATCCGAAAGCCTGTTTATTTCCCTTTTTAAATGGTGCCACATTTGTGAGGAACATGCATTTGTGGGATGCGCAGCAGAGCTAAATATGTGGGTTGCGCCTGTGAAAATTTGCCAGATCTTCTCTGCTAATGCCAAACAGCTTTTTTGCTGCTGCTATTGACTCTTATTTTAATTTCTGGTACCCCCAGGTGCTGACAATCAGGTGCCTGATTGGCATCTGATTGTTGGCACCTGTGAGCATGGGCCCTGCTACAGTGGTCAGTTGGTGTCTGTTCCAAGTATCGGCATGCCACGTTTGACTGATCTGGATAGGGCCTGTGTGATAATGCAACTTCAAGCTTGTGTTCCGCAAAACCAAGTTGCGGCATTATTTGGAGTTAGCCCTAGTGCCATCTGCAAATTGAAGGCCAAGTTCCATATAACAAATGTCATATATATGTCAACATATAATAAATGTCAGAGACAGGCCACGAAGTTGGCATCCCAAGAAGATAGCGCCCCAAGAAGAATGTTTTCTCATCCTGTCAGCACTTAGGAACTGTAGGCAGTCTTCTACAGATTTGCAGTCAAGGTTTGCAGGACCATATGGCCCATAACTGTCAAGTTTCCCGTTTTGGCCGGGAAACTACCGTATTTTACCCCTCTTTCCCACCGTCCTCCCGTATTAGTATTCTCCGGTAAATCTCCCGTATTATAATAAAAATAAAAAACATTACTCTGCCTCTCCAAACTGAACTCTGTCACTAGCCTCGCGAGAACTGCCACCTGCAGTAGCCTGGGTGACAGTTGTCGCGAGGTTAGTGCAGACAGCGGGAACAAACCCGGAACAACAAAAGAGAGAGATGGATGGATGTGATGAAGGAAAACCAACAATATATTGGTAATAATGCAACAATAAAATTGAGAACTATTCATTCTTCCACCAAGCAAGATCAACACAGACAGCGGTCTACCAGTGGGTTACACTGATTTTACAATGGCACGGAACACGGTTCAGCTAATCACATTTAAGGATGGTAAGCACCCGTTTTATAAAAAATAAATAAATGTGCTTCATATACCCTTTTGTGTTTTCATTTAGGCTGTATTATAACGTAGGAATGTTCACAGCATTTCAATGTCAACAAAGGTAGGCCTATCAGATTCTGATCACCTAATTGTAGTTAGTAAGTGGTTGACAAGTTGTTTTTAGATATCTTGTACACCTGTCTTAAAATGTAAGGGATACTGGAGCTTGGTTGGGGCGAGCGCCGGAAAATTTCCCTTATTTTCAAAACTTGACAGGTATGTTAAGTAGCCTAGTTGGGATGGGGTCCAAGAGACACGTTGATGACTTGGATGAAGACATCTGCACAGGGCATACCGGAGGACCGCTAGCAGAGGCTATGTTATGTGGCTCCGCGCCGGCTACAGGGGGCTATCTCCATTACAGTTGCATGACATAACATCACACCAAAACAAGACTGTAAAGCCATGTTTGGTGGGATATTTTTCTGTAGTCTCATTCAGCCACTTGTTTTAGGACTCATTCCTGCACCACTCTGTAATGACTTGATTGAGTTTGGGGGAGAGGGTTAGGTCGTAGGGTTTGGGTAGGCGGGGCTTAAACAATGCTTTCCTACCTTTGTCAACCAACATTTAACAAATAAATGCATAGATATAAAGATACTGAATTTGTGTTTCTAAATTATTATTATATCATTATTATATAGGGGATAGAGCGGGATCGTTCCTCAGCATGTCCAGTACCCTTCGGTAAGATACTGAACCTCAAATTGCTCCCGATGGCTGTTATATGCTATCAGTGTGTGAGTGTGAGTGACTGGTAACTGAGTGGCAGATGGCACCTTGTATGGTAAATGTGAATGTGACATGTAGTATTAAAGCGCCTTAAGTGGTCAGAAGACTAGAAAAGCTCTATACAGGTGCAGTAGCTATAGAACTTGTAATAATGGATTATGTTACAACAAGGCCTGGTTTTGTTTAGGGAACAATTGTAGTCACGCTAAAAAAACAAACAACAACAACAAAACAATAATAATCAAACAGTGCAAATATATGCGTATAAGTCTGGTGTTTTGTTGACAAGTTCATCCACACTGACCGTCCCCCTATACCCTATAATATTATCTCATGATTTCCTTCCTTTGCTTCCATCATAATCACTACAACCTCAAGATAGAGACTGAGGAGAAAGTGTCAGTGTTCTGAATTGCTTACAATGGAAGCAAGAGATAGATATATTACATAGTACCTACAGGTGTTCAAAAAACCATGTCCACCACCTGTTATCCTTTTACCGCTTCCTTTTTAAACTTTGGCTTGTAAGACTTTTTTTGTCTTTTTTTAATTCATTTATTTTTTTACTTTAATGATGGCACAGGAAACAACCTCCATGTCTTCTACAAAGACACAACCATAACACACCCTGATGTACCATACTGACATCCACCCTAACCCTTAAACGGGCATGCACATGTAAATACCTAATTAATCATTTGCTATTTTCTAATGTATCTTGGCTAATATGACACCATTTCATGATTTATTTCCCAAATATGACCTTTATTTTCCAAATTACAAATTGTATCTCCCGAGATACATTGTCCATTTAGGGTATAAATTTCAATATCCTATCATGGATAGTTGTGGTTAGCGGAGTCGAGAACTCGTCTGGTGCAGGGAAGCAGATTGGTGTAGCAGTATGTACAGTGAAACCACGACATCTTTTGCAGAAATATTTTCAGTACTTCTATATTTAACCTAAACATTTTCCCTCATTCACTCTGGTTTACTCCCTCCTCTGCCTCCTAACAAGAGCTACCACTCAAATTTATTGTTGCTGATAGCAATCCTTGTCTTGCTCACTAGGTATCTCCTCTGAACTGAACTATCAGGTGGCAATACAATAAGAATAAAAAAAAAATAGTGATCAGTGTTTCAAACCTTTATATTATTGATAATCTGTAGAGAATAGGTGTCATACATAACTATATCTGGGCAATGTATCCTTCAGGATACAGACATTCAACGCCTGATTATCAAACTTTTAAAAATGCAATTCATTATTTTTTAGCAAGAACATATAATATTATCCTTAAAAAACAGTTTTCTAAAACAAAATACCCCCCAAAGAATAATAAACATGGAAAAAAAAAAAAAAACACTACACATACCTCATGGCTTGTGTCTTTGACAACGTGGGCTGTCATTTTGGATTTTGAGACATTTGAGACCCAGGGTACAGAAACCATTAAAGGGTTAAAGGGTAAAGTTTGTCCCCAAATTATAAAAAACTTTTTTTTTTTACCTGTAGTACTGTTTATCAGTCTAGATTGTTTTGCTGTGATTTGATGAGTGTTGGAGATATTGGCTATAGAAATGTCTGCTTGTCTCCAATACAATAGAACTAGATGGCACTCGGCTTGTGGTGCTCAAAGCGCCAAAAAACAAAAAACAAAAAAAACCAACACACATTTGAAAAACTCAACAGCAATGTCTCTTTCCAGAAATAATGACCCAGTTATTCAAAACAATCCCGAAACCTGGTTGTGAGCAGTTTCATATAGGAACTATTTTCTTTCTACTAAACGACACAACACCAAACATATCACCGAACAGAAAGAAGTGTGCATCTACTCAAGTACGGGGGGCCTGTGCTCATGACAGCTGGAGATTAAACATTAATGGTGTCCTCCTCGGCTGAGCTGCAACATTAGCTAGCTCTGTGGTTCTGGATGAGCTAGCAGTAGATGCACGCTTCCTTTTGCGCTGTCATATGGTTGGTGGGTGTAGTTCAGTAGAGAGGAAATAGTTCCTATATGAACCTTAACAACAACAAGGTGTGTGGATGATCTTGAGTAAGTGGGTTATGATTTCTGGAAAGAGACACTGCTGTTGAGTTTTTCAATTTTTTTCTTTTTTTTTCCAGCACTTTGAGCACCACAGGCAGACATCGTCACAGCCGATATCTTCAATACTCCAATAGAGGAGAAATATGTAATTTTTGATTTTTAAGGGTGAATTTTTGACTGCATATTTTTATTATTCTATTTAATGACATTTCTAACTTATTGTTAGAGTTGATTTTTGGATTTGTAATGAAGAGATAGACTGTAACAAATAACTTAATTCTCATGAGTCATGCAGACAGCTCTACCATTAACTCACCACTAGCGGTCACCAGCAAGTCAGCTAATCTACACTGTGTGATCAGAACATGACATATGGTGTTTGTCTTTCTGCGTATAAGCAGTGCAACTCAGGCCAGGGGTTGAATAGGGTATCCCTGAGGGTGGCTGAACTTCTCAACTTTATCCTAACTCTGCTGTTGGTCTACACTCAGTTAAATGACTTAGTGCCACTCAAGAGCAGATCAACATGCTTACAGGTCAGGGTGTTAATGAGAGGACCTTAGCGTTTTCCGCTGAGGCTGGCAATGACCAGGTGGAGGTGGAGAGTTATAAAGGGGAAAGGTAGCCAGGTGGAGATGTTCTCTGTACCTTTATAGTCCTATAGGCCTTGGCCCTTTTCATTTGTAACTACCAACTGCTCTGCTGCACTCAGGCCTCAAACACAGGTAAGCAAGTTTCTCTGTATTCCCTCAAGATTTCAACTTTTAAAATTGATGTACATAATAACCAGGGATGAAAGTAAAGAGTAGCACAGGCAGGATCTATAATTCAACCAATCTGCCGTGCCAAGGAGGTTGGCCTACTGCCAAGAGGGATAGAGGAGTGGCGGGCCAGATAGAGCGCTCTGCCAATGCTGTAATGCCTGGCACAGGTGCATTGTTAAAGACACTGTTAAAATGATTCATTTTCAATCCAATAATCTGCAGTACACTATAAGATGTCCACAAAAGGTCTATATAGTTTCCAAATGACTGCTAAATATGTTTTTCACCTTGAAACAGGAGGTGAACTTCCAACTCGGGAGAGTATCCATCACAAATGGGATTTGACTAATAACACTAATGACAAATCTGTAATCTTGGACAGATCATTCCCACTCTAGCACCATAGTTGCTAAGCTGGAGTGCAAGACATGAGCTGACCTTGAGGATACACTGACAGTATCCACAGTGATGATGTTGGGACATAGGCATTCTTTCTAGCTTGTAATAGATGGTGCTTTGATAAAATCAGACCCCCCGTGGGGATGAAAGGAATCGAAAAAAAATCAATTTTCTGTTTACTTCATTATTGAACATAACCTTAGACGGCTGATGTCTAAAACGCTGTTTGTAAATATGAACTATGGAATGTCCAACATCAAAAAGATAGCATGCAGTCTTGGAGTCGATTTTAACTATCCGCTTCTCTCAGGAATTCGGAGGTATAATTACCAAATCACCCCGGTAAATAACAGCTTGATGCCAATCTGGGTCATCAAGGTGGAATTTTTGCACTCATCACTTTTCTTAATCTTTGACTTTGCCCGCTCAAGCTCATGCTAATTTTTCAGATTTAGAGATTTGAGTCAAATATCATCCAATGACTTTTCTGCAGACCTTGTTTCACCGTATCGTTTCATCCCTGGCCTTTGATTTCCAATGAAATAATGAATTGTTCAGTTTTCTGCTCACTTCAAAGCCCTTATTTTGAGTTGGGGTATTGCTGCGTGCCTTCAGTGTTGTCTCTGAGGTATATACTCTCAAAGCCCGGAGCTATCTGGTGGAATTTCACAGGAACATCGCAAAATATCTGTATCTAAAGTTATTAAAAGAAAGTGGTCTTGTAATGCCTGTGTCATCGAGAAAGGTCTGATCAAATTTGAACAGCACTTCATCCTTTAGCTTTCAACCATCTGGCCTGAAGGTATTAAGTATTGATAGGTTGACTCAGACCTTCTGTTTGTCTTTCAAACCTAGCATAATAAAAATGTGATCTTTTTTTTATGTGTTTTGTCCAAGAGGTCTGCCTCCTATGGCAAGGGTACCATGTGCGGCGTCTATGCTGCTACTGCTGGCGCTCTACTCTCCTGGGGTGACCTCGACCCCCGCCCAGCACCTGTGTGGCTCCCACCTGGTGGACACCCTGTACTTCGTATGCGGAGAACGGGGCTTTTTCTCCGGTCCGAACCGAGCCCACAAGCGGGACCTGGAGCATCTGCTCGGTAAGGCCATGTTTACTTTGGGAACAGTTTTTACTTTCCTTGTTTGACCTGGTCTAGAACAACTTGTGTAAAATGAATTTTAATTGTCCTCTTTGATGGTAGGAGTTCAGACATTGCCTTGGACATGCCAGGCTAGCTTTGTGTCTCTGCAGCCACTACCCACCATGTTCAAAGTTCAGACTCAGTCTAATGAGAATGCCAATTTGGATCCAAGCTGGAGGAAAAATGTTTAGAGACAACATGCTGGAAACTAAATCTATGTTTGTCCGAGCCATCATTAGTGTGCAAAGCCTGTCTCTGGCCTCTTTGAATTCAGTGGCGTGGCCAGGCTTTTGGTGTGATATTGTTGCTTTTAACACCTATGATGTGACAATTCCAATAACCACAAACCTAACAAGATCTGCAAATTCCTCATTACATTATTCCCAGAACATATTATTTAGATCTTCCACCTGAAATATTCTATTGATGTTCTGACGTTAACTTTAGAGGTGTAAGCTATGATATTCCTCTGTTGGAGCTCCATCATATCTCCTCTTGAAGTAGAGACTAACAAGACTAAATGGATTGAGGAGATCAGATTACCTAGCCATTAAGTCTCCATTAAAGTGTGAACCGTTTAAATGGTAGTTTGAGGAACTGGAGGTTTGCACTGCAGCAGCAGGACTTAACACGGTGCTATGGAAACTTTCTCCACTTCAAAGGGTTCCTGTCTAAAAGGGCCAGACAGGAGCAGAGGCTGTGGAGGGCTCTGTCTGGCCGCGAAGAGCCCAAGGTGAAGAGAGGCATCGTGGAGCAGTGCTGCCATAAGCCATGCAGCATTTACCACCTGGAGGGCTACTGCGACTGACTCGTCACTCCACAACTAGCACCACTCCTAGCTTGTAAAAGAGAAGAAGTCCATTTCTGGCCTAGTACTTGCTGGCCATGTCTTATCAACTGAAGGAAATAAAGCTTCATGACCCATAACCCAAGGCTCCTCTCTGCAAAGATGTGAATTTGTGTTCTTTGTAGCGGGTATATAGTGTGGATGAAACACGGGCTGTAATAGCCTTTTGCTGTGCTCCAACCTGTGGCTGCAGTCCTAGAGTGCTCTCTACTGGCAGAGGACAGACATGACTGAGCAGATCCAAGCAAAAAAATAGGCTTTGTACATAACATTTTTGACACATGGGAGGTAAATAATCTCAGGAACACTTTGGTTTAAAAAGAGTATTAAAATCTGTCTTTATTTACAAATAAGAGACTTATAAACAGGTATCCCAAATGAAATGCTTACTGGTTCTGCTACCCTAAGAACTGCTAAGAAAGTTAAAAGGATGAAATACCAAAACACATCCCACATTTTAATGCAAACTAAGCTGTTGTTCTCTGAAGTGTGTGCTGAGCTGTAGCCATCTATTTCCTCATTATTTTCACACACCCTTCCTTTACACACACAATCTGCTCCCAACATTACTTTTTAAGATCAAAACAGATACATACATCCTCACTCTCTGTCACAAATTAACACAAAAAGCTATAAAACAACAGCATGTAGGAATCTGGTTAACACCTGTTAGACTTATTAATGTCTAAAGAATTACCACTGAATTATTTGTACAAATCCAGATCAAAAAGCACCCAAGTAAAAGGTTACTACATATTTAAAAAAAAAAAAAAATACAACCACAGAAATCAGTTGTCAGGTCTCATCTGGCAGAGGAGCCCCATTATTCACAATGATTTCCTGAGAAAACAAACAAACGATTAGGAATCCACACAAATATCTCAGCAATTCTCATCTCATCTTGTTATATCTCCAAAGCTCTGCCCCTATAGAGGTTCAGGCTGTTGCAGTTGAGTTACTTACCTTCTTTAAGAGCTTCACTTCTCCTGTTCTCTTTGTCGTGTTGGAAAGCTTTGCTGGGATCAAACCTGCGGCGAGTAGTACCAGGGAGCTTTGACTTCAGCTGCTCCAGATCGCTCTTCTGCCGGGCCACCTGGGACCGAAGCTTCGACACTTCCTACACACACACACACAGCCAGCCAAAAAAGGGGATGAAGTACAGATGCTTAAGTTTGAGAAAAAACGTGTGTGAGGACTGACAAAAGCAGGCAGCGCTGCTCTCATGCATTCACCTGTTTTAGGGTGATGTTCTCATCTTTCAGCTTCATCACATGTTTGATCTTCTGCTTTTGGTTCTGGTGGCCCAGCAGATGAGCGTAAGCATCAGCCAGTTTGTTCAGCTCCTCCTGGTTCACTCCGTTCTCGTTGAGAAGTGCATTTCGCTCGGCTGCAAATGCGTTGAGCTGTTCCTGTGGGTACAAACACACATGGACATTTAGAGGGGCATTTAACTTATTCACACATATTAACTTTAAGGTCCAGTGTGTAGGATTTAGTGGCATCTAGGGGTGGGGTTACAGAGGTGAAACTATGAGAGAACTATCGTGGCTGATGTGAAAACACGATGATGCAAATGGCTCTATCTAGAGTAGGTTTGCAAAATTCTGGGAATTTTCAAAATTGGAGACTTTCCATGGGAATTAACGTGAATATATGGAAATTAATGAGGATATATGGGAATAAACCAGAAATTTACAAAATTGGGGGTAGATGAGCCACATTTTTTTGGATATGATAGTTTGTTGAAATTATCCCCAATTTCCAGTTAATTCCCATAATTCCCATGGAAAGGTTCCAATTTGGAATATTTCCAAAATTCCCATGGAAAGTTTCTGGAAATTTACGGGAATTTTACCGGAAATGTTCCGCCCCTTTGCTAACCTAATCTGGAGCCACTGTTTGGTTTGTCCATTCTGGGCTACTGTTGAACAACATGGCGGACTCTGTTAAAGAGGAGCTGCTTCATATGTAGAAGGAAATACGTCATCACAAGGTAAAACACATTATTCTCATTTTCAGGTGATTATAAACTAATGACAACATGGTTATGTTTATATACCCTTTCTACCAATAGATGTCCCCTAATCCGATACACTGGACCTTTAAACCTTCATGAATTGATTATTTTGGCCACTTGGGGGCAGCGCAACAAGCTGTGGACACAACACAGACACACAAGTGGTTTGGGCTTTGATTGGGCCCCCCCAAAAAATACAGCCCAACCCTACATGGACCCATATAGTTACTGTCCAGGCTCAACCCGAACCATGGCAGCAGTTTCGGGCACAAGCATGATTAAAAACACAAATTTCCACGGTAAAAAAAAATTCACAAGCTGAGGTCAAC
>JAPZEB010000026.1:8940488-8950854 GCA_029783705.1 Chaetodon striatus
CTTTGTATTATGGTACAATGTATGGCTTCAAAAATACTTCACAGATGTTACAACAAAACAAATTGCAATAGCAACATTATGGAGATATTACAAGGGCTGATGAGAATGTTTATTTTCATTATTGAATGACTGTCTATATGAAGTGTAGTGATGTGCAAGTCATGAATCAATTGTTTGAAACAAACGACTCTTTTTACTGACTCAAGTGACAGGTTCTCATTTTCTCTAACTCATTCATTGATTCACCCCTACACCCTGCTACCAGCAAGTGTGAACTGCAAACTGCCTCTACCACTGTTTTTCCCTGCTGTCTCTCTTTGCTGTTGCTGGCCGGCTTTTCACTAGTCCTGTTACGTTATCCCCACCACTTGCAGTCGCCATCTCTCTCATTTAGGTTGTTCCACCAGTTGAGACTGACTTCTGGAGGCGCATGATGTGCACTACATCGCCTCAATACAGCATCTCCATATCAGTTTAAGAGAAAGAGGAGTGCCTGTATTTTTGACGGTATTCAAAATCATTCTTTCAGAATTTCTAAATATCCTGGTATACCCTAATTAATACCTTGATACCACCAAAGCCTCAATTCTGATTAATCAGTCATGAAATCCAACACTCTTTAATTTCTGATTAGTTTTCCAGTCCGACAGTGCCCCAAAAATCATTTTCCCTGCACAAATTATGGGAAAAGGAGCAGCTGTGAAACGGTGGATACATTTTTTTGAGCTTCACAAACCCCGAGAAATAATTTGTTTCACTATCAGAATTGATCCATTTGGTTCAGTAACATTTGGAAAGACTAGAGGAGCCACACAGTGGAATTATTTTATCCCCATTCAAGTGAGTGGACGGGCTAAACCAGAAGTTAGCCAACTTGGTAAGTGGAAATCTCTGGCGGTGCTCTGTGTGCGCTGGGGCTGGTGGGTGTTAAGAACTGATCTGGTCACTCAGCTAACTAGAAAACAACTCATGTAAGCTCAAGTCAGTAAAAAGAGTCAAACCTCCAATCTCTTATAAACTGTCACACATAGTCCATCAGGATTTGTCAGAGCTCAAGATGAAGTCTTCAAACGTCTTTTTTTGCCCAACCAAAAGTCCAAAACCCAAAGACGTCCAATTTACAATGATATGAAATGGAAAAAGAAGAAAAATCCTCATGAATATTTGGCATTTTTGCTTGGTTTATGACTCATCATTTTTTTACTGATCAACTAATCAGTGAATGAGTTCCCCAGATATTACAGTGATATCACTGCAGGATATAACCTCAAGGCTGAGTGGCGTAAACCAGTGATTCTCAAAGCGGCACTCTGGCAGAGGGGTCCATGAAAAGTTTTCTGATTCATCAGATTATCAAGATATGAAAAAAAGATTTATTTTTTGCAAAATGATTCATAGTTCAGGGAATAGTACTTTGATTTTTAAATGTAAAATAGTTCATACATTACATTCTAATCTAAGAAATCTGTAACTATTCTCTTGGGTTGTTCTTTAACTTAAACATAGACTACATCAAATTATTCTGTGAGACATACTACACTGAGGGTCCCCGGTATAGTCTCTTGCTTGTAAGGGGGTCCTTGGCTGAAAAAAGATTGAGAAGAACCTCCACCATGACAAACCAATTATCTAGACATCTACAGCATCTCACTGCATGCCTGTCCTGCTCTTAGAGAGGAATCCCTCTCTATTCCTTTTTTCCCCATCATAGGTTTATTCCTCTCATATCCAAACCAAAGGTCTAAGGAAAGAGGGCATCAAATGTTGTGTAGATTGTAAAACCCTTTGGGAAATAATAGTGATTTAGGGCTGTATTAATAAAAAAAAAAGTGCCTTGCCTAGAAATGTACTTTGGATTTTCCATTTAGTATAGCCCAGTATTAGCAGCAGCAAAGCATCCACTGCCTGTCATTACATCACTGCTCGCTGGTGAGGGTCTGGCATACAGATTTACAACTCAGTGAGTCTGCAACAGTAGCACAGTCATATTCCTGTGTGGACAGATAATAATCACAGGATCGATGAGGGATCTAAAAAGAGAGTTCAGCATCAGATAGAAGAGCAGTGTTTAGACCTTTGTGTGGAACGGAAGTAGGTGAACCTGTCATTTGAGCATCAGTAACAGGCCTGTCTGCCATCATGGCTGTGAAAACGTCTATAATGCATTTACATGCTGTGCCCTGCTGGCCGGATGGGTCAAGAGGGGCGATACAGGAGAAGGAAAAAGGCAACCAAAAAAAAAAAAATAAATGATGAAAGAGAGTGAAAGCAGGGATGTGAAATCGAGCCGGCTGAAGCATCAAATTCGCTCCCTTTCTTATCATAGCAGACATCTCGCTTCTCTGTACGGTGAAAACGATGTTATCAGGTCAGAAAATCGCCCAGCTTTTCCGTGATCCATCTTTCATCAGTGCACTTGCTACACAGAAACCCTCTCCTCACCCCACCCATCTCAGTGTGAGCTACGATGCCGATGCAAGCTAACGGGGATCCCATTCATGTGTCAGAATAATCCGCGGAAAAACCGGGACGCTTCATCCGGCTCACGGTGGGCGATTTCTCAGCCATTAACCTCATTATCTTGTTAATGCACGGACAGAAAAGTGACGGGAGTGATGCACAGTGAGAGGAGGAAGGGAAAAAAAAACAGCCCCCCAGTCTCCAGCCATCATCACTACCCAGCGCACATCACCAGCCCCGTTCATCTTTAGCGCTGCGGCTGCATCCATCGCTACATTTCCACATACCTGTCAATTGCATGTCCGTCCGGCGATATCCAAAGACGGGCGGCCGGTGTCGCGTTGTGCGACGGCGATCTAATGTTTGCTGATCTTTTTTTTTCCTCGTCTTCTGTGCCGATTGATGCTCTAGTTTCGCCCCGTACCTACCCAGTGCTAATCCACCCCACACAAAGAGCAGAAAATGGCTGCAAGTGCATTTTCTTAAAGGGACAGTCACAGCGGAGTGATGGGTGATGATGAGGGGCCCCGACATGTTGATTCTTCACTGGTACATATTTAAAATGTAGTTCATTTCAGTTTGTGCCAGTGGAGAATATACTCTATTTTTACATGATTTTAAACATTAAAAGTAGCATGTGTGTGTGTGTCTGTGTGTCTGTGTGAGAGAGAGAGTAGGGGAGGAGGTGGTCTAGTAAACTTTAATCTTTGGTATGAAATAGGCCTGAGGGTGTTGTCCTCAAAAGAAAGAAAGAAAGAAAGTGAAAATATACTCTTTATATTACTGCCACTGAAATTATAGTATATGCCCATCTGTGGTGCTCATGGTGGTATTGTTTTTGTTTGTTTGTTTGTTTGATGACGTGCTATAAATCTTTTTAAAGATAGGCCATATGTCAGAGATAATACTGTTACACTTAAACAGAAAAAAATGTATAATGAAACCAGCCATAATTAGATAATAGTCATCTCTGACCCCTGGTGGCAAGATGTCACTGGGGCCATACAGGGCCACTTGTCATTTTATTCTTAAAATTCCTAATTAAAAAAAAAAATCAGATCATTTTTAAATGTGTAAAATAAATATATAATGTATAATGATATTATGCATGCACTGTAGGCCCATTGGCTACCCACATGTTCAATTATTAGGCTACTATTATTAAGATGCTGTCATATTTTTTAAGGGTTTGGCTACATGGATGTATTCAGCACTTAAAGGAGGAGATCATCTCAAATCCCTACATTTCCTCTTACCTGCAGTGCTGTTTGTCAATCTAGATTTTTTGGGGGGGGTGGCTGTGGCTCAAAAGGAAGAGCACGTTATCCACTGATCCCCGGCTCCTCTAGCCCACGTGACAAAGTATTCTTGAGCAAGATACTGAACCTCAAGTTGCTCCATCAGTGTGTGAGGATGTTAAAAACTGAGTAGTAGGTGGCACCTTGTATGGTAGCCTCGGCCACCCTTGTTTGAACGTGTGTGTTAATGTGTGAATGTGACTCGTAGTTTAGAAAGAGTGGTCAGAAGACTAGAAAAGTGCAGGTCTATCCATTTACCATTTGGTGTGAGTTGCCCAGCCTTCTCTCGAATATAGACAGGGAAGGTGATGTCACGCCATGTAAAATTTTTTGGACAGGGCGCCACGCTGTTACTTGTGCCTGCTATTGTGGTCAAAGAACGGTATTTGGACAAACTAATCACAATAATCAAGATCCATACGACTTGACAGTCATATACACTACCTCCACTCACATAGCATCGCAAACCAGGGATGATTATTTTTTGTAGGCCGCCGCCAAAGTTAGCGTCGCCTTGGTCCCCTCGTCAAAAAGCCTATGGGACTTTCCCATTGGATTTTGGAATATTGCAGAAAATAAGATCTGTGACAAGCACACGTTTATGGCACTCACACGTTTTGTTTAGCAAGATAATCTTCACAGATGAAAACCACTTTCAGGATCTATGAAATGTAAACACAACCACCAGAAGTAAAAAGCTAATGTTAGGCCATAAACAAACTACACATGACTTAAGCATCACCATCACAACAAAGCTGTAAAGCCACATTCGATGACACTGTGTGGTCTCATGTAGTAACCGCCTTTTTAAAGACATGTAAGGCATTAAAATGTATGTGTGGGGTGTTTAGTGACGTATTTTGTGTCATAGGTCAAACTATCTCTTAAGGTTGTGTTAACCACAGACCTTATTTGAGGTATCTACCCAAAAAACCCATTAAAAAACCCAGTGACTCTGACACAAGGGAAACCTGAGTGGTAAAATGTTAACTCATTTCTGGATTTACGGACTCATTCCTGCTCCGCTTTATAGAGATAACTGAGCGTGTGCCTCACAAGATGGCACCTTATCCCACACAGCATGATATACAGTACCTTAATATTCTCTGTAATAGAACTAGATGGTACTCAGCTTGTGGTGCTCGAAGCACAATTAAAAGTAAATACATCTAGATAATATACTACTCATGGACGAGAGGCTCATGCTCATGACAGCGAGAGAGACTAACATTAATGGCGTTAATGCTACCTTAGTGATGCTAGGTGAAGCAGTAGATGAACACTTCCATTCGCGTGGTGATGCGGTGTGAGGGGTGTAGTTCGACAGGAAGATTTTTTTTTGGAGGGGGGGGGCAAAGTGCCATCTAGTTCCATTATATTTGAGGCAGACATTTCTAAAGCCAATATTTCCAACACTCAGCAGCTCACACCAAAACAATCTATACTGATAAATAGCGCTACATGTAAGAGGAAAAATATTTATTTTTGATTTGAGGGTGAACTGCCCCTTTAAAGCCAAAGGATTGAAATGAAAGCCATGCATCCAATGCAGTGCATAGGTAAATCTTCCAGTCACTACATATGTTCCCATGAGCCAGGCTCCTGCTTTGACTTTTTCTGTGCTGGTTCAATGAAAATAGGCTAGAATAAATTGAAATAATTTAGGTATGCGTGATGCTCGGGAAATTTTCCTCACCTTGATTAACCTATTTTTTGTAATGGATTTTACACTGCAACTTTGACTTTGTACTTGTAGAAATTTTAGGACAGTGTGTAGGTATTATTTGAGCAGACAGCATTGCATACCTTGTAGTTCCATCCTTGGCCACTAGCTGCACAGCAGAACGCCTGCTTGTTTGACTGACTGACTGAAACAGATACATTGTGATCCCACACACTTCTTACATTGGTACCAGTGATGACAGTTGACGAATAACAATTTTTCCAGTTATGTGTAACCACATCTAAACTGCATTTTTGTTATAATTTTGAAGAAAACGGACTTGTCTGTAGCCACATAATGTCAAAATCGTAATCTTTTGAACACTTTCTCTGGACATTTTGATCAGTCATTAAAAGTTGTCACCATTGGAATTCATTGCAAGTGACCTGAATTTAAGTTGGCTATAGCTGCTATTCTCCGTAAAGAGGCAGACAAGGTTTTTACATCTGCCTTATAAGCTTACATGTACTTACTAATTTTCAATGGATAGATTTGGGGTCAAATTCTATTCAAAATCTTAAGTATTAAATCCTAGAATTTGTGGCAAATTCAGGAACCTTTTTCCCATTCCTGAAAAGCAAATGTATCACCTACTTTTGTTAATATTTTACAAGCTGTCATTATTGTAATGCTGAAAATGAAAAAGACAAGAATGACAAAGGATCCATTTAATTAACAGTGAGTTAAGCAACACAACCGTCTCACCTATTTAATGTACAGAGACCTTATGGAATATTTAAAATACATGACCTGTGTGAGGATTCTCAGGAGTAGACAGTCTACAGAGGTACAGTATGAAACAGATACACTGCAAAATCAAGGGATATGAAAGTGTCTTGTGTTTTGTAATTACCGTACATGAAAGAATGTTACAGACATTAAAAAAAACATTTGACAAGCAATAGGTAATAAATCAATAAATAAAATAAATAGAGCTATTTTCACATTTTCAACCTCAAATCACATCTTG
The DNA here is from genome assembly GCA_029783705.1 of Chaetodon striatus. Lineage (NCBI taxonomy): Eukaryota > Metazoa > Chordata > Actinopteri > Chaetodontiformes > Chaetodontidae > Chaetodon > Chaetodon striatus. The sequence continues at coordinate 8,946,940 of JAPZEB010000026.1, forward strand.
GTTCACAAGTCTGCGAGGGAGGCCAGTTCATGCAGAAGGAGAGCAAAGGATGGACGATCCTCTGGTTTCTGAGAATGAAAACATGAAAACAAAAGCATTATTGCAAACAGTTTTGATGTCTGAGAGTTTTGTGTGTCAACAGTTCTCTCTACTATGTTCAAATTCCTGTCCCCACCTCCTTCCAGCACCACTCCATGAGCAGGTGAATGGCGTCTGGGGCCAAGCGTGGCTTCAGGAGCCTCAGGCCTGCGTTTAGGGACTCCACCACTTCAGCGTTGGTGCGGTTCTCGTAAGGAAGACGGCCCTCGTTAAACACCTCCCACATGAGCACACCTGAGCAGGGGCAGACGGGGAGACTCAAAATTGTTATAGAATAAACACACCTATAGGGAGACTGGCTGGTGGTCAGTTAACCTTCCAATCTGTCTGTGTGTCTGGTTAATTATTTGCATAGCTGTGGTTGTTCCATGTAAGCTCTTTTGCATACAGTATTTTGAATGATTATGACAAGCGTCATCTGACATAAGAGGACTGACTTGTGATTTAATCATAAACTGATTTTAGAGCCATGTGTTTATCCATTAAGCAGTACTGTTTAGCTACATGCAGTCTTGCAAAATCATCCCTGGTAATTGAAAACAGTATGTTACTATATTATTTATTTTCTGCATCTGTTAGATACAAGCAAGTCACAACTTCAGAACACTTGTCCTGGGCAACTGTCCAAGCCAGGTCAATATGTTGCTGGCCTGTTTAAACTCCTATTTTACAATTTTCCTAACAATTTAAATTCTTGGAGATCACTGCAAATCCAATAGTTAGCATTGCTCCATAAAAATTGCTACCAACACTCACAGTCTTTGGCACATGTACATGGGTATAAATCAATGAATATGTTAAATAAAAAAAGGCGTAATGCTTTTTACTCTTCAATTGTTTTTTCTTCAGAAGTTACAAACATCTCTGTCTTGAAATGTCCTCTGTTTGCTTCGAAATGTGGTTTCAAATGATTGTATTTGCTTTCCACTTTAGAACATTATAGAACACCAGAGTCAATGTGCCATCAGGAAAACGCAGATGATTTTGATGTGTCGTCCAGCCAGCAAAACTCCCCAAACCTGCTGTTTTTCTGTGAAAACTACATGAAATCTGAAAATTATATGAATGATGAAATGACTAAAGTACACAGTTTTCCTCTTCATGTAGTGCTTTTTATCAATTAACATTGTTTTGGTGTGAGTTGCCAAGTGTTGGAGATGTCCGCCTTCTCTCCTATATAATAGAAGTAGATGGCACTCGACTTTTCGTGCCCAAAGTACCTAAAAAAAAACGTTTGACAAACTCAACATCAACGTCTCTTTCCATAAATCATGACCCAGTTACTAAAGATAATCCACAGACCTTGTTGTGAGCAGTTTCATGAACTACACCCACCAACCGAATCACTGTGCAGACAGAGGCATGCATCTACGGCTAGCTCACCTAGCACCACTGAGCAAGCTAATGTTACAGCTCTGCTGAGGAGGATGTTGCAATGTTTGCATTTTGTGCTGTCACGAGTATGAGCCTCTCGTCCATCAGTAGATGCATGCTTCCTTCTGTTCGGTGATACAGCTGGCGGGTGTGGTTCAGTAGACAGAAAATAGCTCGTACACAAAACTACTTACAACAAGGTCTGTGGATATTCTTGAGTAATCAGGTCATGATTTCTGTGCTTTGAGCACCGCAAGCCGAGTGTCATCTACCCCTGTTATATTGAAGAGAATGCCAATATCTCCAACACACACAAAAAGAATCTAGAATGATAAATACCACCGCAGTTAAGAGGAAACATATAGATGTTACAAGCAACTGAAAGGCACAGAGATAGACGGATGAACACACCGAATGACCAGACGTCGGACTTGCTGCTGAACTTGCAGTACTTGATGACCTCTGGGGCTGACCACTTGACAGGGAACTTGGAGCACTGGGAGCTTGTGTACTGATCATCAAGCACAAATCTACAGCACAGAGAGCAGACAATCACCTTTACACAGCAGTAAGCTGACATTTAGCTACAGTAAAAACACAATAAATGTTGTGATTAAAAAGTTCCACACATTATAGTGGATAGCATACCTGGTCATACCAAAGTCAGATACTTTCACCTCATTGTTCTTTGAAACCAGACAGTTCCTGGCAGCCTGTAGCAGAAAGAGGAACAGATGGATTAACTGTGCCAACACAGCAGAGATATAAAAGTGTATCACAAAAAGCTCTGTCTGTTGATTTACCAGGTCTCTGTGGATGAAGTTGGAGCTCTCCAGGTAAGCCATCCCCTCACTGACATCCAGACACATCCCCAACATCGTGTCCTGAGACAGTCGCCCTTTCCTGGCTCGCAGGTAGTCTGACAGTGCACCATTCTCCATGAACTCAAACACCAGACACATGGGAGTACACTGGGTGCGCACACCGTAGAGCTGAACCAGCTTACAATGGGACAGCCTCCTGTTTTAACACACACAGATGCATACTGTACATAAGCTGAGTGGTTCATTTCATCTGAGCAATATGAAGCACCTGTATGAAGCACACTTACATCATGACCTTTGCCTCCTCTTTAAATTCCTCGTCTGACATGCACTCTTCTCTTATCATCTTCACTGCCACCTTCTTGTCCCTCCATCTCCCTTCCAGCACCAGCCCAAACTGGCCGCTGCCTAACTCCTGACCCAGTGTCAGCTCCGCAGGGTCCACCTCCCACTGATCTGTTGAGCAGGAAACAGGTAGCAAACAACAACACTGATAATCTAGTTAAATTTAGATAAAATACCGAAAAAATGTTTTATTGATTATAATCAAAGAATTATGAAACTTCCAGGGTTGTTTCACAACACCAAACAGTCACATAATTGTCAGGGAGTGCTGAATGTACTCTGAGTATGCTTCCGTAAGAACCACAAGAGGTCAGCAAAAACAAGCTCCTCAGCATTAAGTTATGATTTCTTTTGAGAGCCAGTTCAACCAGCTGACCCATTTACACAACAGGACATCCTCTAACCTTTTGAGGGATCGGCAATATCCTGACAGCAGCCTCCATCTTGAGAGACAGGGTGTCTCAAACGGGTTATCAGGCCTGCACAGATGACGCAGACATATTAAAGGAGAATTAAACTCATTTTCAAAATTCAAACATGCTATTTATTTATTAAGACAGTCCAAAACATTAGTAAACATGAGCAACTCTCTCCAAAATTAAAAAATTTGAGTGCTAAAACTCATATTTGTGATGTCAATAGGTATAAAGTCTCAAGCCTCTCCACAGACAGTCTTATAGATGACACTGAGAGCACCCTGGGGAATGTTCTGGGTATATGGGTACACTTCATGTTTCAGAAATTAGAACACTACAATAAGAATAAAGCTCACAAATATGAATCAGGCTCAAAGAAACATTCTGTGTCAGTCTGTCTTACTGAGTAATTAAAATTTATAATGTTAGATAATAGACAGTGGTGCCTCTGATCAGTAGTACACATATAATGGCTATTTAGAGTCTACCCAGATACCCAGCTGGCACATGACCGACTTTCAGTGTTAAAATGTGGTTAAAATGATGTCAGTTGTTGTTTCAAGAACAGTTGAAATAACGTGTAGAATTTATGACACGACATAGAAACAATATTGCGAAATCAAAGTTGATTCATCTTTTAAATTCAAAACATAATTCAGCAATGATTCAACCATGGTATATGACATTGATTCAACAGTGACTAGACATTAGAATGCTGCCAGGATTACTGGGGCTACAGTATTTGTATATATGTATATATGTCTATCATTTCTATTTAGCTGGAGACCTTCGAGTAAGATAAGATAAGAGATAAGATAAGATCAGATAAACTTTATTGATCCCACACTGGGGGAAAT
>JAPZEB010000026.1:8956355-8971126 GCA_029783705.1 Chaetodon striatus
TATGTTGTGTAATTGCTTACCTAAGGCAACTGTTTTATCTTCAGTGATGGTTGTGTTCTGCTATTGTCTTTTATTGTTCCTCCATTCCATTCACTTATGCTTCTTGCTTGCAAAATGCTCTATAAATAAATTGTTGATCATGGTTATTACAGTTTTTTTTTTGTTTTGTTTGTTTTTTTTTAATAAGAGAGCAATTTTTGCTGGAAAAATCTTCGGCCCTACTGGTGTAAATTAGGTTTAAAAACCTGCGTCAGAAGTTAACATTACTGTAGGTACGTAGGTTAGTTAAATGCACTTTTTGATATTATAGGGGACAGAAATTATTTCTAATCACCGAGGCACAAATTACACCGTCAGGAGACGCTTACCTCTCAAGTTATATCTCTAACCCCACTACTTTTGAATACTCAAGCTTTTACCAAACGTGACAAAACAATTTTGATATTAAACCTATGATGAACAGATCATTAATAATACTTCCGAATGTTAGGCCAATCAGCTTTTAGTTCGCGCTTCGGGTACCGTCCAATCCGCATGGCCAAATAAATGTCACGTGAACAGTTCAGCCAATGAAAACGAGACACAGACAAACGTTCATGTCAGTGGATGGTAGAAGCTAAGCTAGTCATGAGCTAATTGTCCGGTAAGATACCTCTGTGACATTTCATATCTACAGTCTACATTCAGCAACAGAGGAGACATTTAAGAGGTGTGTATAAGTACATTTGCTGCATTTTAATGCGCTTATTTTGTTAGACAGTTTATGGTTCCGACGTAACTAGTAAACGGAGGTTAGTAGAAGTACTGCTAGCTACACACTAGCCACATAGCTAGTTAGCTGCGTATTTCTGTGAAGCGCAGTGTCTCTGCTAACGTCTAGCGGTACATGTGATTGTAGACTGGGGAGCTACACACTCATTAACGTAAATAAATGCTTTAGGGAGTTGTTGACGATATTTGCTTACCAGTTGCTTGGCAAAGAGTTGCTAATATAATTAGCGTCGCTTGCTTGTTATGTTAGCCGTAACCAGTACTGACAGCTAGCAGGCTAACTTTGTTCTTTCATACTTTACATGGGGAAGAGCTAGCCGCTGCTGTGAATGGAGGGAGCCAAATGTTGCCTCGATTGTCAACAAAAACATAAAGATACAAGTTATTTGTAGAGGTGGAAACCAACAAAATACTTTAACATTATAACTGCAGTTAAATAGGCCACAGTTATAAGGTAATTTTATTTGCACAGGTCAGGAGCTGGATAACCTAGATTATTCCAGTTGTGCAACTGAATGTTTTTAATCCACAACATATAAGTGAAAAATATGTTTTGTTTTCTTTTACTTTTTTGTTTTGTTACAGTTAGTCTATATGTTCATATTTTTACGTACAAAACCATGACAGGCCCATAAAATACATGGCATCACTGTAAATCAAAACACTCAAAAGTATAAAAAATTAGATAAAACTCTGGATTGGCCACAGCTATAAAAGTGTAGCTGACATACACACGATTGCTTTAATGTAGTTTTCAATACTCTGAAAATGACCATTCTTTGTAATGAGTGCTTATACTCTTGATAGAGGACCCTATCACAGCTGACACTGAGCAAGAGGCGGCGTACACCCTGGACAGGTTGCCAGAATATCGCAGGGCTAACACATAGAGACAGACATCCATTCACGCTAATATTAGGGGTAATTTAGAGCCACCCATTAACCGAACTTGTAACATGTTTTTGGACTGTGGGAGGAAGCTGGAGTACCTGGAGAAAACCCATGCAAACACAGGGAGAACATGCAAACTCCACACAGAAGGGCTCCTTTACCTCAGGGTTCGTACCAGGAACCCTCTTGCTGCGAGGCGTCAATGATTGCGTGTCACTTTTTAAAGCATGCAAAGGAAACCCTTAGTGGTCTTAACCTCTCAACTGGTGTACAAATTTTAACTTATTTCTTATTTAAAAAAGGGACTTCATAAAACATGTTTTACATTGCTTGGCAAGTAGATTAATATTTTATTGTTATGTTTCCGGTCAGCATCATGGGTGAACCACAGCAGGTCAGTGCCCTGCCTCCTCCGCCCATGCAGTACATCAAAGAATACACAGATGAAAACATCCGCAAAGGTCTGGCTCCCAAGCCACCTCCACCCATCAGAGACAACTACATGATGTTTGGTAACCAGTTCCAGTGTGACGACCTCATCATCCGGCCACTAGAGAGCCAAGGTATCGAGAGGCTCCATCCTATGCAGTTTGACCACAAAAGGGAGCTTAAGAAGCTCAACATGTCCATTCTCGTGAACTTTCTGGACCTTCTGGACATCCTTATCAAAAGCCCTGGCAGTATAAAGCGTGAAGAGAAGCTGGAGGACTTGAAGCTTCTGTTTGTTCATATGCACCATCTGATAAATGAGTACAGGCCACATCAAGCCAGGGAGACATTAAGGGTGATGATGGAGGTGCAGAAGAGACAGAGGCTAGAGACAGCCGAGAGGTTCCAGAAACATCTAGAGAGGGTGGTGGAGATGATCCAAGGGTGCCTCGCATCCTTACCCGATGACTTACCACAGATGGAGGGTCCAGATGGTGCTAGTGATGGGACAAGGAGCGTGCCTGCAGCGGCTAGCGTTAGTTGTTCATCCGGGCAGGCCCCTAGACTGAAATCTGAACCAATGGATGTAGAGGAAGCAGGTGCCAGCTGTATGGCAGCAGGTAACCAGGACAAGAGTGCCTCTGCTTCAAAGAGGGACAAAATATGGGACAAGGATGCTGCCATGTGCAGTATTATTGATGAAATTGCTTAGGTCTTTTGTTGCGTAATCGTGTTTATTTTGTCACTGTTTCTCTTTGTTTTTTTGTATGCTGTACTTAGAGTAAGTATGAAAACGTTTGCTGTGTTTTCACTGGGCCTGAAATCCTATCTGGAGTTGAATGGTGTTATATTTAAAAGCCATTTTGAAGATATTGTTAACAGTTTCAGTGAAGATATGTGGAGAATGTAAATATTACACAGATCACCTTTTTTTGTAATAAACCCAATAAAGAAATTTCCTATTGCAGTAGGGCTGTAATGCTGTCACAATCGTGTTTGTGTAACCAATCAGTGTTTTTAGGGAAAATGCATATCACCGAGAATTTCATGTATTTGAATCCATCATATGTGTATACAGTTCATCAGGGTCACAAAGCATTTGAGTCCCGTCACACACCTTGCACACTTCTGTTCTAGTAAGAGTGGCTATGGAAAGGTTAGTGTGTACAGACTGCAGTTACATAGTCACTCCTCCCTAAAGCCTTTCACTTCAGCTTTTTGTGGAAGCGCTTATATAATATAATAACCAGTGTTTTGTTGCCTTGTTTGTGTAACAGTTTCTTCCAGCAGCAGCTGCAGCTCTTGTTTAATGATGACAAAGCATGCATCTACTTAGAAAGGATCCTAATTTCCATATTGAAACACAGAGCCAAATTCTTGGGTGTGTTTGAATATTGAAATGTACCTTATTCTACGGGTAATGTGATGTAAGACAGATATACCAAGGCATGTGTACATAAATCAGGTCAAAACTTGACTATGTTCTCCAAGTCTAGTCCTTGTGTAAGCAGGGAGCGAATAGAAGTAGCGTTCTGGGGTGAATTTAACCTTTCAGTGTATGTTGAACAGCATGTAATGGAGACATTTTTGACTTGTGTTTCCTTAAATACAAGCTTTATAAAGGTTGTTTTCCACACAGGCAGCAGGCTGTAACAATGTGACTCAAAGAAGTGTCTGTGTGTGGCCGACTGCAGACTTCAGCCTCATTTCACTGACCCAGAATGGCTTCCAAGGGACGGGATCCACCTAACATGCACTGACTTGTGTAACAGATGTCCAGGGGTTTATTTAATACACTGATCTGCTCTGCAGCATTGTCCTGCCATGTGTAACACCACAGAAAACAACAGCAAGTGACGCCTGCGTGTGGAGTTTGCACCTCCACAGAGACCTGTTAGCTCCTTTAATTACCCAACAAAATGTTGCTATGTTTACACGTTGCTTAATCTTTCGAGTATGTAAGCAAAAACTGAAGATGAACACGACGGGGTTCATGTCATGATCCTGCCACCCCGCCCCCTGGCTGTTGTTATCCTCTGCTGGGATTCCCTACACAGCGACAGAGTCATTTCAATATCCTGCTCTCCTGAGTTGAAAGCTTAATACTCCAGTGAGCAGAAGTACAGGAGTATTTACTAATTTCCCGCCCAGATGTTTTAGTAATACCGTTTAAAAATGCCAACAACTTTTGTCGCAGGAATTATGTTATGAAACTCGGCATCCTTGGGTTTCACAACAGGGCGGAAAGCCATCCTGTCGTCCAATCGCATTGCGCGCTGCTGCGTCACGTGGTCTTTATTTATGTAATGTAATGGTGTTACACAGTAACCCAGCTTTGTGGCTGTGAATACGTCGCAAGGGGTTAAAAGCGGGCACGGAGTATTGAAAAAGAAGAATATTAATGGAAAAATATTCTACTGTGGCTCGTGTTGCGTTTAAGGAGTTTAAGGAGAGCGAGGAAAGCGGCGCATTGCACTGGAGTTGTGTTTGATTTAACCTGCTCGTAAAGGGAAAGGCGTTATGTGTGCCAATCCAAAGACTAAGTTTGGGTTGGAAATAGATAGTGTCAATGAGTGCATTTTGATTTGCAAAGGGAATTTATAAGGTGAGCATATGATAGCTGGAATTAGCAGTAGCCTAGCTAGACAGAAACCGGTCGGGTTCGAGCAGATGTGATCACAGAAGGGACACGTTTACTGTATCGCTAGCTGTCAGTGTGTTATTTAAATGGTCCATGCAATACTATTACACAGACGAGCCTCTCCGTCCGCATTGCTTTGACGATAAAAGCAACCAATCTTCCCGTGGGACGTTGTTTCTGGTGACATAACCCATCCACCATGGATCTGCTGGAGTGTCCGCTCTGTCTCTTCCTGATGTGCGAGCCGGTGACCATGTCGTGCGGTCACACGTTCTGCCGGAGATGCGTTGGGGGCTACCTCCCGTCCAAATGCCCGTCGTGCAAAGAGAGATTAAAACAAAGAGAGGTGAAAAGCATGAAGAACAACGTCTTGCTCATCAGCGTCGTCGAGAAGTGCTGCCCCGACGAGACAAAGACTAAGTGCCATATACTGGAGAAGCTCAAAGCCAACGAGTTCACGGAAGCTTTACGCATCGCGAACGAGGGGCTGCATTTAGGTAAGGGGTGCAGACATAACATCATTACAACAGCAGAAACAATACACACGTTAGTTCATTGTGCATGTAGGTTCAGTGCCATAGGGATGCCCGCAGTTGTGCTTGTTTGAACAGTTACCTAAGATAAGACTTTGATAAGGAGGCAGGCAGTTTGGAGTCCCACTTTTACGCACTGCTCACAGTTTGGACTGGTGCCCAGTGATGATGGCTGATGGTGCATCCTGATCTGTTCAGAATGTGCTGAGCAGTGAGGTGTGATGAGAAATACAAGAGGAAACTTGGTGTCTGAAGCACAGATGCTGATTGACGTGGGATTTATCACATCCACTGTTTTAGGGTATTGATGACCTGAATGAAGTGTAGGGGAGACCGGGGTTGGTTGGCACATAGATATTATCTGGTTCTTTGAAGGCCTCAGAAACAAAACTGTAACAGAAATGTTTGCTTTTTCCACCTACACTTATCTACTATGTTGAAACATCTGAAAGTCACCAACTTTTTGATGAGGGTGACATTTTAGTTTAATAATATTTAAAGTTAAAAAGTAGTCTGTATGATAAACATATTATAAAACTGTTAGAGATATCAGAAGAGTGTTACTTTTGGTTGATAGACAAATGTATCAGATGTATTTTGATGTAAAATGTGAAAGTCTGATGAGTGATGGCAGCTGACTAACGTAATTTAACCACAAAGGTAGGTCCAATGTGAGCAGAGTTGATGGGCATGGATTTTGGGGTTGTTTGGCACATGTGCAAAACAATTGTAAAATTAACAGTAGTAACTGGACCTGTATTTTGAGAGATTACAACTACTTTGAAAGATTTAAAAAAAAATGTTTTTATTGATTTTAATGGTCAAGGTAAAAGTAATAAGACACGCCTTCAAATACATTCCTTAAAAATGTTTTTATTTTTATTTTTTAAATTTATTTAAGGAGGAATTATTCTATTGAATGTTTATGTTCTCTGGTTCTTGTTTGAATTAAATGTTCAAATTGTTTCTATTGGCTGTGTCCTTTTTTGGTGAGAAAAGCCTTTTCATGTTATGCCAACCAACCCCCTAATGGGACTGGTTACCTAAAAGCACAGCTTGACTTTAATTACAAATCATCAAATTTTAGAAAACATTTATGTACATTAAAACATATTTATTTATAGCAGATACCTTAACCTTTCACTTGCTGGTAGTTAGAATATTCTAACATAGATAATACCAGAAAAAACAGCACAGAATGAAAAGTGTGCCATCTAACCCCGGTCTCCCCTATAACTGAGTCAGTAAACAGTCTCCAGATGCTCCTTCCTTCCTCTATAGCAAGAGCTTTACATATTGAACCATGTAGGCAGAAGGGCAAACACTTACACTAATGTTTTGTGCAATTTTAGAAAGATGCACTGGACAAAGTTAGTCTGTATTAGTCTGGTTTAAAATGCTTCCCTCTGTCACACACAGTATAAGAGGCAATGAAAGCAGCTATAACAGCTGTTGACTGGAAAATAATATTGGACACAAGCCTAGGCAATTCCTGTTTTAGAGAAAGCTCTGTACGTTTCTATTGTTAAATCATGGTCGGAAAAGGAGGGAATGGCTTAGAGTGTGTGTTGTAATACTTTCCTAGAAACACCTCTGCAAACAAATCTTTTCTACTACCTTATCTGTACAGTTACTGATCCTCTGCACTCGCCTCTGTGTGTGCAATTGACCTTATTTTCTTCATGCAGCAGCGAGGAGGTAAGAGGGACAATTTCTGCCCTAGATGAGTTTATCTAGTCAGTAGGTGTCCTGGGGATCGTAGGAGTGTTTGTGCTACAGTGAATCAGCATACTGTTGAATTACCTACATGTTTGCCATCCCTGCCAACCCAATTAAACGCTGCTGCTCCCGCCCTCTCGGTTCTTGTGTAATGATCTCCGGGCAGATTTGTTTACATCAGTTTTTCTCTTGTCATTGGAGGTTTGAGGTCGTGCTTTGACTTTTTAATTTAGTATATCGTAATGTGGGCATTGTTAAGCACTTTCTGTAATTATTAAGGCCTGTACACTGTCAATTAACATGGCTTGACTGGAGCAGCAGCTTTAGGTAACTCTTTGAACCTTGAATGCACACGTGCACATGTTGGTGTTGGGAGGTGTACTGAAGCATTTATTTTACCTGACGCAGAGGCACAGTTAAACATCAACAGAAATGGGAAGTGATTGTGTATGTGCCACTTTTATGTAGCAGCATGACTACATGAGATTTAGTGTTAACTTTGAGAGTTTGAACTTTTGTGTATACGCATCTAACCTCATTCTTCATCAAAGAAAATATTTCTTTGAGTGCTAGGGATAGTTTTCTCAGTTTTGCAGTTTTCTCTCGTGACACCTAAACTCACCATTAACTGATATTTTGTACCAAATGTGATACCTGGAATACTGTTTAAGCCTTGTGCAAATTTTAATGCAGATCAGTAACGTTTTGCTGTGTACCTTTTGGATTTCCCTTCATGTTTCAAAGCAAGCAAAACCACTTGTTATGCAGGCTGCTCCATGCCTGTCATGACATGTTGAATGTTTGTATGTAGAATCGTGTGTAAATAGAGTCAGAGCATTAAAGCTGCAGCTCTTCAGTGAACCGTTCAAACTATATCTCCTCTCTTTTTCTTCTTACTTTCTCATCTTTCTCCTTTTTTTTTTGCATCCATAGTCCCAGATGATCAGAGCTTGAAACTGTACAGAGCTGAGGCTAACTCTGGCCTGATGCGTTTCTCTGACGCTCTGACGGACCTCGACTACCTCTGCTGCCTTCGTCCTAACTGGACCGAGGTGAGAGTCATCACGTCATCTTGCATTTTTAATATCTTTTTCAACACAAACATCTGTTATCAATTAACAATGCTAAATTTGAAACTGTTTCTACTTCAGTTCACTCTTGTGCAAGTCTCTGCTAAATTAAACCCAACATGTGCTCCACTGGTTGGTTTTGTAACATGCATTTTTATTTTATTTTCTAACTTAGTGTGCAAAGCTGACCCCTTTAGAAAGTGATTTTCTCTGCTTGTATTGATGTTATGTCATGTAAAAAGTTATGCAAACAGCTACTTATGTCATGACGTCATTTCATCACTTGGAACCAGTGGGTGGCTCACTGCAAATGCAGAAATCCACACTGATGTAATCACTGATATTGCTTCATTATTTTCAAGAGATGTGTTATATCACTTCAAAATTTCACATCACATTTTACTATTAAGCATTTAGCTAACAGCAAAAGTAGGGAAAAAAAACTTTCATGCTACAATTAATTTAATTCAGATAAACATATTAATGAAACTGTGTCAAATTATTATGTTCTTTGCAGTGAGGCGCTTTAGACGTATCATTCGCTCCTGCAGGCGGCGATGTGCTGATGTCACTCTTCTGTTTGTTTGTGCAGGGCTTCTTTCGTAAAGGGAATGTACTGCTGGAAATGGGTCAGCAGACAGACGCCCTCATCCAGTTCCATCGTTGCCTAAAACTTCAAGCTGATTTTGTTCCTGCAAAGAGCCAGATCAAGAAGGTTTGTCGATCTTACTGAGCGCTCATCAGAGGGTTATTTAATGTCAAGTTCCACTGAGAATTTAAATGGAAGATGTGGGATTTAATAAATGAATGAGGGCAGCATTTGTATTGAATTATATGACCGCATATGTCTTTTTTTTTTTGTTTGTTTTTGAGAAATAGCAGCACTGCAAGATGCAGACTAACAAATAACATGTCTGTTGTCATACACACACACACACACACACAGGCCCAAAGTACACACACATGCATAAACAGGACCTTAACATGCAGTAAATGGAGGGATGTCAGAGCAAGGCCCCTGAGCAATTGGGGGTTCGGTGCCTTGCTCAAGGGCTCCTCATCCTTGCCCAGGAGGCGAACTGGCACCTCTCAAGATACCAGTCCACTCTCTATATTTGGTTCTTACAGGGGACTTGATTCAGTTCCCAACCCCAAGTCCCTTTGGGCTGAGCTACTGCCGCCCTGTTAACGCTGCAGCATAAACAGATGGCCCCATGGGGTTATAACTAACCTGCACACATCAGCTGCAGATCTGGGAGGTGATCAGTTAACTCAATTCTATTCATGATGAGTTTGCGTTCATTAAAAAAAGACAGAATCTGGTCCGAGTGCGTGATTTTTAATTTTCAAGTCATAATTCATATGTTCAGAAGCCAATTATAAGTTTTTCCTTCAGTTTTTGATTTTTATTTGCTTGGAAAACATTTGTTTTGTCAATTTAGTTTCAATCTGTGTGGGGTTTTGTTAGTGTAAATTTATTTTTGCTACTGATATTTTATCATTTTATTATTATCAATATTGTTATCATTAGTAGTAGTGGTGTTAGTAGATGTATTGATGCTAGTAGTTAATATGCACTTTACATGCAGTCCAATGTTTACATCCATGTTTAACTCATAGTTTTCTTTCCAACTTCCAATTTCGTGCTTTTCATAACTTTCTTATTATTATTTGATTTTAGTTTGCAGCACTGCAAACAAACACATTTATCTCACTATCTCTATGGTTGGATTCAAATGGCAGATTCTGGAGGCGGAGGGCGTGGCAGTGCCGGACGAGGTGTCGTGCATCTTGCAAGTTGTATCCGAGTACCTGAAAGTGCCGTGCCCCATTACCAGCCTCAGCGGCTCCCAGTGGCCAACTCACCCTGACGGCCTCAAACACCCACGTGTGGATGAAGGAGATGGAAAAGGAAGGAGAGAGTCGCACCAGGTAAGTTCTGCACATCGGGTGAGGAGAATGTTAACAGCTCTTACCTGCACTTTAATGCTTGAGGTGTGCGAACGCAAACACACTGCAAATCCTTACTGACACAACTGTGTGTCTTTAGGGCTCCAAGGTGAAGCATGACACGGGTACTGAGTGCTGCCTCAGCCTCTGCCAAGCTGTTTCCTTCCTCCCTGCCGCCGAAGAGGACGAGGAGATGATGATGAGGAAGGAAGATGGGCATGGCAGGGGTATGCACACACCAGCGCACACACATTTATTATAAATCGACTGTCATCTTCATCATCATTGTCCTCATCATGAATCATCTTTGTCACTGTCACTACAAACAGCTTTACCGAAACACCCACCAGATGGTTTGAAATTGCATAATAATTGCTTGTTCTTCCTCAGCGGGACCAACTCATCATAAAGCTTTAAAGTCTTGTCTCTCCCTGTTTCTCAGGTGAAAGTGGTCACAGCAGAGAGAAAACTCTGAGCGTCCTGACTGTGTCAGACTTTGAGTGCCCTCTCTGCATTAGGTCAGTGTCCTGGAGTATCCACTCTTATCAATAATGCATTGCTGTCTGTGCTCGTTCTGCTGTAGTGTCATATGTCAGGTTGATCCTATTCTCCTCTCTGTCTGTTTGGCACACATACACACAAGCACTCACCAGACTTACAGCTACTACTGTACAGATAGCTTCAACATCCATCCTCGGCTTGGCTCTTTCAACTCGTATCTTCCTCTGTCCTCTGAAGGTTGTTTTTCGAGCCAGTCACTACTCCCTGTGGTCACACCTTCTGTAAAAACTGCATAGAGCGGAGTCTGGATCACAACCTCCGCTGTCCACTATGCAAACAGCCACTACAAGAGGTAACTACCTACAGACACTTAGATTCTTCTATTTTAAGCTTAATGGGGAAAAAAGGTTCCTAGATCCTGTTTTTACCACTTTTAAAAAGCTGCTTGATTTTTAATGCCTTGTTATTGCCTCCGCTTTGTGGCTATAACACCAAATTTATCCGAGGCATGCTGAGATGTAGCAGCAGCTTTGTGGAAGTGTGGGAACAAATAGTTTTCTACTAATCATACTTGACTTTTCATACACCTCATCTGCTACCAATTTCACATCAATGTTCCCACTGGTGCTTGAAACCCTTGAAAGTTTGTGCAGTTGAGGCAAGAAAGCAAGATCTTGAAAGTTTAAAAAAAAAAAAAAAAAAGACATAAATAGGTGTCGTTGAAACAGTTTGAATTTATATATTCAGTGCAAAAATACAAATTGAAGTTCTTTTGATATCGTCTGCTGTCACTGTCACACAGCACAGCTGAGAAGTGTTCACACATTCAAGTCTTTTTTAATTGTTGCCTGTGAGCTTCTCATAATAAAAATTCTTAGTGTTGTAACAGTAATTAAAACTATGTCGTGTTGGGTCCTTGAATGTGAGGGAATTGGGCCTAGATTGTCTATAAAAAGTCCTTGAATTTGATGTTTAAGAGGGTGTGGGAACTCTGTCACATAAAGCTACAGAACAATATAACTTCCTGGTTCCTCATTCCTGTGTTTTGGTCATGATGAATGATCTGTGATGAGTAATACTGTCGTAACAACTATGAGTATGCATTTATTTACACACATATACAGCTGAGATCACATTAATCTATCTTTCATGATGCATTGCAGTGTTTTGTTGCACCAAAGTACATATTTAAAAGCCTCTGTTCTTTCTTTGCTGAATTGTTTTACTGTAACATGTATGATTTATAACTGCTTATAAGCATCATAATGTTGGTGTTATGGCTGATTGCTCTCACTTTTCTCTTCCCAGTACTTTAAAAACAGGAAGTACAACCCCACAATTCTGCTTCAGGCCATCATGACCCGCCTTTTCCCCTCACAGTTGTCGGAGAGGAAACAGGTCCATGAAGCTGAGATGGCTGAACTGTCCAAGTAGGCACCCACCTCACACAGTCTACACTTGTGACTCATTCTGGCAACTCTAATTGCACCTTACAGTATTCCCATAGTTCTCTTTCTCTCCTTGCCTACATCTTATTTTTGTGCCTTCTCTTTCCCATCTTCTGTCTCTTCCTTTGTAGTCTGTCTAAAGACATCCCTATATTCGTTTGCACGGTGGCCTACCCTGGAGTACCCTGCCCCCTGCACATCTTCGAGCCTCGATATCGGCTGATGATGCGTCGCTGCATGGAGACCGGCACTAAGAAGTTTGGCATGTGCAGCTATGAGCACGGCAAGGGGTATGCAGTTACTTTTTTGTTTCAGTTATCCATAATGTGGATTTGCGTTGATGTTAAGCTGGCATCAAAATATAGCCAGTTTTGAACCAGGTGAGATGAAGGCCCTGTGCATCTACACAAGTGTGCACAGCTATTTTGACCTGACTGTACTGGCATGGAGAGACTGTGTTTGACATTTCCCTGTCCGTGAAGCTCACAGCAGGCGAGGTGGAGCCTGATGGGATTGTCAGCACAGTGGGCAAAGTTTAACCCAGTCATAAGTGACCCTGAGTGGGCGAGCAATAGCAGCATGGTCACCAATCTGGTGTGAGATCTGCTGGAAAGTTTCATCCTCCACCAGATATTTGCTCCTAGTTTTACTGTATGTTGTCATGAAGTTCCCAAATATCCAACTAACTAAACTAATATTATAATATGCAAATGATGTGCAGAATAATGTTGTAAGATTTTTTTTGTTTATATGACTGTAGGTATATAAGTTTAAGTTTCTAAAACTTGTAAGATTATCTCCCCTTATGCTATGACATAAATGGTTTGCTGAGCTTGTACCCAGATGTGGTATTTCATATTGAAAGTGTAGATAAAGTGGTTCACTTTTTTTTTTTTTTTAAGTCGGTGAATGGAAGGTAGAAGGCCCGTCCACCTCTCTGTGTTTAGTGTAGGACAGTTTGATGACCTCATTGATTTTCTAAGCAATTATATCCCTATCTTTAAACAATCAGGGATTTTCAACCTTTATTTAAAATGGTTGAATTTCTTTATATAAAATATTTTTTTTGCCATTTTTAGACACAAAATGTATGCACATGAATTATTTCATAACTATAATAGTCTCTAGAAAATTAAGGCACAGAATATAAAAAGTTTTGGTCCAAAAAAATTACTTAAATCTGTCTGAAACCACAAAATATATTTGAGTCCTTTGATGAAGGTAACACAGCCTTATTAAGTCTAAATTAGCTTGTCAACATTACTAATAGGTCTAATCATTAATGTTTTGCCATAAGATGGCTACTCTGCAGTATTTATGAATATTTATTAAGACTTTTCCTGTCTGGATTTGGAATCCAAAGCTACTTTTGCTAAGGAGACTCAAGGCAAGCCACCACTCTTGATGTTTGGCAAAATTAAGAGAAAAGGTGCCAGGCCTTAGACATAGCTATGGCTCACATTTTAGTTGATGGAATGTTACAACATTTTTTAAATTTGTTGTAGGCCTTAAGTTTACACATTTTTACAATTGGATAATGTAAGAATCACTGTGGGCCTACAACAATGATAAATGGAAAGTAAAATGTTCAGAAATTACCGTGATTCATTTCCATGTATTATTTGGTCAAAGCCACGAGTAGCCATTGGAGAGGGTCGAAAGAGCCACAGGTTGCCTACCCCTGATCTGTGAACTTTGATAAATATAAGACATTCTACTCAATTTTTGTTTTGACTAATACACTAAAAATCCCATTAAGATATAAATAAAGGTGTATGAATTTCAAGGTTTTGCCTGATGTGCCTCAGGTTTGCAGACTATGGCTGCATGCTGGAGATCCTCAGTCTGGAGCTGCTGCCTGATGGACGGTCCTTTGTGGACACAGTGGGTGGCAGCAGATTCAGGGTGCTTAAGAGAGGTCAGCGAGATGGCTACCACACCGCTGATATTGAGTACCTGGAAGACCTCAAGGTCAGTATGCAGAGATCACTTACTACACCAGCACTTAAATAAGATACACTCTCAAAATATGACAACATGGCTGGACCTCTTCTTTCACTTGACCTTTTTCTTTTTGTGTCCTCTCTCATTCAGGTCGATGGTAGTGAGATGGAGCTTTTGGAGCATCTCCATGACAGTGTGTATCAGCAGGCTCAGGACTGGTACCAGCGCCTCGGCAGCCGCATTCGCGAGCAGATCAACAGACAGTATGGCACCATGCCAGAGAAGGACGAAGACATTCAGGTAGGGGCCTTAGCACAAGTGAGGTTCTTTCCGGAGCACTAATCCTTAAACATCACATTTATCTAACTGTATCCAGGAACCACTTAACATTAATAACTTGTTGTTTGTCATGTTGTGCACCACTGAAATTATTTTTTCTTACTCACCACTGTGACATCAAAAATGGTTATATTCAACTATTCTTTTTTTTTTCCATATCCTCCTGAGACCTGAAGTTTTGTTTGGTATGCATTCTTAATTTCTCCTAGCTATTTGGGAACAGTAGGACCCAATACGTATAAAAAACTAAACATTGTCAATGATAATTAAGTCCCAGTGTCCTCAAACGAGACAACAAAAAAGTCCTCAAACATGTACTTCCTAATTAACAGTGTCCTAGCTTGTTACTGTTGCTAAAATTGGTTAAAATTGTTGCCTTATCAAACTACAGACATTATTAATTATAAATAAACAAGTTTCAACCATAAAATGTGATCAGGGTTTGGACCTTGTCGACTTTTGTGTTTGAATCAGCTGCAGACTGACTTTGCCGAGATGGCTGCCATTTTGTTTTTACATGGATTAGTGTATTCTG
>JAPZEB010000026.1:8997784-9011011 GCA_029783705.1 Chaetodon striatus
GACTCTGAGGCTGCTGACTGCTGAGGCAGATGAGGCTGATGAATCCATAAAGACTAGGTGGTGATGGGGAGGTGGAGAGCAAGCAACGACGGCAGCAAGAAAGAACTTCGGCAGAGAAACAAAGATATTTACATTGAGGATCAGTAAGATGATAGGCTGACAGAGAAGGTGTGTCGCTGTGCTATTGGTTGATTGTGAATCAGCTGATGACTCAATTGACCTACACAGACAATGGCATGTAAAGATAGTGAGTGAGCATATGAGTGAGTGAATGGCAGGGTGAGAAAGAAACTTACAGCCTGAACGTGAAAAGTATTGTCTTCCTGACTGAACTTAAGCCAGAGCCTCATTTGGACGAACTAATCACCATAAACGACAAAGATGTAAATGACTTGGAAGCCCAAGGCTTGATTACAGACCCTGATGCACTACCCCCACTCAAAAACCTGGACATTGTAAAGTACCTTAATTTTGGACTGAGCGCATACACTTTGGTGAGGTACAGAGTATGTTGTTAGCAGATCCATCCAGGAGCCTAATACAAGTGTGAGTCCACACCTGTGTTTGTCCATGTCTCTTGGAAACTGTCCCAGTTGCTAATCAACTGTTCCTGATAGAGAATTTGTGAATATGCGTATTAGTGTGAGTATGTGTCCACATAGGTATGAGGCTGCCGCTCATCAAAGGTCCTCTAATGAGAAACAGGAAGTGTGTGAGAAATCCGCACCTGGACACAATTAACCAGCATTCTCTTTCAATGACTCTCCAGGCTGGAACAAGATGTCTCCCTGTACTTCCCGTGTCTTTGTCTGCACGCTTTCTGTTTTCTCATCAAAATGTCTTGTTCACTCCTACATACAGTACTATACCTGCTGCCTTCATCATCAGTAAACCTGCAGGTGTCTTTGAGAATCTTCATTATTTCACTATTGAATGCTTCTTTTTAAATTTCTACTCCTACAGACATTACAGTTTCAAAGAACGTTATAATTCAAGGATGTGATTCACTGGTCCTCAAAGATCCAGGACAGGTGATGTGTCCAGATTTAATTTTAGATAAAGACTGATTACTTAAAACCTGGGGACATGATTTCATTCTCACAAGATTAATTTCATCTGAGGTGCTGGCTCAGAGCGCCAGCCAGACGTGACTCTGGACATTTACAATTGTTATAGTGACCTATAGCGAGGACAGGAAGTTAGTTGTCAGATGTCATATAAATACGTGATGCTAGAGATTCCTTTTAAGTGTGAGGCAAGTGTCTTCAAACGCCCTGTTTTAAAGTCATAAGTGAGAATCTGCAGAACTTGTTGAGAGGTTGTAAACAAAAATGCAAATATCCAGTTGAAACACCTAGCATGGAGAAGAGAAAGAGAGAGATGTTAATTATACAGCAGGCCTTCGGCTGTCAGACTGAGAAAGAGCGGGGCCTCTGTGGTAGTTGATGTCACTAATCATGGGGTGTGACACAGCATGACACCCCGCTATCTCTATGTAACACACACACACACACACACACACACACACACGCACACACGAACATACACAATAAGCACTACAGCGCACAATGGCACATTCTATATTTGCCTCTTCATCATAATAATAAATTCTTCTTCCAGGCTGAACAATAATATGAGAAACGACTGTTGCATGAAATGTTTCTTCCAAGTAATGAATGGTATGTTTCGTTTCACCCCTCATGCACAGAGATGCAATTTCCTAAGCTGAATGTGTGCAATCCAGGCAAGAAAATAAATTAATAACTAAACAAACAAATTAATTAATCATCAAGCAGAGTTCGTGCACGTAGGAACGCCGAGGTTTTGTCCAACGCCACAGCCTCACTGACACATCACAATCAGTTTGTGTTTGGAATAAAGTGTGCTTCAAAACATACTTTACAGAGATGCAATTTTGTCATCATCTATGTTCTAAATGTGCACAAAGATACAGAAAGTGTGAACTACTATTTTGAAAATTACTGACCAAAAAGGTACAGAAAGTCCCTCCTACATCCAAGCATCCACCTGTGGGCTCACAGTTTACATTCCTCCAAGGGGGGGAAGTTATTATCATCATTCCCCACTCCCTGCTGTGCTGAGCTTGCTGTTCCTCGTGGAGAGCGAGGAGGGTTGGGCCTAGACGCCAAACATTAACACTGTACATATTCTATATTTACATAATTATCTATCCCAACCGAGTTGACTGACTGAATTAAATAAATTCCTGCACGTTGTGTTAAACAGGAACGAAAAGGCACGACACAGATATTCGTGTCGAAAATGGTGAAGATGGGTGTGATTACTGGGGAAGGCGTAAAAAAATGTGTTGCGAAGAAAGACTCCGCCAGGCATAAGCCTATCTGGTCATGTACGTGCATCTATGTGTGTATCTGTCTGTCTGCCTGTCTATCTGCAGCTAATCTGGCAAACTATTGGACCCATCAGCCTAATAGTTTTTTGTGCATATTTATGTCTTTATGCTGGAGGACCTTTAACGGTTGCGGTGGTTTACAATTTTTGAAAAACTTGTTTTATACCATCATCTACTGTTGACTTCTCACTCTTCTTAACAGGCCAGTAGGGGCCACAAGTGATCAACAAAATCACATACGCAAAAGCAAAAGGCATCTCCGGAAATCGATTTGGCTGAAAACAAAGAGACTTAACACAGTCTGTTGTTGCTCAAATACTGACATCCATAGAAAATTTGGTCTTATATTGAACCAGAGCATCTGCAGATTATTTCCATACCTGTTATGATTCACTAAAGTTATGCATGATAGGAGCTAAATGAATTCACTTTTTTGTTATCTTCACTCTCTTTATGTTAGTTGTCCTGTGTGTCTAACAATGACACAGCCCGGTGTCTCACACAGACACCAAAAGGTGCCTCAGTGCGTCAGTATCAGACACAGAAGGCCAGTGACCAATCACCGGTATTTGACGAGTTGGTAATATAATAACTGGACTGTATCTTCCTTCTTCAAACATTTCAAAGAAAATTAAGATTAAAGAGAAAGATCTCAGTTTGGACCAGTGGGGGCACTAATGGATGTGAATTTCTATGAATGTGCCAGTTTAAAAATAACATAATGGGATGGCCTCTTGGTCCAAGACAGGCACCACAAAAAGAAATGCTTCCAGTTTGAACCTGGCTGAGGACCTTTACCGCATGTTCATCCTCTTTCTCTTTCCAGACATCATCAGAGACGACGTCTCTCTGTGCTCTTACATAAATGAAAAAAAGAAGTGGAATAATATACTGAGTATACCTCTCTGTTCTTTTTCTTCACGTCATATTGATGTTGCAGATCTGTTTACCTGCTTTTATACATGCAAATGATGTATACATGCTGAGGCAAATTACTTTGAGTGGAATGCATGTGAAGACGCTCCTTAATTAAATGTTGTCTGTTCTCCCTAATCTATATGACCCCGACGAGCGCTGTTAAGTCGACACATACTGCTTCATTTTAATTGTCTTGCAGCACATGTACCAGAGGCTTTTTCTTCATCTTTGCTCACGCGAGACAGACTGCCTGAGATTATTTTTTGGATCACTGCACTCCTCTCTGACCCAGGCAGCGCTTTCTTCTTCCCTTGCTCAAAATATCTAAAGTCATATCCCCTTCGCCCGAGGCAAGGAGTGAGATATATGCCTCCCGTGGAAATAAAAGGGAACAAATATACATAGTTTATTCCTTTATTCAGTTACAAAAGCATGATGACTTTCTTCCAGGACACTTTGGTTAGAAAAAAAAGTTTATTTCTCAAAAGTCATATTCCTAATAGTCGTAGTCTTATTTTTTTTTTAAACTGTGAACCCATTTATTGACCATCATTTTAGTTTTAAAACTCAGTTGACACCCTTTCGTAGTTTAAAAAAAAACAACAATAATGATGTCTCTAGTGAACAAACTCTGGTGATTAGATTCCAGTAGTAAAATACTGTGAAAAAGGAAAACGACAAAGAAATATTCAAATGGTGTTAAATTTCAAGCACTTAAAAAACACCAACAGGAAATCCTTTTTGAAATTGCAACAAAATAAAATGAAATTAACTCAAAACTGGCTTTAAACAACATTAGCGTCTACAGATTATTTAACATCAGTCTGTGTATGTGTGTGTGTGTTTGTGTGTGTGTGTGTGTCTGCGTGTTTTATTTTTTACACTCTTAAAAGTGTATAACACTTTTGCGGCACCCCAACTCTCCTTTATAATACAAACGTTGAGTGTCTTTTTTTTTGTTGTTTTCTTTTTTCTTATAAATCTGTTATGGCATATAAAACATCTGTCTGAAGGTAAAGCCTCCGCTGAAGAGTGCTGTGCCGTGTTCTAATTAATACAACATCAGCAAAAGAAGACGCATAGATGGAGGAAGAAAGGAAAAGTACTCACGCGGCAGGTAACTAATTCAGGTACACTGAGGCATGATCGGGAGGAGAACAAACATTTTCACTGGGGGGGAAGAGAGAAGCCTTTTATATACATAATAGGTGGAGATATGTGTGATTTCAGTAAACTCTGACTGCCCATTTTTCTTGCTTGTATGACAATGTAGAGAAAGAGAGAGGTCATACATTAGTTTTGGTACCTTTTTTTTTCTTTTAAAGCAGAAACTCAAGAGGAGAATAAAAATAATACACGACCAGCTGTGGGAGCAGGGGATGAGTGCTGCCTTTGTACAGGCGCTTGGCCTCTGCTGTGAAACGAGAGGTCGGCTAAAGTGTGCGGTACATAATCTAAAGCTGACCTCTGGCATCCGGCAGCAGTGAAAATCCCTTTTTAAGCAACAACCTTCCAGTCACCTTTAAATAAAATCACACTTTTGGACACTGTTGGGCTCTTAGACATCGACTGTGCGTGATGATGATGATGCTCAGTGCATTTCAGGACCTATGTCGTGATGAATTACTGCAATTTGCCTTCTTCCTAACCTGATCCTTTTCCTATATTCTACATTATGTCTGATCATCCAGGTGCCTGAAATGGTTGTACTCTGCAGTGGAATATTTGTGTAGGTGGTAAGAGGAAAAGATGCTCGTGCTGGCAGAAGGCACAGAATGTACCCTTTACATAGCCTCTGGCTGTGATGCATTGTGAACAACTGTTATTGGTTTCTTTCCTGCTTTGACAGTTTTTTTTTCACCTGTAAGACTGTTGAGTTTAAAGGATAAGGCTGGTGACATTCAATATTTTTCTTATTGTCAACATTTCCCATGAAAAGACCAAAACCAACAATGAATTGATCTTACAAAACATTGAGCCGCAGCGCTGCACCGGCTGACATTTTCCTACCTTTACCTTATGAGCACGGGCACTGTTAGTTTATTCTGAGGCTGCTATACATAGTCATTAACGCACCAAATATGTATTAATCTGCTGCTGAAAATAGTCCCCAACAAATATACTACCTACTCCTGTTTGAGTAACATTTGCTAAAAACTACATCTCCCAGTTTAGTGTACTTCACATTTAAAAAAAGAAAACTATGAGCTGTTTTAAATGTGTGTGTCTTCTGTAGGAATTAAGAAGCTTAGCTCTGAGTGTCACAGACAGGGTAGGGAGATCAGAACACATTAAATATTCCTCATAAAATGCACAGTCAAAGTTTAAATCCGAAAAAAGAGTTTAACAGGTTTTCCATAAGTGCAGGCTGACAGACAGATAGCTGTACATTAAAACACTCCCAACTTTTTTATGCTTTCAAATCACATCACTGTCACTGTTTTAATCTCTAACTACATCTTTTAACCACATGAATGAATCTTAAGTTATCAGAGAAACAAGCTGAGTTATTGTTAGCGGCAGCTCGGCTTGTGGTTAGCTGCATTTTAATTGTGTAAAGTTTATTTCATCCCCGCAGTGATAGCTCACAGCCGGGCTGATTTACACTCTGATTCCATCACTGCAGCTCAAAATAACATGAGACACCATTGTGAAGATGACTGGAAATATAAAATGAAAGATTATCTTTCATTAGAAATATAATCCATACTGTTAATTGGCTCCTGTGATTATAAATATTTCACTCAGACAGACCTCATCAGTCATTAGCTACTTTGCCACTCTTTACATCTGCAGCAGAAACAGTCTAGCATTAATTTAAAGTGTTTTATGTGACACATTCAGATTAGTTTCCTTATCATCCAACCAGGTAGTAAAATGTACTCTCTCCAGGGGCATAAATATAGACAGTGCAGGCAGTGTGGTTGCACTGGAGCCCATGGGATGGCGGAACGGTAGAGACATAAACCACAAATAAACTTTAAAAAATCAATTTAATGAATACTTTCTTATTTTGGTTGGTATTTTTGTCATATACAGATTTGCAGTGATGATTGCTGGGTAATATGTATGTTGATGTTGTCCAATGTGAAGTCATAGCTAGTTTGGATGCAAAATCTTGCACTAGGGCCCATCATAATTACGTGCACTGGGGGCCGTCCTAACTACCATATGCCACTGACTCTCTCTATACTTTATGCCCCTCCCCAGGCTTTCAACTGTTTTTCACCCATTGCATGCACTTATGGAAAACTGGTTTAACACTCAAAAACTCAGCTAATCAGCTGCATTAGGACTGCTTTGGTACGGTTTGATCAGGATTTGACTGAACGTGACCCATAACATTGACTCTAACTCTGAATTGTTGTTGCTGTAGTTGCTGTACTGTTAATTTTCTTGTTATCCTCTGTCTCCTGCCCAGGGACTATGGCTGTAAACTAGCTCACATCTAACTCTGGTACTGCTAAGAAGCTGTGCATTGTCCCTGTCAAATAAACAAGTACATTAAATAAATGAATACAACCTCGACAAACCACCTCACACAGCTGTCATCACATTTTGTGTCAAATATTGCTAAATCCTCATTGCTTCACAGAAATACACGGCGACCCACTGTGTCGTGTCCTTTCATGGGATAATCTGACAATAAGCAAAATATTCTCTCCTTTAAATTGTCCTTTCATTCTAAATCACAACATGATTTAAGGTTTGTTTTACTGCTGTTGTCGAATCGACCACGAACCAACAAAACAGGCCGAGAAATGCAAAGTACATCATCATACATGTTCGGATGGAATTTTCCTGTAAGGTATACATGCCAAACCCAGTCTGTCTGCCCCGTGTCATCTCTGCCCTCTACTGTCCAGGGCGTGCCACTCTGATTTGTGTTTACTTGACATGATCTGAAAGGGAGAAGTCTACAGCCCAGCAGTGCGGCGACCATCCGTAACCTTGAGTTCCAATAAGCGCAGATAATAGTGAGTGTGAATATGTCAGTCACACCAAGTGTTTCAGTCACACCTCTTTCCTGAGCCAGCTAGCAACAGCGAGAGGAGGCCAGCTATCCTTCTATATAGGCCGCGCACGATCTGCAGGGGATCTCAAGAAACTGAGAGTGAATAGCCGGCTGCCCATTTCATTAAAACTGAATACAGCTGAAAATACATCACGGGAGTGAGTGAAATATGCAGCTCCGACAATAGTTTGAGGAACATTTCTCCAGATTCTATCTGAATGTGTCGATCTTTGTTCTTTAACATGTGCTGCAAATAGACTCCCTAGTATATCAACAGATATGCTATGAATGTCACAACAGTAGAATACAGTGTAAGGTCACTCAGTACTGGACATAGCCACAAAGTAATTGTTTTCTCTATTCTATAACCTTTCTCAGGTCAGAGTTAGCATTTCTGAATCTGCCCTCTGACTTTTTTTGTGATCATTAAATAGTAAAACTCTCTATCTATCAGTTGGTCAAACAAACGACCCAGTAGCAACAAGTGTATAGTGTATCTGTGTGCATTTGTGAGAATGGTCATATGGCACAAAGACAAGGCATGATGTGTTAAATGAGGTGTAGCAGCAATGCATGTTTGTTGTAGCCTGGTCAACCGCTGATTTAAACAGCGCTAACCTTCGGATAAATCAAATCAAACTACTTTTGACGAAGCTCTTTGCGCTATTACAACAGTGTAAACCATAAACTATATCATTAAAAACTGGCTATGCTACACAGAGCACTTTGTCCTTCCAAAATGGCGTGTAAATGTGAGAGTGAAAGAGAGCGGGAATGTCCCAAAACAATATCAAATCATCGTAGCAGTCACAAGTGTTTGTTCTCCTCTGCCACATCTGTGCAAAGACACGTCCCCATCAGCCATCAGAAAGCATCTAGGTAGTACAGGGTCAGCAGTGGAGGTGAAGATATTGCACACGCAGACTAACGTCAACAGCTCCATCGAAATGGCACAGCGCAGGCGTCACACTGAAGAATAAAGTTCTTTTTTTTCCACACAAATGAACACTGTAAAAAATTCAAAAACACGCCCCGTTGACGGCTTCTTTATTGCAGCACACTTCCCTTCTTTTTTCCATATCTCTTTTTCAAACATCCACTAATTAAAAAAATGTTGCGAGTCTCTGTACGGAGTTTGTAAGGAGCGGTTCGAGAGTGCATTTTGGCAGTAGGTTAAGTCTTGTTCAAGTTGGGCGCATTGACAGCCAGGAGAATAGATGGGTCAAACCGGACAGCCATGATATTTGAGGTCATTAGAGTCTTGTCGCTCTTCTTCTGCCCCACCCTGCCTATTCCTCGCCGCCAGCACAGTCACGTGAAGATCACATGCCGGAGGCACCCAGTCCCATGCTGGCGGTGTGGCTCATACAGGGCAGCGTCTGAACGGTCTTGGGGAAGTCGTGGGTGAGGATTCGTCCGTTCTCTCCACCGCTCCCGTTGCCACTCATCCTGGTCAGGGTGGAGCAGCGCATGGCGTCGTTGATGGATTGCTGTCAGAAATGAAAGGATTACAATTAGTCTCCACACCAGACTCCAGCCTTTCAAACATGCATCTATTATACCCTAATCAGAACAGGGAACGCTTATGCAACAGTTAGAGCTAGCAGCGCACAGAATTATGTGCTTTCAAAGGCCTTTCAGCTGTAGAGGTATAAAAATAAGTTATGCAATTTTCTCTTTATTTATTACATGAATTTATGCACATAAGCAGCTGTTTATGTCACTGTCTGGATGTGGTGCTGGCACGCCAGGAAATTCAGGAGCAGAATGAGCTGTTAGGAGTCATAGGGTGCTAGTTTTCACCCTCTTTATCTGGGCCTGAGTGATACTCGCGGGTGGTAAACCGCAGTGCTGGCTGATGTGCATCAATGTCCTAATTTGTAACAGGAGGAGCAGAGCGAAGTGTGGGCAGTAAGAAGGGAGCCGAGGCTTCACTCATTGGTTTAATAGCTCTATTCTCCAGTCGAGCGCAATAAAAGCCACTGGGCTCGAAAGCCGACCTAATGATGTGTGATACACGTGTGTGTGTATGCGTGTGTGTGTACGTCTTCGGTGTCTGCCTGCATCCCCTATTCTATAGCTGATTAAATTGGGCAAAGCGAGCGAGATCTGGAGCAACCGGTGAGTGCTACGTGGGGATTGGAGAATTACACCGACCTCTAATTGGAACGGCGTTGTTGTTTCTTTCAAGCCAAACAGCATAAAGGCACCGCCGCACTAATAGGCTGCTCGCCAATCTCATCAGCATACTGATCAGGTGCCTCTTCGTGCACTGATTAAAACATAAGAGATTCATGTAGAAGATCACTCCTTGTCTTGGCCCTGCCTTGTTTTTTTTCTATCTGTTTACACGAAGAGTATATCAGTGAGGGTGCTTTGATGTTGGAAGAATAAATCAAAGATTGTTTGTTGCAAATTGATCCACGAGGCAGATGAGTAACAGCTACGATTTCGCTGTTGTCGGAGGAGAAAACTCACATCTCCCGATGAAGTGTAACAAGCAACAAGTCCTTCCTTTCAGATTTCTGAACATACAACAGCTTGTGTTAGACTGTTCTAGGTTAAAAGCAGTGATGGAACACATGTGAGCCGCACCAGGCCTGCCTTATGATATACATATAAAGGATGTTCACCACAATGGGCCCTGCGTTTGCGAGACAGTCAGCAAAAAGAGAAGAAGGAGCAGGGGAGAGATTTGCTCAGAGCGACAGAAGTAGATAGATGTACCACTGTGATTTAAATTGCCTTTATACCTGTGCTGCGAAATGAAATGTCTTCATTTGTGAATGTGTGCTACAAGATTATTGTAATGAGTGTAGTAATGGGATTTAACTAAAAGGAACATTTGTGTAAGCTGAAAGGAAAAAAGTAATGTGTATTTAACCAGTGAGTTTAGACTTTTTATCATCCAGCATTAAAATTAACTGTGTATAAAGGACACATTTGTATCAACATATAGTCAGTAGGGATGCACCGATTCATCGGCCAAACATCGGTATCAGCTGATATTCGCCTTGTAACTGCCATCAGCCTATCTGCCAGTAAGATGAATTTATCGAGGGCAGTGGCTGATGTTTAACTGCTGTGTCAAATCAATTTTGCTGAGGCTAAAAAGCAGGACTCGATGTCTAACAGCATGTTTTTGTCCCAGGGACAATAGAGAACATGTTTGGAACGTACAGAGATCTGCCCCCAGGACGCCTTCAGGACAGCAGTAAACGCACTATCTACACTTCAAGGGACACACCCCAGTTCTTCCCTAATAATGCTTCAAAGTGAAAACAAATCTGTGTAGAAATCAGCAAGAGGAGAGCTAGTTAATGTTAGCTGTTAGCAGCTGGTGGGCGGAGCTAACAGCTAACAGAGGTTGCATTGAGTTACAATATGATGTGTCTAAGCTCTCTTTGGTACAAATACGTTTTGGGCAAAAGTAAATATAACGCTATTATGATGTGTTCAAATCTAAGTTTGTAAAATTTTGTTTTTGGTGAGAAAGTTGAATAAATTTGTTGAAAATCTGTTTGAACGAGAAATTTGTTGGGGTTTTCACAGAAATATCAAATAGATAATAGAAATACATTTTGTTATATTATATATAGTAATACAAAATATATATAGTAACAAGGCTTTTGAAGCTGTTATTTATTTTTTTAAAAGACATTTTTCATGTGAAAGTTTAAATTACATGTGTCATAAATTTGTATGGCTGAATAGTGAAATTACTTTAAAACAGTTAAGCTATTTTTTTCAGGACGAAGATTTCTTTGTTTCCCTGCCACAAAAATGGGAATAAATAACAAAAACAAAAGGAACAACATCAAAAAAAGAAATGGTCTTGGTGATCAGCCAAATTGTAATTTTGAACAGTATTGGCCCAGAACTTTACAATCAGTGCACCCCTAGTCAATATAATACAGTGTGAGGCGTTCAGGTCCAAAGGTAAATTTAAAAACTATGCTGAAGATGCTATATGCTGAAAACCCTTTAATACTAACACAGGAAAAGTGATTTGTTTTCTTACCATATCTGCTACAGTGCTAAAATGTCAGATGTATGATGTAAAGAAACAGGCATAATGGCAATTTCCAAATCAAGTGATTCAACAACACTGCAAGAGATCAGTGACGTAAAGACTGAGCGAGGTAGCGGCAGAGGTAGAGAGAGGTACAGGACAGCGTTTGCACTGCGGTGGAAGCCGTGAGAGGCCCTACTGTGATCACGGTTAGATGGGCGGGAGGGTGAGGAGGCGGATGTCATCAGCATCATCATCATCATCATCATCATCATCATCATGGTTTGAATCACAGCGTTTCCTACCCCGTGGCTGTGCTCTGCCCTTATATCTTAACAGTGTTGTTGGCGTACAGGCCGTAGCTCTGCAGCTCTGTGTAGGGGGCGCTAGCACCACTGTCTAAGGCTGAGCAGTGAAAGGCCTGAGCGGCTGAGGCGGCAGCGGCTCGCGCGGTGGACACCTTCATTCGGCGCGACTCGGTCCTGGACTTGTAGCAGAACTCCACCAGTGCCACCAGCATGGCCAGGCCCAGGCCGCCAATCAGGATGTAGAAGACTCCCGCCACATTGCTGAGGCTCAGAGCACTCGTCTTGTCCTGGGGGGAAGGAGGGAAAGGTGGAGGGGGTGCAGAGCAAAGGGGTGAGAAGCGATAGTGGCAATAAATCAGACTCTACACCTCTTACACACATAGTACCAAAGACTAAAGACATACACACAGATTCACACACATAAACTCATAGACAAACATTAGTTTAACAAACAGGAATGACAAGTGCAAGGACTAAAATGCTTTATAGCAGAGTGACGCATAAATGTAAAGACACACTCAAACACACACACACACACACACCCACACACACACACACACACACACACAGGTTTTTCATCGTGAAGGATTTTAAATGAGAGCCACCAGTCTCGGGAACTCATTTAAATGGTTAACTTTGTGGGGTCCAGCATTTTGGTCCTCACAAAGTTGTAGGACCCCACACCGTAGTGGGCTGCCGGTGTTGGGACCATAGAATATATAAAAATAATGGACATAGCCACCGTGACATCAGCCATTGGTTTGTGGACTCCTATTTTGCAGCCTCAAGGTTGGGATTTTGGTGGAGCAAGAGGTTGATCTGACCAACTAACTATTATTACTTATATGTAACTTTCAGCCTTACTAAAATGTAAACAGGTGAGTTATAAAAAAATTCAGCCCCAGTAAAGTCATAACGAATGTTGAAATTAGCTATAAAATCTGACAACATTTCTTGTACTGGGCTGTAAACATGTTTATTTCTGCTGTAAAGTCGGGCATTTTAATGCAGTCTATGGGGACTGACCAATGGCAAAATCTGGGACTGAAAAATGAAGCCAACGCGGAAGTGCTAAAAAACTGCAGTTCCTTGAATGGCCACTTGAGATTGACTCCAGTAGTCAATACTTTACAGCAGAAATAAACATGTTTACAATCTAGTGCAAATAATGTTTTTTGGTCTTTATAGCTAGTTTTCCCCTGACAACTGTGCAGGGGTGAATTTTTCAAAAACAGACCCATTTACATTTTAGTGAGGCCTAAAGGTGCATCCTTAAGTTAATTTAAGGTGTGTCCTGAGGTTCTCAGTCAGATCCACCCCTTACTCCTCCACAGCTCCACCCTCTCGATCAAATATGGTCACTTCTGGCTCCAAAATAATAACAGTTGCAAAAATGCCAAACTCAAGGCTTCAAAACAGGAGTCTTAAAACAAGTGGGTGACATTATGGTAGCTCGTTATACATTCTATGAGTGAGCCTCAAGTGGCCATTCAAGGAACTGCAGTTTTTGCCACTTATTGCTGCTTGGTTAGGACCCAACAAATATAGAACACACACACACACACACACACACACACACACACACACACACACACACACA
>JAPZEB010000026.1:9011111-9021577 GCA_029783705.1 Chaetodon striatus
TACAACTGCTCTCACCGCAACACAACACTGGAACACAACAGCAGTATAATGTAACACACACACACACACACACACACACACACACACACACACACACACACACAGTATACAGATGGCCCTGACTAATTAGGCTTACAATGAGACAAAGTACAGTCATGTGAAGAACATCGAAGACGACAAGAGGACAAGACATACACAAAACATCCACAATAGAAAAAGCATATTGTGGAGACCTGTCTCACAAAGTAGGATTTTATATGTTAGCTAGATACATTTGGATTCAACTCTGACTTTTAGGTTTCACAAAAATAGCTAGAGTTGAAGCTGAAAACATCCCGACAGGATCCAAGTAGGGACAACATACTGCTTTCATATTTAAATGACTAAAGCAGGGGGAGACAACATGTGGCTCCAGAGCCACATGCGGCTCTTTAGCCCCTCTGCAGTGGCTCCCTGTGGCTTTAAGAGAATAAAATCATGTAGAAATAAGGAATATTGTTTTTTTTTAATTTGGATTTATCATTGTTGTAGACCTAAAGAAATTCTTACATTCTCTTCTTGTAAAAATGTGTAGCCTATACACAGAATTTAACAAAAAAAGAAGTTTTTAACATTTTGTCAACTACATCTACAGCCTGGCACCTTTTCCTCTAAATGTTGCTCGGGTCATGTCTGAATGAACCTCAGTAGTGGTGGCTAGTCTTGAATCTCCCAAGTGAGGCTAGCTATGGACTCCAAATCCCAAAATGTTTTCTTATTTGGGGTTTGTTCTATGGTAAGAACAGATTTTACGCACACTCAAGAGCTCACTTACATTTTAGCAGAATAACTGGATATTGTGTTTTCCTCAATTCTAAAGTTGTATAATATTATAGGATTTATCTTAATTGTATTTTAGTTTTAATAATTATTTTCATTGTTTTAGTATAAAAATTATGGCATCTTAAAATAAACAGTACACTAACATTTCAATTAATATCAGTTATGCTCACTGGGAGCCATGCTATCTAATAGTTAACACCCTAGAAAATATCACTGTTGGTTGGGCAGGACAGTAAGTGGCAAAACAGAGTAAAGTAAGTTATTGATAACTTTCAGAAACTTTCTGTGAAATAGTCCACTTTCACTCCCTCCCTTTCAGTCACTGAGAGCACTGTTGTGCTCTTTTCTGTCCTCGGTCCTGACAGTTGTGCTACTGTAATGCATTAAGGTTGTGGTTTGTGGGTCAGGTGGTTGATAAATGCATAGTTTTAGCATCCATGCACCTTTTTTTGTTATTTTATATCCACTCCTGATGCAATTAAATATGACAGCTCCTTCGGTGTTTATTTCCTGCAGAAGCACCTCCACTTTCAAACTAGTTAAGTTTTTTTTAAATGTTTGGAGTCCAGTGCTCCGCCCTCTTCTGATTTTTGCTTGGGCATTCTTGACTTAACTCTGTCAACTTTTCTTCTTCTTCAGTTTCTGTGTTTGCACATGGCCCTGCCGTCTCATGCCCTTTCATGGGGATTTTCAGGGCATTTACCTATGCTAATTAGAATCAACTGGCACACGCTTTCAGCTTCTGAGGACAATGATATTCATCATTATGAAAACACAGGTTTGAACAGTTCTGCAGTTTAAGAACACGTCAGCAATCTGACGTAGACTTTTCTTAGGACCCTTTTTCAGAACAAGTTTAAAAGAAAACAGCTTAGGAAGATATTGGTGAATGAGGTCTAAACAACCTTGCTTTACTGCACCTAAGATGATTTGTTATATCATAAATTTAATTAAGATTTGTGGTGTAGTCAGTGTTCCCCTCTGGCAATGAAACAGTGCTTCTAACAAAACAGTAAGTACAGTGAGTAGTTGGAGAAACCATAAATAAAATCAACTGTTTTGTGTTGAAATGTTTTCAGTGACTGGTTTAACTGAGACAGTTGGACCCATGTTCCCTCACTGCAGGACCAGAGAAAATGAATGGACTTCATGAAGACACTGTCATATAAATAGTACTCTAAAAAGTATTCTGAGTGCGCCCTAATGACAAGCAGTGATCAGCCTTTTTAATTTAAAAAAGGAAGATGTCTGCACACTGAAAATTAGCTCCCAGTGATTTATTCAAGCTACATTTTGGTCACAGGCTTTTATCAAGTCTTTTTTAATTTAACAAATCACACTCCTACAGTGCTCCTTGCTTCTCTAACACTAGCAACATTAATGAAACATTTCAGTGTTTTGTTTTTTCCCCCTATATTTGTTCCTCCTGTAATTTTTTTTCTTTTAAAGAGAAAAAGACAAACCCTTTTTTATTTTCCTGTTCCAGGCTACTTAGCATATTAAAATGTCAGCCTTATTATTGAGGCCTGTTTAAAAGTCAGACTGTATTGCACTTGCTTTGTGAGACAGGTCCCAGATAATGAAGAAAAGATACGGATCTAGAACATTTTAAACAATTCCTGTGTTAACCCTTTAAAGGTACACTGCGCAGGATTTAGTGGAATCTATACATGAGAATGCAGATTGCAATGAAAACCCCTCTCTTCACCCTCCATTTCCAAGCATGTAGGAAAACCTGTTCTGGGCTACTGTAGAAACATGGCAGGCTCTGTGGAAGAGGACCCGCCCCCTATAAATATATAAACGACTGATTCTATTTAAAAAAAAGCAATAATTCTTAGTTTCAGGTGATTGTGAGTTAATAACATAGTCATGTAGATTATATTCTGTTTCTTCAAATAGATCCCCCTAAATCCTACACACTGGACCTTTAAGTCAAAATACTCATACACACGACTGTTTTTCCTCAAAATCACATTTTGTGAGGGGAAAGGTACAGGTAAAGTGTGTTAACACCTCACAACACATGCATTCATGCAGCAACAACACAAACAAGTCTTTAGTTGGACGTTGCTCCATATTATGGGTCATTATTCTCGATCACTGTGGGACCTACTTACATTTATGCCTATTTATAGCCTGTAATGAACAGGAATCATGAATACTTAAATCAGCCAACCTAAAGGGCCAGCCTAAACAATGGGGTCTAATGAGGACATTATCTCATGTAAATATGTTTGGAGAATATCTTTGTGTCACTTGAGGGGATTAATGCCATATGGAAACACTTTATTATGTCTCTGTGTTACATACAGGCTTTTAATATATTCTATTTTTTAATAATTAGTTTTGATCCCTGAGGGCAAATTTGTGTTTGAATACATTTAGTCTGTATTTTGGTCAACTATTAGATTTTCCCTGTCATGCAGTAGCATTATGTAATGTAAATAATATTTTTATACTAGGGCATGTGTGTCAAACAATGTGCTATGATGGACTAAGAGTCTGCAGGTTGTCCAAACAGCAGGTGATTTCAAAGACTCTTCCCTTCTCTTTGGCTGAATTTATGTGTATCCCCTGAAGCTGTATTCACAAAGCTTAGTCCTAGAGGCCAAATCCTTAGAAATGTTTTAGAATAAATATGTTTGTCTAAACTTAAAAATACTATTAAAACCACCCAAAGAAAAAAGCTACTAATGAATAGTCTTGGCCCTTCACACAGCTAATTACTGTTTAGAGCCTTGAGCTGGTGTTGTTTAAGAGAGTTTCAGAGTTTTTTTTAAGCAGATGAGACAACAGCTATAAATAAAAGCATAATTTAATAGGTTGTGGCTTATGCTCAGATATTAAAAGAAGATCGACAACATCCTGTCATCCATGTATGTTAAATATGAAGCTAAAGCCAGCAGCCAGTTAGCTTAGGTTAGCATACAGACTGGAAACAGGGGTAAAAAGCTGGTGTGCCAGCTTGTTTTTTTCTTTTACATTTTGGATTTTGTAGTAAATAAATCATATATATATGTGATTGCAAAAAAAAAGAGCTTTAGAGGACTGATAGGCAGAATTTGTTACCTTAGGACAAAGTCTTGTTGGCAGTTTCCCCATCTTAATGCTAAGCTACGCTAAGCAGCTGCAGGCACTTACTACATAGTCAGTCAACAGGTATGAGAAAGGTATCAATCTTCTCATCTTACTTTCATAAAGAAAGTGAATCAACATATATCCATACCGACAAATTATTCCTTAAAAGTCAAATAATGGTCCCAAACACTTACTATAAAGTGAATATGAATATTAACTAGAGGTGTGGGAAAAAAAGTCGATCCAACAAAGTATCGCCAAATATTGATTTTTGTAATTACTATATAAATTATGAATATTCCAAATACAAATTCAGCTTTTGTTGGGCTACTAGAATAATAAAATCAGTTGCTTTGCAGTCCACTATATACAATAAATTCCAATAAAAATGACTGAAGTGACATACAAAGACTGAACACTTTAACTTATTAGATAAAAGCAGATGTTGACAAAGTATTTCCATAATTTGCTTAACTTCCTTAACTTGAAAATAGGTAATAAATCGCAATAAATATTGTGGCAAAACTTAAGATGTCACAAAACATTTGAAATTGCAATAATATTGTAATGTGACCCAAGTATTGTATAATATTGTATTGTATCTGGTAAGTCCCACCTAATATTTACATGAGGATTTACAACCTATTCGCCAGAATAAATTTTGGCATTGAATGTTTCTGCAAACCAAGAATATGTTTGACAATATTTGACACTTTATGTTTCTTCACATTTCAATTTTCAATTTTATGTTGTGACAACACTGTGGTTAACATGTGGTTATGTTTGGACACAAAAGCCTCTTGGTTATGGTTAAGAAAAGATCATGTTTTGGCTTACAATACGCACTTTTGTTGCCAAAGACACAGCAGGAAATGTCACAACCCCTCATTAAAAAATGCCCATGTTGGTCTTAAAAACTGGTCTGCTGCCCGGCAGCTGTCTCACCCAGGTCTCATGCCATCCACTACCCCCTCCTGCACCTGATGTGAAACTCAGCTCATAAACACGCAATCTGAACTATGTACAAATGTAAATGTAATGCAATGTAGTGCACAGACGTACAATGCCAACATATTCTTCTGGTGACCGGGCTTGGATTAAAAGTTTCACAGTAAACCATCCTTAAACACGAACTTATGCAACTGTACTGCAAAGACAGTGTATTTTACTACATCTCTCCTTAAATGTACTTCCTTGCTGTGAGCCTTTGGCTAAGTTAAAAAAAAAATCTGTTTGTTTTTAGTGTGTTCCCTGGATACTGAGCCCATCATGGCACATGGTTTGACACTCTTGCTCTAAAGTATCAAAATATAAGCAAGGGAAAGGAAGGAAAACATTTTTGGCACTTGTACTGTATTGACAGGATCAAAAGGCCAGCTGACAAACACACACACAGGTGCCTGAGCTAAAGAGGAAAAGCTTTTCTGTCAGGTGGGGAAGCTACTTCTTGAAACAGTGGATAACATCAACAGTAAATGCATGTGCACAGTGGCAGACTTGGTGTGACTTCGAGTTGATCAAGCAGACTGACAGGGTTTGCACCCACACATGCACGCTACAGTGAGAGTGTTAGGGGCAGGATTACTATAAGGGGCAGGATGCAAAGGTTACG
Organism: Chaetodon striatus; assembly: GCA_029783705.1. NCBI lineage: Eukaryota > Metazoa > Chordata > Actinopteri > Chaetodontiformes > Chaetodontidae > Chaetodon > Chaetodon striatus. Next base: position 9,016,627 of record JAPZEB010000026.1, read on the forward strand.
GCTCAACATGTTTGACAGGCTCAGCGAAGTTCAGTGGCCTAATACCATCATCGATGTCCCTCACGTCCTTGTGTTTCTTTTTCTCATTCTTTCTCTTTGGAAAAGAGTTGCAAATTGCTTTCAGAGTGATTCATATCCAATCGACAGTACAAACTCAAGGTTATCATCACACTTGATCTGTGTGTGTGTGTCTGTATATGTGTATTCAAGGGGTTGGAAATCTATGCTAAGAGGATGTTTTCCACTTAGATGGTAACTGCAGGCGCTATATATAAATACAACAAATTATTGTAACAATCCTGACTAATCCACCACACAATATTTATTTACACGCTGGTAATGAACATTAAATCTCTGACAACACAAACTCAGTAGGAAAAAATAGACACAAGAGTACCACCAGAGTACTGGCCCGAATATAAGACACTGGTTTTAGCTTTTGATGAATAATGTTAGCAAACCCCAGATAGATACTGCTGTGTGACTGATATTACTGAATCAGAGTGCCGACTTTATGACCCTGCTCTGTTTCTACTATTGTTACACTACGCTTCAGCTTTTACTACTGCCTCTTTTTAACCTATAAAGGTTTTCCACTGCCTCATGTTAATGTTACAGCAGGAATACACTGCCATTGTTTGCCCTGAGAGACAGTAACAATCTGAAAACTGATTTAAGAGTTTCCTGCATATAAAAAAAAGTGTTTACTGATGATGGCATGAAACTTGCTCACTGTTAATTTTCAGCCAACACACTCAACTCCCAACTCATCAAATATGTCAGCTTGGTCAGTGGTCCTATGCTTCAAACTATGACCCTCCCAGTACACCTCTAGCGTCAGTTTTGGATGCCCAGGAACAGTGTGCCAATTTCTGCTCATTATAATGCATGCATAATGTTCTTTTAAAAAGAAACTACTGCTTTTAAATGTAAGTTTTGTCACCAAACAAATTTAGGTTTTGGCGACAAAACTACTTGGTTAGGTTTGAAAACAAGATCATGGTTTGGGTTATAATAACTATGGGTGCTTTGCTTTGGTCTGAATCAGGGAATAATGTAGTTACAGAGTTGTATATTTGCCTAGAGTTGGTTTGTGTTCTCCCGGCAGCATTTACAAGCAGACCAGATCAAATGCCTTATGTGAGAAAGCTGCTCTTGATTGGTCAGAATTTCCATGCGGGAAAAATCCAGGAAGTAAACAACATGCTGTCACAATGGAGGGACAGCTACGCAGGTTGATTTTAGCTCTGGTCATCGTGTACTATATTGCTTGCATTTTTTATTTTAGGCAAACCATAGAGTTTGAAAACGAGGCGTGTCTCCAACTTCACGTCTGCCCAAATGAACCACACGTAGGGGGCAAATGAAGTTGAGTTCGATTGAACTGAACCAAAAAGGTTAGGCGTGAAAGCACCCTAAGTTTATTACCTAACTTAAATAAGTTGATGAGTGACATTAATGACATACATCACATCAGTCACATGTGTCACGTGACGTTAACTAAGTAAAAGTGTTTAAACAACTCAACTTTTCACATGGGGCACTAACACCACCCCTCCCATCTGCTCGCCCTACTTTCTCGCTCTTTATACTACGTCATTGCTGCAGATGGGTTTACACTGGTGTCAGCTGAAATCCCAGTCTGTCTTACACAGATGCTAAAGGGTGCTTTGTGTGTCAGAATAAGACGCCTACGACCACTGACTGGGCTGCCATATATTTGACGCCCTGGGAATGAGAATGGGCTGTGAGCTCCAGGTGTTGCTAAAGTTGTAACAACAGCAGCAGCAGCAGTAGAAACTGTAGTAGTGATAGTAGCAGTATATCTTCACTGACAGTGGCAGTAGTAGCAGTAATAGTGGTAGCCGTGATGTTGGCAGTAGGGAGGAATTCTCATCCTTGTTTTGATTAAATTTGATGATTACACTTCACAATTTTTTTTCATTGGTAAATCTGAAATCACAGTGATTTAATCAAATTATTTGTTTTAGAAAACTGATTCCCTGGTGTTCCATAATTTTCAATGAACAAATCAGTTCACCCTAAAACATTCTGTATCACTTGGCCAAAAAAAAAAAAAAAAAGTTCACTTTGCTTTTTTATTTATTTACTGCATTCTTATTTAATTGTACAATACATTCAGAATACGTTAAACATAGTGTATCTGCCTACACTTGTTACATTCAGTGTCTTTCATCCTTACCCATAAGCATGTGTTGCAAATGTGAGTTCGTCTTATGTTCGGGCCAATACAGTACTACTGTTAGAACCACATGGGGAGTATTGCTGAGTGTAATAGAGGCTGAGGGCTGGACTTGGGATCTGGTCTAGGATCAGGGCAGGGTTGTGCTGGGAGGTGCTGTGAGGTGACAGGTTTGGGTTGGAGACTAACCTTTCTTCCGGAGTCCTTGCTGCCACACTCCCCTTTATCGTACCACCATTTGTTTTTCAGTTTGTCTAAGACGGCTTGCTCATTGAGTTTCAACACCGCTAGGTTTACTGGGATTCTTCCAACCATAAGGAAATAACATAAATAACATATTATACCATGTTATTTTATGTTATTGATTCAGAGACACAGAGCAGCAAATACATACACACTTAAATGCTTGAGCTCGCTTCAGAAAACAAAACTTGCACACACATCACAAACACGCACAAACACACACACATATATATAATCAATATAGCATAAACATCATTAGAAACATCAGAGTCAAAGTGATATGCATTAATACTCCATCTAGCTTGGTTGGCTTGCTCCCTAAGGTAGTAGATGTGTATTACTATATCACTTTGGGTAACCGGCACACTGCTTACCCTCACTTATGCAACACGGATGTCTCAATTGTATCTTTTGTCGAAAGAAAAGGTGTAATTGACTGAAGTTAACAGCTCAAACGGAACCAATTCCAAAGCCTAACTAGATGGATAAACAGGCTTTTAAAACAGCACTGAACACCGGGGATCCAGCTGGTTTAATTACTACACACTGATCAATTTTAAATCATCAATGTTCATTTTGTTTAAGCAGGGGAGATGATACAAAATATCCCCCTCTGTGGTTTTCAAATCCAGCCACCGCAGGCCAAATAATCACCCCCCCTTGGCACTTTTCCTTTGCCCTTCGCCACACCACAGAGAGATTAAGTGATTCCAGAGTGGTAGTGCAGAGTGGGCCTGCCGGTTACCCCCCTCCCCACAACCCCCCACTCCCAGTGGTGGTGGGTTACCCGCAGGGTTTATCAAACTGGCTCTGACCTTGGAGTCCCCGCCCCCGCTGCCGCACTCTCCCTTGTCGTACCACCACTTGTTTTTCAATTTGTCCAAGAGGCCCTGCTCGTTCAGTTTTAACACTGCCAGGTTTACTGGGTTTCTTGAAAATAATATAAAATGATAACCATTAGGAGACACTCTATGGGACAGATATAAAGAGATTGGTCGCATGGTGGTGGTGATTATGACAACACTGACTTGCTATTAGAAACTCCTGCATATTACTACTGATATGAAGCAGGAGTACTGGCTTTAGATGCACATGTTAGTTGTGTATCTGCAATGGGCTGAAATGCTGAGCGCCCATACAGCAGTAGAGTCAGGTTTTACCAAGCAGGGGCCTCAGAAGGAGGCAGAGCAGACACTATAAATGGAGATGCCTTGGATGCGGAAGTCTGTCTACAGATGGTAATTTCCTTTCAGTGGCACCAGCATACAGATTGCTATGGTAACTAACCTATCAATATTCAACCCATAACTGCATCGTGGTGAATAGAAGCCCATGTTGATTAATTTATAACTATCAGAACAGACAAATGCAGACAGAGGCTTTCAATGTTTTAACTGTCAGGTTCAATTCCACAACAGGTCTATTTCCTAAACAGGCTGAGAGGAAAGCGTGTGACCAACTATAGACGCAGTCCTAAATCTATATGAACCACCGCATCCAAAGCATCTCCCCAAGGCTTGCTCTCTCTCTCTGGTGAGTGTGGGTGTGTATTTCCTATAGCTGACTGGCTGTGGACAAAGACTCTCCCCATCCACAAATCACAGAAAGGCACAATCTGCAATCACACTTTGCATAAAAGAAATGAAGATTACAGCCTTTGCCAGATTGTCTTTTCCCTCAAATCAGTGTCAATTCTTCTGTGCAACAGCAATTTATGTGGTGATATTCTGCCTTTCTTGCCAGCAGACGCAGAAGAGTCTTTATCCCCAACCCTGAGTGCGCCACACAGCTGTAGGGAACACAGTTATCCTCGGAGCTGGTAAAACCTCTGAATTCTTTCTCAGCCCAGTGGGCGCAGACACAAAGAAAGAAGTCAAAGTGTGTGAACATGGAGACCTGCAGGTCATTGGTTAGTTTGGTCAGTTGGTTCGAGGCGAGTCGAATGTCAGGAAGGCTACTGCACTGTATGTTAGGTGGGATGGGGTTAACAGTCAGGCAGGCATGGGGGTGGCTGGACGTCATACATGTAAGAAATGAAGAAACATTTGACAGACTGATCACAGAGTGTAGTTTGAAGACAGGCCGTCTGTACATCCTGTAAAATGAAGAGTTATGTAATTTATGTACTTTTATTTTTAAAGTGCTGCTTTCAATCAGGCCTGCGTTGCAATATGGGTATTACAATTTACATATGTATAAACATATAAGCAGTGGGGATGCTCAGATCTGTCGGATTGGTTTATCGCATTAAATACTTAATACATGAATATTTACTTTTCTGCTGTTTGTACTGCAGGGTTAGAGCTCATTTGCTGCATTAAACTGCTGTTACTCTTCATTTGTGAGGCACAATAATTGCATTTTAATGTGAAGATAGTGGTAATCTTTTACTGGGAAATGGGAAACATTGCGAAAGTTGGGTTTCCATTCAAATGTAGCCCTAATCCTACCCCTAAACCTAACCCTAACTCCACATGTCACATGTATTAGAAAACATTAAACTGA
>JAPZEB010000026.1:9027977-9042084 GCA_029783705.1 Chaetodon striatus
CATACTAAACAAAAGCTGGGATATCATTAAGATATTAAGAAAAAAGTTATTGACTTAAAATTGAGTGTTGAAAAGTAAAATAGAGAGCAAAGTTTTTTCATTGCTGATTGTGTTTTCAATTAACTTGACTATAAAATGCCAGATAGAAACTAAAATGGTAGGTTATAATTCAACTGGGCACAACGTGACATTTTCTAATTGCACGTTTTGCCTGACCAACAGTCCAGAGCTCCTAAATCTTCAGTTTACTATCATACATAACAAAGAACAGCCGAAGATTCTCACATTTGAGCTGTTACTGGGGCTGGATATCAATACTGATTTCCTGAATTGATTTGATTTTGATTCACAAGGTCCCGGTTCGATTCGATTTCCAATCCGATTTAATTTGATATCAATTTGATGGGGATATTTTATTAGACATAAACACTTGTTGTTTCAGCTTGTTAGTAACAATTTGCTATTAGCTGGAATACACTCTGTGCTTGTTTAAAACATAATGTTAGCGGCAGTGGATAAGAGACTGCTAATGTTGCTAAACAGGTGTTTTGATAAAGTATTGACTTTTTCTTCGAGGAGGTTTCATTGCACTTACAGTAATGAGCGTATTTCTCATCAGCTCAAGTTTAGCAGGAGGAGAGGCTGCTGCAGCGTGATAATAAATGACACCAAAAGCTAACGGTGACAAAGGAATCGGTAACATTGGGGCTTCTAAAGACTACAGCCGTTCACAATTTAGCACCAGTGCCTGTTACTACCTATGAGACACATCTGTGGAAAAAGAGCATATATTAAAAGATCAGTCTTGAATTTTATGAATTGATAGTGGGTCAAACGAAGATCGATTTGAATCGGATGAATCAATTATTTTAATCCAGCCCTAGCTGCTACAAAATAGAATGAGTGACTAAATGCCTCATCACCTCGGCTGTGCTTTTATGATGTAGTTCTAAAGTGGGTCCATATGACTTGTTCTCGCAAAGCATTAAGTCTGAACATTTTCCGTTATATCTCAGGTGGAGTTTATTGCAGACAATTCACATCTGGATGTGAGTTAGATTATTATTAGTTGCATGATATATGTTGATTTACTGTACGCTTCAACAGACACACCTTAGTTACTAAGAAAAGCACATTACAGTCTTACTGGTCCTTCAATGAAACCACTGCCCCCAAGTCATTATATTTACGATGTATGCCATTTATTCTGCCAAGGCCAAATGCTCTATCTTGCAATGCTACAAGACGGAAAAATAATTCTTGTATCCACCCCCTGATTCCGATCCGCTCCAAAATTTTACAGGCCCTTCCTCAGCCAATGCTACACCCTTTGACCAAGTTTTGTGAAAATTGGGCTGGAAGTTTATCCGTAATCCTGCTGACAAATAAACAAATAAGCCGAAAAAAACATAACTTCTTCGGCTGAGGTAACATGGAACGACCCTTAGATTTCGGGGAAAGAGAGAAAGTGTGTTACGTTGGGTTGAAACAGCAACATATGTGAGAGCGAGGGAGAGGGAGAAAAAGAGAGGAAGAGAGGAAGAGAGAGAAATGGCAGAGATGAAAAGTAAACTGGATAGTACGACCAGAGGCTGACAAACTCCTTAGCTTTGACTGCTGCTGGCCTCCAGAGATGGCAGTAAACAGCTGTCTAATCCTTCTCCTTCAGTCGTCCTCTTTTTCTTTCCCTCGCTCTCGCTTCTCTACTCTTCCTCTCGTTTCTTTTTCCTTTCCTCTCCATCCACCCTACGTCTCCGCAGTGCTCACTGCCTGTCTCTTCATGTGCCGGGGGGGCTGACAGGAGCTTGTTTTGGGCCAAGACAACAATGGCCTACACCTTGGCACTGACACTGACGCATTCAACTATGCATGCATGCACACACACACACACACACACACACACACACACACACTAAAAAAACAAACATGCATACGCTTTTTTCCAGGAGACAATGTGTGAGTGTCTGTGTGTGTGTGTGTGTGTGTGTAGTTTGTCTGTGCAAGAGAACAACCGGGTCACCATTTACTGTGTGACTGGGAGAAAGAGAGATGTTTGTGTGTGTGTGTGTGTGTGTGTGGGTGTGTGTTGGTTCTCCTGCAGCAGTCCTCCTCCCTAGTTGAGCAGAGCAACTGGCAAACACAGACCTGTTTGTCTCTGTTTGTTTCCTTTTGAACTCGCTTCCTTTGAGCCTCCTTTCCGCTCCTCATACATTATTGCACAGCAGCCAACCTTGGTGCCTCTGTAAAACATTAACTAAGCTGTCTTATTACAGTAAGGGAAATCTTTCCAAGTAGCACTGTAATTTCATAGTCTTGTTAAGGCAATGATTAATCAATTATTCACTCTCCCACATTTATTGCATTACGATGAAAAGGAATAGTAATGGGAGCGGCAAAAGCGCCAGCTCCACAGCAGCGATGTATACAGAGATGCAATACAGCCGTGTAGGCACATCATTAGAGCTCAAATGATTTTTGATAGTTGATTGTTTAAATCATTTAACAAGTAACTACACCAAAGAATTACCAGCTAAAGTTGCCTCTCTTTTGTTCTATCAGAACAACATCTTAAAACATCACTACAGGCTCTGGGGACATCTTATAGAATCAATACTAGAGTGATTAATCAAAAAGACATCCACTGTTTATGTCTTATAAAACACAATAGCATTTTGATAGCATTTTGGTTCATTCAAATACAGAACCAAATTCAATTTCTCTTTTCAAATTTGAACTTTAATGTGTCTTGAATCCTTTTAGGTTCAGCCGTTAGCACCTTTAGGTAACAAAAGTTACAAATAATTATTCATTTAAGACATGGAACTAAAAGAGAGACCGACATCGCAGACCTTGGACCTGAAATTATTCACATTTGGCTACTACACTGCAGTGCAACAAGCACATTATGCATCCAGTAAATACGAAGCAATGGAGCCACCCTGGCTGTTTCATTCCATCTCTGGCTCTGTTTTTGTCTCTGCCAAAACCTGAAGGAAATGTCTGGCTCTTTAGCTGCTAAATGCTCCAATATATTTGCTGACTACATGCTGACTTTGTCTGCTGGATGTTTGGTTATGGGCAGGTATACATCAGACTGCTGTACAAGTACGTCACAGAACATCAAGGTTGCACCCCATTTTGGATCCTATAGATGTCAATTCAATTCATCGTGTGTTTGGATTATAATTTGTGACCTGTCTGTATACATTTATTTCTTGTTAAACAGATGTTTGTTATATAGACATGTCAAATAATTGTCTTGCGACCTCACCTAAACCTGAGCATCCGCGATACCTTAATAAAGCGAGGTTGATTGCTGTCATGTCCCTTTAGTCTTCCCCCCATCCAAGTGGATCAATGATGTAACAAAGGAGCAGGATATTACTTGTCTGTACAACTATACATATTTAAATGAACCACCAGGTAGTGTTACTTCTGTTTTCTGTTAAAAAGCAACCTGTTAATAGCCAACTGTTTTTGATCTAGACTGAGATAAGTTGGAGATGACAGTCATGACTGTACTGAAGCAGCCTCCCACTCAAGCTAATGTTAGCTATCCATCAGTAGTGACTGTTATTAGCATTATTTAGCCATTTACCACACTGACAGTGAACATCTATGTATGTGATGTCCCTCAAATCTCAGCGTGAAAGTCTTGGTTACCTGCTACACAACAGCTTTTCAGGATTTTCCTGTTTCTCTCCTGATGTAACACCACGTTTCTTTCCCCAAAAGGGGACACGGCCTCGGTAATGGTGCCATGTTGGCCTGGTCTATATGCAACATGGCTTGGGAACAACTCGGACATAAGCATTATTGGATTTATTGCTGGTACAACCAACTACACTGCCACTTTTTGGCTTGTGCTACTAATTTAAACCGGTTCATTAAAGTAGAAATTTAAAGACATTTCAACTCCCCGTATGTATGCTGTAGCTGTCTATGTGGGAAGCTGAATTGTCTTCCCCCAAAAGGGGGCGTGGTGATGAGAGCCTACTCTAGATGACATATTGCCAGTCTGAGGTTTAACAGAGTTTTTTGCTGATAACTTTAGGTCACTTGTGTAACCCTGGTTCTCTGAGTAGCTTGAGTAATATGCCTCACTATGAGGGGGTGTATCCAATAGTGAGACATAAAAACAAGAGCTGTGAAAGAAAACAGCTACTGCTGCGTCTGGAAATGGGGTTGATGAGACCGGTGAGATTGAACCAAAACAGTAAAGTTTGGGCTGTAAAGCTGAAACAATAAGCTGACAGACACTGAAATCTGCACAGCTGAGGTGAACTGCAGGGTCAGGTGATTATTTCGTGTGGATTTGTCACATATGTCATATACTTGTACTTTTTTGATCAGGTAAGAATATTAAGTGTAGCAGCTCTAATGAATGTAGGTATTTATTCCAACTCAGAATGCAAATCCAACCCTAGCAAAGAGTGTGTGAGCATGTCGTTTATGTACAGTACAGTATAATACCATTGTAAGAAGTGCAAGCCTATGTGCTCACAAATAAGAGAGACCAGCATTCCTCTGTGTGTGTGTCTGTTATGATGGACAGCAAAACCAATTGGGCCACCTCTCTACAGCATGTCAGATCCAGATCTTCATCCTCTGCTGTACGATCTCCACCCACAGCTCCCTGAGAATCTGCTGTAGCACTAAACTCTCATTAGAATTCCCCCGGCTGGCCTCCTCTATTCGATATGGTAATTAGCAATGACTAATGACTTTAGCAAGTGTAAAAAATGAGCCAGTAATGGCCACATTACAATGGATTAGGAATTACAGAGGTTTAAATGAGAAAGAAAATGGTCTCTAATTATGGTGTGATTCTAAGACAAATCAGGGATGGAAAAGGAGTTTTCTGCTACACTGCTTTTTTTGCTTCTTAAAAATTAGCCAGACAGCTGTATGTTCTTAATGACTGGGCACAGCCACTCCCACATCTTGTCTGGATGGACGCGACTTTGTGTTGTGCAAGTCAATAAAAAAGATAGAGTGAGAGTGACAGGCTGGCAAAGTGGAGCCTGCAAGCAAAAAAAAAAAGGCATGCATAGACGCAGAAAACCCTACAGATACAGCAGACACAGAGAGGTGTAAACACACACCGTGTAATAACAGCGTCTTAAGTGTTAGAGGGTATGTGCTGACTAATTGGCCACTGCTGTGGTGAATTGCAGGAAATATCCTTAGCAACCGCAGCTCCCTGGATGTGAAAAAGATGACAGAGATATAAAAAAAAAGCAACAACATAACACCAGAGCATTATTTATATCAAGACTGCATCAGAAAGCATCCACTAATCAACACGATGAGATTACAGCAGATAAAGTGAGACTCTCACACAAAGACCTCCTCTGGGGGTTCAGCCGAATACTGTAAATACAAGTCTAAATAAATACCACTATCCAGTTCTGCTGGGCACATCAGTCATTTCTCCAAAAAGTTTTTTAAACAACCAACTCAAAGGCTACTCCTTTAGTTACGTCTGGATGGATATACCATGGACAGCTCTGTAGTGTGTGTACACAGTGTTTGTACTTCATCTAATATGTAAAGGCTGTGATAATTGAGGTGAATCATCTCAGTTGCGTGATCTGTTGCACGGTGCAAGCAGAGAATGTTGGGCTACTGCTTCATTACGTTTGAATGGCATTACAGCAAACATGTTTCATAATTTATTCTGCACGCTGCACATGATTTGGGGCTAATGTGGAGCAACAAAACATCAATTATTGTACTCCTGTTTGGCCCATACATCTCAGCTGTATTCCGGATTAACAGCCCTTTCAATTTGCTGACTTATATCACAGGGCTTTTGTTAATTAGCATTTCCCAAACTATGCCTTAGCTGCTTGTAAATGCTATGAGTTGATAAAAGTTTTATTAAGCTCTCGATTCCCTATAGCCTCCTCAGCGAAAAACAGCCTGTTAAAAACATGCATAATAATGTGGGCATGTCTGGATAATTAACCAGAATGAAGTATTTATAAACGTGATTACCTTTTTATGTAACTCTGCTGCCATATAGGTCACCGTGGTTCCTGAAACCACACGCAAAAGGGCAATTTTGTTCCTCCGCTGTGGCTTCAAAATTGAACTAAGCTCCGAGTAGACACGCCAAATTGGTTTGATGTGCAACACACGATGCTTTTAGTGCACACCAGGCCACTGAAAACAACAGACACTTTTTGAAAATGCACTTATCTGACGCTTACAGTGTGTTTGAAGCTTTCCACCACTTCATTCTGTCTCTCTCTGTCTCAATATTGCTAAATGAGGCTCTGGGGGATGAGAATGTGTTATGGCCAATATTGTTGCAAAGTGGTGGGTTTGCTTCTGATTTCTGTTTGCTTGGTTGCTTTTGTTTTGATAGTCGCACGGTTGCTAGATTGTACATTTTCAGAGCGCTTTCATCTTCAAGGCCAAACTAACATGCAAGCTTTAAGCAGGGGGCAAAAAAAATAATGATTTATTAAAACGTCTCTCCCTCCTTCTCCCTCTCTCTCCCGCTAAAGGTCAGCATTACCATGCCATTGAGTTGAAAAGAGAATATTATGATAATGTTGTTACCAGCCTGCAGCAACCTCACCAAAAGCTCGTAATTAAACTCATTCGAGTACGCTACAGCAAATTTGACAAAAAGCATTATGATACAAAATGCTATGTAATTGTTTAATGCATGTTTGTTTAATTAAGAAGCAGCAGAGTTAAGTGCTGCTTTACAACATATGGCTCGTTTGAGTGGTGGTGCAGGAAAACACAACAGTTTAGCTCCCAGCCATTCCCAGCGCCGCTGCAGAGAAATCGATGTGATTGAGATATGGCTGTAATCATTGTATCCGTGGTTGTGCACGGGGTCGCTGAGTGATATCATGGATGCTTTCTTAGCCCCATGTAACCTGAGATAAGTCAGTGCTGGCGAGCTGTGAGAGCGCTCGCTACGCGCCCACACACATACGCACAGCCTCTTAGTCACTCCAGCCAGAAAACAGGAATCCAAACACGGATACATCACAACTGTTCACTGAAAATCAATACCATCAGCACACATAAAAACTGACTTATGGCGCGTTCAATTTGGACGCGTAATAACACAAAGAGATGACATGCATGTGCACTCAACTGCAGTCTCACAGAGACACTTGATGTGAAGCTGTACTGGCCTGACAGAAAAATCTGTGTCTCTTTACGGTTGCCATGGCAGCACACTCTGCACTCCAAACAGTACAGCTGAGCTGAGAGAGACTTTAGTCATCTCACTCCTCCTCCCCTCCCTCTCTCTGGCTTTCTCTCTATAAGGGCAACCAACCCTATAGTAGGATAGAATTGCTATTACAGAGTGAAAGCTCTCATTGCTCCTTGCAACTTACAGAGTAGCAAACACAGGGCTGACTGATAAGCCTCTAAGCGTCACGGTGCACATCTTTCCAGTCAAACTATTGGCAATGTTTACTTTGGTCCAGGTAGATTTCCCATGCGGCCCCTGGCCTGGTGTATAATTCATGGCTGCAGGAAAGACATTCATACACTGTCACAGCTTGATTACAACAAACTCCTCCCTGCCGCTGGAAGCATATGTGCGCCTCTGTGTGACTGTGTTTTAAATGCAGATTTGACTTGAGTATGCGCCTCTGAGGGGATGGTGTCTTTGTCTGTCTACAAAGCGTGATACCCCAGTGTGATCCTCTGAGGGTGTATGCGTGTGTGTCTCTGACTAGTTTCTGCTAGTGAGCGTGCATGCATGTATGATCAAAAGTTGCCTTCATGCAATCTCCAAATAAATAAAACATAAGTGACGCCGTGAACTAAACTGAACCGTCTCTTTATGAATAAATAATTCCCTCCTATCAAGTCTTCCCCAACTGCTTTGACAGCAACTCACTAACACCACAATTATGTAACTCAGTGGCTCGTAACACAATCTAATGTCTCGTTGTTAATAATAATAACAACAACAATAATGCAATGTCATACTTAACATGATAAGATCAATAATTCCCTTGATCACAAAGAAAAAAAAATCACTTAGCTCCTCCCTGAGGGCTTGTTACGCAACTCAACAGCCACTTAAATTAGATCATACAACAAACATATACATACACACGGTAGTAAACTTCTTGACTTGACGACTTCATCAACTTTGTAATGCAGGGACTGACTGCATTAGACACAAGCATGGAAGCATTTTCCGGAGATATGTATAGCACAGTGTGCTATATAAAATTTGGGAAAGAGAAGCAGAAACACCTGCTGTGCAACAAGGTGAGCATCTTAAAATAAACAAGCACACATACAGCATCAACAAAATGCTGCAAAAATAAAATGGACTAAAATAGTACCAGCAATGAGACAACGTCGGCCCAGAGGAAACCTCAGAGTGGCCCAGCGTACATAAATCTGATATACCTGTATGAACAAATACGTAAACTACATACAGTGTCTGGAAATAGCTAACGAGTGAGCCATCTCACTTCCATTTCATCCCTGTTGAGTTATACATGCACAGTTCCTTAGGGCTGCCCCCTAATCGTCGGCCAAACGTTAGTCGACCGGAGAGGTCATTAGTCGGCAAGATTTCATAAGACGCATAGTCACAGAAAAAAAAAAAAATAAAACAAAGGTGAAACTCTATTAGGAGCTGCACCTTATCAGAATAAATCAAAACCTATATGACTGGACCATGTGGGAATTGAATTTGGAAGGACAGACACAGGAAGAGGCCACGCTCAGCAGTCAGACAGGAGTTAAGTTAAAATACAAATAATTATTTTTTGGGCGTTTTGCCTTTAATTGATAGGACAGTTAAGTGTGAAAGGGGGAAAAAGAGAGAGGGAGTGATATACAGCAAAGGGCCACAGGCTGGATTCAAACCCGGGCCGCTACAGCAACAGCCTTTGTACATGGGGTGCCTGCTCTATCCACTAAGCAGCTATCACCCCACAGTGATGTGTCTTCTGTGCTGTCATCGTGACAATGAAATTTCTATCAAACAAACTGGCAGTTGTACACATTTATTGAACAAAGATTATGGGAATAACGCAGAGCTTGTACACTTAAAAAATCATCACATCAATGTCCCTAAATTCTTCACTTTCTGTTGACATGAAAGATGAATGTCTGCCATTTTTTTGTATGCGCGAAGTTTGTTATCACACGTCATACAGGGGTGAAAGTAGCCCAGCTGAGAGGCCAAGGCTATTTGTACTGAGGTGCAGTCACTCCGTAAAAAAATACATCCTACATCTTCTCCTAGACACCTTTCCTTGACCTCAATAAAAAACATCAAGTGCTGAGGTATGTGCGTGTGTAGGAGGGAGATGGCTACTGTTACTGCCACTTGCTATGGCTCTGTGCGTTGTCTGTGTCTCTGAACTTTGTGATGTGCCTGGTTTGAATATGTGCGTATAATTTTTTTAATTTCAAACAATAAACATTGCTATTTTTTTAACTGCATTCATTTGCATTTGTTTAAAATTTGTCATTACCAAAGGCTAACAATAAAAAGGGTTTAAATAGGCTGCTGAAAATGTCTAGCCCATTGACATTTTCTGGTTTTGAAATCCAGCTCAATTCAATTTGTAATTGAATAGCCCTGATTTTTTTTAGATTTTTTTTATCATCTACATTTTCTGTATGCCTAACTGTAATAAATCTATTTTTTTGTAGATCTGACACTATTCAGACAGCCAGTGTGTTACATTCTCTTTGAGTGCACAATGAATATCAAGTTAAAGAGAATTCAGAACTTGGCTGTGATAGATACTCTCCCACAGTGAACATTTGGGTGTCTGTCTTTATTTGTCAAAGTTCCATTGTGATCCAGCACTAATGCAGGTGCAAGCAGAGACCATTCTGAAAGCTCGCCGTGATGTCGTGTTCAAGGACACCCTGACATCTTAAATATCAAAGTTTTTCAAGAAGCTGCATGTGACATTCAGAGCACATCTATGATTCAGAGTCTGAGCTGGGGTTGTCTGCACACGGCTCTTAACATGGACGCGGGTGAGCTGGCGGCAAGCAGCTAATGCTGCCAACAGTGCAAGCAGTGCTAACAACGGCAACAGTGCTTATCAGAGGTAACTGCTGTATGAGTGCAGTGTAGAGCGGCGGCAATTAGCTAGCCAGTAGGACATACTCAGTAGGACTCACATGCGCTAACATCCACGTGTGGCTGTATCGTCTACCACAGCAACGACAGAGAAGCTCAGATTACAGCACACACTGAGGGAGCGTGACTTCATTCTGTGCTCAGGATGCCATGACTCCACCATATCTCTACGTATATCTCTACTATATTAATGCTCTGAATGTGGCTTAGAGCTCCTTTAAAACAGCAACAGTTGAGAATAGAATTACTACAAGCCATTATTGACAAAAAATAAACAACAAGCATCACTGTATGACAAAAACCTCACCCCATTTACTATAATACACCAAGTACTCGATCCATTATTGAATGATTCTGACCGCCCGACTGAGAAATTGCTGTTGTGGCAGGCGGGATGTGAGTGACAGAGCTGATTTATTTCAGTCTACAATCATGTAACGAGAGCAACACAGGCGCAGTGGAGAGGAGACAACTCCACAGGGCCATCAGACACAGACACACCTGGGCACACACACACACGCAGACTTCAGACACAGACATAAACATCTCAAAACACATTCACTGGAGGAACATCATGAACCCACGCCCTTTTACTCAAGTTCTCCTCCTGCCAAGAGCTCCCACCCGGCAAGCTTCACACAGAAAGTGGGAGCCAAGTTTAAACCCACAAGGTCGAGTACGATACAGATCGTGCTGAATGTATATGCTGCTTCTTTTGCAGTTCGTTTATGCTGTCTTACCCTCAGCCAACACACAGGAGATATTTGCCATGATTCATAGGTGCTGTATGGAAGTAAATTCCTCACTTGAAATGTTTAATACACCTGGGTTTACAGGACCTTTTGTCCTGCTGCTGCTTCACAGTAAAAGCATAACAGCAACAGTGTTTTTTATCAGCAATGCTTCCCTCGGATTTTGGAATAAAAAGAAGAAAAAACAAATCAGTGTGAATTAATCAGGATGAAAACACCTTACTCTTTAAATATTGCACAAGCTCGTGAAATCAAAGCCCAAGCTTTAATAATTTTAGGGTTTGCAAGACTTTACCCATACAAAAGTAACCCCTCTCAATCATCACTTATAACCTAATAGAAGTTTGTTGTGGGGCATTCTTATTTTACTGTGATAGGGACATTTATAGGCCCCAGTCAATAACAGCGTGCAGCTGGGGTCCAGACTTTACATAAAGGTAGGGACCAAGTGCCAGACCGTAAGCAGCATCCAAGAGGAAGCTACAAAAATTGCAGACACAGTGCTGAAAAAACACACATATAGCGAGGTAAAACATCAAGGGCCAAAGCTCTTTCCCAAATAAGAGTATATCTGGGGTTGGCTTTCGCTTACACTTGAAAACAATTTTAAAGAAGATGAATGGCGTCGCTGAGTGGGCCTGTTTACTGTTGGACAGGTATTTGTTGGCAGTTAGCTTGCTAAAGTATCACGTTCCCACAATAGTACAGCGGCTTGCAGTGTATGTACAAGCAGCGTAGGGAGGAGGGGCCAAGATTGAATGTTGTGCACAAACAGTAACTGACAATTTCTGCATAGTAAAGGTGGTTTAGACTAACCTCACAACCTGATTCATTCCAATAGGAGAAGTGAACGTGAGCACAGACTATGACAGATTCTCTCACCCCAAAAGTCACTGAAGTAACTATTGGATACATTTTTCACAAGCTACTTATCTTCTGCACATTCTGACACTAAAAGGGCATTTTTCCAAAAAATCAGAAGAAAATTAACTTTGTTCAAGACCTATCTCTGTCTCAGCAGCACACTCTCACAAGCTCTGGCCATAGCTGATATCATGGTGTAATGGGCTGGTATCAGATACTGGGCTGGCAGATAAAAAACGAGCTGCAAACTTCGGAGCAAGCTTTACATTTGTTCTGTAGCCAGTGACGTGTTGTTTTGAATCTGCTTTCATTCATTCACATCAATGAGGTTGAGGTATAGGGGCAAAGGCGACTGCGCCCACCTAGGAGACATGAAATGTATAGCATTTCATACCATTGGTGCAGCTTATATCCATCACCTTTTGTTATAGACATTCCTTTTGTCCCCATGTAATTACCATTTCTGATTCTGATCTCAGAGGTTGCATGAAATGACTACTGTACATTTGCCAAACAAAAGCACATACAGTTCCGTACTATTCATACGAAAAAGATAAAATCACAGGTTTAAATCTCCCAGTATGTGAGGTGTGTCAGGTGAAACAGGGCGCATCAGTTTAGCCATGAGATGGGAGGGTTTGTGCAACACATGATAAATTCTTAACCAAGGACCACCACTAGAGGAGGGATGTATAAATGGTGGACAGCAGAGAAGATGAGAGGAGAGGAAGACTGAAAAGAGTTGATTGGAGAGGAAGTAAATGGGTGGATGGATGGATGGGAGGATGGACTGACGGATGGATGGATGGAATGGTGTGGTATCACTCTCACAGTCCACCTGTCGTCAGAGATAAACACAGGGAGGGCCCAACAGCACGGATTGGGGCTTATGGGAGGGCCTGACTGACAGTGCTGACATTTAGAAAGAGCACGGTAAACAAGGACTCACAGAGAATAAATAGCAGGAGGAGCAGGGGGGCTAATACACATACACACTTAAGTACTGTACACATTAATGCACAGACATCAATGTATGAATACACTCCTACAAGCATGTATAACACACACTGAATAAGCACATGCCATAACTGTAGACTGGACAAATATAAGCGATACTGTTGGACAGCAGACATAGAAAATGGCAATAAGTGCTTGCTTTTAATAGAATCGGTCTATACAGCACACACAGAGAGAGAGAGAGAGAGAGAGAGAGAGAGAGAGAGATACAGGCAGACAGGGAAATTAATCCAGGACAGAGTGGATCGTCAGTGTTGTTCCTTGGCCTTTTGTCTCTGATTAAATGGAGAAGCATAAAGAGTGAGGTGCTTTGAGCTGCCTACCTCAGAGCTGAATGCACCTCTAGAACATTTTGTTCTCACCTATTAGTGACAAAGACACAGTGACGAGAGGTTTACAAGCACCTGCTCAGAAATGTCAGCTAATTCAGAGACAGAATGTCTTTTACACGTTTTTCTTTGCTTTAAGATTTTATAACAAGAGAATAAGAAGCCACCGGAGGTTCAAAGTACTGAGCTAAAAAGTATTCAGTATTATGTAAAAAATAATTAGATATGAAATAAATAAACACATGACTAAACCAACCACTAGTTTGTGACATGTCAGAAATGATTAAAACCCAAGTCATAACTGGAGTTTAATTTTATTCCATTTTAGAAATTTTTATTGCATAATGTCTGTTTTAAAAGCTTGTATTTCATGTCACATTTTATTTCAAAGTGACACTTTTCACTTTCCACTTATTTCATTATGTCTCTTTTCATGACAGTGGTAAGTGGCTGCTCATCTTTTAGCCAGGAAGCTAACAACAGTGGCAACCAAATTTAGCTGGCCCCTGTTGGCTAGAACAATGAGTGTCAAATTAATTTTACCAACTAATTAGCTGCTGCGGTAAATCAACACCGCACACAGATACAGACACTAACATCAAACATTGTTTAGTTTAGCAAAAATTGCAGATGCTACCTAGCTAGCCAGCTAACTAGCTATTCTGTCTTGTAAACTTGGATTATTAGCATCAAAATAAAGAACAGGTACATTTCAGGTTCCATATAAGTACCATCTACCCAAATACTGCACTTATACTTATTTTTGAGGTACTTATACTTACAGTACTTATTTATACTTTTACTTGATGACATTTCAGGGGGAAATACTGTGCTTTTTACTCAACATTTATTCGAAAGCTGTTACTTTTCGGGTTAAGATTTTACATACAAAGGATATAATTGAAGAAGTCGACCAGGTAACAAAGTACTGCCTACATGTTAAGTGATAATTACAGTAATAGTGTTCAAAT
This sequence comes from Chaetodon striatus, assembly GCA_029783705.1. NCBI lineage: Eukaryota > Metazoa > Chordata > Actinopteri > Chaetodontiformes > Chaetodontidae > Chaetodon > Chaetodon striatus. The sequence goes on from JAPZEB010000026.1 coordinate 9,042,019, forward strand.
AAAATAATGTATAATTCTGTATTAGTATAATTGCTTTTGATATTTAAAGGTATACTGTGCAGAATT
>JAPZEB010000026.1:9076380-9093106 GCA_029783705.1 Chaetodon striatus
AACATGATTTTTCTTAAAGGCTTAAAATAACCCTGTAGAAAGGGTGACTACAGCGTAGTATCCAGGCAACAGAGGACTACTGATATGGATTCCACTGGCTCCATCACACCACTCAATCACACAGGGGTGACCCCACGCACACACACACACACACACACACACACACACACATGCACACACACTATCCAACAGTTTGTCAGTTGGTAATGAAAGGATCAAGGCAGATAAAAAAATCAGTGGGACATGTGTGGCGCTACGGCCATCATCAATCAATAGGGCTAGAGACCACTGTGAAATCTCCCTTGTCACTGCGTGATAGTGTGCTTTGCAGAGTGACATGATGGCATCTGTCTTTTAAAGCTGACTTAAGTCTGCTTATGTCTCTCACACAAGTCAAAAACACGAGAAGATTAAAGTTGCAATAACACACAAAGCATGCACGCTTTTGAGCACACAAAATACACCCTCACGGTTATGCTCCAAAAGCCACAACACCTGGGACAGATGGCACGGCATTATGGGAAGGGTACAGCTGATTGGTTAGAGAGGGGAGAAAGAGGAGGAGGCTGACAGGTGTGCTGCTTTATCTCTGCAGAAATGTTACTAAGATGTTTAAATTTTATGCTACAGCACTTTTTGTGCTTCTGTTTTTTTTAGTATGCGACTAATAAAGGGACAGTTGCAACAGGAGTTACTGCTGAGAGCTGCTCCATGAAAAGCTTAATCTTTTGTTCCATTGTGTGATTTATCTCCTACTCAGTGCAGGTCAATGTTTCTTTTATGTGTTCTCCGTCTGCACAGAGACGGTGGTCTGAAATAAATGTTCTGATGGCAGCTCATTGCAGCACAATGGCTATGATTGACCCCATTGCTGTCGCCATGGCAATATGAAGACGACTAATGGTGGCTGGTTTAACGACTGGTTTTGCCTCTGACTGTCTTCATGTGCATGTACTTGAAATGCTTTTGAAAAGGAATCCCACAGTGAAAAATGCTGACATTCAAACATGAATGAGGATGATGACACATTTAAGATAAAGACACATGTTTATAACTGAAAATCAAAGAAAAACCTTCATATGAAATATGCTGGAAAGCTTAAAAGATATATGTGCTTCTCAAACATAAAGGTGTCCACTTTAAATAATATGCTAAATATATAGTATGATGTGAAATTGAAAGCACGAGTTTCCTACCTGAGTCAGAGCTGTACATGTAGACAAACTTGCTCCACCTGTAGTGGTCGATCACTCCCACCAGAGCGTCCTGGAGCTCGGGCCTCAGCTGGATGACAAACTGGTTGGCCGTCTCAATGGGGAAGGACGGCGTGACAAAGCAGACATGCAGCGCCCCGCAGAAGGACATGAGCATGTTGACTGTCTTCCTGTCATACAGGCCGATGATGGCATACACACCTTTGGAGAACTGGGAGCAAACTGACAGAGAGAAAAGAGAAAACAGGGAGAAAGTTAGTCTCTGGATTCATTTAATGATCAGGGAATATTTGAGCTCGACAACAAAATGAAACTTATTTGTATCGGGTAGGCACTTGCTACTTTGGTGGACCCCGCATTTTTTGTACAGCGTAAGTGACCTGTACTTATATGCAGTGTCCTTTTCAGAGCTCATGCAAAAATATGATCTGAACTATAAAGGTAATTTTTGGAAGCTGTATCACTAAAGGCCAATTCATTCAAGACTGAAGTATTAAAATTGTTGTAACTACCTGGTATAGCACATAGGGCAGCTGCACTCTACAAAATATTTAATGGGTCACCAAAAGATAAAAAAATTGTCATTTGGCAGAGGGACCTAGGGTGTGAATGAAACAATGAGGAATGGTCGAAAATCCTATCAAATACAAGAAAAAATATAAAGACAGCAGAGGGGAAATTTACTCAGTATACGGTAATTTATAGGTCCTACTTTACTCCCTCTAAGTTGTACAGGATGTGTCTACTGGCTAATATTTATGTTGGAAATGTCAGACAGAAACAGAAACATTTCTCCATGCAATCCGGGAATGTTAACTGGTTAACCCATTTTGGGAAAAAGCTGTGGATCACATAGGGAAGTGGTTAGGTGTAATTGTACCTCACCAGGGTTATGCCCTATGGGGGACCAAACAGAATTACCGAATGTATCAAAATATGACTTTGTTGTGATAAATGTGAGGTCGTCACAGCTGCTCGAGTCATCCTCAAGCTCTTGAAGAGTGCGTCACCTCCAGACTTTGAATAGCAGAAGGAATATATGTTAGAAATTGTGGGTAACCTTCAGCTAATCAATATTTGATAGTTAAAGCCCTGTATTGAATAAAATTTAATAAAATTGAATTCTAGATAGTGAGGAAGTTTCATTTTTCTTTTGTTTCTCTTAACATCCATCACCTAAATACCCAAATGTATGTAAAAAATCCCTATCCTTGATGTTAAAAAAATGAAAACAAATCTTAGATTCTGGTAGAGAAAGCTGTCGTTTGTCACAATTTGTCAACCCATTCAATTAAAACCTGAGTCATCACACGGCGCTTCTAAATTTTTGTTTAAAGTAGCTCTTATAGCCTCTTCGTCGCCTCCATTCAACTACTCTGTGGCATGTTTATGCAAAGCTGGCCAGTTTGTCCATCTGTATACCACCAGTCTGTGTGTTTGCCTTCAGTCAGAGTTGCAGCGGGTGAAGGCAGATTAGAAGTGGAGAGGTTAATCAATGCATCCCCAGGGTTCCATTGACATTTTACTGGCAGCAGGAGGCGGTTTGCATCTCTCATTTCCTTTTCTCCCTCAGTCTCTCCATTTCCCTTTCTCTCATTGTCTGTTTGTCACTCTGACTTCCTTCACACCCTCTAAAACCTTAAAATAGCTAATTTATGTTCCCAGTCTTCTCTTCCGAAAGGTATGTCCTCTCCATGCTTTCGGCATAGCATGCTATCTTTGCACTCGCAGGTCTGGCCTGGGCTATTTTCTGCCACGGCGATGGGTGGGCCTTACTTATCTCAGTATTTACCAAACAGATTGAAGTCGCTGCCTGTCCCCGCGCGAGGGCCAGCTCGCTGCTAGGAGCTGAAGGCAAGACAGAGAGAGGATGGCCCGTGCCCAAAACGCCTAACCCGTCACAGACCTGCACCCGCCGGGCAGGCACGTGTGTGTGTGTGTTTGCGTGTGTGTGACGGAGATAGAGGGAGAGTGAGAAATTCGGCGGTATCACATAAAAATACGTGTGCACACACGCATGAGCACACACACACATATGCAGTCTCTAGTGCTCCAAAAGCCTGGTGACTCACCCTACTTAAAGCAAGCCCTGAAATAGACATTTTGAGCCTCGCCACACTGACTCAGTAACAGAACTATCTTTCCTTCATGGTCTGCACACGCTCTTGCTATTAAATCGACACTCTCTCTGCTATTGCTTTCCACTAGCACACATTATATTTCCCCTTACAATTTTCTAGGACCAATTTCAGCGGTGGCCTCCATGTTCTGCCTGGATGAAAGGTAATGAGAGCTTGTTTGACTTTTTGTGCAGTGTCCCATTACTCTGCCCTGCAGCAGGTTACCATGTTTCACTGAATATGACTCATTTCTCATACCTACAGTATGTCTGTCTGACAAAAAAAAAATAAAACATGCAGCCATGTGGCACGGACCTCCTGCTCCGAGCTGGCAAGAGAACCATGTGCTCGTCTAATTCGACAAGAGCATGACACAGAACATTAGTGTAACTCAGCAGTGTCGGGTCCTGTTCTGATAGCAGTATAGAGGAGCGGCGTATTGAGTGTGTTTGTGTGCGAGGGGGCTTGTTAGCGCGACTCCACATGTGTAACGACATTGGAGGCAGTGCTGAGAGACCTAAAGTGATCTCGAAGACCCCAGCAACACCTGTCCACCCTGGCACTCCGTGTCTCCTCGCCACAGTTACAGCTGCCATGGCGGCAGAACTGAGGTTGCCCGGGCAACGGTCTGTTTCTCTGGCAGGGATTACAGTAGCTCAGAGCTGCTAAAGGACTTTTGGAAGATGAAGTGGGAATTGTGAGTGTTTGGACATTTTGTCATAATTAGGTTCCCCCTCAAGGAATTAGCAAATTTGCAAAACTGACTTGGCTTTGCAAAAATAAATCCTTAGATAATTTTGGAAATAATGGAAGATTTGCGGCGCATTTCCACAGCACCCCATTTTTTATTTACACTCAAAACAAGCCATAATCATTTCCAAAAGTCAACAAAACCCTTCAGCATATGCATACAGATGATGCATTGAAACTCACAGGAACTGTCTTCTGTTTTTTATATTTTCACCCTTTCTAAACTTTTCCTATGAATGAACAATAAGATGATTTGCATTTGGCGTGGTCAAAGAGTTTTGGGCCGCAGGAAAAGAGAGGAAAAACTCAAATCCTAAAGGGACTGATACTCGCACAACAGGAGGAGCTGTCAGAAACAACTCACGCAGCTACTGTCTTCCCTGTTCTCTGTTTCCTGTGCCCTGCAGCTGTTCCTCTGCTTAGCATGAGCCAAATATCAAATGACAGACGTGTCTGTGCCGGCTGCACAAAGAGGGCGTGTTAGTGACAGTTGTTCCTGCATCTGAAGTTGTGGATGACGGTAGGGTGATGCTAGGGGGGTGGTAGACAACGCTGCATCCTTCAAACTGCCCATGAGTGTTTATAGCTCAGTACAAAATCACATACTGGACCATTGCTGGTTCGCGCTTAAAAATAAAGTCTGACTTTGACTTTATGATTACAGTCATGATGTTGTAAAATATATATGTATTTAAAATAATGATGGATTCTAAAAATGTATGAAGGGCTTAGCGTGCAGCCGGAGCCGTATTTGATAGATGCTCTGAAATAAATTACACATAGTTTATAAAATTACCATAGATTTTTAAAAAATTGTTGACAGGAAAATCATCCTCACAGTGAGACCATTTAAATGGGCACCGTGTAAATACAGGTTAATTTTTGATGGCAAACTGCATCAGCTAAGGGTGTCAAGGTGCCCTTGTGCATGCTACCTGCCTCCCAGCTGCTCCACTGGAGCTACACACTAACCCGTGCATAGGACTGTGGTATTGCAGAGCAGCTCCTTTGTGTGGGTGTGATTCTTTTTTCAATAGCTCTGCATTGCTTGATATGTCAAAAAAATCAATAGAGGTGAATTTAAATGTACTGAGAGCAGTCGCAAAACAATTTTTCAAATGCATTTTTGGGGGAAGCCACAACCATGTTTACGAGAATCAATATGAGAAACGTCTTTTGAGCCTGTTGGCTAAGTAAACACATGTACTCTGGACTCGGGGGTTTACTGCGGCCTCATCATGCAAACCACGAATTCTGATAAGGATGATATATACATTATATGCCTCCACAAACACACACACAGGGAACACGGGGCTTCTACTATTTTTCTCCCCTGGGACTTGCATGCCATTATCCTGTGCAACATTAAGGTCAGCAGTACAGAAGGAATTTCACAGCAGCAGGAAGCTGGGTTCAGCTGGAGGGAACATACTGATTGGAGGGTTCTTGCTCAGCCATCCATAAAGGTCCTTTTTTTTTTAAAGAGCGTTACTACTGAGGAGAGACATATCAGGTGACTCCACAAAACAGGACATCCAATTAAGTAGCTTATCCTATCCACTGATCAACATACGTGTACCTTTCTCTGTTCTGTGTATTTCTTCCTGTGAAACGCCAAAGAAAATAGTTTTTATTTTCCTCTGGGCATCGATGGACAAAGACTGTGGAATGGAAGAGTGAGCAGCTGAATCCAGCCCAGTTTACCTCCACCTCAGCATAACCCTGCCAGATTGACTCCCAGAGTCACACACCACCTTTATTCAGTGAGTCTCAGTCCAACTACCACACCTGGGTTTATGTTGTCTATCCAATGTCACCTTTACACCACAAGACCACAGATCTCAGATGGATGCCTCAGGAGGTTAAATCTGTTTTCATTTTCAGTAAAAACTGGTATCAGAACGGGACACAACAAGGAAAGCCAAGGACACCAGCCAATGATATAAGGCTGTATTATTTTTATTATCATTTTAACCTTTTTTTTATTATTATTATTCAATTATCATTTATTTAATAAATTCAGAATCAGAATTTATTGACGAATGAATGTCAGTGCAGGTCCAGATGAAATATTTCAACTACTAGATTAGATTGCCATAAAATTTTGTTAAGACATTAATGGTGCCCAAATGATATAGCCTTTGGCGATCATCTGATATTTTATGTAGCACCACCAGCAGATTTTCATTTAACCTCCAAACTAATGACATTCCCATCAACCTTAGCTGTACTTTGTGTTAAGTGCTAGCATGCTAACACGCTCAACCAAGATGGTGAACATGGTAAACATTACACCTCAAAGGGGCTGTGTGCGACATTTAGAGCACGACATGGGAGTGCTATTTGCTTTGTTATTACATAGTGGAGTAATGGCGTCCTGAGCAGAGACTGAAGTCACACTGCCTTTGTGTGTGTTATAATGCTAGCTTCTCTGTGTGTTGTTGTGGTGTACAGTCCCACCAGGCATGTATGTTAGTGCACGTGAGTCCCTTGTGTGTATATCCCACTGGCCAGCTGATTGCCGTGGCTCCGCATTGCACTCATACAGCAGTTACGGGCAATTACCGCTGATCACGGCTCTTAACACTCACCCTCTAGTTTCCCCAAGGTTAATACTGTTAGCTTTGTCAGCACTGTTGCCATTGTTAGTACCTTTTTGCCCTGTTAGCCGCTAGCTCAGCCACTTCCATGTTGAGAGCCGTGTGCAGACAATCCTCAGACTCTAAATCATAGATATGCCCTGAATATTGTATACAGCTCCATGAATACGAACATGCTGACATTAGCATTCAACCCACAGTTTTGCTGTGCATGAATACAGCCTCAGGGAGCAGCTAGCATGGCTGTAGACTTCTTGTCTTGTTGCCTGATAACTGACTTAAACAATTAGTTGATTATCAAAATGATCATCATAAAAAACAGCTAATCAATGTGTGAACTTCTTGAATATTAATCAGTTGTTCCAGCTGTGTTTCCAGGGGTGTTGATGAATTTAAGTACACCGTGATGTAGTATGCTTGTCACACATCTCTCCAAGGGTTTTAACATGACGCCAAACCCTGTGCTGCTACACATATCCTATAAATGCTTATATTAATTATTGCAGGTTGGGGTCTAAAGGTTATGGTGCTGACTGTGAACTGGAGCGTCACTAAATTGTGTCCGGTCTTACACCTTTGTTGCGTGTCATTTCCCATCTCCCTTGCCCTTTGCCCATCTCATTTCCTGTCATTTGTGCACTGTTAGATTTCTAATACAGGTATATAATGCACACACTCACAAGGTACGCTATAGTATCTATTCCATACTTAGTTTAAGGTATCCTTTAAAAAAAGAGAAGGATGACAGGAGCAGGGAGGTTCCTGTCACATCAGGCAGTAATATACACCACCTCCACAAGGGTGAAGGGTCACTCAATCAACCACAGAGCACTTTGAGGGGAGATAAACACATCTGACACCAGACACTGCAAGACGCACACAATCATACTCCACTCAGCCACCCATGGCTAATAACTGTCAGATGATGTGTGTAATAAAAACAGAGAGCATGTTGTGGTCCCTCTGGTCCCATCCATCTTCCAGAGAGCTAATCAGCTACATTAATGAGAGCCTGGGCAAAAGGAGTCGATATCCGATTCGCACGCGGGCACGTATGAATACATTCAGGACCTGCCTGCACCCCCATCAAGACAAAAAAGTCTCGCTGGTTTTGACAAGACAGCATCTCACACACAGCTTGTGCTTGTGAAGAATCCCTCAGGTGATGGGTGGGGGTGGCCTACACCGTGAGCCCTCCACCACAGAATGACTCACGCGGTGCAATAAATCTCATGCTATTCAGAGGACAGGGACCCAGGGGACCGAAACACAGCACCAACATGGATCTGCATAAATGCCTGTGTAGGAGGGTTTTTATTGCGGGGACAGTTTTCTCTGGGATCTCCGGCAAACACCTTGAAATCTATCCTGGAGAAAATGATTCATTCCGTGATAATGTGTCAGTGTACTGCAGAGAGATCATTGCATCCATGCAGGCTCTGTAATGCCGAGTCAAGAAATGCAACAGGTTTAAGAGGTTTTTAGGAGGGGGTGGGCTTTGCCTCACTGCCTTTCTACCTCTCAGGAGTATCCATATGCCCCATGGAGTGTTGCGCTCCAGAGAGGTGCGCTTGCTATTCCCTGGTATAAACAGCTTTAGCTCCTCAAGCTTAAGGGAGATTTACTGCCTGTGCAAGAGCAATAAAATTGTGTTTATGTCAGTGCTGTTACTGGTGTGTGTGTGTGGCAAAAGAAGAGAGAAACTAATAGAGAAAAGGGAGGAAAAGACAGATGAGGAGGTGAAGATAGAAAAAAGAAAAAAATGGGGAACATAGAGAAATATGGCAGACAGGAAACCTCTAAACTCTTAAGCTACCACCGCTGGGAATAGCAGTGATCAGAGCAGCTGACCAGCCAAACAGATCTTAGATTAATGTCGGGAAGTGTTGGATACTCATGAGAGATTACATTAGTCGAAACGGGGGTAATGGAAGGTTAATAAGGATGAGCCAAAAATCAAGCGTGTCTTGAAAATGTAGGTGAGGGCAGACAGAAGGCAAAGCTGGTTTCTGGAGAGGAGAAGAAACAGAAGCATTAGTGTCTGCGAAGGGAGATGATAGGGAGACTGCTGCGAACAAAGGGAACAGATGCCAGCCTAGCAGTGGGAAACACAGGGACCACACGGTGAAATCTAGATTTCTCCTATTTCCTCTAAGTAATAAAACAATGGCACCGCATCGCCTCATTAAATGGGTAATCGAGGGTGTGAGAGCACTCCCCTCAGCTCCGAACACATCTCTCTCTTCCTGTGTCTCACTCTCTAACCCTCTCACGCTAGGCCATTGTCTCTCCTCTTCGCTGTTTCTCGCCACGTTTCCAATCTGGTTTGCTGCGGAGCCCTGCCGCCTGCTGAATAAATGCTTACCTGGGCAGCGGGTCAGAAACCCAGCCCAGACCAACTCCTGTCAGGGGGTATGGAAACTCCAATTATCTCCTTAACAATCATCCCTTCGCAATTATCTCCCCATCTGCGTATCAGTGTCGACAGGTGCGTAGGGACAGTCCCGCTCGCACACTTTCTCTGACACAAAAAGTGATGGAAGTGGATATGTGGAGCAAAAAGAGGCGAACACACATCCTGCATGCTAATTCAACTTTATACTGCTGTATAAATTAAAAACTGTCCTCAACAAATTCCAGCTGAGCCACTGGGAAATGAAATGTTCATAATAGACCTGAGCAGAATCTATGAGTACAACCAGAAATGTTGCATTAGTTTTCTTACAACAAACCAGAGCTGCAACTTATAATTACTGTTACTGCTGATAAACTGTTTATTTTGCCATCATTTGTGATTAATCAGTCAATACAAAAAATCTATCAAATGTAATAGAATACTGAAAAATGGCCGCACAGCTCCCCAGACAATTCCCCAAGGTGATGTCTTTAAATGAAAGCAGTAAATTCTTTGATGTAAGACGCTAACATTTGTCACTTTTGCTTGATACATGACTGAAATAAATGATTGATTAATGCTGTTGATTCATTTTCAGTCACTTGGGAAACTGTTCATAGACATAATGACCAGACAGTCTTTTGGTTAATACAATAAATATTCGACAAATAAAGGTACTTCATCACACTGATGTAAAAATTGACAATTTGCTAACCTGAACAACAAATGTCCAGTCATAGCTTAGCAACTGTAACCAGGCACTGCAGGCCTGTCAATTTTTGGATTTCTCCACATGTTGAAGTGGTATGCATGAGGCTTTTAGTAGAAGCAATATCTAAAACATTTGGAGAGTGCTGTCCTATTTCCAAAACCAAAAACATAAAAAATAGTGAGGGTCTGTGTCCACATAGCGATATTTTTTTTCTGAGTCATAGTGTCTCTCTTTTCTTTCCAGTGAAGAGAGAGTGTATGCGGCTGCCTTCAGAAAAGGTGTAGCGTCTTTCTTCAAAACACTCTGCCCTTTTTGTGCAGCCGCTCAGAGCACTTCTCTTTGAAAATCTCAGAACTTCTCAGAAAGGCACTGGTGTCATTACTGTCGTTCCTTTTCAGACAACCCTGTCATATGAGGTGGGACTCCTCACCCATGTAACCAAGACAACCGAGGAGAAGCTTGTTCTGACAATGTCTATCCCGGCAATACGATGTGTCGGACAATAACTATCATAACGGAGACGGAAAAGCTAATTTGTGGAAGCATGCAGGGTGCTGATACCTTGTACAAGCTTGTTAGCGATGTGGTCAACCCTTAATTATCTAGCATCATCAAAAGAGACACTGGGAGCAGCTTTTTTAAGAAGCGCTGGAATGAAGTGCTCTGCCACCATTTTCCTGGCAAAAAAATTGAAAAATAAAAAAGCCATGTGGACACAGGCCATCGGATATTAATTGAATAATGTAAATTCGATTTTAATTTTTAGAGATGCAGAAACTGTCGTACATGCTTTAATCTCTTAGCGACTTGATCATTGCAACAGCCTTTAAAAAACCTGGCAATGACTTCAGATTGTTCAGAACTCAGCCGCAAGACTTTTAACCAAGACCAAGAAGCATGACCATATCACACCAGTTTTAGCCGCTTTACATTGGCTCCCTGTTTGTTTAAGGATTGACTTTTTAAATCGTATTGATTACTTTTAAGGCTCTTCATGGCCTGGCTCCAGATTACACTGCAGACCTGTTAGTCCCTCATGAACCTAAGTGCAGTCTGAGATCCTCGGGCAGAGGTCTTATTCCAGAGTCCAGACTGAGGACTAAAGAGGACAGAGCTTTTGCAATCAGGCCCCTAAGGCTCTGGTTACCTGCCCGAGGATATAAGGCTGTCTGAGTCACCAGCTTCGTTTAAGTCTCTCCAAAAATCGTACTTCTAACAGAAAGCATATCCTGACTTTATCTTAGCTATCTGTCGACTTTGTTGCTATCTTATTGATGTTATTTCCCATGTATTATCCAGATTTAGTTCTGGCCTTCCTTATTTTATCTTTTACTTTGATGACAGTTTGTTATTACTTACATATACCCTCCACTATTCTACTGCTGACCAGTAGCCTAATGCAAATGTAGCGTTATTTCCAAAGCAAGGCAGTGTGTCATTAGCTGCACACAAAATTACATATAATTTGGAGAAAGAAATAAAAATGGAGATATCTGTTTTTCCAAATTAACCCTTCAATGCTTACGACAGTGTCATTTCAGCAAGAAAAAGATGATCACCAGCCAGAATTGAAAAGCTTTTGTCCACCTTTGTCGGAAGTCAATGACCCTTTGTTTCAAAACGTCTTAGAATTTCAAATAAATCTGCCACAAATATTTTCATAAACTGTGTATGTCCTGTGCAAGAACAGAAAACAGCCTCCCAACTTTCAGCAACTGTTGCAAGTCTGATGCCATGGCAAGGCAGTCATTTAGTACTACGAGCATGTGAGCGGCTGTGCTGTCACTGTAAGAGCAGTTACACTATGTCACAGTGTTTAATATGCTTGTAGGCTTTGTTCCTCATTAAAATACACAGAAGCTCCTGAGATGTACTGTATGACAAAAGAGGGACTCGCTTCTGTCTTTGCCGCAAAAACATGACAGCTGCCATCATCCGGCGCTCGTCCCTCCACCCCGCAGCACAAATCCTGGTCTTCATCCCCGAACACATTGTTTTCTAATTGCCAGCCCCACACGTCTCAGCTCAGACCTCCACGTCCCAGCTGCCATTACCTCCAGAGACGACAGATTTGTTTTAAATACTTGGTGAGCTTGTATGAATACAGAGAAGGATTCGGAGCAGGCTTAGAAAGACAATGAGGAGAACAAATAGAAACAGAGCGGACACAGTCGTCAGTGAAGTGTGTGTGTGTTTATGTGGTGAAGGAGAAGCGTATGTGTGATAAAGCCCGGTGTCTTGTCAACACGACAGAATTCTTAAACCTCAAGGCACTGGATGGCCGCTGGGGTTACTTTTATGTGGCGAGTTGTTCTTAGAAAATGGTCACACAGCAGGTGAGGAGATTAAATGACAGGTTGCTTATTTTCTCCTTCCTAACCGTTTCTCTCTTCCCTCAACCCCCCCGCCCCATGTGCACATTTCCTCTTCCTTTCTTTTGCAAAGCAATGCCGGCACACACAACACACAGAAACAATCTCCATCCCCCTTCTGCTCCACACTCTATCACTCTGCTGCTTGGGGAGCAGTTTTGGCTGATCTACATTGATTGCTATGGGCCATTCTCTATCCCTGGCGCTCCAGAGCAAAAAAAATCCAAGCCTTCTCATTCATCAAACCAGCACCTGCCAGACTCTAGCCCTAAGAGAACAACCGTCAGTTTCTTTTCTTTTTTCCCCCTTCTCCCCCATTCTCTTTGTTTTCTCCTCGACAAATAACTGTCATGTCCTGAACAGTCAGGAGGGAGCGGTGATCTGCTATTCGTCCGCCTTTTTCAATAACCCATTGAACATTCGGTAATCCCTCTGAACATGCATGCACCGTGGAAGTCAGTCACCGCAGCTGTACCTCAATGACTGACACAGTAGCTACACAAAAAAATACAACACCCCAGAGCCTCACTGACACCAGCCACGGGGTCTGAAATTGCAGCTTAACCTCCACCCCCCACCCTCCTCTTCTTAACACTTCCATCTCAGCTTAGACTTTTCTTTCTGGGGTGTTGTTTGCCCCTGTAGGGGGGAAAGATGGGAGCAAAAAGGGTGAATATAATAAATACAGACATAAAGTTTCCAGGAGATTACTTCTTTTTTTAAAGTTTCTCCAGGCAGATCCTGGAGAGCTGCGTATTTTTAAGCATTACAGCGCTTAACAGAGTTAGTTCAATTGTCTTTTTTTCTGTGGAGTTATTATTACATATTTATGCTCATAACTCCATGAAGTGATAGCATTAGATGTGCTGCATTGAATAATACATTAAATGCATCTGCTCGAGCTCTGTCTCTTGTTAGCTATTGTGTGTGTGCAAGTGTGCGAGCGAGAACTTCATAAAGCAGTCTCACATGCTCGCACACATTTCTGTTTGGTAGTCAGAGCAAGAAACTACTCTGATGAGGAAAACACACGCAAGGTGCTTGTAGCAGTAGTCAGACTCCAACTTCAGTACTCTAATTGTTGCCTTGAGTCACTGGATGATTTGGTCTCCTGAGGCTTGTAAAAAATAATTTGAATAAAGCAGAAAAAAAACATCCCTTTGTGGTTGACCAGGTCAAAACTCACCATATGGAAGCAGTGACGATGTTTTTTCTGCTTTGTTTTAAGGTGCCACAAGTCCAAAAGGTTGGAAACCACTGATCTGAAATACTTTTTTTTAAGGTAAAACTGACAGTGAACGCACCATAAGTGCAGAACGTCAGAGCTGAATCAGGAGGTCAGTTTGGGTGAGTCATTTTAAAAAATTTTCTTCATGTTCTCTTTCAAATTTGTTTGGTAAACTCAGGGGTGTTTAAAACCTGCCCGATTGACTGCTCGTGTTTATTCTTTATCTGATTTCTTTTTGGGATAACACAATGTTCCCAGGTTCAATTAGCAATTAACTTCGTACAGTTATATCATTACTGATAAGAGCAGTGGACAAAACTACAAAAATAAATTATAATAACACGACATCACTCTTTTCTTTCATGTTGAGTCACAACTGCACCAATCTGTGAATATTCCCTCTGCCTCTCAGGCCACATCCACGCTGATATGTTTTCATTCCATACACACTAGCGTTTAAGCACCATTTAAAAAAAAAAATCTCCATCTTTATTCACACACCTGAAAAAGGCAAATCACATGACCGTTCAAGCACAGTGCACATGCATGTAGTGGTGTGAAGAGGAAGCAGATTGTCTACTCTGCAGCTGGTTGCTTAGTTACAGAAAACACTACGGAGATGGCGAAAAGTACGAACAACAGTAACACATTAGTATAAGGTGGTCAAGGTGGTGGAAAAAAAAAGATTTGGAGTCACTGCAAAGCAAATACAGTGACATTTCAGAGCACTACCAGGAGCATTACTAGGAGCATTATCCATCACCGCAGTGAGCCATGGCAATGGGACAGCAGTTACGCTACCCACACAAGAAGGATGAAATCACAAGAGGTATGTAAGCTTAGTTATAATGTTTTGGCTTGACACATCGTGACTGTTTAGACCCAATCGGGAAGCGAAGGTGGGCGTCTGCATCATCATTTTCAAAAGCCTGTGTTTATACCTGTCCCGACTAAAACGCGACCATGGATTATACATAAATATACAGAAATTAAAACCATGTCAGCTGTGTTTTTCCAAAATGCCGGAGTAGCGTGGCTGCTAGGCGTAAACATCGCAATAGTAATGCGTTTTAAAATAAAAACGTATTAGTGTGTATGCAGCCTTAGCCACCTCTACTGAAGCCACTGCTAGTATCAAATTCAGCAACTTATTTCATAAACTTTAACTTGCAACTTGGCAGAAAAGAAGTCACACTTATTTCCTTTGCAAACACCCAGCTTTCTGTTGTGATAATTTATTCTACCAGTGTCTATAGTTGTTTAGAACTATTAGGCAAAAAAAATGCAGCATTGCTTTGCTCAGTATTTTCTGATTATCCACATCAGACCTATGACATCACATCCTGTTTCCCTGGGACCTGAAACTTACAACCTTACACCATCCAACTTTATCAATAACTTAATAAATACACCCAGTACCATAAAACGTGGTTATAACTATAATGTTTATACTCATACTCATTGAATGTAAATATCACATAGCATCACTCATACTATAGTCTCGATTTACCACCAACATTTGACCACCCCTGTACTTGACCTCAACCTGTACGCTCTCTCTGTGACATAGACATACATACATCCAGTCACCAAACAGTAATTCATATCTGTCCTCTAGGCCCGCCCGAAGGGAAGCACCCCCCAGCCTCTCATCTGTTTCGTATCGATTGGCTGGGCAGGCCTCTGTGCGGTGCTCAGTTCATTGATTATAGCAGCCTCATAGATCCTCTTCTAGTTCTCTTTAACCGACCCTCAGAGACCCGGGAAGATACTGCTGCCTACATCACAGTGACAACCCCAATCGTCGTTTCCATGAACACTAATTAGTTTTAATGAAAGCTTTATTATCACAACGTCTAAACCGGACACAAAATCAAATGCGAGTTAGAGACTCGTAAAGATTAAAGTACATCTAATTCTGAAATGGTAAATTTTGTTGCTAGGTGCAATACCCTGCAGGAAGATTTTCAACCCAAAATAGCCAAAGCTTAGCCTAAATCTCACCACACACATGTAGGATATCAAAGGGAAGAGTAGATGATATAGGCGTGAGCCTGCAGGGGATTTGACATGAAGCTAGCGATTCACTGACGTCCTTATTACAAACCAAGTCAATAGCAGATTATGGTAATGTGAGATCTAACTGAGGGGAACAGTGACTAATATTCTCCATGTACACACACCATCCCTGGCAGTTATTTTTAACCACTGGAAACATGTAAAATAAGCCAGTCCAGCAAGAGCTTTCACTGAACATGTGAAAGCAAAGGCACATACAGAAAGAGAGCCACGATCCATAATAATAAATGCTAAAAATACAGGCACTCTGCCACTTTATGACTTGGTTTGTGGAAGTGAACGGAAGAGAGAAGACAGAGAAATGCAAATTAGCTCCAGTATCCTGTCTCACATTATGCCGACAGTGTTGCCATCGTCATTACTTCCCCAATGACTCCACAGGCGGGAAATAAAATGAATCACATCGCCATTAACTTTCAATGTCTCTATCTATTATGTTTTTCCTTCTCTCTCCTCTTTATTTTCTCTATCACTTTTGCCCTAGTCCACCCAACCCCCCAACCTCTAGCCCCCTGCTCTTTAGGCAGGTGCCAGCGAGTGCGTGTGAGCATGTGTACGGGTGTGTTTTTGTGTGTATGTGTGTGGTGGGAGGGCTTGCTTCTGGAGGAAGTGGCTAGTCATAAGAGCCAGCTGATGAGTATCACCCTCATCCGGAGCTCCATTCATCTCCGTGCACAAGGGCCCATTCACCCGCTGCTTTTCACACTTGCGGACCCCCAAGAGCCCCAAGCACATTCCCACACTCACACACGCTTACAGAGGTGAACTGTCACTCACTCAAGACATCCTACACAGATGCCAGAATGGGCACCCAGATGCAAACACACACATATACACACATGCACACTCCTCCACACAGGCATACAAAATAGAGACCCAGGAATAGGCCGCTTTTCTCATCTGACTCATTATAAGCGGGCCCTAGGGCCCTTCCTTACAAACATGTCTCTATAGCCTCCACATCCAAAAACTCTTTCAGAGCGAGTGACACACAGCAGGAAGAGGTGTCACTTTCATTTTTGCCATCCCCCTCCACTGTGAATCTTTCTGACACGCTTATTCCACAGCCCACCATCATACCCATGGACTGCAGTGATATGCGTGACACATTGAAGAAAAGATGTCATATTTGATGGCATCGCGCAGAAGACTGGGAGGGTTTACTGGATGAAGGGAAAATCTGCAGAAATCCTGTAGTGCTGAGAGCGCCTGGATCTAGTTAAGCTCTAGGAAAACCTGAATATTGGCAGTGATCC
>JAPZEB010000026.1:9093206-9103716 GCA_029783705.1 Chaetodon striatus
AGTGATCCTTGATCAAATAATCAGTTTCAAGTAGTTTTATGAAATGTTTTGGACAAGGATATTTGATCTATGTCAGTATTTCCTATGCAAAAGATCTGCTTGTGCAGTTTCATGCATTTTCTGAATGGATTTTGGAGACAATTCTACCAATTAACTGCTTAAAAAGACAGAGGATAGGCAGTCAACAGAAGGTGCGCCATGCTGCATGTTGGCCATTTGAGTCCAAATCGCCATGTTGTTCTTTAACTGTATGTGTGCTGGCTCTGCTGTCTCCCCACTGGGTGCGCGCTGTGACTAAGACATCATTGTACCCCCCCCCATCCCTCTCTGCTGCTTTAGGCACCATGTTTTTTCCACAAGCGACATCCCTAGAAACGTTCAGCCGCAGCCTGACTCTCACATTCGAATAACATTCCCTTCTGAGCAGACGACCATCTCATTAATGAGGGCATCTTGGGTGCGCTTTGTTTTTTTGTTTTTTTTTCGAGAAGGGGAGCTTGAATGTTTTCTGCAGCTCTCACTGTGGTTTTTATAGGCATTCCTGCCCTAAAATTTACCACACTATAAAGCTGAGGACAGGACGGACTTCATAAAGTCTGTTTTTATGAACAGGTAGGGGAATTAAACTAAATAATGTGCAATGTGTGTAAAGTGTGGGGATAGGAGATAGGGATAGAGAGCAAACTTCCTTCTTGTGGCAGTGTTCAACGTTTGCCAGCCGCTAGCCCCAAATGTCCATAAATCTGCATGAGGGCTGTTGCACATAATGCTTTAATTCTAATCCAATTCAGAGCTCATAACTAAATCTCATAACAACTGCTACAACCACATTACATTAAAGTTGTGTGTGGGAAAGGCTCCTAGATTCCTAGATATGAATGTTAACTGGCACCTGTCAGTCTACCAATCACAATAGGCCTGGTCCACACGGAAATGGGTGTTTTGGAAACACGGTTTCTCCCCTCCTGTGTTCAAATAAAAATTCTTGTCCACACAAGCACTGTTAAAAAACTCTCCATCCAACTGAAATCGCAAAAACTCTGAAGCTGTCAACAACATGCCAAACCAAGAGGCAGTGATATAGCCGTAACCCTAAAGCCACACAAGGAAGAAGATGTTGGTCATTAGAAGCCTGAAAAAAGCCATTACCAGAGGGTTACCTGCAGCAGTGACCATAGCGCATGCTGATGAATCTGTTCCTCAGTATAGTAGAAAGGTAATTATACATTTATGTGTAAACACGTAAGTCCTGTTAGCCATGTTAGAACCAGCACTACATCCATGTAGTGTAGGAGATAATGGTGCACATTCTTGAGTCTCAAGCCAGCCAAACGCATTTAAAAAAAAGGTTTTCAAATATACCCGTGTACATGTGGGCAAGGTCTTAGTACACTGAGCTAGCTCTGTGAAATAGTTAACACCGTGTTCAGTGGGTAGCTGAGTTGGTCTTGTAGCTGCTCATTTTCTACAGTTGAGGATACAGTTCATATGGAGATTTAAGAAGCTGCTTGGTGCTTTTATGTGCACCTATTTGTTTGTGCCAAACCTTTGCATTAGTACCTGTATGTTTTATCATCTGGTTCTGGTGGCCTAACAATGTTTAGTATGCTGTTCCTCCCAGTTTAATATAAATGCTGCATTTATTTCACTTCATATGTGATGTAAGTGATCAAAGCCGTCATGTATCTTAATGTGAACATTTTTAGCTGTCCATTAACTGGAAGATCAGCAGTTCGATCCCAGGCTCCTCCAGTCTGCATGCCGATGTATCCCTGAGCGAGATACTGAGCCCCAAATTGCTCCCAATGGCTGTTCCATCAGTGTGTGTGTGTGTGTGTGTGTGTGAATGGGTGAATGTGATTCATAGTGTTAAAAGCACTTTGAGTGGTCGGTTGACTAGAAAGGCGTTATACAAGTGCAGGTCCATTTACCATATGGAGATTTGCTTATTGTTAGGGTTTATTTACATTAGGATGAATCTGCTTGCTTTACAGCTTTGTTCATCTATTATTTTTGTATAGAAACGTACACTAACCACCAAGTGGACAAGTGTGTGTTGACTGCTGTGGTGAAATTATTCAATAAAAACCCTGCTGGCTATTGAACATACTGAACTAGAGAAGATAAAGGTTATAGAGAGTCCGTTCCCAAGACTGTTTTGTTTTCTAGCAATCAGCATAAATCAAGATGACCCTGCAAAGAAGCCCTCAGTTCATCCAAGACTCAGCATCTGTTGACCTAGTTTTTTAGCCAACTACGACTTTAGTGAGGGGCGATGCAGATGTTTGTCACCCACCAGGTTACACACTCTACATTGGGAAGCTAATGAATTGGACCTTTCAGTTTCCAGTGCACCACACTGGATAGTGGTGCATTAGTGGGATCCCATCAAGGAAATTCAAATAAAATGATCATTGTCTTGCTATCCGAGAGCTGACCAGCAATAGAGACAATTTGTATAGGAGCAACGAGGAGAAAAGAAATTGTGGAACTGCATCAAACAACAGATCATTTGCCTATGGTCCTTAAGGGATTCGGAGCAATTAAACCAATGATGGAGCAAGCCATGGTAAGCAAGGCTGTTGAGGGTTTCAACACTGACAGAGCAGAAGTTAAAACCAACCCAGGCTCCGGTCCTAAAGTCACAGTTTCACACACTGCAGAGGGCTATGATGCGCCATATGCACTGCAGAAGCACATTTGTTATTACAGCCAATCATGAGAAGATCATGAGCTGGTGGAGAAGTCCTTTGATGTGGTCAACCGTCTCTGGGGTTTTGGTTCAGAAGAGGAGGCAAAGGATCTGGTGCTGAATCTTTGCAGTCTCCTGGAGTTTGGAGGATTCGACCTAATGCAGTGGGCAAGCAATAACTTGTCCGTCATTAGCCAGCGCCTTGCAGAATCCAGATCTACCTGTACCGACCTTTGGATCAATCATGGCCAACCACACTCCACTAATGACATCGTGATCACCATGCAAAGTATCAACCAGACTTAGGGTATACTGTCCCCTTTACCACCAAAGCTAAGATCTTAATCTAACATCTGTAGGACAGGAAAAGAGAGTGGGACGATTCAAGGCTCCCTGACAACCTCCTACATGCATGATAGACAAGCAGAGTTACCTGACCCCTCGAAGATATCACCGCCACAATGCTATATGAGCCCAAACATTGACACGTCAAAGAACAAGCGAGACATCTGTGTCTTTGGCATTGCATCAGAGTGCGTACTGCTCAGTGGCTTATCTGGTCACAGAGAGGATGGACTTAAGTTGCAGTCCTTACAGGAAGATCTAGGATTGCACCAAATTCCAGTAGCACAGTTATGCTGCATATTTTCCATTGCTGCTGATAAGGGTGAGCAATAAAGCTGTCGTATATTTTAAAGTGAAAAAATGTATTTCCTTTAGGTTGAATATTCTTGGTTTATAGCTTCGCTTTGCTCTTTTTTAAGAACCACACACTAACAAACAAATGTACAAGTGAGTTGTGTTGGCTGGTGTGGTGACAGCAATACGGAAAAATCCTTGAAAACAATTCAACGCCTCGTCCCTGAGAAGACGTCTGTCACTATTTAATGTACAATACAGGAAAATTTAAAGCATATAGAGAGTTTGTTTCTAAGGCTTCCCTTCATTCTGAGTCAGAATGTCCTCATGCCCGAATTTCGTGTCTTTTAAAAAACTGCATCATGTTTTTTTCCACTCCTTTGTTTAGTCTGTGAGCTCCAATTGATATCTGCGACTGCAACCAAGCCAGTGGAAACGGAATAAAGACCAGTTTTTAAATTCCAGACACGTCTCAAAGTGGAAATGCTAAAATCAATGTCTGAAAGAAGTAATCAAATGTCTGTCACTGAAGCACACACCTGGCAGAGAGTCAGGAAGGCACAGTTGTCAAAGGGTATCTCCTGGAAGTGTGCGACTTCGCTATAGTGAGTGTGAGTGAGCCACAGGCAAATTCAGAGGAGCCGAGGATGGAATGAGAAAAGCACGGCTGAAAAGCCTCAAGGGCGACAAACTCTTGTCAGAACACAAAGAAGGGATAAGTGCAGGGTTAACAAAGAAGAAACAATTTAGACTGGCATTTCTTTTGTCTAGCTAAGACATGGAGTTCTGTTTGGCTGGCATAATGGCACACATTATCACCCACAGGAGTATGGCGTCCTCACTGCTCTGACCAGTGATTTTTTTTAACTTCCTTCTTGACCATAAATCTTGCATCCCATTACCAGCACACTATTATCTCCATTTAAAATGCAACACTTGACTAATTAAAGAAGCTCTCTCTGTTGAACATATACATTAATGAGGATCAGATCAGAAAGATCAGGGTAATCCTAAAGTCCTAAAAGTTGAAATATGCATTGTGCATGCGTGTGCGCATGTCTTTGTTAAGGTTTTAGGGAGGGAGGGTTTAATAGTGTGTGTTCTGCCAGAAAAAGATAATCGGATTGTGATCCGTGGCTAATTAGAAATGCACTTAAAGAGTGTTTTTTTTCCCCTCTTTGTTCACATCGCCTGGGAGCCCTGATCTGCGCTCTGGCGCTTTGTTTTCTCTCTCGGTTAAAAGAAAAGAAAGGCGCACAGGGATCAGCGGCAGACGTTTTCAAATTCATATAGCTGTAAAAGCTGATGTTATATGACTGCTGGGTCTCTACTGCTGCTGCAGAGGTTGCTTTTAAATCCCCGTGGCTTCTCCGGAGCGCAAAATCACGCTGCAATCATGCAGAGGACAGCAGCAGAGAAAGAAGTCCTCCGCGGTCCCACGCAACAGTTACTAAGATAACCTACTAACAAACGCGAGTCTTTGCAGTAGGCCTATAATATATGGCACCAACCTGCGCAGGTTTTATACCCATGGAGTTCCCAGCGCTCTTTATGAAGTCGACAAACAGATTTTAGGTGATGGAAAGGGCTGCGTGGAGATAATGGGGGAATGCCAATAAATATAATCTGCTTCCAGTGAGATGATACTTACAGGCATATGTCATGGAGAAGCTATTCCCCATCTTGACCATATCCACCTGCGGCACCAGTTTGGGGATGTCCTGGTGGTGAGAGAGGGCGAAACGAAAAACCTCATATTCGTGCGATTCGGTTGGGAACAATCCTCCTGTTGAGCAGCAAAGAAGCAGGAGTTAATGTTGGACACACTGGACTCAAATCAGGAGGAAAACACACAGATATTAAAAGAGACGTGAAGCAAACTTGGATTAAAGGTGTCAGTGCTGAGACAAAAGGTCTGATGCGTGTGCGCCATTCTCACCTATATTGATGTTACTTGGAAAACTTGAGCTTGATCCCAAGCACATCCCCAGTAAACTGGTGTAGAGAATGGTGAAGCTTCGCTGCATATTTCCTTTTGCATTGGCGAAGGGAAAAAGAGCCGAAATCCAAGCATAGGTTTGTCCGTGTGTGAAGTTAAATCCCCCGCGTCTCCGCCACTCCTATCGCCTCCTGTTAGAGCAGCATGGACACCGACATCGATTCAACACCGAGACAGTTATCGCAATGGCGAGAGGAGGCACCTTTCTCTCTCCTCTTTTCCCTCTCTCTGCTGATGCTCTCTTGTCCTTGGCTGCTGTTGTATGAGACGGAGAATGACTTCAGCATTAGCCGCACTGCAAAAAATATGCCTGGCTTTTGATGCTGTTGAGCCTCACTGTCAATTTTTAGTATTTTTTTTTTCTCCTAAAACAGCGGATTTTTTTTCCCCACAATGCAGCGAGATGATTTCACTTCTTTCCTGCCTGCAGGGACATTTCGGTTCTTTAAAGAAATGTCTGGAAATAAGTGTCAATGCAACAAGGTGGAACTGAGCAGATCGCTCATAAAGGACATGGCATATCGATGAATAACAAACATCCCAGAATTCTGCAAAGAAAACAAGTGATATTAACTCACCGCACTAAAGGATGCCTTCCAACCAAATAGCAACCAAATAACACTTTAACTGTCGATGCTTGACAGAAAGGACTCGTGGACTGAATATTTTTTTCAGTGTACACCCTCAGAGCGCACCCACAGGTCCCTCAGGAGACGCACGGGATTTCATGGATATCCATTCACTTTCCTGCACTGCAAAAGTATCCACAGTCCTACTTACAACGTATTTATGAGGTGCTTTCATTTTTGTAGTGAATCAATTTGCATTTTTAAAACAATTTAAGAGAAAAGGGTATTCATTTAGCTACACTCTGCATCTTGGATTTCTTTAAACAGTGACATTTACCTGGAACTGATTTTGGGGATATTAGGAGGCTTTTAGTATCTGCATATATATAGTGAGTAGACTAAAAATAAATAATTGAACTTGCAATCCAGTTTAGATGTAAATCCCCATCTTGCCTGTTTTTAACCTCTCCAGGTTTGCTTTCCTCAGTCATCTCTGCAAGAGGCAGATCCAGTGCAGCAGCCACATACAGCTCAGGGGACGCAGGGGCGTTTCAAGGATTTGAGGACGGTCAGGGCTTAGCCCGGACCTCTGTCAGGGGGTCTGGGAAATCTGGTGGTGAAAAAAAAAAGCTCCATATTGATGCCTTTTTTAAAGGCACTCCGGCACCTTACTTATATTCAGTGTGCAAATAAAGAATCCAAGTGTCAGTCCATTTATTTTATTGTAAATTAGAAAATGACCAGTGGGCCAGCGGGTTCCCTATCTGGCCCATAAAGCCCTGATCACTCAGGACGCGTTTTAGCAGCTGGGGAACCTTTTTGTAATTGATTTTAATGAGAATCAAGCTGTTTTCTTGCTGGTTTGGTGTTGTAATACACCTCTAGTGTTTTTGCAGAGCGCTCTGAACACTTCAAGTTGAAAAAACTTCAACTTAGAGTGGAAAAAACACCTCACGCCATCTCCACCTCTTCCCCATTATCAAACAGATGATTCAAGAGGCGGGCCTTCTGTGGTGGTCATGATAACAAGTTTACAGCTGGCAAACGATGGAGGAGAAACTCTTAATAGCAGTTGCTGGATACCCAGAGCTATATGGCCCGACGATAGACAGACTGATAAATAGACAAACTGCCCCTGAGTCATCCTAAAATATGCCCGGAGACGGTCATCATGGAGGCGCAGCTCCTTAACCAAGAGGCAGTACTCCCCGTGATCCACCCTCTTTTTTAGGGTCTCATGTACCCTCACAGATCTTTGTTTCCTTGCGCCCGACAAACTATTAACTGACAGCCTCTCTCTCTCAACCAGAGCTACAGCAAGTACCCTCTGCCTGAACATTTTAGGAACTAGATACTAATTACTGTCAAATAAATAAAACAAATAAACGGTATATTGATTGCACAAGAATGTTAGGAGGTGATGGGGTGCAGCAGCGTTTTGGTTTTTTTTTGGTTTTTTTTTACAAGAGGCAGTCTGCACGTCACGCCCTGTGTGATCAGGGCCCAAATTGAGTATCACTGTTTTATACCATTTAAGGCTATTTTTTCCTCATTTTTTTAATGTTTCCATGGTCAACAATCACCTTTGAATCTTTATTTTCAAACCAACCTAGTTAAAGCATTGAACACCAAAAATCCATGGTAACAGGGCAAACTCCATCTGCTGATGAGGATCATGTGACCAGTAGCTCCAGGCAGCTACTAAATGATTCTCTGTTGAGGATGGTGGTGAAGATTCTCAGTCATCCAGGTCATGGTAATCTTAAGTGCTATATCGTAGTCAACTGGACTTGCTTGAGTTTCTCTAAAGTGTGTTCACCCTCTCATCCAAGAGGCTTCAGTTCTGAAAGAAAGAAAGGCCTAACATATCAACACTGAAGAGGCCTCTTGGATGAGAGGTGAAACATCTTCAAGAAACTCAAGCAAATCCAGTTGCCTACAATAGAGCACTTAAGATTACTCTGTTGAGGATGTTTTCTCAAAGGCTGTTTCCAAAATCAAGAGTTTAATTTTATCTGCTATTACAAAGATAACTAAGTTTAATTTCAGACATTTGTTGCTGCATTGAAAACATTTGATGCGGATGGTTTTGTCTGCA
Organism: Chaetodon striatus; assembly: GCA_029783705.1. Lineage (NCBI taxonomy): Eukaryota > Metazoa > Chordata > Actinopteri > Chaetodontiformes > Chaetodontidae > Chaetodon > Chaetodon striatus. Next base: position 9,101,204 of record JAPZEB010000026.1, read on the forward strand.
CTTCATCTTCAAAACGAAAGCTTTAATTTAGCACTTCTTACATTAAGGGAGTCTTGCTGTATTGTTTGCATCCAAAGTGACATAAAACAATGGCGAGTGATATGCTACACCTTTGTAATACCTATCTAGTAGCTTTTAGATTGGATCAGATGATGCAGTCGGTAGTAAAAAAAAACCAACTATGAATTTCTTGTATTTAAAATCTGCTCCTGCTTCCACATCCCAATTTTTAGCATGGTAAAGACAATGCTCAGATGAGTCATTCTTGCCTTTGCTCAGTTGGTTATACAGGATTAGAAAATAAAAACAATAAACGCATGGAGACATCTCCACCAGGGATAGCTGCACTTTGGTATCACAGGGAGCTGACGCACATGGGATTTAAATTAAAGGTAAAATTTTCAGAGTTTTAGAAGTTTTAGTGCAGGGTATGTAAACTCTGGATAATGGGCTTAATATTGCCAGGATTTATTCTTTAAACTAGCTAGGTTCAATATACAGATTTTTTGAATTCTGACTGTGGAAGAGGACTTTTGCTTTGCATGCTCCCCCCTCCCTCTCACACAGTGCAGGACTGGCAAACAGCTGATAAGGAGGGTTATGATTCATACCATGTATTTACAGACAGCTACAGCCAATTATTTCCCGAAGAAAAGGTACAAGCCCCCGTGCTTTTGTACACAATGAAAAATTAATCAACACTGGCGATATTCACATGAGATTGATTGCAAACCACACTATGGTGCAATGCCCCGGCTTGTTTAGAACGTGAAGTGGTAAATCCTGCCTTTGACACAATTAGGATTAGGGATGAGCTCACTTATCAGACCAAGGCAGGGCTCTTTCTTTAGTTAAAATCACTTTCCCTACTTATTGTTTCTACAACACGAAGGCAGTCATTAACACATTTCTCCCAGAAAATGAAATTTAGAAGATTAGGAGCTTATGGTGAATTAGATTTTTAGTGTTTCCAATTGAGCAGAAACATTTCTGATAAAAACTATGACTCTGCGTGAGGGGCATTACACACTTGAGCAATAAAAATGCAGGAAGTAAAAGGTTATCTAATCTATGAATGATGGATGTCCTATAAATACAGGCAGAATGGTCAATTTTCTTCGTCTTTGTTCAAAATGATGAGTGGTTAGCTCAAACAGAAATGATTGGGCAGCCTTTCAATGCCATACTTCAGTTTTTTCCTCACATCTTTTGGCATTTTATTCTCTGTGTGCAAGACCACATCTGATTTATGCATATTTTACCAGCCTGTTTCATAGTGCATATTTCAGTGTTTGGGTGCGCTTTGTGTGTGCGCGCGCGTTTGCCTGCAGAGCCCCATGTGTAATGAATGCCATGCAATCTTTTTTAAACTCCTGATTAATGCAAATAGATCTTAGAATAGCATTAGTAACGATGGCTAAATATTCTATGGTGCTAAGTGGAGGAATAACAATCACGGTGCTTGTTGTTGGAGGTAAAAATATCATCACCATCAGACAGACAGTATGTAACAGAAAGAAGGAAATACGCTGTCTTTTTGTTCCTAAAGATGTCTTCATCATGGATCATAATGTGAGTGTCTGTCTGAGGGTTTTTAATAGAAGTCTATGTGAAGAGTATAATGAGGCTAATCCGTCAAAATCTGCTGGTTCCACTCCAGTTTGAGTGAGGAGGGGGGAAAAAAAAGAAAAACTCCCCAGCGTGTTACTCCTATAATTGAGCCACCGCACCACTTGTGCTGTCAAGTACTTGTGTACGTCATACTGCTAGAGGCAAACTATAAAAAGTATGTTGTTGCAGAGGTGACAAAGAAACAAAATATGTCAAACAGGCCAAGGAGTAGATGTGAAATAGCAGAATAATGTCAACCTGCCATAGATAGCGCTCCAGGGACAACAGAAACTACTGACAGGACGAATGGTGTTGTTGGATATGGTCAAAAATTGATTTTACAACAATTCAGTCATATTTGGTGTGATACTCTGTCTACTCAACCGGAATTAATCAATATGTTTGAATGAAACAACTCAGGGTAGCTTATTGTGCTAAAACAGAACACCATAACCAAACTTTGAGCTCTACAAGCTTTTTAGCTTTTTTGTCCCTACATTTCCTTCATGTTAAGGTCTCACTCTTTCATCAACCCCTGCAATCATGTTCTCATGCAAACAAACTTTAAGCTATATGTCCAGCACTAAACGCTAAGCATATAAAGTTAGCAACTAGCTATGTGGTGAACATAGTTAATATTAGTGTTGGGGGGGAATTGATACAGCATATTTTGGAGTGGCATATCTTATCATCGCACAGTGCCAAGTATCTACATTTTCATGACATAAATTATTAATATGACAAATGCAAATTAATCTTTAGGTAGTGTGCTAGAATGATCAATTGCTTTCTCAGTCCACTAGATACATTTTGCTGCTGCAAAAAAAAAAAAAAAGGCTAAAGGAAGATTAAAAGACTTAAAACTTTATATTATTATATAAAAAATATTCAAAAAAATTTTT
>JAPZEB010000026.1:9125867-9178332 GCA_029783705.1 Chaetodon striatus
TCATATTTTTTCCTGAGTATATATACATAATTCTTTCTCTCTCTCTCTCTCTCTCTCTCTCTCTCTCTCTCTCTCTCTCACTCACACACACATACCTCAATTATCTTCAATTTTAAGAACAAAAAAGCACATGTGGCTCGGAAGCTTTATGCTTTTCCTGTATCAGTATTTTTTTATGTTAATGCTCAATGCCTCATCATATGCATTATCCCGACAGCACAATAACTCAGTTTTACCTGAAATCAAATTCTGCCAATCCACTTATCCCAGCTACAGCAGTTTTGTTGTGTTAGTATGAGGCAACACTGCTGAAGGTGCATACATCAATTAACGTGGTGAGGACAGGTTCCAAGAGATGCTGGTAAGTTCGCAGGTTCAGCCAAACAGCGCTTATCTCCAGCTGGCAGCTGGACGTGGCAGAAATAACTCAATTTAATACCCATGGCTGTTGCGTGATAATGGCCGCACTCCTGTCACGATGGGAGACTTCTCACCTCTTTAACCCTGCTGCTCCGCTTCTCTTCTGCAAGCTGCTGGCGTTTAGCTGGAGGAGGTAAAATTCATATTGTCTGTCCCTCGTCCCTCGCCTCATCAATCATATCAGACGTAACATTTCCAGTGCTTTCCTCTCTATTATTCTTCCGGTTTGCCTTAAGACAATAAAGCTGAATAATTGCCTTTTGAAGCTAAAAGTTACTCGTCTCACTCTGGTGTCACAAACCTATGACTCAAAGTCATGCTGGCTCTAAAACCACTTGGGTTCCGGCAAAGCTTTCATTAAGCGACCACAATGAAACCTCTCAGGAAGAAGGACAGCTAGGTGACTCATAGCCAATCTAAGTCTGTCATACAATATTTGGCCAGTCGAAAGAATTTCAATTCAGTCACTCTCAGACATGAGGGCTCACCCACAGTACGGAAGAGAACTTTAAAAAGCTACAGATGACAAGTTTGCCAACTCTTTGTGGCCGAGCTTCTCAAAAGTTTTTAGTGGCAGGGCCATAGAGTGGTCATGATATGTCCTTCTATCTAACACTGTCTTAACAGATAGTGGCTCAGATGAAATCTGGCATCGAGAGTAATGGTTCTTGGTTACTTTGGTGACCGTCTGACCTTCTGGCTAACCACATCATCCACTTTCATCCATGTATTTCATCCATGTCCATTTCTTGCTGAAGAATCCTATAATCTAAGAACAGCAAATCTATGGAGTTAAAATAATATTGCATCTCTGAAACCTGATGGCAGAGCCTTTAGTCTTACATTAAAAAAAGTAACCGTAGGCTTGAGTCAAATTTGCAAACCAGGTGTCTCCTATTAGTGTTTGTGGCATAACAGCACAATTTAAATGTTCTGTGGTTAGTCAGCCCATCAAGAGATGTTCCACAATAGCAAACCATAGTAGTGAAAAGATCCTTTAGCCTGCTATCTGATTAGCATTGCTCTAACTGCTTTAGGTTTTTTATTATTGAATATATAGGGCTGGTAACATATCAATGCGATAATGCAATTGACTCGCAACCATTCCTCAAGCTGAGCATGAATCAATAATCTAATGTAACCAGTCAGAATCACCCATGATGCACCATGATTCATTTTTATCATGAGGGTGGCTCTGAATGTACAGTATGTTTTTATGCTCATTTATCATGTATGGACCACGGAGCAATCTCCCCCTGATTTACATGAACAGCTGACTGTGGTCGAGATGTCGTCAGAACACATCTCTGCCTGTTACTGATTATGCTGAAGTAAGAAATATTGTTCTAATTTGGACAAGGGCTGGGTTTACTGCTTACTCTGTTACCCAAAGAAATACGGTTGTACTCTGTAGTTCTGCTTAGTGACTGGAAACAATGTGATATTAATTGGGTGCTCTGTGTGGACATCTTCCTCTACGCTCCCCCCCTCCAGCGCTTTATATGTCTCGCTGACCCCGACACACACACACACACGCACACACACACACATACACACACAGTGCTGATAATGACTGTGGCTGGTGATCCAATTCAATGACCATTAGGAGGCATAATGTGTTGCTGCCTTGTGCTGTTCCTGTGCTAAACATAAACCACTGTGCTCCCTAATACCTAGCTGTGGGAGGACTGATTTTCTTAAGTAACTCAGTTTTGTCAAGCTGTCCTGTGTAGGTAAATCAATACAGGAGCTGTTCACTTTATCACTTGATGCCTGTGCCTGATAGTTACAATTAATTAAGTCACCATAGAAACACATGCATGCGTAATTGTACCGTATCTACTGATTAAAACTTGTTAACTACAATTAGCTTAGTCCAATCCAGTTAGCTTTACCAAACAGCAACGGGACTTAATCACAGAATCAGATGTCTATATTCTTTTTGTCCGTAAAGCAATGTTCACATTCTCACACAAAAACAAGGTTTTTGGATTGAGATTGGGAAGAGTTGAGAACTGAGGTCTTTTGCAAAAACTGACACGCAACAATGCTAATGTACTGTATTTAGCAGTAGTTAGATCACTAGAGACACTAGCAGCATTTTAAACTGCAGAAATAATGGTAGCCTACAGCCATTAGCACTCACAAAGGTCACAGCAGCTTGGGCTCAAAGTTTAACAAATGTAAACTAAATCACCATACAGCCTGTAAAAAAATAATGAAATTAATGCTTTCAATAGTTGCTTTTTCAGTTATTATGCTAACGTACTGTAGTTTAGTCAGAAATAAACCTGAATGGTAAATTAAGCCCAAAACAGATTCTGGTTTTAGCATGTGGGCTTATCATTGAACTTCTGAACAGAGTGCTTGCACCTATGTCAGAGTTTGGTCAGTTTTGAGGTACTGGGATGTGAACAAGAGAAGAGATTGCATGCCCAATGTTCAATTTAAGCCAATTTATTTTTAGGATTTCTAAACCACAGAAAAGCTCAGAAAACCATGCAGAAGCTGCTAAAACACAGAGAAGGACTTAGTCAGCAGGAAAGGGTATGATATTTTGAGAAACTAAGGTTAATAGGTTGTGAAGATCCACAAAGGCTGGCTTCTTTATCTTGAACTGACATCCTGACAATTCTGCCTTCTATTTCTAATCCAAACAAAGTGAGCAACCTCATTTTTAATATAAAACAGCACACTTTTGAGGCTACAATTTAGAGAAATTTTACATGCACTACACAAGTTTTGTACCACAGTAAATTATGAAATGAGATTAGAATCAGATATTCAGTCACCGATGCAAGAAACATCAGCCGAATATCAATATGCTAGCATACTGCTGGCATACTATAAAATGAGTTAATAGTTGCTGTCATCAATATTTTACCTTCCTGAAAACAAATGCACAGAACAGACTTGAATGTTGTCAAGATTCTTGCCCTGGAAATCCTGGTTTTGTTTGGCCAACAAGAAACGCCTCTTTTATCCAGACCATTTTTTGGACTCTTCTCCCTGAATTGTAATAACTTTTGCCAATCTATAGCACTCCAAATGCTTTTCCCAATCTGACTGATCAGTACAGCAGAAAACACAGCTGAAATTGATTATGTTGATCAATTATCGCCTAATAAATAAAAGTGGAGAGTTTGGTTATGCATATCCAAAATGGCTGACCTTCCGATTGATGTTGTGCCATGCAAAGGCTCTGTCAAGTAAAACAAGATGCTAGCTCCTCTGTGTGGTTGTTCTTGGGCACAGTGATGCTTTGATATGCTAATGTAGGCATGGTAACATGCACACAACGACAATGCTAACATGCTGATGTTTATCAAGCATAATGATTACCATGTTTACCATTTTAGTTTTGCATGTAAGCAGGCTAACGCTTGCTAATTAACCTGATGACAGTGATGATGGAAAAGTAAGGAGATCCCTATAGTTACAGCAGTTAATCTTGACCATGACTTTTTTCACCAAAATTTTATGGCAGTCCATCCAACAGTTGCTGTATATATATTTCAGTCAAGACCATAGTAAGGGAACAACCAACTGAATGGGTGCAAGCAGATTTTATTGTAACTGCAAAGATTACAAACTGATTGCACCCATTTTTGGAGCATAACCAGGAAACACTCACTGTCAAGGAAGCCAGTAGATAATTATCTTCTTCTTTAATCCATGCAATTTCAAGCAGGTAATTTGGCTTTTAACTGTATGGATCACTGTAAAATCATACATCAAACCAAAGTATTTTTTAATTTGTCTCAGTCAAAATGTTTTCATTGAGTCAATGCTAGTCTCAAAGATGCATCCACAAACCACATGTAATATTTTAAAACATAATTTCCTCAGCATTTATTAATCATTTGCAGGCCATAAACAATGACATGTGGAAGGGTGGGCACACATTACGTAACATCAGTACCATTAGTTTATTAAGCTATGCAAGGGACTTAACCAGCAAATATCGCAAATGCTTCCATAACAAATTGACTCTGACAATTGGTGACTGACTTCCAGATCTGGTGAGTGTGTAGAAGACATTATAGAGTGGCCCAATAATGAGTGGGTACATATGTGCACGTATTTAGTGGAGAAACCTAACACGTAGACCAATGAGAAATTATTAGCTTACAAGTCACTAGATGCTCACAACTACATTATCTGTGGTCATGTACAGAACGTCAGATACCATGACATGACGTAGTCTTAGAGTTTTTTTGTCTTGAAATCAGATATCTTCCCTTACCAAAAACAAGGACACAAGACTACTCTGCATGTGGTTTATGTTATAGCCTAATTACCAAACCAGAAAACTGTGGGAATTGTATCTGCATTTTGTGTTGGCTTGCTAGCTAGCGTAGTTCAGAGCTAAATGACATAGCCGTTACGCAAACATGAATGCTGCTTTTGTTTTTCTGTAAGACCAAAATTTTTGGTTGTGTCTTCAATCCCATGGTAGTCAACATATTTTTAAGCTTGCAGCCATAAATGGCGCCAGTGTTTCGGTTTAACAAGTGACGGTGTTAACTGGTGACTCTCAGCTGAATGCATCTGTGGTTGCTCATGGTGACTTATGTAAATGGTTGCCGTAGATAAAAAAAAAAACCACATATGAGCACATATTTCAAATGGTTAAAATAAAACTGAGGCCTTTTAAGAGGACACCCACATGTTCCATTTGTATTTTCAACAGCTGCCGTCACGGCGCGTGATGACACACTCCGCCGAGTCACTACTTAATACAGTCACGAAACATGGTGTCTCTGACATGGTTGTGGCCCTGTCACAACAACCAGGTATTTTGACACTGATTTAAATCAGCTGGACAGCTGGGGCAAAACGCCAGTTTTGTTGCTGACATGCCAGCGCATTTTTTTGACGACTTTGTTTGTAAAAGGGTCTATATGATCATCACCCTGACCACAGTCTTCCACTTGCTTAGACCCTGGCTAACCTACATACAACCCAGCCTCAGTAAACTTAATAGTGATGGAGGCTGGATGACGCCTGTGCATTGGCTTGGGCTGGCTTTCCCCTGGGAGAGGGGCTTCACCTAGCAGTCAACCCCACGGACCCTGTGACCTGAACCGACCATCTGAAAGTTACCCTACCTAAAAGCCTCCATTAGACGGCTCTGAAGCATGGCTGCAGCCAGGAAGGCAAAGCTTTGACTAATGCAATTTCATGCACGACAGTGGTCTCTGCAGTTGAATTTATACTAGGTGCCACATGTGAAAAAAGGCAGAAAAAGAGCCAGACAGGAGCAGCAACAGAGCAGAGACAGACAGAGAGAAGGGAAGGCTGAGCAGACAAAGATGTTTTACCATGCCAGATCAAATTATTGAACTCCATTTGCAGTATTATCATTGCAGATTAACATTTTTATGAGCGTGTGAAATTACCCATGGACGTCTATTGCCCTGCAATACAATAAGGCACACAAGGCCCATTCTGTGAACAGAGAAGCTGAGAATAAAGACGAAGCTTTTCCACACTATCTAGTTTTGAGGAGAGTTGCAGGTTAAGGCAGTAAAAACTTTTGTAGCCCCCTAAAAGACACTGGTCTCAATACCGACGTGGCAGTTTTACACCAAGGTCACCCCTAGAAATGTACAACAAGCTCCAAAACTTGCTAGTCACACCACAAAAGTTGATTGTATGCTTTACGTGTTCACCAATAATTTCAGTGTAACTCAGCGTCCCTTGGTCCTGTCCTTTTGTGGGGTGTAAAAGTACAAAGTCTCCAACAAACTGCTTAGCCCAGCAACCCTGATTATGAATGAGCAGTTTTTTATAGAACTCCTCATTCATTGATCTTTTTACTTTCATAGTTCTCAAGCCTTGGAGAGCATTGACTGGACACCATATACAAATGTATTCCCTGCGGCTCTACTGGAGTGTTGCTGTGTAAAATTGCCAGACTTATCTTGATCACTGTTCCAGAGAACAGCTTTACAGGGGGATGAGAGGATCGTGAGCCAGAATGAAGTTTGGTTGTGGCTTTTTATCTTGAAGCGCATGTAGGGGGATAGAGCGCTACAGTAAGTACGCTGCAATGCTCCTTGATAATCGTGCTGCTACATTAGGAACAAGGATAAAAGTGTATCCTTCTCCCACACAAGAGACCCTACGCACACAGAGAGAAATATATCTGCCAACCATCTGAAGCTTGTACACATAAACAACAAGGACAAATACATGCTTACTTAAAATGCCAGCAAGGCAAGCCAAGCGTGGAAATACTAGGATCACTTTGGTTCACAGAGCATGGCTGACATATAGGTACATTTGTATCATGGAGAGACAAATACATTTGATTCTGACTTTCTGTCTCCAGTTTGACCTGTATTTCTTCTCAATAATGGGCTGGGTCACCACTGAAAATACATTTATTATTTACTACAACCGGCAACAGCAACAATGAAGCCAACACCAAGGTGCCAAAAACTGTAGTTCTTCAAATGGCTTCTTGAGACCTTCATAAACCAGTCAATCCCCACAGACCCCTATGTTAAAATGCCCAACTCTACAGCAGATATAACAGGTTTACAGCCAGGTACTAACAACAGTTTTAGTCTCTATAGCTAATTTCCCAGTTCATGACAACTGTATGGAGGGTGAATTTTTACAGTATATAACTCATTCATTTACGTTTTCTGAAGGCTTTAAGTCACACATCATTAAGGGCAGGTCGCTTTGAGTGACAGGCTGTCCAGAGATGGTGTCCTTGGCTTCTCAGTCAGATGCACCCCTTGCTCGTCCACACTGCCAGCCTGTCACCCAGATATGGTCACTTATGGCTCCAAAAAAAACAAGATTGCAAAGGCCGAAATGCCAAACTTGAGGCTTCAAAATGGGAGTCCACAAACCAGTAGCTGACTTCACAGTAGCTACAGCCATTATGTTTAAAGTCCGTGATTAGCCATTTGCTGTGACGAGCAGTTGAACAGGCGTGCCTAATAAAGTGGCTGGTGAGTGTATGTCTTGTATGTAAAGGGCATCAACAAGGTCAACATAAACTTGAAAGGTGGTAATAAGTCATTGCTGCTTGTAGTTCATTTCTACTTCCCTCAAGTACATTCATGAAACATCAGTTGTTACAGGTTTAAATCAGAGTTGACCTACTCCAAACAAATTATATCTACATGCATAACCATAGCCTAAGACCAAACCAAAGCCACAAAGGACAGAACTTCTGAAAGCACTTTGAACTTTGAAAAACACAAGAACGGCAAGAAACCTACATTCAGCTACCAATCAAAGAAGCAATTTCTTATTATAAAAACCCTAACCTTGTAATTCCTTTTCATAGTGGACTACAAAAATATCTTTTAACTTGATTTATCAACCAGTTCATAAAGCTGGATCCCTTTTTCTGCCTGAATAAAGAAGAAAATCTTTGAGACTCCAGCAGAACGGCGCCGTGAAGCTTCAGTGGGTCACAGGATCAATTTTGCACAAAAAAAACTGAGTAAACAACAAAGTGACAGCCAACAACAAAATCTTAGGTTGTAAGATGTCGTCATGCTTGCGGGTCTTCTAGCCATGCTCCATGACTGCTGTCACATGTGATTTATGATCCGTTTTGCCGCAACACATCACTATTTATCACTGTCAACACAATTACTGGCCATTGCTTTGAATTGCATGTGGCTTTCCCCCCCTTCAGGTCAAGTCTACGTTTGGTTTTTCTTCAGGGTACGGAATTCAATGCAAATCAACAAGAAGAGCCCAGACAATGTAATTCAAAAGCAGCGGCATCCACAGAAAAAAAGGTGATATATTTAATTTGCGTAGTGAGCCCCCGGTGTGTACTGACAGAGTAGATACTATCCTGTTGTTGCTCCTGCTGTCAGACAGAGGCCAGGCTCCTTTGTTAAATGCCCCAGTGTTGACAAGTATTATGACCGTGAGCAGAATCGAAAAAGCCTAGACAGATTTCATTCAGCACACACTGATGACTCACAGCCTCAGTGAAGTGACTTCTGATGCCACACACCCGAAACATTTCAAAGCTGATGCAAATATAACCACGGAGCTGCCTCCATGTATTAATTATCTCCGAGGGACCATGGCGTGGTACTAGACAAAACAGCTTTCGTCAGCCTTGCAGAGGGCTTTAGATAATGGTAAACAGTCAGAGATACATCAATAAAGAGAAGACACAGAAGCCAATAATGACAGTGAACCTGGATGCGTAATTAAGACTGGAAGGCATTGTGGGATATTTATTGTCTTGTTAATGGGCATAAAAAATAAGAATAAAAAATATCTTCAAACAATAATTTGCTCATGGTGTTTACTTATGGAGAGGGAGCTGTAACTCCACCTCCTCCTGTCTTTGATCTGCAGATCAATATTTGATTAGGAGAAGGCTAGACGGATCGTTGGACACACACACACACACTCACATGCACACACTCACACATACACAGTGTGTGGTAGTGTAGGGCAAACAATAGAGGAAACATGAAAAGATGGATGAGCTGGCAGGGCAGGACTACTCTTAAGGTCAGGACTTTAGATAACTCCACATCTTTGGTTATCCTCCTTTTTATATTTCTCTCCTTCTAAGTGACCCTTTCACAGATCTCTTTTGCGCTTTCAGTATTTTCTCCGCCTACTGTACACACGTTGAATAAAGAGCATTGAACCAACTAATGGTTGGGTATAATCAGCATGATATATTATACCTAACCAGTTATGCTAATAAGGTTATTCATTAAGCCATATAATGCATAAATTAACAAATACTTTAATGACTTTACACAACACATGGGCTCTATTAATTTGACCTCACCAGTGACAGCAATTTCAAGAAAATTATTTTATACTCATTAAGATGCATGCATATTTATTCAACACACTGTGCTACAAAAATAGATCATGCGGTCAGTAGGTTTATTCTACTCTTAAGTATAAAGTACTTACCACATTCATAAAAATGTGCCAACAAACCCCCAGACAAAAAGACAAACCACACAAAAAATTCCCAAAGTACATGTCAGTTACTGTATGTGGGATTTATACATCTGTATCAAATCAGCGCCATACCTTCAACAAAGGCTCTGCAACTATGTAGTGTCCACACCATACCATACCCCATAGCCTGATGTGCACCACTCTAGAAATGTAACTACATGTCACAGCGGCACAGACCTCCTGTCTTTTTTTGTAAGCTGAAACCATTTCTCTCAGTGGAAACAACGCTTTTATTCACTTTAATTTCACAGATAAGAAACAATAAACTGTGAAGAAAATAAAGCCTCCACAAAATAGAATTTTAAATCTTGTGTGTGATTTATGCTTTGGGGATTTATACTTCGGGATCTATCCTGGCTTCATACAAACAGAGGAAATCTCCACTTGTCGCTAGGCTAATTTATACAATGTAAAATGCCTTAGGCTTGTGCTAATAATGTTAGCATGTAATATTTGTTGAAAAACATGTCAGTCATTGAGCATAAGACAATTGTTTTGTCAGTGAACCTTGTGAGTTGTAATGGAGCCAAATTTGTACTGTTACCTTTGTTAAATGGTGCTGTTTTCCCTGGCTGTGTGCCCAGCAAAAGACAAGTGCTTTGTCTTTGAATGCTGCGAGTAATAGTGAAGCCAATCTGTGTACTTGTGTTTGAAATTGTCTCTATTCAGCCATGTTTAATGTGTGTTTTGGGTGTGTTTTGAATCAACTAAACTTTACAGCACTTCACAGAAACCTCTGCCACTGTAATTGCTCAGTGACACAGTCACACCACCGCACAAGTATAAATGCTGACAACGGCATAGGCCATGTGCGTAGGCTATGGCGTAGGCTTTGCATAGAGTTAATGCACAAGTATATTCCCCCTTAAGTAAGAGGAGTCTACAGCCATGCAAGTGGCTCAGTGAGACTGTACTTTAGCACGATGGCGCTTTGATCTAAATGCTAACATGAGCATGCTAACATGCTCATGTTCACAATTCTAACATGGTGGTGTTCATACCATGGATGTATAAAGTAAGAGGCAGGGCCCCGCTCATTCCTATGAAAGTTGCTCAGTGGTGCATGAAGCAAAAAAGTTTGACTTTTCCAGTGAAAAATTACCAGGATCTCCCATTTTGTGGGGCCCATAAAGCAAGAGCACTACAGACTTCCGTTAACCGAGCAACTAACATTCGCTGGCTGAGTGACTAGCCTCCAGTTTAGTCCTCTGTTAACTTGAATGGAAATAAAGTGACTTAATCACGTGGCTCTTCAAGACTTTTAAAGTTGTTATCGGAATGGATAGATTTAGTCCCGCAAGTGATGTCATTTTGTGTGGTGGTGTTTGTTTGTGTGTGTGTTAGTTGTGATGCTCAGAAAAATGTATCTCCTGATTTACACACGTCTTTCACAATGCAAGTCCATGGGAAAAAGTGTATTTGGGCCCAGTGGCATCACGTGACAGACCCAGAAGTTGTAATCCCCTGTTTGGTTTCTACAAAAACTGTTTTTAAAGCCCGGCGCACTTCCTGGGGGCCTAGCTTACATGGTATAGCTTAATGTTTTTATGCTCAGCATCTCAGCATCTTAGTGTTAGCATTCTAATGTTAGCACTTAACAGAGTTTGGTGAGAATGTCATTAGTTTTGCATTGTTTTGCATTTTCTCATGAACAAATTAAAATGTTTGAGATTCACTTGTGATCCACCCAATAGCCTTCAACCTATTCCCCTCAAAACAAAAAAATCCAACCTCATGGTAGTGCTAGAGGAAAAGCCAGATGATCACCACAGTCAGTAAGGTTCATCCTCTGGGAATCATAAATATTTGTAAAAAATGTCATGGCTATCCATCCAGTAGTGGCTGACATACAGTATTTCAGTCTAGACTACAAGTGGGGGACAGAATGGCCTTGATCTAGAGCTAACTGACAGGGTAAATGGAAAACACAGTCTTTTAAAATTCATTTATATGTGTTTTCTATTAGTTAAACATACTAGTGTGACTCTTTGGAAATGTTTTGTCCTCAACAGCCATATATCAAGCACACACTCACACACACGAGCCATGACACCATGTCTAAGTCATTCTCCACAAGATGCCAGCCTGAGCTGATCCTCCTTGCTAATGCATCACATGCTGTCTTCGACACCACCGATCACGGCTGACTGGCTGGTTGCTTGGTTGGCAACCCAAAGCCCCATGTCGGAATTGAACACGCTGGCTGGTATCAAAGCCGGACGCCACCCGAAGACATGGCCCTGCATCAATATAGCTACCATTTGTGTACCATCCTCACTTCTTCCTCTGAAGTTCAGAAAGAAAGAGAGCTAAGGGGAGGAGGTCGGGGTTGAGAGAAACACAGTGTGGGCTGACGGAGTGAGGATAAAGGTAGGATGGATAGATGCGGCTGCCAGGACCTGTCAGGAGTGACAAATGGATGTTGCAAAGATGAAGCAAGTAAGACATTAGAGAACAGTGATGTGGTGAATCACCGGTATGAGTGTGTGTGTGTGCGTGTGTGTGCACCTGTGTGTGTTTTATATGTGCCTGTCTGTGTGTTTTAGTGACTGTGTGGGTGAATGAAAGAGAGAGAGTGTGTGCGTATGCGTATAGGTGTGTCCCAAGCTGCAAGGTGCCAAACCCTGACAGGGGCCCTCCAAGATGGGAGAGTGCTGGGAAATTGATTTAGGTGGTGTCTGAGGGCGACAGAGATGAATCTGTGTGTCTGATTACAGGAGAAAAATAGCAAACACCATGAGATAGAAATGGCAGAACAAAGAATACCAGGAAGGAAGGGCAGTGAAAGGCAAAGACTGAGATAGAGAGAAAAATACACCATTCTCCAGATATGTAAATAGATGAACAAAGAAGAAAAATTCAAAAGCAATTGGGGTTGGGCACTAACACATTACTTAGTAATGTGTACAGTAATACGATTACTTTTTCGAGAGTGTTTGATGTAAGGGCCCCGTTGTCATTTTATAGTCTGACTTGTCAGATTTCACCTATTGATTGCATCCCACAGCACTGAATGGATGCATCATACTTGATCAGGCCTTATTGTTCTCTAATTTCATAACCCACAGTCACTGTTCACTTTGTAAGATAGAGTGATGGTGGCCTACACATGTACACATATTGCCCTGTTCTATTCTGCCCTGCCCTATTCGTAGCAAAGTCTGTATTTTAATCAAATATAGCTTGCTGAGCCTTATTGGAAGATAGAAAAATGTTGCTTACCGCATGCTGTCATCATTTATGTCATCCATCTCACCATTTTTTGAGATGTTGCTCTTCTGATGGATTTGAACTTGCTCTTTCCGCAAATGGGTCTCCATGCTGTGTAGCGAGATGAGCCTCCTGAATTTGCTCCCAAAATGCTGTCAAATCTTTCATTTAAAATTGCCAATGCAGCCTCCATAATTCTCGACCAGGAAAGAGGCAGAAAAGAGGCAGAAAAAATGAGTGGAGAAAAGAAATTCAATTGCACAAAAAATATGACCCAAATTACAGAGATGCCTATTCACACAGGACTAATATTATCACGTGACCACAGTGTTTGAAGAAATATGGTAGGTAATTTGCGCTAGATTTTTTTTTTACTTGACAAATTACAGACATTACAGATTCGCACGGGATTACAATCCCAAACGACCACCGCAATTATTGCAAATTACTAGAGATCCCCAAGCAGGGATGTAGTGATGCTAGAGTGCACCAAAATAAAGCTCTGCCAGTGTTTTTATCCAACTGAGGAAATGGAGTATTTGCAGTTCACATAATCTAGTTGAAAACTATTCTAAGCATCACTCAAGCGTATGTCATGCTGGAGTGCCAATAAAAACAAACACAATGGTCAAAGTTGTCATGTTGGCATTCAAGGTGTGTTGATTGATTCATGATATCAACTTATGCAGAAAGTAACATTCAAGAAAACAGTCCACCGAAGAAGTTGCCGGCAGCTGTCAGCAGTAACCTTTGAGTGGCACAGTCAGTTAAATTATTTTTTCTCACTTTATATACAGCTGACTGTTAACAAGTAAAGACGAAGAGGCACCAAAATATCCTTTCATTGTACAGTTACAGTTGTCTAATGTATGTAAACTTGCCATCGTAGAAACAAAGGTTACATAACCTTTGGAATAAGTTACACACATCGGTGTGCCCCAGTACTTAAACAAATAGCACTGTACCACTGTCCCCAGGTACTAGCCCCGTGTAAGTAGGGCTCATGACTGCAGGTGCATTCAGGTAAACTCTATTCAGGAAGCTACTGCAGCTACAGTTCTGTGTTTACGTTCTGTCATATATTGTGATAGAGAGCGGTGATTGTGATGAACGTGTTTATGTTGCCTAAAGTATGTTAGTTGTTGACGGAAAAAAAACATCAAATCGCAGTGTTGTACCAACGTTGTGCATTTTGAAATAGACGTGTATCTTGAAAGGAGAGAACTTGACACGCTGTCACAGAACGTCAACAACCAGTGCACCCAGGGAATCTTGCATGTTGTATGTGGATGTGGAAAGTCCGCGACCAAAACATCGATATGTGACAAGGTTGGAGTGAGAATGTGATGAGCTCGCCTATACGGAAAGAGAAGTGATGTGACTCCCAGTAAATCCAAACTTCTTGTAATTGTTGTATGTTATGTGTTCCTAGCTAGCTTGCTAATGCTACCCACTGGTAATCCTTAACTCAGAATTTAGGTGGTTTAGACTGGCAGTGTTGCAACCCCCTCAGCTTTATTGTGACGACACGACTTGCAAATACTGCTATGTAGAGTCGCTGGGGTTAACCATAGCGTTAAACCAGCTGTTGATGTTTGTTATGCCACGATACACTGTTTTCTGTTTTTACACTGATTCAATCCGGCATATGTGTGAATCATGTTAAGTGAGTAATTTATTACATTTTCCAAGGAATTTGCATAACTGTGAAAACAATCTAATGTCATACATGTGCTCGACATATGTTTCATTAGTCTTATTCTTCCCCAAGTTTTTCTCAGTTTGAAACTTCACAGATAATTTAACAAAAGCTCATTTCCCGTGTAGCATCTTATCTGGCGAGCCAGAGTGTCAGCAGATGCTCTGTGCTTCTCCCCACACATATAAACATATGGCTCTATCCAGAGAGTGCACTTGTATGAATATTAATACAATTCCACCATGGAATAAGTCTCCCCACAAAAGGCCTGTTTAACTTGAGGGAATACTGATGGCATGCATTAAAAATGATTTATCCCATAACTTGGGGTGCTAAGGGAGTGAAATGAAAGATGCCCCCATCTTAATGTTATCACACTGTTGCCTCTGACAGGCAATTTCAGCCATCTGATTATGCGTTTATTGTGATGTCCTGTTGCTAAGTCAATATTCTCTCCCTCCTTTTCATCTTGTTCCCTCATCATCGCTTACTTTTGCTCTCTTTCAATCTCGGTCCATCTTCCCCTCTATACTCTCGCCTTTTAAATGGATCTGGCTAATTATCTCTTATTAAGTTCATAACTTACAGTGAACCATATCTGGATCTGGATGGATTTCTGGCATTGTATCTCTGCTTTTTTAATATCCTCTTCATCTGCTTTATAACCATTTACTCTCCATCACTAACGGTTCCCTCCGCCTCAATGTGTTTTTGAACACACATTAAGCTGTGTAAAACAAATGGCTTTAATTTCATAGATTTACGTCCATATGGTTAAATCTTCTGTTTCCATTTTACTGAAATAAAAAAACCAACATAGGAGTTATTTTGCATACTAAAACAAAACAAATTTCATTCCCCATTCCCAGTGAACACATCGCCCAAAATAAAGTATGTTAACATTCATCAAGGTAAGATTCACTCCCAGACAAGCCACCAGTGAGTAATAATACAACAACTTATTTTTATTAAACAGAGTCAGCCCTCTGTGATTTTCCCCCCTTTGTTTGGGAGTGGGGTGTCACTTTGCCACACTTATCATGTTGATCACATAAGCATGATGAATCTCCTCACTCGGTTTTGCGGTCAGCCTGGCCAAGCCCCAGGCAACCCATCTGGGGACACTTCTGTTGGCCCCGGGGTCTGTTTGGATCGGCCACGGCTCCTCCAGCACGCAGATACAAACACGTCACATGTCCTCAAACTGTCCGCACCACATGTTCGTCTCACATGCACATATCATGTTGCAACAATTATCCCAGATTTAAGATAATTCAGAGCAATAGTCCATGTCATACTTTCATCTGAAGTCCATTTTGGGACATAATATCACAAGCTACCACATGATACAATAAGATTAAATGTGCACTGTTACTGATTAAACACCTGGTGTTGGTCAAGTTTTGCTGGTAAACACGACTTTCATACTTTATAAAGTGCGGGGAAGTCAAGAAAAGGGGAGAGCTTGAGAGTGAGATGTAATTTGTTTTCAGTACAGAAAGGCTCCTCATGGCCATGACCTTTATCGACCTTTAAATCTATTTGCAGTAAGGAATCAAAGCTGTAGGCTGATCTCTGCAAAGCCAGCTGTTTAATACCAGTAGCACATCCGCACTTCCACAAAGTCACATTCACCTCCCGAGATAAGCCAAGGATGTAGACAACACAAGATATCAAGTAAACTCAGCTGGAGTGGAGCAACTATATGTAAAGCTTGCCGTAATGCACTCCATATCACTAATAATACAGCTGTGAAAAGGCTAATTTACCACAGAGTACTCTATCCATGAATGTGGCCTTGAGGCATTAGTTCATATCAAGAACCCAGAGAGTCAGCAACTTGTGAAAAAGCCTAAAGGCCGCCGCAAAGGTCAATGCTACCCTGAATACATAAATACTATGACCCAAAAAATAAAGCAAGACAGTCTTAATCTGAGCTGAAGACTGGAGAAATGATACAAGGATCATTGCTGCTCAAGGCTTACATGTTTTATTAAAATAAAAATGAAGAGTGAGCAGTATAGCTGTGCTTGTTCCACTCAACACATTAAAGTACTCTGCAATTCAAAGAGGTACATCTGATTACTTTTAAGAGCCCACAGCTAGAAAATAAGATGTCACAAATTGGAAAGAGGAAGAAAAGAGGTCTGACAGTGAGAGGCTACAGGTGCAGCTTTCTTTGAATTAAGAGTTTACTTTAAGAGACATGAAGCCTATCAGGCACAAAAAAACATGCAGATTTTAGGCTGCTACGGAGGAAATGTACAGACACGTGTGATTGTGGTTTTGCTTGTTAACGCCCACATAAAGTGCAGTGAAAGGTGAGAGGGCCAGTAACAGACAGTGTAAGAGTGTGTTCGGTGACGTGGCCAAGCTATAAATACAGTGTTCCAAAGGCCATATTGACATTCAGGGGCTGATTTATCTGGGAGTCTGGCTCTGGTTTATGAGGTCTTCACCACTGTTCACAGGCAAATGTGATGTTATCAAACCCCTCTTGCATTGTGAGGAAGTACTACGTAATGGGCACAAATTGTTTCTTTTTTGGCTCCTACAATGAACCAGTCAGGGAGAGGTTGATACTATAATAGCCTATGCAATAATTCCAACAATCACGATAATGGCAGTAATGATAGCTGTAAAGTTTTGATGGGGAGGAGTAATTTAGCGCACTCCTGGTTCTGGAAGTAAAAGTGTCATTCATTTTCTGCAAAGACAATAGTAGGTGACCTATAGCTGAAGTGGGTGGACACAAAAAGCTGATTGAATCATCAGTACAAAAGAATAATCAACCCCATCAGAAAATATCTGGAATCAGTGGTTGAACTGAAGTCAAATACACGTTTTGTATCTTTTCTTTTGGGATAAAGACTTGAAAATCAATAAAACACAATCAGAAATGAAAGTATCTGGTTCTCTGATTAAAAAAAAAAAGGAAGTTACAAGCATGTGTTCATAAAGTGTACAGGAAGTCAACTACAATTTCCAAGGTGCATTTAGGTACCAAGAGACATCCAAGTTTGAAATTATTTCAATTTGGATTTGGAATCTGGGTCCATTTGAAGTAAATTTGGGAACTATGGCATAGTTTATGCCCACTTTGACTTAATTTACAGCTCAGAGTCTTGTCCTGGCTTTTGCTCAATAGTAATACAGCTTAGATTCATGGGTATTGTAGAATTCCAAGCCATTTGCAAAATTGAAAAACATGATTTCTCAGAAACAAGGCTGAAATATGTTAAAGTAGTGGCCATAACATAAATCTATAGCATTATTAAATTATCTCAAAGGCTCTTGTGTTTCAGTGCTGAGAAATATTGATGACATCGCTATAACAAAAATTGGAAACGGGAATTTAGAATGGGTGAAAAGAAATACTCATAATAACTGGGCAGGTAAAGTCACAGCAAAGGTCACCACTGAGAGATCTTGGTGAACAAACTGCACTGTATGCAGGTGTAAAACATATTGCTAGTTATTTCTAGTCTGTGTTATATTATGGAAGTTGGAAATGACCAGTAAGGCTACAGATCATACAGCTCTGAGAGAGAAACAAAACTATGAGCAAACAGCAATGCCAGAAGCTCTCTGCGACACAGCAGTGCTTTGAGCTAAATGATAATGTCAATATGCTAACATGATTGCTATTGACAATACAAGTATGCTGCTGTTTAGCAGGTAGTGTTCCCCATCACAACTAAAGGTTAGCATGCTAACATTAGCTTATTAGCACTTAATACAGCTGATGCTGACAGGCATATCATGGTTGTTGCAGGTATTTGGTCATAAAACACAAACTGAAGACAAACTGAAGTTTTCATGTGATAATGGTTCTAGGTAGGGCTGGTTATTGTTTAAAAAAATATGATACTAGTTCTTATACCTTATTCCCTCAAAGTAATATCGATACCCATAGAGTAGTTGATTCCATACCCACTAATGTAAATGGAGTAGCCTGTAGTATAGCCATATTTTCTAGTGTTTTGGTGACACCCTGGCACGTTGAACTGCCATCTCTGTCAGTACTTGACTTGACTTCACTACATCACAGATGCTGCAGAAGTGTGTGCTGCATGCTGGTGACAGTTGGCTGCACACACAGTGGCAGGGCTAATTGTTAGCATCACACAGTTAAGATTATCGGTAATGGTTATTAACAGGTCTCATGACAGAGTCAAGCAGTTTCGGTGTCAGTGTGAGTTTGTTAGGACCATTTAACGGCTCAGTGGTGAATGTTAGCTACTGCTGGTGTGTTAGCTCGTGCTCACGGGGCAGGTGTTGAACTGACCATTTGCCAGGAAGAGAGCGTGTGACGGCAGCAACAGAAAGTTTAATCTGGCAGGAACTGTGATGGTCGAGGATCAGACCCCACAAAAACCAACGAATGCAGGTATCGTTTGACTAGAGACGTTGTGATACTACCTGGTACTGGGTTATTTTGGTCGATACCTTAAAGGTGTCGAGTACTGACACCCAGACCTAGTTGTAGGTAGATTTCATCTGGAAAATTTCTCCTGGGAAATGAGATAAAATCTCATAAGGGATTTCTACGATTGTTATGCCTGCATTGTGATTTTGACATCATGAGTTCCTTTGACAAATTTCTGTGCCATTGATGATGCAAACTAAAGCCACTGTCAGAAATACGCACGTATTACCAAGGTCACGGAGTTCTTAACTGAAAGAAGTTTGTTTCCACTGCCTCCAGCCCCGACTGCTGTGGCTCACACAGTGTTTACTCTCACTTCCTTCTCTCTCTCTGGCTTGTCTTCATTATGCTGCGAGGAAGCATATGGCTATGTGCTGACATAGTAATTGTATATGTTTCCACCCCCCATCTTTTATTTTTACTCCCTGCTTTTTTTTTTTTCAGTATGTGCTGACTTGTATGTAATACACCATGAAGAGTATTCATACTGCAAGTGGGTGTCAAAGCCATTTACACAATTTGCATATGCTTTACAATAATGGCTTTAAGAATGGTTGAACCCAACCAAGGGTAATGCTGAATTGTCAGTATAGATAGCTGTTTGTTTTCTCAGTATCCAGGGAAGAAAAGGTAATGAAACTAAAATTATTAAGGTTAACAGGGATAATAAGATGCACATGGAAAACAGGATGACTCATTTTTGTGGGTAAAGCTGCATGTGGAAAATCTGCAAATTATAATGTTATTTTGCTCATTTGTTTTTAAAATGTTGTTGACACTTGAGGCCCAGGCTTCTCTAAGGAGACTCATTCTCTTTTCTTGGTAAAGAAATAAAAATATGGACATGTTGTGTTATATGTTGACATCAATGCATTGAATAAGCAGGGACTTTGTTACAGCTGATCCATCCAGAAGGTGGTGAATTATTCACTGTTTTGTTGGCAGGAGGCCTGGGTGGGGATGAAAGGCCTGGCTTCCACCCCGGGAGGGCTGAGGGGTGGGAGGGAAACAGCTCGCGGTGCCTGCCCTCCACCACTCTAAGCACCGAACTAGCTTAGCATAGTTAGTAGTCTAACAGCAGTTTGTTCATTAGCGGTCCCTTGCTGGGTGACAACATCCAGTCAGTGTCAATTAGACAGTAGCGGTTGAACAGGTGGGAGTGTGACTGCTGGGAGGAGAAGAATCATTAGGGTGAGCAATGAATGCCAGGAAGTACGGTAGCAACATCTGAGGTTAGCGACTGATGTGATGAGCCGTGGTCATTGGCACAGGTACTGTTAAAGCATTTTGCATAGTAAAGTCCACTTACAGTGCTCCAGTAAATCTGGCAATTACATTTACTGTGATGCAATTTCAAAACACAGTGTTTGAAAAAAAAATAGCCTATATCCAAGACTAAAGACTCACTGTATGAAATAATTTTAACATTGCACACATTTTTTTCCTACATCTGTTGTGCCATGTGGCCCTAAATACTGCATTACCCATGAGTCTCTGCCATAGTTGCTATGTAGAAGAAGCCAGTCATTGACCTCACATCCAAAAAAAGTTAATTAAGTTAAGCTGCAGATTCTTTATTAAGTTCTTTAAAAAAGTGTAGTCCAGATGATACTACCTGAAATGGACATTGGGAGTTGTAGTTAACTTCTCAATGTATGTTTTAATGTACACAGGCTCCCTTTTATCAAAAATATGTATATTCCATAATCATTTGTGCTGATAATTTCCACTGGGAGATTTTCATGTCCGTCCAGCCCATGGAAGTGCTCCAAGTTCTTTTGACCTAACATTGCTGTTCACTATTCACTCAGCTGAGCAGTATATTCCAGCAGCACTACAAAATTTATGAATGGTCCAGTTTGTACCAAAATGTGCTCTGGTGCTCAGAGTGACTGGTTACAAATGTACCCCATGTCACAAATGCTTGTTCATTTTCCGTAAACGCTTGTACCCTTGGGGGTCGCCAACAGGCTGTAGCCTATCCCAGCTGACATTGGGCAGGAGGCGGGGTACACTCTGGACAGGCCGCCAGACTCTCACAGGGCTGACACATAGAGACAGACAACCATTCAGTCGACGGTCAATTTAGAGTCACTAATTAACCACACGTGTATGTCTTTGGATTGTGGGAGGAAGCCAGAGTACGCGGAGAAAACCCATGGTGACACAGGGAGAACATACAGAAGGGCTCCGCACACTGATCTTCTCGCCGCTCATCCCGGGTTTGAACAGGGAACTCTCTTACTGTGAGGCGACTGCACCACTACAGTGGAAATTTGGGTTTTTATTCGGGCCTATCACATATATATAATTATTTTATCTCACCATTGTATCTCTCAAGCTTGTTAGTGTTAACGTAAGATAAGGCAGCTTGAGACAAATAATATATACACTGCAACATCCACTTTTTCCTTTACAGTAGCTTCTACTGTATGTGCACGAATCAAAAGAGCATATAGTATATATTGTAGAATGTGCTTAATGATTTAAAGATGTGCATTTCCAGGGAAACAGCAACAGCTGGGTGAACAAAGTGTGAGTTAATGCTCTCAGCTGTTTCCCGCTAACGACAGAAAGTGGCAGGTGCATCTAACAGTTTACCTGTTTATTTATACCCTCCCTCTTCTTTACAGTACAGCCCCCTCCACACCTGTGTGTGTGCGATTTCATGTGGAGAGGTTAATAGGTAAAAGAGAAAAGAAAAGCTCATTTTACCCTGAAATAATATAGCTGCCATACAGAGAGTGCGTCGATTTAGAAATTGTTCGGACTGAGAGACATTTGTAATTTTGCTCTTTATTTCTCTCCTCTTTTTGTCAAGGTGATATTCCACCCAAAAGCTTTTAAGTAAGACTTACCCCCTGTGGGCCTGAAAAGCAGCAGACTTTGTTGTTTCCTCTTCGACAGAGAGCGGCGGATGTTGTTAGCTTGAACTCAGTCAGCTATAATGGATTCCAAACATGACAAGTTGTCACAGTAAAGTAATAAAACATCCTCAAACCACTGCTGCAGCATAATCCCCTTTTCCACTGTCCACCCGTATGCTCAGTATGTTACAATCACAGCTTTGCCAAAATATGGCTAAATACGATGCTTCTGTGTCCTCCTGTGGTATTCCTAGAGGCTCTGAAGTATTTTGGTGACTCTTTGGAACATATTGAGCACACAGATGGACAGCAGAAAAGTGGATTATGCTGGGGTAGCAGTTTGAGAAGTTTCTGATTCCTTTTTTCCCCACTGAGAAACTTGTCTACACGGATATCCATGTAACAAGTGACTGATTTTAAAAATACTACATTTAGTACAAGCCTTGTTTCGTCTCCTTTTTTCTCTAAAGGACTCTGTGCAGCAGCTAATTTGTGTTTAATCCCAATTTTCTTGTCACTTTAAAGCACCTGAAGCATTTTCTGAGCTTCATTGTTGAGTGAGTAGCATCTTCTTTCAGCTGGAAACAGCTGTTGTTTTAACCAGGACATAAAATATGAGTAAAAATCTGCATAAAGCAATATGCTCCATTTAAAGAATTGGGTTTTTTTGTCGTGGGAAAATCTATAAATAAATGAAAAGGACTAGCCTTAATTGTTAGTCATGTTTATCCTAATCACACACATGCACTTGTACATTACACAGTAGGCCTTAACCCCCACAGAGAATCTAATCACCACCTGTTGAAACATTTAGCTTGCCTCCTCTGGGTAAGAGACAGCCTCCCTAAATAAGAATGTCTCTATAATGAGATTTTTCTGACGGGTCTTCAAAGTTGAGACTGACCTTGTCCAGCACCTTCCCCTCGTTTAAACCAAAATTCCATTCGCATGATCAAAATCGGAAGATTTTCAATTAAATGCCTGATAGCTAAATTGGAATACTTAATCTTGGTATTTTTTTTTCATTTTCCCATTTGGGCTCAAATTCCATTATCTTTGTCTCGAGAACTGTCAACGCATCAAGATTTCACCTCATGCAACAGCACTTAAATACTCTCTTTAGAGAGGCTGACTGCGGCTAAGGTGAGGAAATTAAATGCTCAGAGCATCTCGCTGTAATCCCGAAAGTGTAGCGAGAGTCAAATAAACTGCACCTTTCTGCCCTTATTTTTTTTATCGCTGAACCAGAAAAAAGCACGAGTATGACATTTCTACATTGTTAACAAGCCCAGTTACATGTCACCGCCTTTGGCGAGAATTGTCCTTTGTGTCTACAGAAGGCAGTCCAAGGCCCACGTACTGTACATCAGCTCCTAATATGACCTAACCCTTATTCAGAGTGAGAGGGGGGATAATGTTACTGATGTTTGCATAAAGATTAACATTTCACCCACATAAAAAAAGGACTGT
Source organism: Chaetodon striatus (assembly GCA_029783705.1). Classification (NCBI taxonomy): domain Eukaryota; kingdom Metazoa; phylum Chordata; class Actinopteri; order Chaetodontiformes; family Chaetodontidae; genus Chaetodon; species Chaetodon striatus. Next base: position 9,148,945 of record JAPZEB010000026.1, read on the forward strand.
TTTATATTCATACTGTTACGTCATGAAAATAGAAATCATGTTTAAATTAAGCATCTTTTTAATATAAATTTGTTTTCTCACTTTCCATCTGCAACTGCGATCCTTCTTGTCCCACCACTGCGCCTGCAGTCAACACACAGTAGAGAATATCTTTCTTACATTTATTCATTATCCATTTTCATTATTCAGTGGTGTATATGAGATGATTAACACCAGTGGGCCTCCTCCTGGAAGACCCTTAGGTTTCTTTTTCTCCACCTCTTCTACTGATGCCCACTGCCTTCAGGAGCATGTAAATCTCACCAGTAAATATTTCATCAGGGCCACGCAGAGCTCCCCCCCCTCTCTGGTGAGGTTAATAGAATTCGGAGCGTGTCTTTGCCATCAGGATCAGTCTAATTACATCAGGAAAGGGATGCTTGCAATATACACCCGCACTTTCCTACTTACCTAGTGCCATATTTGCCAAAGTACTGGAGGAAAAGACGAAAGAGGGGCGGCTGTGATAATTGATGGGAGAGAGGATCCGAAACTGCTCTCAAAATAGATTTAAGGTTGTCTTGTCCCTGGGCAGATCGTTAAATGAGAGTACCTCGACTAATGGCTTTAAGTAGTCATTTGGACAAAAGTGTCTGTTTTTTGTCAGTGTTTCCGAACCTATAAGATAGCCGCACTGAGGTCTAGATACAAGTGATGATCCAAAAGTCACTCATCACTTCCACTGAGGAATCGAGAGAGAACATTGATCCGCATGTAGCAGTGATTGATGCAGTGCAATAAATCGTTGCACAACTTGTTTCCTGCTTTTGGATTTGCTTTACAATTTTAACAAACTGTTACAAGGCTCCAGAGGCACTGTTAACAATTTAGAATGCTAGTAGTGTGATCAGCTTTGTCGATATGTTTTCAGTCCACGGGTGATTTGAACACAGTTTATTGTCATTTTTTTCATGGTTAAAGGGAAATTACACACATTTCAGACATCAAAGTCAGTTTACAGGTCTTGAGAAGAACCGCTACACATTTAAAAAAGGTTGTACAGAGCCTTTTGTGGCTCCAAAGGAAGCTGCGCAAAATCTGATAAAGTGCTTCCATTGGTAAATGGACTGCACTTGTATAGCACCTTTCTAGTCTTCTGACTACTCAAAGCACTTTTTACACTACGAGTCACATTCACCCATTCACACACACATTCATGCACTGGTGGCCGAGGCTACTCAGTTTTTAACACACTCACACACCGATGGAACAGCCATCGAGAGCAATTTGGGGTTCAGTACATGTTGATTGGAGGAGCTGGGGATTGAACCACTATTGGAAGACGACCCGCTCTACCTCCTGAGCCACAGCCGCCTCAAGTGATGTTATTTTAAACAGTGTCGATTAGGGACAAAAACTACAAGCGACTCAAGGCTAAATTAGCCACTACCAGCACAAATGTCAGCACCAGGTTTTCACTGGCAAGAAAATTGCATGGGATGTAGAAGATGACATCTTTGATTCTGGACATTGTCGCTTTTTATGATGCATCATGTCACTCCCTTCTCTGTTCCTACAATATTTGCTACTCTACAAGATGCTGCTGCCTCACAATAAACTTAAGTATGGGTTGTAATAAGCTGTTTACACAATCAACCTATGTGATCTTTTTTTTTTGTGAAAGTGGGCTAAATATTTGTCAAATGTGGTACATAATTTGTAATGTGCATATTGGTTGTGTACATTGAAAATTGTTCTATTAAGATATTGTTTCAGTTGGTCATGCATTTCCTCTTTGAGTCATTTATTATTGAATTAGTTTTTCCAGTCAATATTGTCATATAATTTAGGATAATGGTAAAAGGGTTTTTTTTTTAAGTCAAGAGGAAGAAAATGTTAACACCACAGGGGAGGTTCTTGTGTCTTTTTAAAATGGGAAACAAGCTCAAGCCCATTAATTCTGGTAAAGTCTCTTAGAATCTAATATCGAAAACAAAAGACTGAAGTACTTTAGATTTGATGAAAGGAATATCCCAGTCTCTCAAAAATTGTCAAGGGGTTGGTCATCCATTATCAAGGCTACTAGAGGTTAGGGAAATGAGTAGAGTGGGAAATTCTTGAGGGAGTAATCAAGCTGTTTTATTTTAGTAGGAATAATCCAAGAGAGACGGTTTTAATTTCCAAATGCCCCACAGCAGTGACCCAAAATTAATTGTTCCTTTTGCGACAGAGGGAGACCCCTTGAGACAGACAGAGGAACATAAAAAAAAAATCTTGGGTAATTACACAAGTGTAGAGCACTTTTCTATGGAGTGGGGATCTCGGTGGCCATGGATTATGTGAGTTTAATGGAAGAGAGAGCTGACCTGAGGCTGAGCAGGGAAGAATTAGAGTGTTGACATACAGGACTGCTGAGGCTGAGACGGCTCGCACAAATCAGGAGTGGCAGCAGCACAGGCAAATTAATCCTGTGCCTCACAATAAAACACCAGTCATGGTTGCATGATATGTGTTGTTGAGGTGTTGAAAATGTCGGGATGTTTACAACGTTTGGGCGTTACAAATGCAGGCAGTATTTACAGCAGAATATTAGAAACCACCTGTTGGCTCGGTATGGAAGAAAAAGGCAAATACTGGTGCTGTTAACATGCTTCCTTAAGGTAGATGGCTGGTCAGTGTCTCCTCAATGGCACCCGATGGTTAACAGACCTCGTTTTCCATCACGAGTCTCGCCTCGCTGACGCAGCATTGCAAAATAAAATCAGCTTTGCTGTGAAAGGTTGTAGCTACATCTGGTTGTAAGAAGCACCAAAGCTCCATTAGCTAGATGTGAATCCTCTGGCTCGTAGCTCTGTGACACTGCATGTGCTTCTCACTGAAAGGCTCAAGCAAGCAGCTGTGAGCTGCACTTCATCGGAGGTGGTGACGTTAGCAATTGTGTGGACAGTAAGCCACACAATGGTGGGATTTTTGGCTGGTCAAAAGTGTTTTCAGTTACTGACACCTCTGATGAATACCCACACAAAGCCACTTTCCTAAGTGTGTCTTGTTTACTTTGCTGCAAAGCTTTGACGTGCTGATACTTTGATGTATTGCTGCATCCCAAACCCAAACCCAACAACAGGGTTAACAGGGTAACCCAATAACAGGGTTATTTGTCTGTCAGACAGTCTGAAGGTGACACAACCATATCAGCAGGGCAGCAATGTGATACACAACAGAATATAGGGTTAGGAAATATCTTGACTTTATTCTCATTGGATTATAGCTTGATTTTCATGATATTACAACTTTTTTTCTCAAAATATATTACTTTGGGATATGGTTTGAATGTGCAGAAAGTTTTGAGCATGTGTAGAAACCTTGCTGAAATACATGAGCAATATGAGTTCAGGGGTTTTCTAAATAAATTGATATGAATTAATGAATCATTGACGTAGGTGCCACATGCACAATTAAATAGGTTACTTCCCCAAATAAATGAAAAAGGGGGGGGGGGTTATGCCGACATGTGTGTTGTCCCTGCAGCGCTAACATTAAATTAGAAATGTTGATCAACATGAGAATAAATAGGCTATTTAAAAGCACTACAAAATGCCTGGGAGCCGTACTACTTTATGTTCCATTATATTTGGATATTTTGAACTGTCACTTGCTGCCTAAATTTTGTTTTTTTTCCACACCTAAATAAATACATTTCCACCATAAATTGGTGCATAACAAATTACCAGTTTGAGCAGAGGAAGCTGGATCTAAATTTAGACCCTCAGCCTCAGTTTCTGATGCCAAAACTGCACAGATGCATGGTAACCACAAGCACAAACAACCTTAAATCACTCAGCAGAACATTGCTAGTCTGAAGGTATTAGTCTCCTTTGCCACCTTGGCATATGTCCTTTGTATCCATTAAGTACATCCATGCAAAATTACGCCTTTTTTTCAGTTAAGCAATTGATGGTAAAATCAGAAGGTATGCCACTGAGAATCTGGGTATTATGTTATACACACTGAAACATAGAATAAATAGACATAGAGTCAAAGGTGACAAAAAGTTGATGACTGAACAGTGAGTGGTGAGAACCAATTAGTAGAGGAACAAATGCCATGTCTGTGAAAAGAGACTATTCTACAGTATTGTATCAGCAAACATGCAACGAGACATCAAAGTATCAGCATGTCAAGTCTCCAGTGCAAAGTAAACAAGACACACTGCAACTATTTAACTGTCCAGCTCAAATGAGGTACTTCTAATGCCAAAGGTCAGTGCCAGAAAGTAGCAATTGTGCTCTTTAAGATAGGGCATTGTATGTCCAAGACACCATCTACCACTCCATGCAGGAGACCAGAGTCAGCATGCTGTCACAGCCCTGTTAACATTCACTGTAAACTCTAATCATTATCTTTCCCCAACTTCATCCAGTGTCTTATTTTTCTAACTGTAACTGTAGCCTAATATTGACCATATACAAAGTTTTAATGGCAAACTGACAAACTTTCCTCACCTCGACATTCTATAGTTGCCATGCCCGGACAATCAAACAGTTATCAGCCTTAGGTCAACATCAGATCACAGACAACACAGCACTCATGTAACCGGCAACATCAGGGGCTCAACAACAAAGCTAACTCAGAAGTGCCAAAAACTGTAGTTCTTATCATGGCCACTTGGGGCTGGCTCCAAATGTGAGCCAACCCCTACAGACACCTATATTATAATGCCCGACTTCATAGCAGAAATAAACATGTTTATAGCCTAGTACAAAATACCAGGCTATAAACATGCTTGAGTGACAGGCTGTCTGCCAATAGTGTCCTCGACAGCTCCATCCTCTTGTCCAAATATCGTCACCTCTGGTTTCAAAAATCTAAGATTGTGACAGCCAAAATGCTGAACTTGAGGATTCTAAACAAGTCCACAAACCAATGGGTGACCTCACAGTAGTAGGTTATCCCCACACACGTGTGGAAAAATAGTCCATAACTCTACAGGGATCATGTATGGCAGGGGTATCCAAACTCTTTTGAATGTAGGCCAGATAAGATCATGCAAAAGTACCTTGGGGCCAGCTGCTTCTAGTATCATATTGAGTATTGTTTAAAAATCTCAGAAAGAGGAGACAAAACACAACTGTTTCGTCTCTCAGTGAAAAAGTATTCAGCTTTGCACTTCTCCTGAAAGTGGCAGCCCTTGTTGTTGATATTATGCTTCTTTGTTGTGGTCATGTCTGCTACCAGGTAGAAAATGTCTGCTGCTTTGTCATTTGCTTGTTTACCATCTGTTTATGAAAATACAATAGTTCTGCCTGCAGAGTTCTGACTTTGTTTATGTCTACAGTATACAGTATGATAGTCCTGCCATCGTGAGGTGAATGGAAAAATGCAAAGTGATGTTGCTTAATTAACCAATATTGTGTGGCAGCTCAAATACAGTATATTTTGAGAGATGAGCCATGGGGTGTTTATAATCGATCCACATGCCACAAATAGCCCTGAGGCCAAACTCTGGCCATGCCTGATGTAGCGGGATCACTGACTTGTTAGCTTGTATGAACCTTGTATTGCTTGTGATTTCCTGTTGGCCTCAGGCAGCAAGCTCAGCTGTCAGAGTGTACATGCCAAATGCATTGAGTCTCACTCTACAGCAAGCATGCAGTTAACAAGGCGAAAGTGTTTTTTAAAATTAGAAGTCACAAAAAGAGTGAAGTCTTGATAAAAATTGCACAGATGAATCCTTGCTTTACAAAGTGCTGCTTGTCAAATCGGAGCTGGATTATTTATGATTTTTTCAGAGATAATTACTGGATTGATAAGAACTTCAGGCAGCAGTCAAAAGAAGATAACACACAGAGGAAGTAAGACATCATATTTCTGAGAAATAAAAGCAATGATAAATCATCAATCGTTTCTGATTAGCAATCAGGGAGGCTTTAGAGTGACTTTGGCTGTATTGATTTTATAGACACTTTTGCTTTTTCTCCTCTCTATCCTGAAATGAGTTCGGAAGAAATTGAACTAGTAAAGAGTAGTCACCTCCTCTTTCTCTTAATGCTGCTGTAATAAAATTTCCCACATCACTGGAATAACCGCCATTTCACATACGCACACACACTCTACCTTATCCGATTTACTGTGCCAGTTGCTTCCACAGTCAGCTACTGTGGGACCATCAAGGGATGAATGTCTAGGTGTGTGTGTTTGTGCATGCATGCATGTTTATGCAAGCGGTTTAGAGTTGGCTGGGGACTCTATGCTCACTGCCTCTGAGTATTACTCTTTTTTAGGATGCCTCCTGGAGAATAAAATGCACTATTGATTTGTTTAGCTAATATATTTTTTCCCTCATCTCATCTTTCTTCTCTCAAGATGATACCGGCCTATCTTCACATGGGTGCAACGAAAAACTCTCTCACAATGACACTGGTGAAAATTAAAAATCAGGGTGCAGTCTGATGAGCAGTTTTGGTGGATTTTTGGCAGCACGGAAAAGAAAGAAAAAAATCAACATCTCCCAGTTGTTGTATAATCAGGTTTGCTCTCAAGAAATTACATGTCACATTCCCTTAGTCTCCAGTGAGCTACAATCTCCGCTGAAGAGGAGGAGATGGTGCTACAATCTCACCTATCATGCCTTAGCTTGGAGCTTTCGGAGACTTTCTGTTGTCTTTTAGAAAATCCTTAAAGAGTACATGAATCCAGAGCTGTCACCGCCGCTAAATCAAACGCACCCCATTCAACCCGCTCTCCCCGAGGTGATGCGATGTAAGGAGGAGGTTGAGCCTGTGTTAATAGCTTACAAATCTCTGTCTCGAAGCCTTGAGTGACATATGGTTGAGCAGTGGGTGCAACAGGGATGTGTGGAGTTTCTCAGGATTTTCTCTTTGAGCTCTGTCAGGAGGGAGCTCGTATTTTCAAAAATAGGAAAAATGCAGTAGACATAAGGATAATCCTCAAATCATAAGTTAGCAGTGGTGACACACCATTAATCCAATGAGAACTCATTACTACCCGTATCTCCATTTGCATCTGCATTATACCAATTAGGGGCCACATCAAAACCACTAAAAATGCATTAAGATGATGTGATTACACTGAAGCGTGTGGAAATGTACACTGTCAGGGTTCTCATGAAATGAATACTAAACATTATAAAGCTATATGGAAGCCTCATTTAACAATCACTGTCGTAAATATGGCGAACAATCTAATAATAATAATAATAAAAAGCCAGGGAGAGGGAGCTAAAACCAAGTACATTTCCATATCAATGTTTCTATCTCCAACATTTCAATAAATTAGGAGTGCACTCACACTTTTACTAATTTTGTACTTTTACTGTCCATGCGTGCTATGTTAAGATGGGCACATCTCCCAATTTTAAATGTCCCTCTATTTTAAAACTTTAATCAATCATCAAAAAATCCATTTAAGAATGTTTATTTTATAGTCCAACGCTGGGTTGCACTGCGGAACGTCTCTGCTCTCAACATTTCCACCCCAGAAAAATGGAAAGTGAAAGCTAAAATAAAAAGTTCTCATTCATTTCATAGTGTCTCGGCTCATTAGCATCAAGTTGAGGACTTCCTCTGTGGCTGCAGCCCAAATTAACCCGATAGGATAATGTGAGGCGGGGAGTCGTCACAGAGCCTTCAAGGAGGGTTGAGGAGGAGTGAAGAGGGTATCAGGTGGGTGAGAGCCCAGTGGAGGCAGCCACGAGTGTGGAGTGGCCCGCTGACCTTCATTAACGTGTCTCCGCAAGCTGTGCTGAGCAGTGTGCTGTGTGATAGTGCATGTTTGCCCACACAGAGGGAAGACGGTGACAAATTGCATCAAGGGGAGAAGATAAGGCTGTTATTAGAGCTGTTAGAATCAAAAGTGGGAAAATAGAAAAAGAAACAGGAGAGGAAGGAAGATGAAACACCAAGTGCAGGAAAACATACATTTCATACAAGAAAAAGTGACAGGAACTCAGTTAGTGAAACAAAAAATGGGTTTTTTTGTGTGTCAGACAAATGGTCTCACAATTATTTATCGTATCTCAATGTACACAAAGTACATAAGTGAGAGCAGCTTCCATTTTCTGTACTGTCAAAATGGCAGTGTGTGTGTGTGTGTGTATGTGTGTGTGTGTGTGTGTGTGTGTCTGTGTGTGTGTCTGTGCCTGAAGCAGTGAGGTGTGGGCAGAGATCAAACATCATTAGATGCACAACCAGTGAGCCCTGTGGTGAGCCAAGCAAGCAATACAACAGAACAGAATAGAAGTCAGCCGCAGAAAACATGGGATTCTACGGTGGCCCTGGAGAATTTAACACACTGCTAATCAAGAAAACACATGCAAATAGACACTAGACAAGCAAATGAAGGAACATCTTCACTTATTTGACGACATACAAAAACATCAATATGACGACACATGCACAGCATTTATAAAAAGCTCTGAAAGAAGCTTACAACATAACAGAAGGTGTTTCCAGGGGACGCTAAAAAGTGATGCACATGGCTGGGACAGGCTTGTTGTTGGCATGAACTGGACTTGGAATTTTTTGGCACCTTTCTAGTCTTTCGGCGACTTTAAGTGCCTTTACACTACAGCGCCACCTTCACCCATCCACGCACTGGTGGCTGAAGCTACCGTACAATGTGCCCCCTGCTGCTCAGTTTAAAAACTCTCACACACTGATGGGACCGCCACTGAGAGAAATTTTGGGATCAGTAACTTGCCCAACGATACTTTGACATGTGTACTAGAGAAGCTGCAGGTGGAACTGATCCTCTCATTAGTGGACAACCCCCTCTGTGGTTTGTAGATTAGGAAGATTCTTGGAAGTTGGTTATCCATCATTGTGACTGCATGATTCAAACTGATGAAGATGTTTTTTTCATTTGCTTGTGTTACATGTTTTTTCTTATTGTACAGTGCTTTGAACTCTGAGAACCACCATATTCTCTCCCACTATCATTTTACTGAGCGTATAGCCATGCTAGCTTGAGCTAAATGCTAGCGTATGCATGCTAATATGCTCACAATGTTATCATTCTGATGTTTAGCAGGTATAGTGTTTATGAAGATCAGGGGACTCGATCCACAGCCCCTCAGCCTGCATGTTGAAGTGTCCTTGGGCACCCCAATTTGCTCCCAATGGCTGTTCCATCGGTGTGTGAGAATGTGTGAATGGTTACTGAGCAGCAGGTGGCACCTTGCATGGTAGCGTCAGCTACCAGTGTGTGAATGTGTGTGTGAATGGATGATTGTGACTCAGTAGTGTAAAAGCGCTTTGAGTGGTCAGAGACTAGAAAGGTGCTAAACAAGTGCAGTCCATTTACCATTTGCTTCATTCATCCTGACATATAAATTTAAGTGTTTTTACTCCTGAAATGCAAATGGTCTAATGTTACTGTCATCTGTTTATTTCACAGATCAGTGTACGTTCGATTCAGTGCTTGTCATGCTTTATTTAAATTTTTGTGGTTTGCTGTTTTATATCTATGACATTAGACTCCATGCATGAACTACATGCAAGATGGCAACATTAGCAGAGAGTCACTGGACTGTTAAAAATAACATTGTCATCTGTGATGGTCTCCATATGCTACTGTTATTGCTTGAAAGCTTTAATTTGGGTTTACCATTTATTGCCATCTTTGCAGTTAATGGAGCCATAAAAATCAAATTTAAGCAAACATGTGAGTGTCTGGGCGGAGTTATCAGTCTATCAAGAAAAAAATGCTCAGCAAGCCTAAAGAATGCCACCAAAATATGTACTAGAATAACGGAAATAAGCTGCTCAGGCCATGACATTAAAAAATACTTTGACTTGACATTTCAAGACAGACAGAAGACATTTTTTGTGGTGACACATTTATTGTGTTATCAGAGGAACTGCAGCTTAGTTCATATAGTTGACGTGGTGGAAATATATGGATCCTTTGCATTTGATACCACTCTTGGATTAATATAGGTGTATTTACACCTGAAATTATATGTGGGTAAGCCAGACTGGTAATTATCCAATCACACACAAACATGATTTTGCAAGGTGTAAATTGGGTATTGCATAATCCATTCATGAAGAAGTGCTTGATTTTTTGCACCCACTTTTCCCAACCTGAAGCCGACTCCATTGTAACTCTGCTGAAAATACCTACCTACGTGACATCAATTTAACTTCATTTGTCCACTTCTACAGGAACAGCACTAAATAAGTTATGCTGGCGATAGTCCTATTGTGAAACGTTGAAGTTTTTTGACACGTTTTTTTCACATTTTATCAGTGTTTGCACTTGTAATGAATTGATTCATTTTGCATCTGAAGAGCCTCTTCTAGTTTTTTGTCATTTTGTGGGCTTTTTTTTTCCTATGAGAGAGGACTGTTGATTTTGGCTCACGCACCTTACACTACTTGAAAATCCTGGATTCAAGAGCCAAAACCTTTTCACAATTGTTTGTCATAACACTAAGTACAACAGGAAACAAAAAAACATGATAGCTCCAAAAATGCACAGTCTAATGAATCACTGGTATGCGCACTGAGACAGCATAAGCTTCAAGATCCTCAGATTCTGTGTGTGCATGTTTGTGTGAATAAGTCCAAGTACATCACTGTGAATGAACTGCTGTACAAATATCGGGGCTTATGTGTGCCTGTACATGTAGTGTATGTATGCACATGGGGCTCTAGAAACCCTCTTTGAGAGTCAAAGAGACACGTGTTGAGACCGCGCCAGTACCCCGGCCAACACTAGCTATCTGATGGAGCTTTGCCCACAGCATTGGCTTGCCCTCAGCCTCTTCGCCAGCCGGCAGAACTCTGATCAGAGTCTGTGTGCAGAGAAACAAAGAGATGTCTTCCACCGATTACTGGTACAGCAATTTTTTCTTTTCATTCCCAATTCTCATCTGACTAAGCTAGATTCCTTTGGGCATTAACTCTGACAAAGCAATCTCTTTTTATTATTCACAGGAAGCTAACTCTCTTGACTTTGAACAAGTCTCATGTGAAGCCTTTACTTTTTAATACACACCCTGCAAGTGGTGTGGCACTCTGACAAACAGCCTCATTTGGAAAACAATGCACATGCAGAGCAATACACTGCATTTCACCTCCTCACTACCATTGATCTGTCAAAGCAGCCAGAGTCCCATGCTAAGTATTTCTCTCCATTAAGAAATCATGAACCATCTGCCTGCTCAGCTGAAACTGTACATGATGTGAGGGATGCCTATCATGTAATGCTTAATTAATGAGGCATTGTATGCTTGCCAAGGAATCACACCACCACAAACGGATAATATTATGCAAATGTTCCCCGTTTCTGTGAAATGGGAACTTCGGGACTGTTGTGCACACCAGGTTTGCATGGACTGGCTTATATTTAAGCTGAAGTGTTCAGGCGCAGAGAAGAGAAGATGTTCAAAAAGCAGAGAAGGTGTTATGTAGAGATATTTCATGAAAATAACAGTTTGATTGATGATACAGCTAGAAGATGACAGTGAATGACACAGCAGTGGAGCACCAAAAAAATCAAGCAGAAACCTGCTAGACAGCTGCCAAGAAACCAGGAAAAATGTCCAAAAGGGAAACTGGCGAACACAGAAAAGTAGTCAATCAAAAGTAGCCCATTTGAGTAAGTTTACGGATTCTGATTACTAAGTAAAAACTATCACTACACACTTATTTTTCCAGTTCTGTCTATTGGTTCTAGTGGTTGTAATACCTTTTTAGTTGTAAGTATTGATAAGATCTCAGACATGATTGCTTGTTTACAGCTTGTATGACTGTCTAACCACTCATGTTTGTTGCCCTTTTGGGCCTATTTTTGCTGGCCAGTTCCCATTGTTGTCGATAAAACCTCCAATGGGACAAAAACAAAACTGTCTTCCTCCAAAATAAAACAACGCAGGTTGTTATGACATGCAGAAATTACACCCCAAATTTACTTTTTTTGTTTGGCAGCAACCTCTTGTGTCCATAGTTATTAAGACGGGAACAAAGGAGAAGGTCAGGTGATGTAAAGAGCAACAAAGTCCACTAAGAGCGGGAAGGAACATGGATGGGTCAAACAAACACAGGACTTTCATCCAGGAGACCAGTGTTCATGCCCCATGTGAAACCAAAAGTCATATTTCATGTCACATAAGATACATCATGTTACATTACTTTAGCAACTAACAAACAACAGTTTAAGCCAAACCATAATCTTTTTTCAGAACTTTGTTTAGTAAACCGAACCACTTGCAGTTAACGATTTTATATGAGCAGTACTGTCATCCACTGGTAGGTTGGCTAATTTAGGAAGCGCTACTGTGAGTCGTATTCAGAGGAGGGGACATAAAACCTGTTCAATCCTATTGGTAAGAAGATTTGTTGAAAAAATAGTACTGAGACAGTTTAATTAGCTATCACTATATACAGTCATAAGGTAAAACCGAAAGTAAACAATAACTGAAAACCCTCTAACTACAGAGGAAAACTACCGCAAGTAGGTCAAAGATGGATATTCATAATGGACAGCTTGGGCTGCAATTTTACTTTTTGTTTTTACTTCTAAAAAAGTCTGACTAACCTGAGCATTTTGTTCTCAAGTTTGTATTTGCTGCCCCATCTGACCTATTTCTAACAAATGTTGCTGCATGTCGAGATCTCAGCAATCACTTTGGTGGCACCAAGTTTTGGCCAGTGGCCTAAGCAACAAAAAATAAAATCAGAGCTGTAAAAAGCTCATTGCCTGACCTCAATTTGTCGCCAATGCCCCCAACTGTGCCTTAAGACACAAAGTAGACTGGATCAAATGGGTAGATTGGCAGACACACATGACAATTGCTACAGCAATGCAGTTAGCATGGGTAAAAACTCAAATATTAAGCCTTTTCCACAGTACCTGAACTGCACTCCTTGACACCAAGAGATCAAGATAACTGAAAAAAAAACACATAGAGAAAACCTCCGCCACCAGCCTGCTTGTAGAAAAATAAAATTTTGTCCATACAGAAAAATCCATATAGCAAGAGGCAGAAAATTCATCAAAGGAATAGAGGTAGGTTGTGTTGTATAAATGATATCAAGAAAACTGGCGAAAACGGTTTACTTCTTCCTCAAAGCAAAATCGGATAGCAAAGTTTTGAGGGCAAATGTTATAAACAAGTTCAAGGAAACAACTTCTTTCCCCCCGTGCCCTCAGTACATACAGACAATACACTGACAGACAATCAGATTTCCTCCCACACACATAGACACACACACGCACACACACACGTCAAGTTAATGCAGACTGCAATGAGCCCCTCAGAAAAGAAATTGTCAGCTCAGTGAGAAGCGATTACAGCTCCCCTTGGTCGCCATGGTGTTACCAATGATTGATGTGATTAATAAAGCTGTTGTCATGGCGCCCTCTATGCTTCTGAATGCAGGCCAGAAGACAGAAGGGGAGAGGGAAAGAGAAAAAATAGGTAGAGATAGAGACTCTAAAGGCACTCATGTATCTAACCGCTGTGATTTATCTTTTCACAGCTCTGGGACAAACAGCAGTCATCGGATTATTATTTTACACGCCACAACACCTCATCTAACAGCACTAAGATATAGTTATCTTCACAGCTGAGCTACACTATCACTGTTGACTCGGTGAAATCAAGTCAAGCCAATTTGGCTAATCAATTTATTCATTCGATATTTACTTAAGTAATTAATTTGGAGTGCTTTAGCCTTCGGGTAAAAGAATTTCCCAGGACGCAGAATCAACATTCTTCACACTTTTATACAGAATGCCTGAGAAGCCCAGCCATTCAGAGTAACCTCACTTCAAGATTAAGTAATGCTTCACTTTGGTTTCCACTAATGCATGTCTGAGTGCAAGAAATAGGGTAATGGGTTTGGTCAGGATTCCCGTTAAGGCATGCACTAATTATCACAGAGAGAAAAGCAGCGAACACCCACTGCATGGTAACTGAATTTCTCTTGCCTTATATCAGACAGAGTTGTCAAGTCCTTACACTCTGTTTCCATTTAAATCTGAAATCTCGAGGGGGATTCAATTTTCCGTAACCAATCAGTAGACACCAACATATCCACCTGAATTTAACATCGTTGTAAGTCCACACAGACGTGTTGCCATGCCAGCCTTGTTTTGCTGTGGTTTTAAGAGTGAAGCGGATTCAAGTAGAACAAACTACGATGTTGGGCGATGTTGAGAGGACATGTCAATGTAGAACAGCCCCGACAGCAGCATCTATCATGTCTACATCACACACCTTTGTTGTTACTATACCTCAGAGATTCCAGCGTACCGCCTGACAACCCTTGACAACAGCTTGACAGTAGTGTTAGTCCCACCCGTGGTTCTGATCCACAGTGCCTACTGGTCATTATTTATTTCAACCATGAAACCATTGTTTCATGTAACGATGCTAGGCGAATCAGTCAACTTGCTGAAGTGAGCAGATTGCAATGTCTGGATGCAGGCAACAATTTCTCTGTTCTTCTGGACTCAGGTTAGAGAGGTACAAAACATGTTGCAACAGAGACCTAAATCAGACTGTCTGTCACATGAACTCATAAGAATATGATTACAGTGAAATGCAATCTGTCAGTTTCATCAATTTGTATATTCAAAGTAATAATAACAAATACAGGTCTATCAGGGTGGGGGTGTCTTAGGCTGAGTCTTTATTTAGGATCCTTGCAGCCTTAGGGGCAGAAGCTTTTCCTGAGCATCCCAGTGCTGCCCTGGAGTACTTCTTTCCAGCCTTAACAGGTAAAAAAGGCAGTTATCCGGGTGGTTGGGATCTTTAATGATTTTCCTGGCCTTACTTTTGCAGTGCCGAGTCTAAACATCCTTTAGGCAAGGTAGAGCAGTGCTTATAGCGTGTTCAGCTGAACGAACCACACTTTGAAGAGTGTTGGGATCCTGCTTGGTGCTGTTTCCCGACCAGGCAGTGATGTTTCCTGTCAGGACGTGCTCAATGGTGCAGACGAAGAAATTCCTCGGTATTTGAGGGGATACTGGAATTTCCTCAGGCGTCTAAGGTAAAACTGACTCTGCCTTGCCTTTCTCACCACTGAGTCAGCATGCAATGCCCAGGTCAGGCCCTTGGTGAGGTGGACACCAATAATGGTTTACTATCCATATTCCAATGTAAATGAGCATCAACTACAGAGCAGAGCGTCCACCACTTGCTAGCTGTGGTTTAAACCTTCGAGATTTTAGCAAAGCTAAACCTGCAGTGGGTGATTTTTTTGGCCACTTGGGGGCAGTGCAACAAGAACTGAACTTCCGAACATCCACCACTTGCTATCAGTGGTTTAAACCTTTGAGATTTTAGCAAAGCTAAACCTGCAATGAGTGATTTTTTTTTTTTTTTCCGGCCACTTGGGGGTAGTGCAACAAGCCGTAAAATCAACTAATTCACAGATTCAGCAAACAACATTAATTCAGAGCCTTGCCTCTGATCAACAGGTGAATGTAAATACAACATTTACACCAGTCTTAGCTCTGTTTTAGTCCCCGCCAAATCTTGAGGTAAATGTCTGGCTTTTCAGCTGCTAAATAGCTGTCTACTGAAGCTGACGATGATGAGAGTTGTGAGAGCGAACCAAAACAGTAAAGTTGCAGATTGCAAAACCAAAACAATAAATTACTAAAATGCACCGTAGGGCTGAGGGACTATAAAGTTGGGCAACAGCCCATTACCCAACCTCTATCACATTTGTCATGTGATCTATTGTTAATATAAAAGTATTGATTAGAGCAGCTTTAAACCATGGTTGATTTCTGACCATACAAAAAACTACAGCTCCCATAAAAATCTACCACTGCAACAGCACGTATACTGACATCATTCATAACTTAATGTCCTTAAATATACCCTATCTTCTTCTAATGTTACCAACTTTTAGCTGAAATGCACAGGGAAAATGGTGCTCATTAAAGATCATTAAAATCCGATAAATATTTATATTAGATCCACTAATACTATCCTTATCTTGATGCATGGAGTGAGCCACATGGAGCATTATTGAGAAAGGTTATACTCTAAGGCTGAGGTTTCAGTCATTTGTATCAATGTGATTTTGAATGAGGTATTATTACTCCTAGAAAAGAACTCAGGGGCTCTGGTTTCACTTCGGCTCTCTATAGATTAAAATTTCTCACACCTCGGCACTAGTTTACTTGAGATTATTGACTGGGAAACTACTGCTTCTGCACTCTAATACCTGCAAGGGGTTTTTGCTATAATTATTGTATAATAGAGTAAAAGACACAATCTTTTAATCAAGAAAAAAAAACAGGTCTGGAAGCAAATAGAAAGTCTTACTTCACTGAGCAGGGTGAAATAGAAGAGGTTTTCAATTTGCTTTGTATGTTCTGTGACATTTCAAAAATCATGCACTCTATATTTTTTTTGTTCCGCATTTCAAAAGGCTGTGAGGACCTAATCCTGATATGCTTTTTTTTCAATCAAGCATCACAGCGTTGGGCGCTATAGCACTTTGGTTTGATCGATATGTGTTTGCCTTCATGTCTCAACAGCACAGAGCCGAGGGAGATAACGTCATTACGCTTCATAGATGGCAGCATGCAGTGTAATTAAGGAGGAAATTACCCAGAGGTCAGCTCACACCTGGTGGAGCTGAATAGCTCAGATAACGATGGGATTGTTTTAGCTCTGATCTCAGCTGCCTGTTCAGTGTGTTCCCTGTGTGATTTTTTTTGGCGGGGGGGGACACTGTGAGGAGACATCAATGTCCTGTTCTGGTTTTGGCCTGGACTGAAAGTTGCTTTTGGGATTTATCAAGCCAAAATAATTTCCCTGTAGTTCATCTGTCACTTTTTCATGGCTCATCAGTGATCGCTCTATAGACAATAGTTTATTTTAATCACAGCTGAGAGGCCTCACTCTGCCTTTATCTATTGTACCTTTTCTATTGAACACGTGCTCTCTCCAATTCATTAGGGTTTCTCCTTTGTGTTTGGTAGCATAGAAATGGAGAAAGCCTTGTCTAATGCATGGACAAATTCATTTGAATCCACATTGGAGATGACTGTGTGACTTGCTGAGCTGGGAAATGAACAAAGCTGTTCTGTTGTATTGCTACAGACAGTGGGTGGATATGATGCGTCTTTCTCTCGCCTACCGACAGAGCACCGAATCAAATGACAAATATCGTTTACAGTGTGCAACAACACGGAAAACCCCAGCAAGATGTGGAAATATTATCTCTGCACACTTTGTTAAATCAAACCTGCAGACAAGTTCTGTATCCATTTGCGGCATTATAAGCTCAAATAGCTGTGATAGTAGTCTTTCTGCGAATGCTCTCTGATATTAGATGTTTTTATTGTATTACCATGGCAATGATAACTCACTGTGGAGCTCTAGCAGGACAGAAATATTGTAGTTGTTGCGCTGTTGCGACACAAACCAAATCAGACATAGCTCTGGGGGAGGCACTGGGAGGCCCGAGGTCTACCTGGCTGTAAATTTAGGCCACTGGGTGAGAAGGAGGGATATTCTCAGAGTGCTCTCCTCCTCCCCCGTGCTAGGAAGTAACCGTTGGCAATTATTACAGGCGGCATGATAGGCTCTGCTCCTCTGCTCTGACATGTTAATATTACATGAAACTGTTAGGGATGACAATGAGCCTGGGGCAAGAGGAAGACATTGAGATTTTTTTCCCTCTCTGCAAGATTTGCCCTTTTTTTTGCCCCTCCATCCATCCCAGTGACTTTAAATAACTCATGGCCTCATTATCCAAATATGGGAAAGCACAGTAGCACATAATTAATTTGATTTTGGTGTATTTATTTCATAGCTGGTTTTGCTGCAATACACAGATTGTTGTAGACTGTAGAGTACACATTTCTGTACATAGTGTTGCGCAAGTGTTTCTACAAAATGTACAGTGTGTCCTAAAACAACATGCAGCAGTGGTTCCCAACTGGTGGGTTGAGGTCCAAAAATGATTTGTGGGCCCATTCTAAATGGACCTCTAGTGACTCGCAAATGTGTCAAGTTTGTAAAAAACACTTTCTTTTACATTATATTCAAGTTTCCAGCACAGAGCTTTTATTTTGAAGTGCCATTTCCCAACTGTAGAGTGAGTGACTAACCAACAGCTACTTGACAGAGACAGCCAACTAGCTCAATAACATGTCCAAACACAAGTATGACACTGAGTGTGTCAATCTGTGGGACCTCAAATTAATGACTAATGAGAAATCTGGACCCCGTGGCTGTTCCAGTTAGGAACCACTGACATACAGTACAGTATAAACCAGACTCCACTGTGCAGACTGCATCCTGATGCTTACAAATGGCGTAAAATGCAGTGGAATGACACAATCTGTCTTCTTGTTGTTCCCCAAGAGGATATGAGAGATCATTTATCACGAAAAGAGGTTTCCCAAGACTGTTTTATTGTTGGTGTTAAGCTGTGGTTTTCGAACTGTGAGGCAAGTTGAAGGGGAGGGGGCGTGGAGGCAGAGACATGAGGCAAAGACAAACACGGATGATCCACCGGGCTGATTGGGCTAGTGTCTGGGGGACTCTGACTTCTAAGGATGCCCATAACCCCACCAACTACGCTCTCATCCTATCTTTGCTTTTTTTAATAAAATCTAATTAATAATTTGTGCACAACCAATGAATGCAAAGTTACTTTATTTACATTTAAGAAAAAATAATCAGGATTGGTTTCGCTGGCTGCTTCAGTATAATGAAGATGATGACGACTCAGGCGACCGTGGGAATTTGGATAGTGGAAACTGTGCAGAAGTTGAAAACAGAATAGACAAAATAGATGCCGTAAAGAAATAAATATGGACAAAAAATTATGTGGCAGTGGAGCAAAGCGAAAGTCTAAAAAAGAAAAAGATGGCAGAGACATTGTACTTCAATAAAAAACATTCCTACTATCTACATACCAACTAGTTGGCAAGCTACTAAAAAGCCTGGTGAGGACAATACTAAAATTGCTAGCAAAGAGAAGGACATTAACAGATAACCAGCAGCAGCACTCACAGCTAACGTACTAATTCAGCTGTCCAACCTGGCTGGCTGTGATAGCCACCTGTTCAGCTGCCCCACCCACGGCATCTAAACCAGAGTCCTACACCGACACCGAAGCAGATGGCAGAGACCTGGTGGTGCCAGTAGGTAGGCTACCAGTTTAGCAGTCCAACAACTTACCTATTACTTTGAAGCTATCTATTACTGTTATACTTTATACTAAAAAATAATGAAGGGGCTTTTTTCATACTGCAGATGTTTAAAAATCAAATAATTCACGTATTAATCACTCACAAAAGGACATCGCAATAGTAGAGTGCTACATATTTTTTGAACTTATGAATGATTCTCTGGCAAAATCAGCAGGGGGAAGTGCATGAAAACAGCTGTTTACAGCTCATCCTCTCTCATCCCATCAATTCCCTGACGTTTCAGTGTGACTTCAAATTTCTGAGGATATCATTATCTCTGATGTCCCTTAATAAACATCCTTAAATCCACTTAGAAATCATAGAAAAAGGATGCTACTTATAATTCTTGAACTTGCCTGAGAATCATTAAGTTTTTCTTTAGTATCAAAGGAATCCAATCATAGATGTCTGTACATAGTGAGTACAGTGCAAATCCGAGCTGCTAATAGCTAATTTGGCATACTTTTACTAGTGGCAATTTGCCAAATGGTCTCGATTTTGTCTGAAGGGAGGCCCACAGTGTCAGACCAATATTCCACAGAGTCTGCAGCATCCAACTGTTGCATTAACAAGTGCCTTCCTGTGTGATTTTATGCTCTGTACCCTCTCCCACTCATACGACATTCAGCATTTCTAACTTTGAAACCACCTCTCTCTCTCCTTGCCATTCCATCTCCTGCATAATCTCCCCCATCTCCGCCATCGTCCTCCCTTTCCCCTCAGTTTCTCGATTCATCCCTACAAGGACAAATCCACCAGGTCATTATCTTCTTCCTGCTGGCATAAATTTGAAGCTTATCTATACAGACCGCTTGCAAACATAAATGCCCCAATGCAAGCACATTTGGCCGAGGGTATGTGTTTGATGAAGTCGAGGGTGAACTAAATTGACGGTCGTCTCTCTCTCTCGTGACCCATAGATATGCCCCTTTCTCAAAATTGCAAATGCACACGTGTGAATGTGTTCACAAACCATTTCACATCTGTCATTTTCACCAGTCCTTCCACCTGAGAGGGCCTGTGACTCGGAGGCAGGCCCACAAAGCCCTGTGACAGTTGGAGGGGTGAGCAGAAGGCGTCAGGGAGGTGGCTTATGACAGCGACACAAAAGCACTAGTGTTTAGTGAAGGAGGTTGTATCATACATTAGGCTGCTGCTGCATCGGCCTGCCACTGAGCTGAGGTAACCATGGCAACAGGCTGCTGGGAGACAGTGGAGCGAGAGTCAGCAGGCTGGAGTCAGTGGGCCTTCAGCTTTTGAACACCAACAGAGATTAGCTCAGAGCAAAAACCCTAAACCTCGCACTACATGCAGCTCTATGACGGGTATTGATGTTGGAGGAAGTGGAAAGTAAGAGCAGTGGGGATACATAAAGTTTTTTAGGCAAAGATCCAACCAAATAGTTGACATCAAAGCACTTACGCGAGCCCATCCTCTTAAACCCAGCGCTCATGGCAGTATGAAATGTAAAAATTATGCAGAAAGCATCGAGCAGCTGAGAGCATGCATAGTACAGGAATGAAGATAAAATATCCGGTGATATGCCAGCAATCAGTGTAAATTGCATCATTTGTGAGCAGTGGATCAATCCCAGAGATTAATTAGATTGTTAGGAGATGTGAAGCTCATTGCCATGATGTCTGTAGCAGATTGCCATGGCGATAGAAAACAATGAGCGCATAGGAGATAAAAAGAGGAGAGTGGCGCTTACATAACAAACCAAGGGCAAGACGCGAGGCGGCTCGATGAGCTACAGAGAGAAAAGGCACAAGAGTGAGAGGGATGGGGAAACAAGGAGAAATAAATCGATGAGGAGAAATCTAGACAGAAGGTAGGAAAAGGAGAGGGAGATGAAGACAGATTTCGGAAATGTACAGAGGTAAAAACAAGCCAGAGACCGATTGATATCTAATCCTTCAGAGGGCTTTTAGCTGAGCTTAAGGGGTCAGGGATACGATAAAATATTATGAGATCTTTAGAGCAGAAACACCAGGCAGCATGGACGGGATGTTGTGGTGGTAAATACTGGAGGAGAGATTATTTACTGAAGAATCGTGTCATGAAATAAACATGAGGAATCATCAGAGGGGTTCTCTTTACTCTCCTCCTTAATCCACCTACTCAAGTAGGACATGACACTCTCTCTTCCCTCTCTTCCAGTCTCACTCTCACTTTATGCAATTTGTGTATCCTACTGGGAAGGAGCGCAGGCTATGCCCACACTAATGGTGGTAAATCTGAAAACACCATTTACATGTACCAGGTTTTCCAGCCACACTCTGCATTTTAAGATCACTCTCTGAAAGTAGCCAAACAGAACAACAAGGGAAATATGGTGCAATATCTTCTTCTTCTCTTTCCCTAAATTTAATTGCAGTTGGCAAATAACGAAATGCCGCATAAATATCACCATCTGCTATCACTCTTCATTCTTGTCTTCCCACCTTTTAACAAGGTAGCATGGAAGGATTTTGTAATGCAGTGTGAAGCTTTACTCCTGTGCTTTTCTGCACGATACTGAAGTTCATTTGAAGTCTCACCGGTGTTGAGAATTCAAGGAGTCACATTACTCTTTTGCTGGTGTAATAGATGTGACACAGCAGAAGCCCATTTTTAGCCACTCAGTCAGTCCTCCACTTTGATCCAGACTGAAATATCTCAACAACGACTGGATGGATCGCCATTAAATTATGTGCAGACATTCATGACCCCCAGAGGGTGAAGTCTACTGATTTTGGTGATTTTAGAGCCACCATCAGTTTAAAACCTTTACTCATTCAGTACTTTGGTTTATGACCAAATACCTGCAGAGCTAACGTCATTCCCATCAGCCTCAGTTGTACTTTGTGTTTAGAGCTAATTAACCTGCTAAACTAAGATAGTGAACATAGTAATAAATCAGCATGTTTTTAGTATACTGATGTTAGCATTTAGCTCAATGCACCACTATGGCCAAGTAAAGCCTGAAAGCAGAGTCCCTCACAGGTCTAATTTCCCAACACATTCTCACTCTGCCCTCGTCACATATCGACGTTTGGTCGTGGACTTTGCATGTCACATATGACGTGCAAGGTACCCTGGGTTCGTTGATTGTTGACGTTCTGGGACACAGTGTCAATTTCTGTCTTTTACATGCATTGTCTGTTTTCACAATACATTACCATTTGCACAAGAAATGTATAGTTTGCATAAAGTCTCTTTGAAAATAAATGCACTACATTGGTACAACACCGCAAATTGACTTTTTTTTCCTTCAGCAACAAACACATGTGGTAACGTTTTGCCAACACTAACACATGGTTGCGTGTGAGCAACAAAAGACCATGGTTCGGTTTGGGGGAAAAAGAACTGGGTCTGGCTTTACAAATCCTGATTTACAAACAATGTTGGAACACCAGCCTCCCGGGTAAAAGTCGGTGGTTGTTGGACCCACCCGCCATGCCTCTCATCTGCCCTACTCAGACCTTCGCTACCTTAACTTTCGTTGTTATCCTGCCACGTTTCCTCCTGACGCTGCCGGGCACCATCAAACAATGACGGCGACTGGCTGCATTTCATGCTGGCACGAAAAGATGGCTTTTCGTTGGTGTCTGATGCCGGAAGTCACTGACCAAGACCCACTCCCAAGCTGGAAAAATGCGACGCTCAATAGTGTACCTGCCCCTCCACCTGCACATGTGACCAATTAGTTCCACAACCCAATTCGCTGATACCAGATCCGCAGGTCAAGCCCAAACCAAAAATCCTTTAATAACCACACTCTGCTCAAATAATTTGATTAGGCAGCACGTTCAGAGTGATCATTTTGGGACATTTCATACATGATAAAACTAAAGTATTTTATTTTCTTAAAAAAAGTAATCCAAGAAATACAATGTCAATCAAATTTTTATTTGCTTATACTCAAAATATTGAGCAGCACATCACTGCAATTGATGTGCCTGTCAGAAATGCACTTGACTGAAGCAGCTCTCATATTTCAGGTGGCACAAAAGACAAGAATCATCACACAGTCGGCAGTGAGAGGACTAAAATGTTAAAACATTGAATTAAACTACTATCATATACTTGTATTATTATAATTTTATAATAATAATAGTTTAGTAATAGTAATAATAATTATACTATTTAACAACCATAGTAACTTTGCGGGTAGTCGGATGTACTCAAACTGATGCAGGACTCTGCATTGTGTGTCTCGAACGTAGACTGTATAATAGAGAAGAATGGCATGACAGCTCCCCAAAAGTGAAGCCGAAACATTTTGATCACCCCCTGGTGGCTGCCTGCAATTCAGGTCATAAACCCCGCCCCTCTTTGTTAGCAGATAGAGCATGGGCTAAACTAATAACTCAAAGTAAAAAAAATACATTCTTCACAAGGATGGTTTCTCTATTTTAGGTAGCTCTTATCATGCTGCTGTGTGTGCAAGTGGTCTGATAAGTTTGGTTTTAATGAGTTATTTGATGTTGAAAAAGAGGGTGTGATGTCATGATTGACAGCTGTGTGTGTGTCAATCACTGTGCTCTGTTCAGGTTTGGGTTGGACAAGTGCAGAGGTGGGAACTTGATACTACGGCTCTAATTCAAATCCCTACTGTTTAGTGTCTGGCTCCATATGACACCACCAGCGCAAGATGGCAGCAGCCATATCTGGAATATTTTGTACTCCTTTTTGTACAGTGGAAGGAAGTAGAGACGTGTCGTCCATCTTTATATACAGTCATTGGTCTCAAACCACTGATCGTCACATTTAATGAACTATTAGCTGCAAGAATAAATGTACTGCACAGGCCTCTGCTACTTTTAGTTCTCAGGAAGTTTGAATAACGGCTGCCAAAAACAGTTTCATTTCTTATTACTCTTTGAGCCATTAATGTGTGAGGTTTTTTTTCTTACAACTCCTGTACTTTTTCTGTTCTCTCTGCTTCATGGTGGAGGGTTTGAACTTTGTTGGTCGCAGTTGCAAGGGACAAAACTATGGTTCAACACTATATAGTTAATAATAAATGTGCTCTTATCTAAGACGCTATGTGTGGCATATAAATTGTTTGCGCTCCCGCAGCTAATCTGCTGAGATCATTTGTGATAGATGACGGCAGTGTGGCATTTTACAAAAAAACAAAAACAACAAATGGCTGCAGATAGCCGTGCAGTGCGCATACACCCCACAAATGAGTAATGGCTTTGATTATAGTAAACATGTGGCTGCATGAACACACGCACACCTGCACACACACACACATACACATACTGAGTACCTTTGAGGATCACTCCAATGGGGATGCCAGAGGCTTTACCTACAGGCATGAGAACTAGAGTAAGGCAGACTGAATCTATAGCCTGGAGCTGTTTTCAACATGCCAACTCACTGATCATACTGATGCTACCTGCAGTTTCCAAGCTAATACGGTGGGAAAACCATATTCTAAAAAATGACATCCATATATACAGTATATGATGTAGCATTTTTTGAGACAAGGGATCAGAGCATATTAACTCATAAGTTAAAGAGAGGTTTTAAGAATAAAAAAACGATGCCCAGGATATACGTACAGTAGACATCTTTCAACCAAGTAATTAGTTTTGCAAATTTTTTAATTGCTTTCCAAAGTATTGATTATTTAATTCATAATTGGCTTCGCTAATGGCCCTTTTTTTCTCCTCTTGCTCAGGCCAAGTCTAGCTGAGACATTTTTAATTGCAAGGGTTTTTTTTTTTTTGCAAACTCCAGTATAGCCCAGCCCCTAAGGAGCTGTACTTCCCTCTCCCCAAATATCAATCACTTGAATGAGATTGTCCCATTAAAAGAGCTTTAATGGGCCTAATCACTGAGGCGGGAGAAGAATAGTGAATCAATTAAACAGATTTGTGTAAGAAGAGACACTGGTGTGACTTCATATTTCATACGTGAAGACTTTTAAAGATGATTGGCAGGCTTTTGTTTGTCGTAAAGGTGTGCGGTTAGATTAGATTCCCCTGTCGAGCAGCTAATAAAAGGCTAAATATAAACTTGCCGGAGTTGTGAACGCTGGTTTGGTCAAAAGCCATTTGAAAGTTTTATTTTACAAAGAAGTGAAATAAGCTGCCATGTACTGTACTGTGGTGTCATTTTAGTGCCACAATTATTGCCTGGCTCTATATCTTTGAATCTGCCCCCTCCACCAGGGTGACGAATTTGTCTTGTATCGTGACATGAAACAGCAGTTGCTCGGTTTAAAAGGCAATCGATCCATTGGTGTGACGAATGCCGTTATAAAACTGTTCTCAACTGCTGTCAAACTCAATGCCTGACATTGTTTTTTGTTTTACTTCACTCCGCTTCACTCTTAAAACCCCCGCCAAACCAGTATGTTGGCATACGCATCAGTGTGGACTTAAAATGACTGTAGATTCACAAGGATACTTTACTAGTTATTGGTTGGGGAATTTTTTACTTTTACAAAACTATTCCAAAACTCAAGTTCCACTTGCAAGCTTTTGACAGGGGTTTTTAACCATATCACACTGTCATCACCTGAGTATGGAGCTTGCTCTGTTGTAATGGAGATGGATTTGTTGGCATGAGAGCTTCATCCACATCAATTTCAGGACTGCTCTTCCATACTGGATTAAGTGTTAGAATTTAAAGTGCTCTCATACTGACATTAAAACACTGACTGTGGGATACAATACAATACAACCATTATAAAATGTTTGTATAGTGGTCTTTTGCTTGTAATCTGAAATATGTTAAATGCCTTTACTCGTGTGTTATAGTAAATTGTAATGACTGGCATTTAGCTAATGCCTTCTTCATAAACACTTATTTATCAACCAAAGATATTATCATCCATAACATGTCTATATCTAATGACCCTGAGAATAAATCCATCCATTCAAGAGGATACAGTGTATCATGCAAATGTCAGTGTTGAAATAACCAGGTTCTTTCAGTGTAACAGAATGTCAGGTTGATGCAGGTCACAGGAGATTTTGTATGCTCATCCACCTCTGCCTCCACCACAGTCTGTATTTCTGTCACTTGCCAACACTGTGAATAATGATTTGGGAAAGGCACACCTCAGTGAGGTAAGAGATCCCTGGTGCTTCAACATTGCATGGCTGTCTGCCTAGACTGACAACTTCACCTGGCTTTGGTCTAGTTTTCTGCTCGGCCATGGGTGGAAGGGGGAGGACAGGAAAACAGGGGGAGTGGAGACGGCTGATGCATATTTCATCAAGGCATTGTGGACACTTGAGGGTGCCTGCTGAGGGAGGGGGAAGGAGGTGAGGTGGACAGTATTGTGGCCTCATGTACGTGCAATTCATTTATTCCAGTCATATTACATTAAAACTATCAGCAAATGAGTTTTCTCTAAAACTCCAGCTCACATTCATTACTGAGGCAGACTGTGGCATTTCTCCCGTTGCCAAATGCAAACAATAGTTCCCATCAAGTGCACCACCACAACTATGCTCTGTTTGCTGGCAGGGAGACTGGCTGCAAATGTCAAAACCTCACACAGCATTATGAATTATACAGCAGTCATCTAGTCACCAGGTGAGGGTAGTGGGGTATGTGTAAAGCATGTGCATTAGTTAGAAAACTCAACACTATGCCACATGCCATAGTACAGACAGCGTAGGGCAAGTCACTTGAAAAATGCCATCGGGGGTCATCATTGAAAGTAATTGCATTCCTTTTCTTATTTCTTTTCAGCAGGAGTCTTCAATGTTTTTCAAGCCAAGAACCCTTTCACTCAAACAGAGATGGAGCAGGGACCTCCTACATATATTGTATTAAACTGAGCTGCACTTAAGATACTTCTTTGAATATTTTTGGGTCTTCTGTCCCTTGCACTTGTCTGTAGCAGCAGTCAGCAGCAGTCGTAGCATGGCTAGGTGCATTAGCTCCATTTCATTAGTGGTTTCTGAGGTGGACGATGTGTCTCTTGCTCAGAAAGTTACAAAACGATCCATTGTGGCTCACAAGAAACTTGTACACTTGGAATAATAATACAACAAATTGGTCAATATGTTTCAACAGTGCCTAAATATTAATGCTAACTACTTCACCTCATCATTAGGAATAAGCGTATTTTCACACATATTTTAATAGCTGAAAAGAAAACCCTTAGGGGTTGGATCCCATGTTGAAGAGGCTTTATGGCAAATGCAGTTACATTACTCACTACATTATTTATGTACTCAGCACAGCTCAGAGGTACCTTTAAACAACTCCAACCCCCACCCCCCCACACACATATTCTGTATTTGACACATGTAGAGATACAAAATGAGACACTGTGACTAAACAAGCAGCGAGCCTTGGTTTGGAGGCAGTTACTGACCTTCAATAGTTAGCTTAGAGTCAGCCAGTGACTTCATGAATGCCTAACAGTGAAGCAGTCGGGTTCAGACACCCTACAACTCTGAATAAAACCAGGAGAAATTATGAATAGAGGCTAGTTGTAAATGGTAAAAGGACTTGCAATTGTAAAGGCCTATTTCTTCTCTTCCAACCATTCAAAGTGCTTTTAAACCACATGTCACATTCACACATACAGTCATACAGCTATGGTCGAGGTGCCACCTGCTCCTCACTTAAATATTCACACAGACTCACACCACTGTCACAGCTATTGGGAGCAATTTGAGGGTCAGTATCTTGCCCAAGTACACTTCAACATGCAGACTGGAGGAGCCAGGATTGAACTGTCAATCCTCCGATTGGTGGATGGCCCACTCTAGCTCCTGAGCCACTGCTGCCCGAGTAGGTAACGTAAGTGACCCAGCTAAAAACAACAACAACACAACAAGGAAATCAGGCAACTGTGGAGTCACAAGAAGGCACAGTTCTGATGAGTGGTAGATGCAGTTTTCATCCGTTTTTGGAAGCTAGCGGCCTTCCCTCACCTTCAGCCCCTGTGTTAAGCTACCACTTAGTGGACCAGTCTGTCCACTGAATGCACTTTGTCAAAACCACAGACAGTATGAAAGAGTGGACGCAGCCACTGTGACATCATCCATTGGTTTGTGGAATACCATTTTGAAGCCTTGAGTTTGGCATTTTGGCTTTTGTGTTCTTGTTTTTTTGTAGTCAGCAGTGACCATATTTGGCCAAGAGGGTGGAGTTAGAGAGAAGTGAAGGGTAGATTTGATTGAGAATGCGAATACACCAACATGGTAGTGAGTTGTCAAACATATGGTAGCCATGCTCTAAACCATACCCTGGCTTATGTCTATTTTTCTCTAAAAGGGACCATAATTTACAAAATGAACATCATGCTGATTTGAAGAAGACTTGAAACCACAGACTGTATGAATAATGGGCATTGCAACTATGGTTTCACCCACTGGTTTTTGGACTGCCGTTTTGAGGCCTGCAGTCTGGCAATTTGGCCATCGCCATCTTGGTTTATTGGAGCCAGAAGTGACACAGACTGAAGTGCCACCTCGCAGACAGCCTGTCACTAAAGACGCCTCACGCTTACGTATGCGTAACTTTGGGCCTTAATAAACTGTAAGCAGATGAGTTCTAAAAAAATAGTCCCCCTGTGCAGTTGTCATGTTGAAATGAGTGTTAAAATTAGCGTTAGAATGTTGAGACCAGGCTGTAAATATGTTTATTTCTGCTATAAAGTTGGTCATTTTACAGGCGGTTTATAAGGATTTACTGTTGCGGAGCCCCCCTTAACTGGCCATTTGATGAACTGCAGCTTCTGGCACTTCCGCACTGGCTTCATTTTTCAGCTTTGGAGGATGGCGCTTGCTTGAACCCAGCGATTGAGGCCATTAAGTTATGAGAAAAATGTTTATTGAGGTAATAAATCAAGTGAGAGGTAGGGTCTTATATACAATCACTCCTTTTTGCATCCAATGGAATCACCCCCTGTTGGCCATTAGAAAGAATGCAGCTTTAGGGCACTTCCACACTGGCTCCATTTTTAAGATCGCGAAAAAAAAACCTTGGTCAAAGCTGATATTAGCCTTCTCCAAACTCTAGATATTACTGAATTTCACATTGTACACTATAGCCCTATTTCTGTTGAGCAGAACAGTACGGTACAGTTGAGTTCGGTGGGCTTTTTTCCTGTTTACACTATGAAAAGTTGTGGATGGTACCAATGGAGCCGTTCTGTACCGTCCCCATTTTTGGTCACCCCTCTATTGGGGTACCTAGCACACAGATCTGGTACTAAAAGGTGGAGCTGTGAACACTGCAGTCTGTTGA
>JAPZEB010000026.1:9218650-9230850 GCA_029783705.1 Chaetodon striatus
GATAATTATATCCACATTACTGATGACTATTTATAAAAAATGCCATTTTGTGACAGCAGCAATAGTCAATGCTACAATATTGTCGCAAGATCTATGTTGAGGTATTTTGTCAAAAATGTTGTGATATTTGATTTTCTCCATAACGCCCCACCCCAGTTATAAGTTTTATGTGTGTGATGTCCCAGTTGTTGTCATGCAACCTGGTTAAGGTAAAATCATATGCAGTGTTTCATTACTTCCTGTCCAATTGTTTTGCAAAATTGTGTAGAATTACTTGTATCCTTTAGGAAGGTGCCTTTTATAGAGAAGCTGATTATGATGCTAATAATATACAATGGGCTGCACTGGTGTTAGCTTGTTGCTAGAGGTACTGGTGATGAGATATAAAATCCAGGAAGTCCAGTTTGAGTAATACATCAATGAGCTTATTAGATGCTAAAACACTGTGCAACAGTTTATAACACGAAGATTTGGTTTTACCAATCTGAAAATGTGACAATAATATTTAGGGATACACCAATTCAACTTTTTCTCTCCTACTACCAATGTAGACACCCCAACCCTGGGTATGAATCTAAAACCAGTGCTCTCTTTTTCACAAATTTAAAGTCTACATTGCTCATTGTGTGAATCTCACCACAATGAAGCTTTCTGTGACTGAAGGAATGTAATTGTAAGGACTGATTTTTACACTGACAAAAAAACTGTGTTTTATATAGTTACGTCTCGCCATTACCAATGTCTGATCCACTTAATAAGGTCAGTGTCAGCATCAGTATTGATTCTGCATATTGCATAGGCGGATGACTGATCATTTTATTCTTAACATTCAAAAGGTACCTTGAGGCGCCATTCATGTTGCCTTGAAATAAATAGGGCTGTATTTTTAACGCATTGCTGTTATGGGTCTGAACTAATGTTGTCACGATTCCAGAATTTTAAACTGTGATACAGTACCGGTTTCAAAAAGCAGTAATTGATACCTCTTTTGATACCGTGGCAAAAAAAGAAAAAAAAGTCCAATGCACTTTTTATTTTTATGAACAACTTGCATACTGTGCTGGTGCACAAAGTCACTAAACAGACACTTCTAGTCACATGGTGGATCCATTGCTAACAGCCACAGATCATCCCTGTCACGTCATCTGTGCAGTCTTGGGTTTACAATCTGATGGTAGATCTGTTTTTTTATTGCTTTTGTCCTTTGCTATCAAATGTATAATTAACAGAGATTGAATTACTTTAAACATTCATTCATTCATTTTCCATAACCGCTTATCCTGTTAGGGGGCGTGGGGGGGCTGGAGCCTTTCCCAGCTGACATTGGGCGAGAGGCAGGGTACACCCTGGACAGGACGCCAGACTATCACAGGGCTGACACATAGAGACAGACAACCATTAACACTCACATTCACACTTACAGCCAGTTTAGAGTCACCAATTGACCTGCATTTCTTTGGACTGTGGGAGGAAGCTGGAGCACCCAGATAAAACCCATGCTGACGCAGGGAGAACATGCAAACTCTGCACAGAAGGAACCCTCTTGCTCCTGGGTGACAGTGCTAACCACTGGACTACCATACCACCGAACACATGGTATCAAAAAAGTATCAGAGTATCAATACTTTTGACAACCTTAGCCTGAACATGGTCGTATTATGAAACACATATAAGGTCTCCCTTGTCCCCTCATCAAACTGTCAAATTCATGCAAAGCTATTCACAACCTTTTGAGATACTGAGACAAACCTTTAGGAAGGGATGGGGTTGCCCTTATCATAACACTCAGTACCGACAGAACGCCAAGCAAAAGAAAACATCCTAAAAACGTGATTATTATACCCAAGATCCTGTGAGTGAGACAGCATGGCAGAGGAGACATGAAGACGTAGGTACCTTGAGGGGAAGGAGAGGTGACCCATGCCGAGGGTCAAGCATGGACTCACACCCTGTAGCATTGGCTAGAGAAAATACGACTAATCTGATCAGAGTAGGTCAGGTCAAATATATGTGCACACTCTCAGGCACACTCACAGGCAAGTACACTCCAGCAGTCACACACAGAAGCCCACACACAGCTTACTCATGGCTTTGGCAAAGGTGCACAGG
The DNA here is from genome assembly GCA_029783705.1 of Chaetodon striatus. Classification (NCBI taxonomy): domain Eukaryota; kingdom Metazoa; phylum Chordata; class Actinopteri; order Chaetodontiformes; family Chaetodontidae; genus Chaetodon; species Chaetodon striatus. The sequence continues at coordinate 9,220,760 of JAPZEB010000026.1, forward strand.
CTGCTCAAAGCATTGGCAAAATGACATATTCAAAGGCGTGAAAGAGAGAGAGTGAAAGAGAGTCGGGGTTTGGGGGGGGGGTTATCAACGGATCATTTGGAAACATCTGGGTCCACAATCAGCATCTCCATCCCTCTAATTAATTCCCCTGCACCCTCATTTTTCCTCTCCATCCTGTTTTTTCCATCTTGCATCTTTCCACCAACAAATCTGCTCTCCATCACTTCACCATCCTACTCCCCTCTTCTTCTTCTTCTTCTCTTTCAGTGCATCAAGAGGCCCATGTTTCTCTGGTTTGGCTCTAATGGAACAAACTCAAATGAAAAAAAAAACACAACAGGAAGACACAAATATACACACATGGTTTGATGCAAGGTTGGTTTCTAATGCCATCGTAATGGTAACGCTCCCTCGCTCCTTTGCTCGCACAAACGAATAGAGCGCATATCCCAGGAATCTGTGTGGATTCTTATGTAACTACAAAACCCCACGCACATAAAGAGATAGACAGAAAGACAGACAGACAGATAGATGGGAGTGAGTCAGTGCTAGACCACATAGTGAGAGCATCTGTCGTCAACGTTATACCTTTCACTGTGACAAGAACAGTATGTACCGCTGTGTTACTTCAGCCTCATTATAAGACACACTCCAGCACGCACGCACACATACACCCACACTCACACGCACATCAGAGGCTTCTTCAGTGCTTCATTACACAGCGAGAGGTGGAAATAGCTGTTTAACTAGTTATGGCAACACCACTGGCTCATGTATCAGCATACTAATTACTAGTTTTCCTCCCTGAGGGCGCTGTACACGGAGATGGTGTTGGGTAGGTGGGGAGAGGAGGGCTAGAGAAATGAGAATGGGGTCAGTAGAGGCATCTCTATAGATGTAATGAAGTGACTGGTAATTTCTTGCGGCAGGGCAACATGGGAGGGAATCGCAGAGGAAACAAAAGGGGAGATAACGACATGTGCTGGCCTATTTATACGCAGTGAATGGGTTTAAGTGTGAAGGGATGAGCAAAGTGCAAGTGTGAAAGCGCATGAGTACATGGCATCCTGTATCAGACTGTTTGGGAAAAGGGAAGGCGGTGGAGTGTTCCAGGACGCTGTTCTCCACCTCCTCGGCCACTTGTTTACCTTATGGATGGAGTGTTTCATCTGTTGTTTTTCATCGGCCTTGGTGCTGCAATGATACATTTGTAAGTGTGGTTGGGTGATGCATTGCTCTCGCTTGCTGGTGCTTAATATATCAGATGCCTGGTGTATGATTTATAGATAGATCAAAACAGGATGCTAAACGGGTAAATAGGTTTAGAAAGGGTTGATTCAAGCATCACGTTAATAGAGTGGGTGAGTTTCCACTAGGTTGATCATAAGGCCTGAGGTCAGTATTTCCTATTCAGCCAAACTAGACAAATAAGGCTTAATTACTGCAGAGGTTTGCTTCTTTTTCCACCTAATGGAACTAGGTTGATGCTCGCTCATATGTTAACATTTACCAGCCTGCAGATTTTCCACAAGGGGGAGCTGTTCAGTGAGTGATCATCTACACCTGTCAAAAGTGACAGCAGCAGCAACAGCAAGCTGGACCTACAGCTAGGAGGCAGATTTATATTTGTGCATTAAGGGGTTATAAGCTAGGCGTTCCTCCTCAGAAATGTAACTATTCCCACCGGCACACTTGTCACGAGGTGAACTTATCACACTGAAAACACAGCTCCTGTGGGGAATATTATTAAAGCACAATACAGCCAGATCATGCACAACACATCTGTTAAGCCTTGCAGGGATGATATCAACAAGAGCAATCCGATGCTAAGCTATAAATCCAAACCTATGGAACTCCTGTTAACACCTCGCGTCAAGTATAAATCTGGTAATATACAGTATCGTCATATTAATGTCACCACTGACAAGCATGTAGCACCACAGTTGTTCTGTGTTTGTGTTTGTTAGACAGGAACAATTTAGTCTGTGGCTGTGAAACAAAATATTAGGTTTTGAAGAATTTGTGAGAAATGGTTGTTAATTTTCCTTCTAAACCTTAATGCCTGCAGATGATCACACATGCAAGAACTGTAGCTGCTATTATTGTTAGGTGAAAATTTACAGTTCCAAAATGCTGTTAGTTTTCCTGCCATGTGGCGCAGAACTCCTCATCTGAAACCTCAGGTATTTCAGCTCTGTGCACAGATGATAATAGCTCGACCTTGTGCTCTGCATCAATGAAAGCGTGTCCTTGTCAATATGGAACTCCTCCCTACTTTCTCCTCTTTTCTTTCCTTGTTTGTGTGACAGCCAGCAACTGTTGTATTATCTGAAACTTATGCAACAGCGCAGCACAGGTTGGTGTGCTTATTAGCATGTGTAATAAAATGTGGTTACATTTGAATACACAAACAAGTGCACATGCACACATCCACATGTCTTATTTAGAGAGATTTATAGTAAAGGCACTAGTAGAGCTGAATGTATAACTGTTGCACGTACAACCAAAGTAACTGCAGCCATAGAAATGTAAAGTTATGGGGGTTGTTGGCCTGTGATTTTTTTATTCAGAATGTGAACTACAGATTAAAGAAAAAAAAATAAAGCCTGGGTAAAGCAAAACTAAATTTGTGTTCTGAGTTTGTTACACCACAGAAAAATGTGTAATTAACTACCCAGCCAAATCTGAATGATTAAAAAAATCACCAACTCCATAAAATTAAGTTTTAAAATCGAGAAAAAAAAGAGCAGTATTCTCGGCTCTGACACACTGAGGGCATGTCCACTGAAAGCACTGAGCCAAAGCCAGTAGCACACACAGTCTATAGTAGCTATATAGTGCCGCACAACGACAGATTATCGTTTAGCACCTAACAGCAGCTAACGTTAGCACTAAGCACACACCCACAGCAGACTGAAAGGTACGTTACTGAGAGCTAGTTTGCTTGCTTTATCTGATTGTGGCAGATGTGACAGAAATGTTTATTTGTGCATTTGTTAGATTGAAAGAGCTTAGAGAACTTGTGGAACAGACCAAATCACACACAGGGGGCGAAGAAAATGACACTGATGCTATAGAACCTTTTGAAGTTTGTAAACAGTATGATGTTTTTGGTGGGTGGGGCTTAGCTGGAGGCAAAACAATTCTTCACAGACATAAGCTAGCGCTAGCTAACAAGTTCTGTTGGCTTGTTTTAGACAATGGAGGAAGATGAGATGAGTGGTGGATTCAGAAATATTCATTCTGAGGACCGGAGCGCACTCTGGCACAAACTGGACCGTAAATTCGGAGTTCTGTTTGAGTGTACTGTTCAATTATCCAGAGTGCCGCACTCTCGAAGTGGCAGAGCGAACCCTGGGCACTCTGCCTGGGGAGACGAAGCGTCAGACTGAATTTACAAATGCACCATGTCAGGTCACTCACTCTCCAGGACCACAAGTGTTACTTGAATAAGTAAACACTGACCAACACGACCAGACTGGCCGACCTGTATGCTCTCACTCAGTGGATGGATGATTTGACAGGATTGCTGAAGGTCGGATGGCCGGCTTTGTGTTTGATTACTTTGCCAATCTTACAAAGGAGTATGGCACTTGAACGGTTTCCTCCATTTTGTTTTCCTATCGAAGCTAACGTTAGCTAATGCGCTAAAAAGTTAGTGTTACGGAGAAATCCAATATTCCTCTTAATACCTCTCCAATTTCTGATTAGGTGGACATGACAACCTTTCATACATATAACGTTACTCATCTCTACAACAGTAAATACTTTTTCCCTAATCTGATATGTCATGAGCATCACATTTAACAATAGTTGTCTTTGTTTATGTTGACAGGCAGTGGTGGCTGGTACGTGATAAAATTTTTGAGCCATGACTCCTACTCTGGCACCCAGTAACAAAACAAGACGACATTTAAAGACTCTTATGTAGCCTACAGCCCTGAGGTGGCGAGTCACGTTTTGCCTCAAGCTAAAAAATGACATCATTGTGATGTCAGCCCTGAAAGGGTCTATGCACTCTCATGTTAGTAGTCGCATAATTACTATAGAGTGGGGCAGGGGTTTTGTTAAGGTTGGCATCGAGCCATGATTTCAGGCCCACCTAAAAAAACCTGGACACAGAAATGGTGAAAAACAGTTTCATAGTTTAACTCCACAATTTAGTACTACACAGTTCACAGTCTGCTTTCTAACATGTATTATGTGTTTAGAAAGAAATCACTGATTTTGCTTTACCCGGACTTTGAAAACTCAATCTATAAAAGTCTGTACAAATCCCAAAAATGACGGTGTGTGAGCACAACAGGCTGTTCCTTGTACTCCAATGGGGGAGCTTTCAAAAGTCAATTTTGAAACATGTTTTAGAATTAGGCTACATACGTATTTGCTGGCACAGCAAACATGCGTAACTGTAGTTGTAGAAAAAGCAAAAAATCTATCCAAATATGCTGAAGATATTAATCTGAGTAATTGCTTCATCTATACTTGGTGAGGCTGTCTCCATCTCACCATGCCAACAGGATCTGAAGTGACAAGCAGTACAATCTCTGTAGATTTGTTTTAAGTTGCTACAATGAGGCAAGGTGAGGAGGTATGGTAATCAGCGACCAGTGGCTTGCTCACAATAGGCTCCTCCAAATCATCATGTTTGTGAAAGCTTCCTGGAGGAGCCGCGGGCCAATCATCTCTTCTACTCCAAGACAGAGTATGTCTGTTTGTGGCACAGCCTGTGGTGCATGAAATCTGACTGTCAGGGTCTGCTGACGCACCTGCCTGCAGACACGCACTGACGCATTCACACACACAGACACACACTGAAGCTGGTAATTGGGCTCATAAAGCCAAAGGACAAGAACAGCAAAATCTCACTTCCTGTCTTTGTGTAGTGTGTGAGTGTGTGAGTGTGCGAGTGGTTTTCTGTGTCGCAGTTCAAATGCCCTGGCATACTCTCGCCCTCCTAAAATCAAGCAATTTCCTGTGAGGCCATTGGAGTGTGACAGCAGCAGGTGCCTAATGGGCAAAGCTTAGGAAACAGGGCATTACCAAAATCCAGCAAACTCAATTGTATTAATCCTCGGGATTAGCAGCTTTAATTCTCAACACGTTTCCAGTCTAAAAAGTCTTATTTCCTTACTGAAAATGGAAGCAGCACGTGAGGTGAATATTTAAATCATCGCTGAAGAGTTTTCCTGCTTGTTTTAGTTGGAAAAATGGTTGTTTAAACTTCAGTCTACGGCCAAAATGGCACATTTTATCCACAAAAAGAGGAGCCGGGTCTGAGGAAAAACCATACCACAAGCCTACTCAAATCAGAGACTCCTTTCAGTGCAATTTCCACATGTACCTTGAAATCTCTGGTTTACCTGTCAGTTCCATGATGTGTGCGGTTTTTGCTAATTAACCCTGCGATCTTTCCCTTGCTGATACTAAAGACCTATTATCTTAACCCCACTCTGCACATTGCCCCTAAGACCACTGAAAACTGTCAGTTTTAATCTCCCTCCCTGCCGCCATCCTCCTCCTGTCTCCCTTACACACACACACACTCACACACACACACACACAGCTTTCAAATAAGGGATTTAGATTACAGTGAACAGTGCTAGCTTCATGATGATGAAGTGTGTGTACTCTGAGGGTGAGCCTTATTGGAATTCATATGATGTTTGTTGACTCCCTTCATATAAACAGGTGGCTGTGCGGAGATAACGTACAGCATATTGTGCCGCCGATGATGCACCCGCATGCACACACACACACATCTGGTGTCGTGTGTGTGTGTGTTTTTTTTTAATCCTAAAGCAGTCAGAGGGACATTTATTAATCTCTCTATTTCAGAGGAAGAGCACCGAAGCCTTTCAGGTGTATGAGCAGGGATTCCTGAACAGATGTCACCTCGTATCCACCCAGTGTGAAGCTGCAACAACAAAACAAAACCAGTTTTGTTTTGTTGTCATTGCTGCTGGAAGGTGTACAATAAAAAGGTTCCATTTTTCTGTTCCAACATCCCCTGCTCCTATTCTCCCAGATACCCTTCCAGTTTATTATCATGGCTCAATTTAACCAATTTAGATGACTCAGAAGGTCACATGAGTAGTTTAGATGTGCCCGATAGAAAAGATGAGTACTCCTTTTGAAAAGGAGGGAATTGTGTGTATGTGGCGTGTGTTTTATTTCAAAACCGAAGCGCAGGGGAACACAGACACACACACCTTTATTCGACTCGTCATTGTCAACGTAACAAGAACCCGACTGTCACCTTAGTGATCTACAGTTCTTCTCATCTCAAATTGAGGATCGGAACAAAAGCGGAAGCACAGAATATGTGTGTCTTTTTGCTATCAGTGTGTGTGTGTGTGTGTAGCCCCGTGTCTTAATGTTTAAGTGCTCCCTTCTTTGATCCTAATAAAGGATGATTTTTTTGTCTCCTCTGCCGATGTCTCCACTAACACTACGTCTACATGCTGACCTTGCCACTTGACATCCAGCGCCAAGTCAACCTCTGTATTGGTTTTTCATTTCAAAGGCAAAGAAACACAGGCTGGCAGTGCTGACAAAGCCATTCCAATTCATCATGGCTGAATCAAATACACTTCAGACTGTGCTGGGATGATTTAGAGCTCTTGTTAAAGGTGCATTAAATAGGACTGTTTTTTTCAGTGCCATGACACAATAATGTATTCCTGCAAAAGTGATAAAGTAGTTCAATACTGTACTTGGATTTTAAACAAGTCAAAGATTGAGCATGCTTTCAGCGAGTGCTGCAGTACAATGTATGTGTAACTGTGTTGGGTATCCAGTTAGTCTGCAACCTTGCTCTATTTTTGTCCATTACAGGCCACCACAGTCTGTGCCAGAGACTGAGACGTGGACATTTAACAGCTTTGTGGTCACCATTGGATGTTTGGACAGTAAGTTATAAATAACTAGATGCTCCTTTAACAAATAATCCTCGCTTTGAAAGCCGCTATGACTCACTCTGCCCACACAGCTTTTATTTGAATGTTACAGTAAACACTAATAGCCCTCTTACTGTATAGGATCACAAAGGACTACATCACTGTTGGCTATTGACAGAGGAAAGCACAAAATACATCTTCCATTTGATTTTGGGGAAAATAGCATGCTTTCAGCACTGTTATAATAAAGAGACAAGTGTACTTTATAACAGAATGATATTCTTCAAAAATATGCCACAGATGTAGTATCTGTGAATTGAAGTGGACGAGTTCTCTGTTATTGTCAAAATCCAAAACTTTTAATAACCGACTTCAAAGCCCAGGCTGAGCTACAGTCTGCATCATCGAAATTGTCAGTCTCAAAGATAACAAAGAATCTGACTGACTTAGAGGACCAGTCAATACTAGTTCAGGGTATTTTTGGGTGGAGATTGTGAGACCTTTTAGAGAGGATCTATTGTGCTTATTTTATGGGATCATCCTCGAGTAGAAACCCAAAATACATGTTTACATGTTTTCCTCGTACTGTCTGTATTCACCCTCTGTCCAGATCGCTCCATTTAGCACCTGTCTCTTTAAGCCCCCCTCCCAAAAGCGAATTTGCATTTCCTAAGGCTGGCAAAGGAATGACCCACCCTTTCTGCCTTACTCTGCCTCTGATAACTCACCGTGACACTGTTTCCCTTAGGATTTTTCCCAGCAGCAGTGCTGAAGTGCATTAGCTTTATTTGCACCGCCAGAAGATATTTAGCATGTCTGCTGACACGAGAAGGGCTTTAGATACCTATTTGTACACAACTGTTGATGTCGAATTACATTTCATAAAAGGGTTTTCACACGCCATATGCTGTTACAATCGCTCCTGCACGTTAGGGCAGATGTAACATTTGACATCAAGTGTGTCAGTCAATATTGTGACTGAACATTGCAACAACTGAAGACACAGTTACCAGTCACAAGTTACCTTGGCTACATGTTGCAATCAAAACCAAATATTGTTATAATTAGCCCCCGTCTCCCCTAATCAAGTCTACATTTCCAGAGACCCCAGTCAAAACCTGGAGAAAATTTTAAATCTTAATACAATGGTCCTACTTTATTTTATAAGCATGAACTGTAGCACAGTCCTGGCGGGATAGTGCAAAGACTAAATATAATTAAAGGACTGCAAATGCACCCATATTAATGCTAACAGCAGGCTTGTGTCAATTTCATTAAAACTTTACTAAACATTTGGGTGGATATTCAAAAACTTTGAACCTTGATTTTAGCCAAAAGCAAAAAAAAAAAAAAAAAAACATATTTGCAAAAATGAGACTTAAGTCACATAGTGCTAAACATTCATGTGATGAAGGGTTTAGAAGACGAATATAATATTTAGCCTGCAACACTACCAAAGTCACATCTTTGTAACCACATGCTAAAAACCAGATAGGAACCTTCTGTTATGCATTTTAGACACACTACATGGTTGGAATTCAGCTATTTAAAAAGGAGGTGGACGCCTGCACACTGTCAACACTGAATGCACATGCCTGAACAAAGAAGGCTAGTAGAAAACATGTAATTTTCGTGCTCCCTTCACCCAAAGAGGTGAAACAGGGAGACAAATTAGGAATTTTAAAAAAGGGTTTTTTTAAGTGGACTAGTTGGCTGACAGCTGGAGGGGTGGCAGTCAGTCTCCCAGCATGGCCAGGAGCTGCTGTGAGTCTGACTTCTTTTCTGCTTCTCACCTTTTCTCTTTCCCATTAATTTATTTATAACTATATAATGCAGACATCCAGTGCCCGTCACATACATTGGACCTCTCCATTCCCTGTGTTTCTGTGTTATTAGCTTGTGTTGAACTGGTGTAATTTCAGCTCCCTCTTCTGTTCATTTGCATGTCCTTGTGCTTTTGGATTTGTTATGAATTTGTCAGGCCTGAAGATGCCAGAGAACTGGATGTACACTATCCATTCTGCCACCAAGACCAAACAGGACAAACATCCTGTAGAGCGCCTGTACAGAGAGTTCTGTAACAAAACTAAAAAAAAAATATGAGCCGAGTTAACAGCTACTGATATTCAAAAAACATGTGTACATAGCGCTACGCATATAATTCTTAAGATCTGGGAACATTTCAGACTGCAGATGCATGACACATCCTCTGTAAAAGCCTCTCAAGTCAACACGTCTATAGTAATGCCACTGTAAGTTCATGCAAACCACAGATACTTTACATTTGTGCATTATTATGTAGCGTGTTACGTTTCAACAGCGCTGTGGTTAATGTGTGGTTAGGTTTAGATACAAAGTCCACTTGGTTATGATCAAGAAAAGATCATGTTTTGACTCAAAACACCTGCTTTTGGTGGCACAATCCTGGCTGGAAACACAGCAATGTCTTTGTTAAAAAATAACCACTTTTCGTGACACTAAGCTCGATGTAAAAACAGCAATGGGTCACTAAAATACAACGGGTTTTGTCATTTGTTGCTCTTGAGCAGTGGTATGCAGTGGTCTACTGCTTGGCAGGCACCTCGTCTAGTTGTCACACCATCCATCATCCCTTCCACATCCAGACGATAATGTCAGCTCATATACTACGTCACTTTAGAAATTGAAATAATATCTATAAATGTACTATATATCATATCCAGGGTCTGCAGAGACGTACAATACCAGCCTTTTCTTCTGGCGACTGGTCTGTGCCACTTGTGCTGCCACAAGAGCAAAACTTAGAGTAAACAAAATCACTCAAAAAACAAGATGCTTATCTGGAGAGCTAATCAAATCAAGGCAGATTAATTCAACACAAACATAACTGTTATCTAGTCCTGAAGTCTGAGTACAAACAGGCAGATAATCTTTTTACTGTGAGAGAACAAAAAAAAAGAGACAGATCAGACCAAATACATAGAGCAACAACAGTCTGGCCGTTAATAGACGGACACAAAAATCCAAGACAGCTACAGAAGGAGGTAATCATGGTGCAATAGCAGAGATTGAAACTGAGACACAAAGTGTGTCAGAAATTAGAGCTGAAAGGATTAGTCGATTAATTACTTAGTTAATCATCAGAAAAGTAAACACCTATTTAATCATCAATTAATCAAGTCTTTCTTAAAGCAAAAATTGCAAGGCATTCCC
>JAPZEB010000026.1:9240602-9254911 GCA_029783705.1 Chaetodon striatus
AATATTTGGAGTTTTTATCATACAAGCATGAAAAAAAAGAAAAGAAACCTCATAACTTATGATTTCCAATGTTTCCACTGCCAAATAATGAGCTTTTTAGAATCAAAAATTTTTAATAAAACATGAAAGTTTTTAAATTAATAATTTACGGCAGTGATAGAGCGCTAAGTGCACAAAAGCCTTATTTATCCAACCTGTTCGTTTTTTAAATATAATCCAGAAATATATTCTCCCTAAAAAACGTGACTCTGAAAATACTGCTGCATTTGTTCAAACTGTACAACAATATTAGAGTGCCCAAATTATCACAGCATCCTGAAACCTCCACAGTCCTGCAGAGGGTTAATGACACACACCTATGGACACTTGTTAGCCTGTTCCAGTGTGTGTTCACTGAATGCTAGAAAGGACTCTTGCCTTGCCTCTGCAGGATCCTTCCTTGGAAGGACTCATCCTACCAAGGAAGGACCCTTGACATTGAGAAACAAGTGCTGTGGGTTGCTGAAGCTAAGAGGAGCTATCTTGCTAGCTGGTAGTAGCTGAGGAGGAATGTGGCTGGCTGAAAGGCGAGGAGGGGCGGGGATTGGTGACTGCAATACTGTCATGAAGAGTTAGATGAGAAAATATTAAACAAAAGCAACACTGTAAAAAAAATAGCACTATGGAATAAAAGAAGACCTGTGAAAGAGGTGCAAAAGAATTCATATGAAAAACTCTAAATAATAAAAACTATAAAAATGCTGAAAAAACATTTAAAGACAACGATTTGAGTTCAACTATTTGTTGAATTATTTAACAATATATTGGATTTTAATTTACTGCTCTGCATCAGATAACATATTTATAGCCAATTATTTATTTATTATAGGTTATATTTTAACTCCAGCCTACAGGTCATTTACAGCCTGACTGATGTCTCTGGCTGGCGTCACCAGTCCTGCCACCCTTCCCTCGGCCTGTAAAGCCTGTCACCTCCTGAGCCTTTATTGCTCTATTTCTCTCACCTTGCAGTGCCATAAATCACCCGTCAGGACTCTCCGGACGGCCTAATGTGTCTGAAATGTCTGTTAGAACAATTTAATTAGCGCGCATTTTTGCTTCATGTTATTTTAAGCAAAGTGCTCAAAGCTCCTGACACTGCCGTTTCCTGGTGGAGACAGAATACACAAACCTGCATTAAAATTAAAAACCATAAAGTAATAATTATTAGGTATGGTAATACATATTTATCAAATTAAGCATTTGACAGGTGACAATATATTTGTGATTGGACCTTTCACGGTCTACTAAAAAATAAAGAAAATACATTTCTTTAATTCACTTAACGACCCACGTGATTTGTCCTTAAGAGTTTCGGTGTTTACGCCCAGCTGTATGGACTATTGTTTGCAGGTTATTAACCCATTAAAATCGTTAAATGCGCCTTGGGTTAATTACAAATCATGCATCCCATGTCGATTTTAATCGCTCTGTATTATTTCCCAGTCAGGTGCTGAGGGGCTCTAGGTTTCAGTCATACTGCAGAGTGAGTGTGGGCGATATCTAATTAATAGAGATTATCCTCACCTACACCTCTCCACTATTGTGCCGAGGACCTCGCCCAGCCGTCCGTCCATTGTCCACCGCGATGAGTGAATTGTTATTTTAAGGGATTTTGAGTGGCTTAAAGGGGATTTGACATGTGGTTTAAAAGCTGTAATGTTAATCACTAACTTGGTAACTTCTCTCGCATCAAATCACAGTTTGAGTATGAAATGACAGAAACTGGCAGGATGACTGTTAATGATCAGTCATTATGGAGGTTAAATCAAGGAAGATAATCAGCAGAATTAAATGGGACTAAGTGCTGGATAATCCAAGACTGCTATGGTGAATTATCAATATGATTTTTAGGTATAAATCTACAAATCAACACCAGCTATAAAACAAAATACCTGACCAACAATAACTTGCAATGTAAGTAAAAACATTAAAGCTCTTATATGTTTACTGACTTGTAAATTCCAGACTGTTTTCACACCGAGTTGTTTCCCAGGGAAACATCTATTATCCTATTATCACAGCGATGCCAATGTCGCCGATGTGTGAGGCAGTATTTACATGACTATATAGGCTACCATCAGCTTTTGAAAGACTTTATGGCTTTGTAGTCACTGTCTTTTCCCCCTGGGACACTGGTGCCATTTCCCAAACGTTTCCAACTACATATGAAGGCATTAAGTCGTATATGTCCCTAACGTATGACTGTAATTTAATAATTAGGAGCCATATTTAATGTCATTCAGTGAAGCCCCTCTTCAAATTCCTAAACTATAAACCAAGATAATATTTTTATGTTGACCCTACAGAGCGGGGCGATGTTCGCCCATTTGTCCCCAAGCGTCATTTAAATATTCTCAGCTTGATGTATTTATTAATAAACTTGAAATCAATGCTCATATATGTACTCAAAATGCTTCAATTCGTGGGAAAAGTGCATAAGGATTAGAGCCTGGGAACGACAGGTGAATGAATGAGGGGCTGTTTAACTGTCTGCGTCACTCCTTTGAAGTGCACTTGTGCGCCGACGGCTCCTATTTGTCTATAGGACGCGGCAATCAATGTCGTCGCATTTTCACAGTGGAACGTTACCTGCAGGACAAATCTGTCAATCAAAGGGGCAAGAGCATATAAATATCGTGGGCGCGGAGTCTGGCTACAGCTTCAGTTGCCCTCCTCTCTCTTTGGGCACTCACATCTGGGATACAAACAGACAGGCCTCCGTTTGGAATACAGCTGTGATGGGACCTTTGAATCTCCTTCTAGCCATGGCTCTGTCCATGTGCTGTCATTTTCAGTTTGCATTTGCTTGGTATGTTACTTAGTTTTGGTGGAATTTATTTAAAAAACCTACAGTGAAATGTGTGTTTGCTGGTGGTTAATGACTTGGGATTAACGTGGCTTTTCTGTTTCTTTTCTATATAGGACGGTGAATAACTTCCTCATGACTGGACCTAAGGTAAATACATTTTGATCCATCTTATTGTGCGTAAAATCTCTTCTGTACTTTTAAATTTTGCATTAAAGAAGAGCATTTTCTTATTTATTAAATGCAATAATGACTAACATCACCCATTTTTCCTCTCCTTAGGCTTTCCTGACTTATGCCGGCAGTGTGCAAATTGGCGCACAAAGTGGAATACATGAGTGTAAACACCAGTTTGCGTGGGAGAGGTGGAACTGCCCAGAAAACACGCTCCAATTATCCACACACAACGGCCTACGAAGTGGTAAGAGACTTGTATCCATGTATTTGCATCATATGACGGACATGTGGTGGTGCGAAGAGGTGATGAGTTCAACTCCAGTGACTCCCAACTTTGCTCAGGCGCTTGTACACAGTTAATCATCCAACACAGAGAGGATGATGTAGTTGATTGTGCGCTCTGATCTCCGAGAAAATGGGACACAAACATGAACTAAAAACCTTTGCTTGAACCCCATTAATAAAACACCAATCATGCCCAACATTCTTACCCTGTCAACCTCCAGTAGTGCCTTTACGCACGACTTACGCACCTTTTACGCACAGTACTTGAGTGCAAACACTGCGCATTTGCGGTGCCAAATTGGTTTGCAAAGTATAACACTGTTGTCTGCTTACTTTGTCACTTATTGTAGCCACGAGGGAGACGTCTTTTGTCCATGCCATCAGCGCGGCTGGAGTGATGTACACCCTCACCAAGAACTGCAGTATGGGAGACTTTGACAACTGTGGCTGTGATGACTCCAGAATTGGACAGACAGGTACATTTCTATGCTGTGTGGTCTATTTACAATTAGATTTGATTATGTTAGATAGACATTTTATTCTTAGTACTGAATATAAATGTGCATTTTTTAATCCCTAGGTGGTAGAGGATGGATTTGGGGAGGCTGCAGTGATAATGTGGCGTTTGGAGAGAAGATCTCCAAACAGTTTGTGGACGCGCTGGAAGGTGGACATGACTCGCGCGCAGCCGTCAACCTGCATAACAACGAGGCAGGCAGACTGGTAAGATGTGATTTTACTTTTATTACTCATTTAAGTTTGTTATCGTTTGTATGGATTATGATCCCAAAATTAAACATTTATTATTAACTTTGGTCGGGAGGAAAAGAGATGTCTTTTGTTAGTGGCATTTACGCAATGATTCAGATCTCAGAGGGAGAAACTAGTGCAATTAAATACCTTTCCAACTAACTCTTAATCTGTCTTGGCAGGCAATCAAAGCTACCATGAGGAGAGCCTGTAAGTGTCACGGAGTGTCTGGGAGCTGCAGCATCCAAACCTGCTGGATGCAGCTGGCCGACTTCAGAGAGGTGGGCAACTACCTGAAGCTGAAGCACGAACATGCAAAGAAACTGGAGATGGACAAGAAGCCGGCGAGGGCTGGAAACAGCGCGGACAACCGAGGAGCCGTAGCGCACGCTCTCCGGAGCATCGCTCGCACAGAGCTCATTTACCTGGAGGATTCCCCGGATTACTGCGTCAAGAACCACAGCCTGGGATACCAGGGCACCGAGGGCCGGGAGTGTTTGAAGGGTGACAAGAACATGCCCCAGCGGGAGAGAAAGAGCTGCCGCAGGCTGTGCTATGAATGCGGCCTCAGAGTGGTGGAGAAGCGCATCAATGTTGTGAGCAGCTGCAACTGCAAGTTTCACTGGTGCTGCACGGTGAAGTGTGACAAATGCACTCAAGTTGTGACAAAATATTACTGTACACGTAAAGAAGGTGGAAGAAAACCACATAATAAAACGAGGCGCAGGCACCGTGCGCGCCGGCACTGACCGTCACTGGTTACAAAGACTATCCTCATAACTTTTCATATGTGGACATCAATAAGCATTTTTCTGTATTACAGAAATGTCAATTTCATTTTCAACTGTCACATCATCTGATGCCATTTAATGCACTTGATCTTATAGATTTGATTCTGTATAGAAACCAAACTCCACGAATGCTCACTCGTTTCTGTTGGCGTTTAGGGGATATTTGTTGGATCTGTCTTCTGTGAAGTCTGAAAAGTGTCTAATATTTTAAATGTATATTTTTAAGTGAAAATGTTATCTAATAAATATTTTTCTACAATATGCATGACTCAGACTGATTTGTCACTGGCATGATTTTGTATATTGGTGCCCTGGTGTCATACAGCCTTGGGGAAGAGAATAAACCGCAGCCTAATGCCATCCTTTTGAAGTGCGCATATAGGCGTTTCTTGAACCCGTCAACCAATCGGCTTTCACAGACCTCGGGGACAAAGAACAAGAGATCCATTTGTCCTCCATTCAAACAAAAGACAAAGTTGCAGTACGCAGGGCCAAAATAACTACATCTCTACTTTGAGGGATAACGGTGTATGCGACAATGGTGCATTCAATATTTTGGCTCCTGCCTCTTTTGTGCAAAATCTGTCCAGGGCATGCTTGGTAAGAGATCTTCGCAGTTAACCTGTATCTTTTCTATATGTGTAGACTTAAGATAAACTCATCTCATTTTTTATCCTGTCTTCTTCTCAGGGTGGCAAGTAATGTACTTATGACGGGACCTAAGGTAGATATGAAAATACTTGATTACTTGGATAAACCTAACAAGTTTGGGATAACCTTTCAAAATGTGAAACAGGTCACAAAATGTCATCGCCTCTCCTGCAGGCCTATCTCACCTATGCAAGAAGCGTGCAAGTGGGTGCACAGAGTGGGATCGAAGAGTGCAGACACCAGTTTGCGTGGGATAGATGGAACTGTCCAGACAGTGCGACTCAGCTCAAAGGACTAAAACGCGGTAGGTCTAAACTGTAAATACAATTCCTTAAACAGGTCCATGCATGATAAAGGAAAAAAATAGGTGATGCGTCAAGCGTAAAATGTGAGCAATATATCCAAAAATAAAGGACATTATGCATTGAAATGGTTTATATTTATGCTGTATTCAAGAATATCCCATTAGACTTTTATTTATTTTTCACAGTTGTAGCAAAATCTATTTTATCACAGCAGTAATTTATAAAAGAATCACTTTTAGAGCAAGTCATAGTCACTATTACTTTCATTTTTGAAGATGGTATGATTAATGTTTTAACACATGACATGCGTTATCTTCTTGTAAACAGCCACCAGAGAGACCTCTTTCGTCCACGCCATCAGTGCAGCGGGGGTCATGTACACCCTGACCAGGAACTGTAGTCTGGGGGAACTCGATAACTGCGGCTGTGATGTCTCCAAGAACGGGAAAATAGGTGAGGTTTCCAAACACATTTATATGCTCGTGGCCTGTTGTGCACAAAACTTAGACCGACCTGTGGATCACATAAATATTTTGACATTTAAAGTTGGGGGTCTGATTTTAAGTGACATTTTGTGTGCAGGCGGTCGTGGCTGGCTGTGGGGTGGCTGCAGTGATAACGTGGATTTCGGAGAAAGGATTTCCAAACAGTACGTGGACGCGCAGGAGACGGGTCAGGACTCCAGGGCTGCTGTCAACCTGCACAACAACGCGGCTGGGCGGCTGGTAAGAACTGGTTGCATCACGAGAATTTCTTATATTACACCGTTTTAGGTGGCTGGCTTGGCACTGATTAACTTGGCCTGTTTTCCAACAGGCTGTGAGGGCAACAATGAAGCGCATCTGCAGATGCCACGGCATGTCTGAGAGCTGCACTGTGAAAACCTGCTGGACACAGCTGTCAGATTTCAGAGAAATCGGCAACTACTTGAAGATCAAACACAGCCAAGCTCAGAAACTGGACATAGACAAAAAGCGCATGCGGGCTGGCAACAGCGCGGACAACCGAGGTGCCATCGTGGACGCGTTTGGCAGCGTCGCCCCGACAGAGCTCATCTACCTGGAGGACTCCCCGGACTACTGCAGGAGGAACACCAGCATGGGGCTGTACGGCACCGAGGGCCGAGAGTGTGTGCAGCATGGAGATGGTTTAACCCAGTGGGAGAGGCGCAGCTGCCGCAGGTTGTGCCACGAATGCGGCCTGAGGGTGGAGGAGAGGCGCACGGAGGTAGTGAGCAGCTGCAACTGCAAGTTCCACTGGTGCTGCACAGTGAACTGTGATGACTGCTCTCAGGTTATGGTCAAACATGTGTGCGCCAAGAGGGAAGGTGCTCATGGGCACGGCTTTAGACGAAGATTCCGGGGCCCCAAGTGAAAAAAAACGTCTTTACCTGTCTACATCACAGAGAAGTCTGTTAAATAAGAGCCCATATTAAGATGTTAAATGTCTGTTTGCACTTTTCGTGTCTCCTTGTATAAATACGTGAGTGTCTATTTATGAATATTGTGTTTGTTTGATTAAAATAAAAGTTAAAAATAAAGACCTCTGAATGGCACGTTTCATTTCAGCCAATATCTATAAGAACATTTTCTAATTTTACTTAATAAATCCCAGGGTCATTGGATTTTATGAGAGGGCACACAAGTGGCCATTAGAATAAGAATGGGCCAATACACTTAACAGAGGATTACATGGCTAACATGGTGCAGTTCGCACCTAACCAAGGTGTTGATCCAGCGTTGATCCACTATCACTTTGATGTCAACGTGTATTGATTTCATTCAAAGAGCAGAGAGGCTTTGAAAGACAAATTAGGGAAGCATTTACACAGCTAGAAGTTACTATTTGGCCTGATAATCCGGGACAACACTGCCTATCCGAGTCTTTTCTCACATCCCACAGACAAAGCAAATGTATCACAATACATCAAAGCCTACAGGGGAAACGCGTCTACACACTTGTGACCAAAAAAAAATCACTGTTTCACAGCAAAGTGGGTCACTGTGGGGTCCAGATATTACACTGCAACTCCAGTGAGGCGACAGTTATAAATAAGACCGTCTCGGATTCCACCTTGAAAGCAAGTTAATTTCTAATCTTATAATTTGCAAGTAATTAGGTCTGAGAGGAGCCTCGTCTCCGCCCACTGGCCTATCTGTGTCTTAAGAACCATTCATTTGCCTCCTTCTCTCCTCTACCCCCTGTCTCTCAGAAATCTTCCTCTCAGCTGGACATGTCATAAATCTGCCACTGTCTCAGCTAAATGAGTGATAGCATGGATGTTAACTTCATGAGGGGGTCCATGCCTGGGGGAGAGGGGGGGGTGGGAGGAGGCTGTTTCACTATCTTTACAGACCAGTTACTATAGAAGCAGTAAATGAGGAGATAAGAGAGAAATTACAGCATAGGTTATCAATAAACAGCAGGTCAACTGGTGTCATATATAACCACAAGAACCGTGGCAACTTTATGGAGGACTCTTTGCACCAACACTGCATGTTGTTTCAAATTTGACATATTACCCCACCAGCCAAAAAAACCCACCAAAACAGCAGTGAAATTACCACTTTAACAACAACCACTGGTCTTGAACAGTGGTCTGCAGCTTGGCAAGCCTAAGTGTCACGCCTTCCACCGTACCCTCCACCTCCAAATGACAAAGTGAGCTCATACACTACATCATTTTAGAAACACTGATGTAAAACAAATGAAAGGTGCAAATGTAACATATGTGTGGTTCGTAAAAGTGTACAAGCCAACATTTTCTTCTGACTGGGCTACAAACAACACACAACTCCACATAAATATATATGGGTAAATGTGCTTTTTTTAGGGACAAAATGGGTTTCTAGCATGAGTATAGGCACAGAAAAACTGTGAGACTACTACACACAGAGTAACAAAAATCTGTACTGAGCAAGGATCGAGTAACGCTCTCACAGACCAAAACGCTCCCTCCTACCCTTCCCATTTGTCTGTTTGCTTCTGGGGATGTCCTGTATTTCCCATGCTATCCTGCTGTGTGTTAATGAAGGTTTCGCCCCGCAGGAAGCCCTCACCGGTCCACCCCTTTATCTTTGCTCTCCACTGAGTACATTAGTGGTCCCATATTGGTCCCATATGATGCTGTTGCATGGTTGTGCTCTACAAGCGAGATGACCACAGCTGTTCATCCATTCATAAACCCTCTTTCCCCTATAAAGTGTCAGTTATTTATCCTGGAACAGTTTCAAAGAACGAGCATTTCCCAAACATTTGGGATTTCATGAAATCAACCACATCTCTCTGAACATTATCTGACACTGATTTAACACCTTGGTAAAATTGTTGCATCTCTTGCTTTATAATTATACTGTCTTTCATGTTGGTAGTATCATGCCTTTCATGGAGGGGATAAGTTTCCTAGTCAGGACAGAAAAGGAAAACAGGGGTGATCTCCCACAGGGACCCCCCAGGAGGACTCATGTATTCACCCAGACATGCCTGGGGGTCTAGGAAGATTTGAGCGTGATTGATCATCCCTTTTCTCTGCTGCCCTCCTCTCTCACCTGGGTGTGAGATACCAAGAGGCCTGACACAGAGCATGCTGAGGACAAGATCTGACACGGCCTTCAACTACAAAATGTTATGAATTAGAATAAAGGCATGTATGAGATTATCTCGAAGCAGCAACATTAATGTACAAATATCAATTCAATCCATTTAGAGTTAACCATGTTTCAAATTGTTCGAGAAATCTGCATCTCACATTAAGGTCCTGCTGTACAGTCCAAAATCAAACACTTAAGTTCGAACAAACTAAAATGATAACCACTGTGTGTAGTTCGAAGCCTGTGGTAACTTAATTAGGTATGTGAAAGGAAATCAGCAGTCTCTATGTTTAGAGATACCTATACTCTGCAGTGACTGCATGTACTGACATCACGTCTCAAGAATAACCACGGAAACTTTCTACTTCGGTCTTTTACACAACAGACAAGTGAGAAGATGTCCTACCACAAATGTTTATATAAAAGGACAGCGAGGTCATTGTAAACTTTCATTTTATGAAGTAGGCTGAGTATGTTGAAGACTGCAAGAGCTACAGTTCTGTGAGCTTTCGGCTGTCAGTTAACCCCTCATTTTTGGCAGATGTGATACTTACAAGAAAGAAGAATGAGTTTAAACAATGTTCCTTCAAAAGTGGAGGTGATGAGATGGAACCCCAAAAGTCTTGCTGATTATATGAGAAGGGTAAGTATCAAAAACACAGCTTATCGGTGACAGAAAAACAGTTTAATGTCTTCTGTAACAGTCAGGTACTGAAGTTTCCTTTTTTCTGCTAAGCTAATTTAAAACCTGACATGTTAAAATATTTAGGTAATACATGCAACAGCTCAGAGTTTACCCAGTTAGGGTATATTTTCTGCATTTTAAATATTTGTTGTCTTATTCTCTGCCACAATTTGATGCAGTATATTTTGACATATCTTTGTCCTAATGAGTAGAAAATGCAGGCATTGCACACCTTTCTGCAAACCACAGATATGTTGTTTATGATAACTGTATGTTAATATGTAGCAGATATGTGGAAAAGTTTCTTTACTTTTCAACAATGCTGTGCTGTGGTTAATGCGTGTTATGTTTAGGCACAAAAAACACCTAGTTTTGGTTAGGAGCAAATAATGTTTTGACTTAAAATACACAGTTTTGGTGCCAGAATCGCTGCTGGAAATGCTGCAATGTCTCACTAAAAAACAACCGGTTTTGTTTTTGTTGGTCTCAAACAGTGGTCTGCAGCCATCTTAGGTCATTCATCGTCCCTACCACTTCCCCATGACAAATTGAGCTCATACAGTATACGTGTCAGATCGTCACTGTAGAAACAATGACATGACATGTATGACAAGAACAACAGTAACACATCCGGGGTTTGCAGAACCATGCAATGCCAATATTTTCTTCTGGCATCTGTGCTGCACTATTTCCACACAACTACATAACATCAAACATACAGTAAAAGTTCATATACCTGTTCTAAAAGTGTGTGACATCTTCTCAGCTTAAGTTATCCGGCTGTGACAAATTAGTGATAAAGAGCAGTATAAATGGAGCACAGTTTATGGTAAGTCTGCACATATCTCTGGAGGCCATTCCACTTATTTACTGTTCTGAAATACAAGCAACTGATTTTCTATTTCTCACTAATCATCAAGCAAATGACTGCGTGTGACCTTCAAGTGTTCCCCAGCCTTTATGTCCCGTGAGTCTGACTGCATATATATTTATTTCATTGACATCAAACAGTTTTCCTACCAAAAATATTTTTTAAAAAAGACATATTTTGTATCTTCATAGAATAATTACTAAGATCCAAAATGAAATCAATAAGATGGACCAGAAGAAGGGGCCCTTTGGTCATAAGTAAGAAAACAGATTTTATTTACAACTTCTACTGAAAGTGTAACTGTAACTAAACAACAATGCAAATGCATGACTTCTTTATTTATTTTTGGTGCAGATCAAAGGCACAGAAATATCCAAAACAAGGTAAAAATCTCTTGGGTTCAACAATGCCACTGATATAAAGCTATCATTACTTAGGCCTGATTCTATTCTTTTGCTTTTAATTCTCCTACAGCATTTGTACAGGAGGAAGAAGTTTGGGACTCTGATGAGTTTGTAAGTCAAAAGCCACAAGTTATCTTTAAAAGTTTGGCCACTTTTAATGACTCAAACTTCAGTGTGTCAAAGCAAATTGACAGTTGCACTCATGCTCACTACTCGTGTCTCGTGTGTGGGCTGTGGTCAGGACAATGACAGTGATCATGACTATGAAGGTTCGCACCAGGAGGAAGGGGAAGACAGCTACATCTGTGCTCTGACTGAGCCACAAATAGCTGAGCAAGACGACAGTGACGAGGACTATGAAGAGAGCTGCGACAGGCCTTCCCCTGCAGACATAATGAAGCCACCTCGACTTCCAAGAGTGGCTAAACTTCAGGATGGTCACCACAGAGGTAACAGAAAGCAACATAACAGTGCTGTACACAGAGACATGCAAGCATGCGAGAAAACATATCAGACTATCTGCTGCTTTTCACAGTAGATGCTCTGAAAGCAGAATTGGTGTTCAAATTTCTTGCAGGCCGAACTTAAAAAATGGTTATGTATGTATGTAAGTAGATCCTGTTCCTGAGCCGACCCCTGCTGAAAGGACCTCAAAACCCCCACACCCTCATCCACCAAGAATGAGCCATACCCCTCATAGACCTGTCAAAGCACCAGGTGACTGTGGTACATTTTATACCTCTGAAACCATCTGACTTCTTGATGATGTTGCAGATTTAATCCTTGTGTAAAATGTGTTTTCTCATTCCCAGCACCACCCAGTCAACCTAATCTGCATATCGACAGGAGCAAGAAGCCTGGGCATTCTGGTCCATCCCAGACAGACCTTAAAAAGTCAAGTATGTGCTGCTTATTATGTAGTGTTAGTAGTTGTAGCAGTTGAACAGCAAAAATGGTGTGACTTTACATATGTTTCACACTATCCATCATGTCCACAAGAGGGCAGCACTGACAAGGCTCCTGGATCATCCACAAGCAAGATCCCTAAATCGAGACCCCCGAAGCATACAGATGTGGCCAACAGGTATAGGGAACTGGGAGCAATTTATTAGTGTAGCAAGTCCTTAAATCCCAGTTATGCAATTATTTAGGTTTTTTAACGATGTTCCATTTCATCTCCCCACTCCCAGAGCAGATAAGCCCGTTCCTCCTGTGCCAGCAGAGCTTTCTCAGGTTAAAAATTCAATACCCGGTCCAAGAAAGGTAAGAATCAAAAGTGGAACCACAACTGAGCGATAATTTCCATTATCTTAGTTTGCTCGCTGGAGAACACACATGATAAGGGAGAGCTTTTCTGTGCAGTTACACCCACATTTGAGTACTTTCAGATGGGAAACAGCAGATGGCAATGTTGTAAAAAGAACACAGTGGTAGGACCCTTAATGTCTGCTCTGAACTCAAGAGATTTGCATTTTATTCACTAGGTTGGATAATTGGAAACATCTGTTATATTTCTTTTACAACAATACTGTAAAACACATTTATGTCAGTGTAAAAGAGTTTGTTCATGTAGTCCTTACTATAAGTGTCTTATTATGTTGCATCCAGGGCTTGGATCCCAGCTGGTATGGAGGAAAGGTGACCAGACATCAAGCTGAAGCTGCTCTCAGAGAGATGAACAAGGTCAGGTGCTGCCTGTCACAGTCTCATATATCTCATTCTCCTCTCTCTGGAGCACAGACACAGACACACACATATACACAAAACGTGCAGGTGACTTAACTTGCAATATCACATGGAACTGACTATGTATGTGTGTGTGTGTGCATGGGTTTGTGTCTTTAGGATGGGGCATTTGTGGTAAGGGACAGCACACAAGGCGCGGTTGAGCACCCCTACACCCTAATGCTGCTGAAAGAAGGCAGGGTTTACAACATTATGATCCGTAACCAAGGCAACTCCTACTCCCTCGGCACTGGCCTCAAAAACACCAAGGTAAACTAAAAATGATGATGCCATTAACTATGATGTTAAAATGAGGGGAAAAGTCTGTTTTCACTTAAACTGAAAAGTTCACATCTTGTGGCACGCCTCGGGGAGTGTTTGATGCTGACTTGTGCTGCGCTGCGTCATTAGGTCCCTGTCATCTTTTTTGTGTGCTGCTGTGCTGTAGAGTTTCCCCGGGGTGAAGGAGATGATTACCCATCACACACACACCCCGCTGCTGCTCATTGATGCCACAGACCAGACCTCTGAAGCGCCGAGCCAGTGTTGTCTGCTGCACCCTGCGGGACTTTGACCAACACCAACACCAAGCTTAATGTGGGTGTTTGCATCTGTCTCTGTATGCTAATTTGTGCGCATGCATACTTGTGGCTTTTTCAGAAGCCTTTTTGGAACAACCAAACAAACGTCACAATTTTCGCAAACACAAAAGGTCATTATTACGTAATTCTTTTTTTTTTGCTTACTCATTTGTATTTTTAGTAAACAGAATGAGAGAAAGAATGACTTTTACAAGGCTTATGGTGTATAATTCATTAAACTATGTTTTCCACACACACATTACCTTTGTTCTTCATGCCTCAGTGTCATGTCAAGCTGGGGGCTGCTGCTTCAGAGCCTCTTGGATTTTCAGAAACGCCAACTTGTCAGGGTGGCCAACACAAACGATCAGATCGCATTGCCTCAGCTGGGTTCGCACTGCAGGCAGAAGACAAATACCTTGTCTCACAACTGCCTCAGGTCACCACAGTTCTAAGATGTTTAAAAGTCACGTTTCAAAAAATATGGTTTCACACCAAGGACGACAGTACCTAACAGGAGATGACCTGAGTGATGAACTTAAAGATATACTATGCGATATTTTCTTACAAAAAAAAAAAAAAAAAGTAGAAACTCATACAGAAGTAATACCACTCAGTCTTCACAAATGACCCCCGGGAATTGGGT
>JAPZEB010000026.1:9263828-9277597 GCA_029783705.1 Chaetodon striatus
ATTTGGCTGAAACATTAGTTTTTCTTACCATACTATATTTAGTCTTTGGGCACATGGGACTACTGTTTTTTTTTCTCTATGTATTTCATTATACTTTAGAAAATAACAGACATCCCATGTGCCCAAAGACTAAATATAGTATGATACGAAAGGGGCCCTGTCTCAGGAGGCAGCACAATCAAGTATTTGGTGTCAATGAACTCATGACAACTATGATATCAAAAATATGCACACACATGCAGTGTAAAAAATATTTCACATGGAGTGTGGAGGTGTGTTTTGTATTTCCCCAAATCCTGACATTGGTTTGATTGATAAAAGTAAGATTTTTTAATGTGATTTAAAAATTTCTACAATTAGATACTTTCCCAAAGTATGTCCCCACCATTTCATGCCCTAGAACAATCAGAACAAATGTTCTTCTTCATACTAAATATATAGTCTTTGGGCACAAGTGTGTATTAAAAACAAAGGGAAAGAAGCAGTAGGTAAGCATAGAAGAGGGGAGACAAAGGGGAAAGTGTGGTAAATATCAGAATATCACTGTCCCAACACATCACATTTTGAATAGTTTGTGCAGTCAATAAGTTTCTAGTAGTTGTAGTTGTAGTTTTTCTCTATGTCTTGTTCAGACTTTGTGCTGGCAGATGAAATATGCAGCATCAAGAGCAGGGGTGGCCTTTCACCTTGTCGATCCAGCATGAGCTCTTTTTTGAGTGTGTCTGCCAACAAGAACGTTGAAGAGCTTTTATCTTGGAGACTTCATTAACAGCAGACATCACCTTCTGCTGTCTTACTCAGACAGTTTCAAATTGATGCAAATTTGTAGCCGTTAATCACGCCAGGGATGGGAATGACAAGGTCAGAGGGAAAATGCAGTGCTGCAGATGGAGCCTCCCAGATAAGAAACGGTAAAACCTGGGGGATTTATCTTACCGACTCCCTGAAACCAGAGTGCTTTTATTGAAACTCAAACACAACGCACATTTTAATATTTTGGAACTTCCCTTGTCTACTGTATATTGTTTATTCAGACAGGTATCCTGCCTCATACACAGATCACACACTTGTCTTACTTGGTACAACATCCAATTATTATACTGTTTTCCTCCTGGCTTTCTTCTCATCTGCTTTTATCTGTTTCACAATAAAGAAAAACACACAAAGCCTCCATTAAAACTTTCATCTGTTTGATTTTCTGCTTCCTTTACCTTATAGCGCATTCAGTTTTAAAATGAAGCTGTCACATATTGGAGCACAAGCTATTAGACATGTATTTTGGAGCACACTAGCTCCTCTATGATTCAGGGATACCCACACACAGCATCCATCAATCACATGTTACTGTAGCTACGGACCTTCCTTGCCTCAGGCAGTAGAATTATTGCTCAACAGAGTGATACGATTAAAATCTATAAATCCTCATCTCCACCTGCCGCCTGGCTCGTGGCAGTCTTCCACACACCTGTCGAGCTAACGGAACGCACACCCCCTCACACATACATTGTTTATGTGTGTGCGTGTGTGTACGCGTTTGTGCTGCGCACTGCATGCGAGTGTGTGGTGTTTATAATGTAAACTCAGACAGAGAGCGATTAGAGCTGCTATGCATGAGAGATTTGTGTGTGTAAGAACTGATTATTGCGGTGTGGAAAAGATTCCTCACTGTGTGGTGGATAAAGACTTTGTAAAGTCTCATAAATCTGCTCGTTTATTCCCTCTAAAGTGAGGAGATGCACTTCTTAACTTTGGATAACTGCTACCTGAACGGAAAGCTAACTGTCCTGGTACCAAATTAACCCATAACACACACGCACACACACACACGCACCTTCTGTATTTACTAAAACAGTCATGTCCTATCGAGGCTGTTTAGTAAACGGTAGCAGAGAACGTCAAGCCTGGAGACATGTCGTCATGCCCAGTGCCCCAGCTCTGCATTACCAGCTTGCTGTTATGTGTAAACACCCACACACACTCCAGACACACGCATACAGGTGATGAAAGAAGTGAAATACCTTGCCCTTTATCTGGGAGTCATTGAACAACCTTTTCTGGTTTTGTGCTCTTTAGAGGTCAACAGAAAACTCTAGAATTCCTTCAGTTTCTTCCACCACGGCTTGAATTCAAATCCTGTTGGCAGAAATTTGACACATGGTTGGTAGAAATGGACTCACACATGAAATATTCTTGCTTTGAAAATCCTCACATTTTCAGCGTGATAGTTGCACTGCTGAATGCCAGAAATCCAAACAACACTGCACAACAATAAAACTCTTAACAATGCCTAAATACTCAGACACTCCCCAAGTTGCAATCATCAATGTCCAGCAGTCTCAGCTCCAGTTCAGCAGAAGTAGAAAAGGTCCCGGTTTGCCCAAATCCCATTCAAGCTCTCCATGAAAAGAAATATAAAAAGCAGCAGCTCCTTCTGTGTAAAATAATACATCCATGTGTCTCAGACTCCAGAGAAGAAGGCAGTGAGTGATCTCCTCTTCCTAAACATGGCTTATATACACGATTTGGGGAAAAGTGAAGTTTAAAGACAAACACAGAGCGCAGTGAGACTGTGTGTATATATGAATCATTGCTATTTCACCCTAAAATATTTCTATGTCAACATGCAGTAAACATGGCGATATGAACAGGGCTTTGCAGTGAGGGAGGGAGAAGAAGGAAGAAGGGGGGAATGAAGTGTAAACTGTATGTCTTAATGGATATCCGCTGAGCTGAATGGGGGATCTAAGAAAGTGGAAGCCGTGTGTTATGTAACCCTTATGTCCTTTATCCTTATTTCCTTTTATTGACTAATGGCACAGGAGAGCTGAACTTTGACACAGTTTACCTAGCAGGATGGACACACTGTGAGCTTTATAAACAGCAGGGGTGGGATATTTTTAAGGTATCAACCAGAATAACCTGGTACCAAATAAAATTGAAACTCCTGCAGTCAGTCTATACCTGCATCCATGATCTATAAAAATATAACTGTTTGTATAGTTAATGCAGCATGCGATTGGCCCACTTCTGCAGCAGCTACAACCCGTACAGTCTGTGGTGTGGGGAAGTCGTGCATGGCGATGACAGTTCAGTATGCCCAGATGCCACCAAATGTTTAAAAAGTATGGCTATACTACACACCTGGACATCTGGTGGCATTTTACGCAGCTTCCATTCACATGATGGGTGTCGAATTAAGTACGAGTAAAGGTATTAAATGATCACTTTAAAGCAGTGGTTCCCAACTGGTGGGTCGCAGTCCAAAAGTGGGTCTCAAGTTCATTCTGAAAGGACTGCAAGTGACTTGCCAGCATGTCAGGTTTGTAAAAAACACACACTTTATAATTAAGTACAATGAATTTCTGGCACAGAGCTTTTATTTTGAAGTGTTGTTTTCTGCTGTAGAGGGAATGATTAATGGACAGCTACCTGACAGAGACAGCAAACCAGCTGGACAGCATGGCCAAAAGCAAGTATGGGGCTGAATATATTAAACTGTGTGGACTTTGAACTACTAACTAGGAGGAAATCTGGACCCTGTGGCTGTACCAGTTGGGAACCACTGCTTTAAAGGTAAACTGTGAAGGACTGTCAGTTACAGTTTGTAAACTCGCTCTCCAGCAAAGTAGAAGTAAAAGCCAACCGTCCTTTGGTGTTTCACCTCACTATATTTGTGTTTTTTCGGCGCAGTATCTCTTGGATGCCTGATGCTTTCAGTCTGGAACCCGGTCACAACATTTTCTTAAAGCTCAGACCTCACCCGTGCATTATGGGGATACACACCCATAAACGTCCTGAACACAGAAGCTAAGAAAAAACAAAGCAGAGGGAAGAGTCTCCACAGAAAAATGCACCACCACACACCTCTAGTGATATTGAGAGAGATTATTCCGAGGGAGTCTACTTTTTTTTTTTTTAAATCCTGCATATCTTTAAGGGTACTGGTATTAATACTGGTATCACAGTTTATAAACAAAGCCAAGCCCTAATAAGCAGATATCTTTATATGATTGTAAAATCTGTAGGCACCAGTACAAGATTATGGTATCAGAAGTAAACTGGTTTCCATTTGTAGAACTGACCGATCATGTTTGAGCAGGCTCTGGTCGCATGCAGGTAAACAGTCCAATCTTGGAACCCATCGGCTATCGTCTGACATTGATTTATCTTAAAAAGTGTATCTGCATTCATATGCAAATATCTGTTTATAGAGATTAGTCATCTTTCAACTCCAACTACATTCTTACTTTCTAACCAGATGGTAAACAAAGGGAAAGACTCAGCCAGGATATCCATTTCCATTATCTAGATGTCTGGTGACTGCACCATAACCCCTGAAATATTGGTGACCAATAGCCGATGGATTTGCAGATTGTGCAGTTCTGGACACTGTCAGGGGTGTGATTCAGTGAAGATTCAAGAAGAATAAAGAATGAAGACCAGACATTCAGTCCTTTTTGGCCACGCTTTAAGGATACTATGTAGGTCTGTCAGTTGGCAACACTTTGGTCCAGACTGAGATATCTCAACAACGACTGGATGTGTTGTATTATTAAGGTTAATCATGCAGGATAATGCATGGAAAATCATACAGTGGAGCTCTGGTTTTAGATTTAAGTACTTCAGTTATTGCCTCTGATGATACAGTATGGCTCCCTGTAAAAACCTGGCTACCCTGATAAAGGCAAAGAGGAAATGTAATTTAACAAGTGGCATTATTATTGCTCTCAGGAAGCTTTATCTAATAGTATTCCTTCTGGGTGGAACATGGAGTGAAATCACTTGCTGAGTATACAGCCCAGCTGATTACATTCAGCTCCTCTACACGTCAGCTGAATCGCAAAGACTTTATGAAGCTATATTTTAGCATGCAGGGTGAGGACTTTATCTGTTCAGTGGGCAGCATGTGCACTAATGCACTCACATTTATTTCCATTAACCAGGTTTGAAACTGGACCAGACAGCATGAGTGCCATCCAAACTGTGTCCATTTACAAGATGAATCGCTCAACAGCAAATCAAACCAAAGTAAGACAGAAAAACTAACAACAATGGCTCAGTTTCCAGCCTGCAAATGTTGCCATTAACATTCAGACACGGACTCTCCACCCCACAATTTTGCATAAGGCAGATGCCAGCATGAGAATGGATATACTTGTGTATATTGTAATAGTAGATCATTTGGTACGGACCTTATTGAAAGTTGTTTTTCTTGAAAATGTGACATCACTTCGCTGCAGGATGATGATGGGAAGCTGTGGTGTTGGCACTGAAACCTAAAACCTCACTGTTTTTAATATACTTCTTTTCTTTTCTTTATATGTGTTTTATTTTAATTGTTTGTTTGGTTAATGATGATGATTGTGTTTCCCATAAAAATGACAGCTCCCTGCTTCCTCCTCCTGTGTTTGTACAATCATTCAGACACAGTGGTAATTATGTAGCAATGAATGTGATACAACTCACCAGGACATAATGATATTTATGACAATCACCTGTCTCAGTGAAAATGAACAGATTTAATAAAGTTTAATCCCCATTTTAACCTGTTAAAAAGCCATTTTAGGCTTTACATTTCGCCATGGACTGAAAAATCAAAGTTAGCACCAAGGCTCAATAGGCCTTTTTTTTAAACTACTGACACTGCCTTATGTTGTAAACAAGCGGAGAAGCTGTTACTGCAGCAAATGGCCGTACGAGCTCTGCAGAATCTTCTCACCTGGAGGCTTCCTGGAGCTTTCTCTATTAGAAAAGACGGAGACATAATCAATTTGTTTTATGGCTGCACATTTAGAGTGCATAAGTGCACCAGAAGTTGTCTAAGCTGCTACTTTTTTATGGGCTTAGTGTGAATAGCATACTCAAAACTTGTGTCACATTTAGTTTTAACAGGCAAAAAGTCAGAAATGTGAGTGGGTGTCAGCGAAAATACATCCCACCACAGAGGGCATCACTTACATTTACAGAGCCCTTGGTCTTAAGTGATTCTGTTGTTGTCAGAGCCTGGAGGTCACCTCTGATGGATTAGATGTCACCCCTACTGTACTGATAACAGTAAACGTCTTGATGGAACTGTCGGTCCTGCATGCATGAAAACATCAGACAGACGCGTCCTCCAAACCCTCATAAGCTGTGTGTTATGACACACTGTTCTGACTTCAGTGACAAAAACAAAGGTTCCTGACGCCACTGGTCGTTGGGGATTTTCCTTAATGTCTTTTCTTAAAATAATTAAAGTAAATAAATACATCAAACCTTTAAATTTTATGTTGTCTAACAGGATGAGAGTGCTATATAACCCCTGATGTTATACTGTCTCTGATATAAATTGTTTCATATGAGCTTGTGTGTATTCAATTTGTTTTTCATAAATTTTATGTCTTTATTTTGTTTTAAGTACAAGTCTGTGTTCTGGGTTTTACGTGGCTGTGAGAAAAATACCCCCTCAAGGACAATAATATGAAGTCGAGTTAACATGCCGTGTTATTTGGGTTTTTTTTTTTGTTTGTTTGTTTTTTAAAAGGCACAGTCATGAGTCATAGGCAAGCTCTTGAATAACTACCATAGTTCTTGGATTATTGAATTAAAACCAGCTTTAATATTTTCTGGTTGAATGAGACTATATTGATTTTTTTGTTTTGTTTCCATTTTTATCTTTTAAAGGATCCATCAGGTACAAAGATGTCAGGAGACAGTTCTTTAGAGAGCAGAGAAGCAGTGGCAGGGTGATGGGGAGTGCTTCATCCCTGTGTTAAATGAAAAATAGCACCCCCAGGACTTTTTCAAATGGCATGCTATACATGGGTATGTTTCTATGACAACAATATCTTGATACTAGCATTAGCTAGGTAGCTAACGTAATGCTACAGCGCTAACAACAAACTTACAAAACTGCTTTTAGGTTATTTAATTATTCATTATAGGTCACCTTAGATTTTTTTTATTCTGTATGCTGCTGGACCTGGGCAACAAATTTCATTCCCTTGTGTTTTTAACATGTTTGAATGACAATAAATTGCACCTTGAAACTTTTTTAAAAGCACAACACTTATCAGCAATATTCAATGTCCGGACAACTTGCTCACACCCTTCGCTGTATTTGTTGTGACAGTTTCCGATTTGCATGCAATAGCTAAAGCAGAATTGTTTTTGCCTTATCCACGGAGTCTGCCATGATGTTCTACAGTAGTCCAGAATGGACAAGTTTAACACTGGCTCTTGATTAGGCCATTCACGCTTTTGTGTTGTTGTGTCAGCCTCTGAAGTTCCCTTACACGCTTGGCACACAAGAGAAGTTTCATTTCTGCATTCTTACTGCTACATGTCACTAAATTCTACATACCAGACCTTTAGGACATCTTGATATGACTATTTTAATAAGAAAAAGGGACTATGGTGCATTTTTACAAAAAATAATTTCTTCAGAAGGAGGAGATGCTCAGTAGATCTGAAACTCCCCTTTGCAAAGCCCTATTAGCAGGATCCTTTAGCTACAGAGCCTTTGCACATAGATTAAATCCTTAAATGAAGAACTGCAATTTGACCTAAACTGGCAGAACAAACAATAAATGCTTGTAGCCACTGACTTATAGTTGATCAACGTTAAACATTTCCAGCGGTTTCTTAGGCATGTGTACGTTACAAACCAGCACCACTTTTTTCAGGCAGTCAGGATATAGCAAATCAAACTACTCGTGTTTCCACGAATGTGGAGCAACCTGATCAGGTGTGACAAGTAGGAACAGGCATCTTTAAAGGAAAGAGTCCGTTTAGTGGTCATTGGAAGAACTGCTCCGCAAGTTATTGCAGTAGATTAGTGTAGAGTATATGTACACAGTGGTGCATGTGGGTGTGTGTTTACCATGCCTGTTAATCTGGGCACCTTCTTTTTTTTTCTTACGAGTCAGACTGCTTCTCAATTACATTGCAGGGCTGCTAAAGTGAAAATCAATGGCAAATTAATTGCCTGCTTTGTTCTGGTGAGATGTGGGTTTTGCACATGGCTTATCAGGGAAGATAATCAATTCACTGGAAGAATGGACTCTTTAAATGGTGGCCATTTAGTGGGTCTATAAACACACCACAAGCAGAATATCAAACAAGTGCAAGCATGTACATGTTGTATTAATGACATACATTAGGTGATGGAGAACAGATTATCCACACAGTGACAGTTTTGCATTTTTGTGCTTTTATTCTGAGCATCGGTGCAATTTCTTGATGCAAGATTGAATAATTGATCACAGCTCTGTGAAGCGGTGACAAAGCCACTCAGAGGATTTGACTTGAACCAGTTGATGTTAAAGCTAATAGTCTTATTAGCCAGAGCTTGTAGCTGGCTACCCTCAATAAAACTCACACACATCTACATATTGTGCATGTGTAAAATACATATACTGTGACCTGCATTGTTGTAGTCATCCTCACAGATTCATTTCCATATAAATAAGATGCCCCAGAACAGGAATCAAGTAAGAGGGGGTAAAAGCAAGAGGGAGCCGGATGAGTAACAAATGTGGGCGGAGGAAAGCGAATTATTCACAAGTGTCCGATAACATTCATTAGAGAAAGAAAGATGGAATGAAGGCAACGCAGAAAGACAGAAAAATAGGAAAAGAAGGGAAATTGCAGCAGAAAAAATGTCACTGAGGTGTGACACGCTCAGAAAATACAATGGAGCAGGAGAAGCTCCCAGAGAAGGAATAAATCAACTTGCTTTCCACATGACAATCATTATAACAGAATATTTTTTCCTAAGACACATCCAGTGCACACCTGCCCACCAATATGCTGCTTAAACAGCACACTGACCAGAGGTAAAAAGCCTAACACAAATCCCTATCAGTCAAACTCTGTGCAGCCTCGAAAGTGGCTGCACATATTTACATAAGCTGTTTTTTTATGTAACAAATTTGAGATTTGTCAGATCTAATAAAAAAAAAGAATTCCGCTTTCTTGTGACATTGCACTAGAAGTTCAAAAAATGATGTGAAAACTATCAATGAGAAGAAACTGCATCCATTTTTTGTATTTTTTTTTCTCCCTCACATAATGTTTTGAAACAATTTTACCAAACCTTGTGCAGTGTTTCACAAGTCCAACATACTGTATAGACCTACTTCAATAAAACAGTGATCATGTTTCTCATTTGCAGAGAGAAAACAGTTTTTACTAATGGAAAAATCTTGTGACAATAAATTTAAAATGGAAGCAGAGCTGTATTTGCAGATCTATGAAAACCCAATCAAACCACATACTGTGTGAAAAGCTGCGAGAAAATTAGACTGTCTAGGTTAATCCCTGAAAAGCTAGCATGTAGCGCTGATGATGCATCATGCGTATGACATGGAATTTGCATATTCAGCACTTTGATGCGGAACCAGAAGGGAAAAAACTAATTTGTTGATGTCTTTGCATCTGCATCCATTCATCTCCATGAAAAAGGGATTGTGGCCACAAAGGAAAAAAGCCATAATAGCGACTATGTAAGTTTTAATGCCTATTACCCAGTAATTGGCTATGTGGCTGAAATTCCCTCAAAAGTAATCACACATCCAAGAAACGACTGTGCGGCTAATTATTCTTACTGCAGTGCAACGCTATAACATTTACCCCGGCCAGGCGCACAGCCTGGGCCCTCTGAACCTTCATCTTCCTACTGGGCTTTTCTCCAGTTCCTGAGTAAATCAACTGGTGCATACTAATTGGTGTGTCTTTATCCCTTAGGCAAAAGGAGGACCAGTACGTGTGTGCATGCATGCACGTGTGTGTGTGGGTGGAGGGTGGAGAGGTCTCTACTGGACCATGCAGATGAGTTGGATCACACAGTTGCTGCAGGAAAAAGTCCTTTTTTTGACAGCTCACATCAGTACAGTAGATTTAGACATCGTCTCCTCATGCACACACACAACACACACCAAGGAGTTGAATACCATGTTCTTCTTTAATACTCTTTTTTCAGATTTGGCCTACCATTCACACTCAGATCAAAAAATCTATGCTTTTTTCAAATATCAAATATCAAAGATATGTTTGAAAATGTCCGTTTGGCAGTTTAGACAGTATAGTGTTGGGTTTTTTTTTTCAAACTGACTCACATTTTTTTGGTAATCAATCATTCACCGATGTCTCTGGTGAACCTGGGCTTGCCAGCATTCTAACAAACCAACTTTGAGTGGCTTCCAACTCCCTGTCATCGCTTGTATTGTGTTTAAAACCAATAACACAACGCAGCTGTTGTAAAAGACATTTTCTGTCTGTCATATATAAAAATGATTTGATGGAGTGTGCCATGCAGCAACCCAGAAATTATCATAAACCGTCAGTTGGAGGTACCACTTATGATTTTACGCATCAGTGATAACAGCTGTACTGTGTGAATGGTGAGATTGAAACTCAAATGAAGTGATCACAGAGACAAACAGGTTGCAGACCTGAGCTTTAAGTGAGAAGAGTGTGTCATCAGTAATGGTTAAGCCAGTTAAATCCAGACTTAGCTCCATCATGGATGTATAAAGAGAGCTGGATAAAGCATTGGAGGCAAGGCCCTGTTAATTTCTATGAAAGCTGCCCACTGGCACATGACGCCGAAATAGTTTAACTTTAACACTCCCTGGGAGCCAAACTGTTCCAGTGCTGGAGAAAGATCTGGCTGAACCTATCATAACTGCACTCTAAAAAATGATTCATGAAGTTAGTGGATAATGCTTAAATAAGGAAGTTATTTGGCATGAAAAAATTACATTTGTCACATTAAAGTGTTTTAATCATTGGACAATTTTTACTATTTTTAAGTTGGATGGATATGATATAAATCAAATAGATTATCGTCAATAAAATAATTTGACCACTAAATATTAAAACTTTTGGATGAATATTAAGTTGGTTCAACTTAATTAAGCTTTTTGAGATTGAAGAAAAAATATGTTAGCTGTACCAAGCTAATTGAGTTTGTCAGATTATAAAAGTCTTGTAGGATTTACTCAATAATGCATGCAAATTGCTACCTTAATTTTTTTAAAGTTGAATCAGTGGATTATTTGTTGTCAAACTTTTGTCTTTACAGTGACAATCTTAATTTTGTATCATCAAATTGACAACAAAATGGAGGACCTAAACCAACGCCCTATTTTACAATGTTAATGCAAATGAAAAATAATTTATTCATCTGCCAAGTGATTTGGATCTGCTTCAAATTTAATGGGTTCATCCTTTGTCTATACTACACCTGTCACCTAGTTTCGAAAACATGACCTCCTTAGCAGAGTTAATAAATATGCTGTGGAAAGTCGATGCAGTTCTATTAACAATTTATCAAGCATATGGTTGAAATAAAATCAATTAGCAAAACAGCAGAGGTAGCTCAAAGAGAAACAGTACAGCGCAGCTAGACTCATTTATAAACATGTTAAACAAGACAATTAATCACAGAAGTAGACGTTCCACATGAAGACACAGAGCACAAAGACTCTGATTTGCATTATTTCCTCCTTCTCAGTTCCATCCACCCATCAGAGCTGACAGGATGAAGGTGACAGGAGAACGTATTCCCTGTTCACCTCTCCTCTCTCCCGTGGGAATTAAATGAGATGCTACCCCAGGTCCAGACGATAACCACTCCTGACACTCTACTCATCTGAATTTCAAGTAGAAAGGCAAAAGGGACAGGACTTGCTTCGGGGAGAGGGGGTAATTCTGGAAAGAGACTATGGGTCAGTAGACTGATTTGACAAAGGTAAGAAGTGCCACAGTAAACTAAATACAGCAGCAAAATTACCTATTAGAGAGGTCCGTAGTAAGGCTAATGAACACAGAGATGCAGGTCAGAAGAAAAGGAAATCAATAGAGAGAAAATTAGAGAGAGAAAATTAATCATGGTGTTATCTAGTAATTAATCTAATTCACTGTAGAAACACATAGTGTACAATAAGGAGAAATAACAACCATCACACCAGCAGCTCTTTGAATCACAGTCTGGGAGTGTTTAGGCCTTTACCCTTGACCTCTTCTTCTCCCTGGTTGCTGCCAGTGTTATGACCGATTAGATGACCTGAATCTGTTTGCGATCTCATGGGATCCGCCGAGCTGGTTGATGGATTCACACTTCAGTTACTCGATAAAAACAGACTGGAGCACTCAGGGCAGGGGACAAAACATTTCACTTAACCGTCAAAAGACGGACTGACTGATGGAAAGATGGAGACAACAAAAGAGCAGAGAGATGGAGCGAGAAAGGAAGCTTTAAAAAGTGGTTTAGGTGCAGGAATGGAGCAGTAGAGAGAGTTTTTGTTTGTCTCAAAAAGCATTTGACATTTTGGGAACTGCACCTATTTGCTTTTTTGCCAAGAGGAATGAAAGGACACTACTCTAATGTCTGTACAGGCTAAACACAAATATGGAGCTAGTGTTAGCAGTGGCAAGTGGGTAATGTTAGCTTAGCACTAGAAAGACTGGAGTGGAAACAGCTAGCCTGGCTCCTTCCGAAAACCTTCCTTCTTTCCTTTATTTCTACACATTCTCACTCTGACCTTGTTACATATCGAGGTTGGGTCATGGACTTCCTAAGTCCAGATATGACATGCAAGGTACCCTGGGTGCGTTGGTGGTTGATGCTCTGGGACACCGTGTCAAGGTCTGCCTGTCACATGTATTGTCTTTTTTCCAACTACACTTCAGTTTTCACAGGAAATGCACAGTTTACTTACAGTCTCTTTCAAAAAAAAAAAGCACTACGTCAGTACAACACCGCTACTTTTTTTTTTCCAACAACAAATGCATGGTTACTTTTTGCCAACACACACATATGGTTGGGTTTAGGAAAAAAGAACAGGGTTTTGCTTTACAATCTCACAGAAAGCAAACACCGCACTCCTAGGTGAAAGTCCGTAGTTGTTGCACCCATCCACAACCGTTCCTACCCACCCTGCTCCGACTTTTGCCGCCTTAACTTTTGTTCTTGTTGCCGTGTTTCCCCCTGATGGCTCCAGGCATGGTTAAACTATAACAGCAACCAGCTGACGACTTTGGACCGAGACCCTATTGTTTATTTTTGACATCACAGATGGGTTTGAAAACAGGTTAGTAAACAGTTGGAAGCAGCATGGAGGATGAAAATTTTACAGTGATTATTTCTCTTTTTATAACTCTTACTTATTCAGTCTCTTTCTCTCAAACTTAGTGCAGACTATTTTGGAAAGATGTTTGAGTGCTGCTTTGATGCATACAGATGGATTTGTGGTGGCATGTCCATCCAGGCGTCATTTCCATCACTGTCAATCAGAGCTAATTGGAGCTCATTTGTCCCGGGAATGGGTGAATGAGAGACAAAATCCAGATACTAGTGGGTGTTGGAATTTTTCTCCAGTCCAAAAGGAGCTTATGTGTACTACAGTGTACCTGGGTTGAGCAGTGATTGTGAAAGGGAGCACTTAAATTGTTTGCATTGCATCCACTTTTTGTAATGTCTGATGTGATGTTTAACGTTTTGGATTGTAGTTTTATTTTTTGGTTCAGTGTTGAGTTTTATAATTTTGTATTTATGTAAAAGAGTTTATGTCCTGGAATGTAAGATATTTTCAGAAAATTTTCTGATAATAGAGGGAAATCAAACTACATTCAAACTATATAACCTTTGGACAGAGCCAGGCTAGCTGTTTACCTGTTCTCCAAACTGGTCTCACTCCGAGTTGTCGAAATCCAGCACTTGGGCAGTGACTTGCGGCATCAGACACTAAAAAAAAAAAAAAAAAAAAAAAAAAAGGAAACATTAA
>JAPZEB010000026.1:9296961-9341633 GCA_029783705.1 Chaetodon striatus
CATAGACAGGGCTGCAAAGTGATTACAAGCAGCTGACTTCAGAGACAGAAATTCTTCTTCGTATCAAAAGCGCTTATAGATCATGTAAGAACGGATGGCTAGTAACAAAATAACATGTAGAGATGAAGATAGAGAGCCTGTCTGTTTACTGACGATTCCATAGAACAAATGAGGATGAGTTTTAACAATAGACTGCCTGAGCTGCATCACACTATACTGTGTTGCATCCAACTGCCTTCATTAAGTGACTGATGTAGATGTTTCTGTTTTTCTTTTGGCTTTCATACATTGTTTGTGTGAGACCATATATTGTATACTTCACAGCAAATCATGTGAGATTAAAATAATAAATCAATGACTTGAGAATGTTTTTTTTATCATTTGTATTGTAACAAATGATTAAAGATCACATGTTTGAGAATAAGACACATTTATTATTCCCTTATCCAGGTAGGAGAACAGTAAAGTGCAAAAGTAAACCACAGGTTCAGCAGAAAAGTTGTTAAAATAACATATAGTGGAGATTTTTTTCCACACTTAGGAAAAGATTGGTCTGTATCTCTGAATAGCACCACTTTGTTAGTCACTCAGTTATCTCCTGCAGGAGTATTTAACTGTGTTGTGTGCCAAAGAGGGTCAAGTGGATGCGGGACTATTCAGCAGATGATTTTGCTGTACAGCACAGCTTCATCCCGAGAGGAGGGGCTAATAAGTGCAGTCAAAAAATAATAACACACTCAGCCCTCCATGGCACAGAAGTGAATACCTCTGATGGGTATGTCTTATGATGATGATGAGAAATGAAACCTTGACAGTATAAAAGCATAAAATATACAAAACAGTAGTCATGGCTCACTCTGTACAGGCAGATAAAAAAAACATTATATTATGTAAAAGGCACATTGTGGCTTAAACTGCCTCCATCCTCAAACACATCACATGTCTCACATGGCACCTTAACATTAAACATGTCACTATACGCAACAGCAGAGGAGAACACAGCCCTGCGTTGCCTTTCCATTACTAACTGTGCTTTCAATACACTTTTCTTGTGTCTTTCTTACTAAACTTTCTCTCTCCTGTTTGCCACATTTGAATCTGTGTCATCAAAGACAATGAAAATACTTGGATACAGACAGTGAGCACTTCTTGGATTCCTCACATGTGGAGAAGTCGTTTTAGGAAGACAGAAGAGTAAATATTCAGTGAGATGTACCTCCACCTGGTGGCTGATTTCTTTCATTACAGTTTATTTCCTCGGTAAAGTCTGTGCTTTGGGATCTAGGTGGATCTTTGGGAGTCACAATAGTCAGATCCTGACATCCGTTAATTCGTTCTCCAGTCCTCTTCTTGACACTGCTCTTAGGTTGCTTTCTTTGACTCCCATTCCTGTAAAGGTAGAAAATATATAAGGGATTTAATGCCAATGTTAAAATATGGTTTTTATTCCAAAAAAGGAATTTCAAGTGATGCAGGTGAAATGTAAAAGTGATAATAATCCAAACAAAAAACAAACATTTTAGTTTAGTTTATGTGCACATACATGTATAGAAAATGCAGTAAAAAAATTAGAAGTTAAACATTGTGCAGGAGAGGTTAGAGGCCAAAAATGGCTTATGAAGATACTTCCCCAATCAAATAACAACAATGATACATAAAAAGAAAAAAGATAAAACAAAGACTGCATAATTCAGTTATGATACTGTACAGAGCATACACATAAGCAAAACACAAAAAAAATATCTTGATATTTGTAAGCCTAAAATCAATACTTCACCCACAAAGTAACCACTGGTATATCAATTACTTACCCACAGTTACATTAATTTACATTGAACATGTGAATTTGTGTGTTTTTCTCATGTGTCTCCGGTGGACAGAGATTTAAAAAAAAAAAAAAAGGTGAACATTCTTCATGAATTTAAGTAATAAGAGTGCCAATTAACAACAGTAAAACTGTATCAACACATCCTTTAACAAACTCACACAACTTGTGCAGCATAATTTAAATCTGGAATGGAATGGCATCCTGCAACAAGCACATCAAACCAAAGCTGGAGCACTTTCAAAGTTTTGAAAAGAGAAGTTCAACCTGTAAAGACATGCATTTTTAAAACATTATGGTTTAAAAACATATCAGTCTCACACAGGGACGTTCAGCATGCTTTAGCAAATGTGTTTGTTTGAACTGTGCTCAAGCAGAGCTAGGAGCCTGCTTCTCGTAGGCGGAGGTGTTTTATATTGTAACGTTTTAGTAAAAATGCTTGTGTTTGAACACTTACTGAGCATTTCACTGGAAAAATAAGGCTTGGATTATATTTACTGAGTTGTATCAGAGTTTGCAGACTGATGTTTTCATATAGTTTTGCTGTCTTTAATTGCAGACCTTGATTATTTGATTCATGAAGAATGTTCGCCTTTGTTGGGATCTCTGTTAACCATGGAGACATGTGGGAACAACTTTTTTTCCTCCACAAATTCAAGGCAATGGTCAGTAATTTATATTCAAAAGAGCATTTAAGGGTGAAACATTCCTTTAAAGAAATGGCTTCACAAAGATATCTCCCTCCAATAATTGGAGCATTATGTTTGTAAACAGTGCTTCATTGAGTTTTTTATGAATTCATTTTTAAAAGCAAATTAATAGCGTAATTAATTTAGCTAACATTCTCAAAAAATAAAACACAATTATACCAACTTTTGGTAGTGTTGACAATTATCTTGGTGGTCCATATTA
This sequence comes from Chaetodon striatus, assembly GCA_029783705.1. NCBI lineage: Eukaryota > Metazoa > Chordata > Actinopteri > Chaetodontiformes > Chaetodontidae > Chaetodon > Chaetodon striatus. The sequence continues at coordinate 9,299,699 of JAPZEB010000026.1, forward strand.
GTGTACCACACTGGCTTCTTTTACATCTGTGCATCCAAGTGGTGCATAAAAAGCAGTGAGGTGATAATAACAACAATGTCAATCCAGGTAGTTGGTACCTCCAAGATAAATGCTACGTGTATATTATACTCCTTCGCTTGAGTCCCGATGGTATCATTTAGGTAGTAAATATTGTGAAAGCAGAGGAAGCTGGGCAAAGTGACATCAAACATCCACCTGCAGAATCCTATTTGATCATAATCACTCAAAATACTCTCACACATACCAGACACTAAATTATAAATGTCTGTCAGAGACTGTGCGAACACACGCAGACTGTCTCTCTATTTATGTGTGAACTGTGAGAACCCATTAGATGATGACACATGCTGCAGTGATCCTATCAGCCCCCTGTGAAGCCTGAGAGAGAAATGTGTCCATGATGACAGGCTGAGGAATGGTTCAGGAAGTGACTGTGACAGTTACTGAGCAGTTACCTTTGCCTTCTTCATGACAGTTCCTGTAGCAGCGTAAACAGATGGAGGTCTCCGACGCATCTCTAAGGCACAGTTTACTGGTAAAGAATCACTGTAGATATTCTGTGTCTTTTTGCCGGTGGCCTACACAGAGAGGAAAAAAAGCAAAGAAGCAAATAAACCATGTGTACACAGGCAGGTAAACATGTATTTGTGTGTCTTTACACATAAAGCAACAAATATACCTTAGCTGGGGGTTTAGCCTCTACAGGTGCTCCCAGGGCTCCACCAGCCAGGCTCTTCTTGAGGTTTTCTTGGACTGCAGACAGCCGAAGCTCAAGGTCCACCCTCTCCGCCTCTTTAGCTCGACAGGCGTCCTCCAGCTGGGACACACGGTTGTTCAGGGAGGTCTGTCTCCTCTCTGCTCCACAGAGACAGCCACACATATGACACAATGGATTTTAAGAGTAGCAGTGGTATATTCATGTTCTTTTAGCTGGTGATAAGACTCAAAGTAAGTTCCACTTTCAGAGGTGCTGTAATTACTCTAAGTACAGTTTTGGAGTACCTATACTTGACTACTTCCGAGGCAACTGTTGTTCTTTTTACTCTCCTACAGCTACAGCAGGTAATTGTAATCTCTAGGATTAAAATTCTATGTAGATGATGATTTCATAAACTGTGATACATTTTTCAAGACTAAACTAGGGCTGCATGATGAGGAAAATACGTAATATGCAATAATGTAGTTTAATATAAAGATAACAATATAACTTATGATAAACCAATGTTTCTACTGCTTTCAATATACTTCTACAATGCTACAACTTGCTTGTTAAATTAAAATAATAAAAGGAAAGTATTTCAAAATTTTATTGTACATTGGACTGAACAAAAAGGCATCAATAAAAATAATGGTTACATTTCAAAGCACAGTTTTTTACTGATAAGAGAGTCAAAAAATCCTTGAGTCTTTTATGATGAGTTTATCACACGTGATAAAATTGTAATAGTCCACTCCAATAATATAAAAAACACTAATACAATGGCCGCCGGCGCTATAGGAATGCCTGATGCGTACTTTTACTTGTAATTCGTTTTGCTGCTACTACTTTTGTGCAATCTGGTATGCTGCTTTTACTTCTGATCTCAAATCTGAGTATTTCTTCCAACGCTGCCAGCAGCATACTTTGCGAAAATACAGGAAATTAATTTTATTTTAAAAGAATTTTAATAGCTAAGTTTTTGATTTAATAATGAAAGCAATTAGAGTTTGTATTTATCCCTGTAGGGCAACTGTCTTCTCACACGGCCCTCTCATAATGGAGGTCAGAGTGCAGGGTCAGATACAGAGCAGGGACACAGAATGTGCACTTGATATTCAAACGTTCTGGTTCACGTGTAGACATATTTGCAAGATATGACTTACATACTACTTTCAGGATGACTTGGTGTCCCTATTTGTGTCGCCATCCTTTCAATAATCAAAGTACATACAGTAGATGTATAGTATGTTCTAGCTATGCTGTTTATTTTGAGAATACAGTGACCAGTTTCAATTTCCAGATACTGAAAAGCTGCAGAGTTACATTGGAGCTGAACTCAGAAATGATTAAGAATTTGTATAACATCTGCTGTCTGCTTTGCTTTGTATCTCCTTACCAGAAGCTGTTTTCAGCTCTTCCTTTAGTTCTCTCTTCTCCTTTCGGAGGGTCACGAGTGCATTTCGTATCCCATCCCTCTCTCTTTCCAGCTCCTCTTTCTCTTTCAGGTAACGCTTGGCATCCTCTTCAGCTCGTGTTTTCCCATACTTTCCATATTGGTTGGCGTCTGGGTGGAGATGTTGAAAGAGAGCAAAGGTGAGGGGTCAAATGTGCAGGGGTTATGGGAAGGAGAGAAACATCTCACAGGGATCTTTCTGCCTCTCCTTATCATTATCATGCTCCTCACATGAGAAGTATGAGGTCACCTCGACAAGTCAAACTAAAGCACAGCACATAAATCTGACCTTTTTCATGATTCAGACAAAAGGTCTTTGGAGAGAACTATGATATGATGAATGAATAAAAGATAAACATGCACACACTCCTGCGGAGGGAGAGGTCAGGAGGCAAGACAGCGGATCTAATGTGAGTGTCCAATAAATCTCAGGTTACATCCTGAAGCTCTCAGCCATGGCGAGAGCTGGCTCTTTGATGTGTCAGAACGTCGCAGTGACGGCCTGTGAAACGGCACTGAGGAGAGCGCTGAGACAGTCGACCACACCAATATCACTTTCCTAAACTCTGGACGCTCATCTCATTTATTTGTGTGGGAGATTTAGAGGCCAACTGACACAACGGAGCAAATGGGAGAGGCGAGTGAAGAGGGAAGAGATTATGGATGGAAAGTGAGAAGATGATCGAGAGGAGAGAGGAAATAGGGGAATATTGAGCCAGATAAAAGCTCAAATTTTATGACTGTCTGTGAACTGATACAGCACTCTAAGAATTGTATGAAGAGTGTAGGTTACAGCAATATTAGACCTTTGCAATCTAACTCCTAACTCCTACACACAACTAACACTGAGAGGTGCCATCTGTATCATTCTTGTTCCCCTTGAAGGGCAGCAGGCTGCTACCCTTATTTTTATTTATTTACTTATTTATTTTTGGAGAGACAAATGGAAAGCAGAGAGAGGTGTAAAGCTGAAAAGTTATGGGGCAGAAGCTTCTAAAAATATTTAGTCCTACTGTACATATATATGTCTCAGCTATTTGGTTGGTTGTGAATGATATTATGAATAGTTTTGATAAAACTTCAAATTGTGCAGCTATGTTTGTTGATCCATCGTAATGCCTTTGACACAGTACGGACCACTGAAGTGCCTTAAAGATACTGGCTCAGTAAGAAATGACAAATGTAAGGGGTTCCACAAGGATCAATTTTAGGTCCTCTTCTCTTCACAACACAGTAAATCAATAATCTGGGCCTTACTGTTAAAAACTGCCAGAGATTTGGGTGTGTTATGCTTGGATGTTAGATCCTCCAGATTTCTGAATTTTTCCAACTTGTTGTCTCAAGTGACATCACTTCTAGAAATCTCTGGAACAGGGATACATAACTTGTTTTGCCCAAGGGTCACTTTTGCAAAACGGCAGAAGGCAAGGGGGCAGTTAATAAACAAACATTAAATATATTTATCAGTATATGTAATAAATAAATTGCCTGTTTTTAACCTTTCGACATTTGCTGTTCTCACTTATCTTTGCCAAGAGGCAAATCCAGTTGCAGCAGCATTGTAAAGGTCAGGTGTACCCAGGAGTGTTTCCAGGACTTGAGGACATTTGAGGATCCTCTGTTTAGACTTGTTTTTGATAAAGTGCTATTTTGATGCTTGTTTTGCACTCTGGTACCTTAATTACATTCTAAGTTAAAAAAATCCTATCCGTTTATTTTCACCCGGCAACCTATGGGCTGTAAGTGGAGTACCTCCACCCTAGGGAACTCAGCTTTTAGTTTCCTGCTCCTTACAAATGGAATAACCTTTAACACTAATATACTTCTTACAGTTTGTTTCTGTCCGCTGAATGTGAATGTTTCACTTGATAACTTTGCCCTTGCCATTACTTAGTTGTCTCTGAAACAGGGCACTCCTGCAAAAGACAGCTTGCTCTCAGTGAGTTTCCAATGCATAAATAAACATTTCTATCAAACTACCAGTGTAGTTTATGACAATAAGCTCGGCATCACTTGAGGTGCAGCAATGTAACTTTGGAAACCCAACTTAGCGCACTTACTTGAGCCTGTTCGTTTGAGGGAGACTATAGGCTTGGTTCTGTCAGAATCGCTGCTGGAGAAACTTGAGCGCCTTTTCCCTTGATTCCCAGACTGCTGCCTGCGGTTCTCCACTGACTGGGTGGAGTAGAGAAAGGGTGGGAGGACATGACAGATGGGGAAGGATGCACAAAGAAGGATGAGAACAGAGGGAAAAAAGAAGGCAAAGTTTATATTTTAGGCTGAGCAATAAACTAAACTTCAAAATAGGTTTGAGAACACAGAGGTGTGTTGTATGTATGTTTTGGGGTGTAGGTGGTGAGAGGCATGTGTTTAAGTGCCTGTCAGTGGGGTTAAGAAAGGAGTTTACAGGCTGTAAAACTACTGTGACCTCTTGCCTTCCTGTCACCAGTTTGATTGCTTTTTATTTTTTTGGTCTTTTTTTCCTTTCTCATGCCCACACACTGTTTTTTCTCTGGCCTACAAAAAGCCGTCATTGATAGATGTGTAACAGAGCACTGTCTGTCTGCTCGGGTGACTGATATGGAGTGTCATATTCAGACAGAGACAGTCAGAGACAACAGCTGCACACACACAGACATGCAGCTTCTAATCTTGTCAGATCAAAGTAAAGCATTACACATAAGATTTAACTGAACTTGGAAAAAGTGTGTGAGCGTCTGAGCACGTGTGTCCCACCTGCATGTCCTCATTAGGGACCTCATCATATGTTCTAGAGTCTGTGGAGGTGCTGCTGGAGGATGTAACCCACCTAGGATCATAGGAAAAGGAGAAATGAAATCTGCGTGAGGTATAAACATCACTGCATGGGTTAGTGGCCTTGCTTTGACCTCGTCCAAATATTCCGACTCCTCCCTCCCCGTCTCACTCACAGGAAGGAATGCCGCGCAGCGTCGCGGATGTTAGCGATGGTGTCCACGTCAACGTAGTCGTAATGCAGTGACTCTGGATCTGTCGTGGAGCCTGTCTCTGCCAAGAGGACGCCGAGCCATCGTCCAAGGTCCTCAGAGCTGCTAGCCTAAAATTGAGACAGGACAAATTAGCTTTGAATTATGAAGTGACTCAAAACATTTAAGTTACATGCTGTAAAACCTGAACAATGAGCTCAAGGACACTAAAATGCTGTGTAGAGCTGAAAAGAACTGTAGAGCGTGTTAATAAGTCTCTCTGGGTTCGTCACTAGGAGCAACTAGTCATTTGTTAATATAGGAATTGATTAGTGCACCTTTAAAATATCGGCCAAATGCTCAAAATTTTACCTCCAGAGCAGCCACCTCTGTGCTGTTCCGTAGAATTCGGAAGGCAAAGGGATGTTTGGGACCCAGCCCTGGGACCACCTCGCAGCCATGGAGAGGAAGTGACGGCAGGGAGGTCCGGGGATCTCCTTTGTCATGGTAGAAGTGCAGGGAGCCTCTGCACACACAACACCACTGTTCCCGCCACACCTGGTTCACCAGCACCGACACGTAGCCTGCATGGTGAGGAGGGAAAGAAACATGACGCGTCCACAAACTTTGAGAGATAACGAGTTACTGTAAAGTAGGGCTGTGTATTGGCAAGACTCAGGCAATAAGATACATACCACAATACAGGGGTTAAGATTCAATCTATTGCAAATTATGGAATTGTATTGTATTTATCACAGTCCCTGTAACACGCTAGAGATATGTTGTCATGTTGGAGTGGAAGATTCAACTGGCTAAAGACAGATTTCAGCACTGCTATCAAGCAGTCAGGGGTTTAACACAAAATGAACCACTGAAACAAACCTTTGCCTGTAAACTATTAATCAAAAATGAAAAATGAGAACTGAAAACGTCATATTAGTGTATCAATACTTTCCAACTGCACTACAGAGAAGTGGCGTCTGACCTTGTCGAGGGTCGCTGTAGGCTGTCCGTGGATCTCCTGGCCGAGGGGGCTTCTTCTTAGAGAAGCTGATGATTCGTGTGATTTTGCGGCCCGCAGCTAAAGCTCCCCGTTTCACCTTGCCTGAATCAGAAACAGAGGGATTAATCAGTAGCGTTTTGTCCAGATTTATTTTTGGCATGTAGAAACTAATTCGCCTAAGATCAAATACATTTCACCACACGATGGACTATGAAAATTAAAGAATGTGTTGACAACTGGTGATGTAAGATGTGGTTTAAAAAAAAGCAAGTAAGAGGACCTTGAATTAAAGAGGCTGTATACAACATTCAGAGCATATCTGTGATTCAGACTCTGAGCAGGATTGTCTGTACACGGCTTTCAACATGGAGGTGACTGAGCTGGCAGATCGTACCTAATGGTGCTAACAGCGTGAAGAGCATTTACAACGGTGACAGTGCTGACAGAACTAACAGTGCTATCTGGGGGAAACAAGAGGGTAGATGCAATGCTTCTGTGACGATACTGTTGGCCGTGGTTACGGGTGGTTACAGTCGTATGAGTGCAATGCAGAATGACTGCAATTAGCTAGCCAGTGGGACACACTCCCAGGGACTCACTTGCACTAACATGCATACCCAGACGGACTGTCTAACACAACAAAGAACAGAGAAGCTCGGATTACAACACACACACACACACACAGACTTCACTCTCTGCTCAGGATGCTGTTACTCCACTCTGTCTTTACACAGTTCAAAGTTGCTTGCTGCTATATTAATGCCCTGAATGTCATATACAGAACATTTAATATTTTCTCTTAGACTGCTGTATTGATTTGAGGCTGTGTGTGTCTCTGTCTCACCATTTTCTCTGCAGTTCTCTCCAGTCGACACACCCACACTGTCTGAGTCTGATGTATTCCTCTCTGCAGATAACCTCTGAGGGAGAAGCACACAAACACAAATTTAGACGTTTAAACAACAACAAAGTCCAAGCTCTACACAAGATCTGTCTGTCTGCCAGAATCAAACTAGAGCTTAGCCTTCTTCCTTCCCTTTACCTAATTAACGGCTAAATAACTATACTTGAGACAATTCTATTGCAAGCTCACATGCGTCTGCCACATAATGAGACAAACACTTATGTTCTGCCCTTTTCTCCTACCAACGAATAGTGGCTCCTCTCTCTTCACCCTGTGCTTTTATTTATGACAGGGGCCTTTTGCAGTTTATATTCTGACAGGTTTGTAAGCCTTAAAGAGGATGTGTCTGTTCCAGCACTGACTCACCACCCCATCATTGCTGCCTTAACACCCAATTACGCTACATATCCTCTCTTTGTTCTGCAAGCCAAATACAGGTATCACTGTGTATTGTGTCTAGCCAAACAATTCTTACGGAAAATTGATGGTGACAACACAATTACTGCTTGCCACCAACTTTTCCTCACCTCAGTTGTACAGACGAATTATGACTTAGGGGTAAAAATGAGAGGGACGTGCAGACACAAACATCCTCTCTCCTGTACTTACCTTGTCAAGTTCAGTTTTTCTTGGAATGATGGGAGACGCAGATTCCTCAGGCCCTACGCTCTGACCGCTCACCTCTTTGACAACCTGTGGGAATATTTTACATGTGTCACTCTCAGCTACACGCTCCCTTTTGAGGTTTGTTTTTCCACATCGTCAAATCTGCTTCCAGTGACTGGCAACAAGATTGATGGCTGTGTTAACTGTCTGTACGCCTGCGAGCGTACATACAATTTCCAATTGTAGCTTACCCTAAGCCATCTGTGGGCCTGCTCTTTGCTTTGTACCGCCAACACCAGTGCATCTCCGTTGGGTAAGGTGAACCGCAGTTCATGGTGCTTTCTCTTGCTGTCTTTGGGTGCATAGACCACAGTGCACTGGGGTAGCAGCAGGTCCACGTAGGGGCTTGTGTCCTTCGAACTCTTGTAGCACTGCAGAAAGGAGAACACATGGGATACTGTGAACTGATGAAGAGAGGAAGAATTGCAGAGGCTGTGTATGTATCCTGAGTGTACTGAACACCTCACCTGTAGTCTGTTCTCTCTTATGACAGTAAGCTGTTTCGCCCATTGGCCGAAGCGTTTCTTGCGCAGCAGGAAGGCGCAAATGCGACAGTCCCTAGCCGGAGGCATGGAGCTCTCATCTGAGGGCCACTGATGAGTGAGTTGGACACCTGGGCTCCTTTCTTCCTCATCCTCCTCGTATGACTCATAGGAACTGCTCAGAGCATCAGAATCGTTGTCTGAGAGGGCAATGAAAGAGAAGATAAAGCTTTATGTTTTATATAAAGTCTTTATTATGTAAATTGTTCATTTGAGGGTAACTTTGTTCTCAACTCACATGAATTTTTGCGGTGTGTGTTTATGCAGGTAGTGGGGTAGTTGTTTTCAGCATCTTCATACCCATCCTCTATAGAATTGGGAGGGCTAGGCCTGACTGAATATGGAAGACATGAAAAAATCCCTAATTACTCCTTATGTTCCATCATGTACTTTAATGCAGCTTGTTCTTTGTAATTATTGGCTTCGAGGTTTTTACAGCAAACTGACACTCAGGGCAATGAGTTCAGCAGAGGCGGGAAGATGCTGACCTCGTGTGATGATGTACTCGGGCAACTTGCCAGGACTGAGGGGCACAGCCTCCTCATAATAATCCTCGGGAGGAGGCGTTGTGGGCAGAGGGGGAGGAGAGTCAGCTGAGTGCGGGGCTGGGGACTCAGCACAGTTCTGCTGAGAGGAAACACACAAACACAACTCTCAAATTTCCCTCATAAATATGAAGGTTTTTTTTTCACAGCCTAAGAACTACATCATCAAAGAGACACAGAGTAAAACCCTCAAAATGATATCCATAAATTAGACACATGGGTTCTGGGCGGATCCCTAAATCTTTACTCTTCCAACAGCTTGCAGGGTGAGGAGCATATGTGCATGGGAAACCCCCACAACATGGAATACAATCTCTGTTTTTCTTTGCTTTTTCTCCACAAGTCATCTAGAGGTGTAATAGTCCTTTTGCAAAGTTGGATTTGGATGGTGAGTGCTGAGGGATACATTAAGAACTGACTCTATATAGCCCACTTGCCTGTTTTAAAGTGTCAGCTTGTGTGTTCTTTTCTTCTTTCAGATCATCTGTAACATCCTTTAGGTCTCCAATCTGGCAGTCTATAAAACACAGCGACATATGTTTAAACTCACACTTATATGTTAAGGTAACACGATATTATAGATAGGTGTACAATTTACAGCATCAAGTTGGAACTTGGTGGAACTCACCAAATGTCTCAAAGAGGGACTCTACGAAGCTGGTGCCATTTCTGTAAACTGCTGAGTTCATATAGATGTAGTCTGTTCCTGAAACTGGAGGCAAGGACAGAAACATTTTACCCTTTAAAATGTTGTGTGTATTCCACATTTTTATCATGTATATCACAAAACAAAAGTTGCCAGCCTAACACAGAAAAACTTTTCAAGGGATTTTACTGTTGCGGACGAATCTCCATTGTCAGAATAAAATCCTGTGATTGTTGTCATAAAACTCAGCCTGAGCTTTGAGATTCGAAAAACAATCAAACATGTCAAATGCTATTGTAAGTTTTTAGTCTTGGCTTTTTAGATAAGTTCAACAATGTAAACATTGTCAACAACCAATAGGTACAGAGCAAACGGGGCAGCAAAAGATCCCCAAATCTTATAGTGTGTAACTACAAAGTCTTCTAGTGTATGGTAAGCATGAGACACAGACAGAAGTCACTTCATCAGTCTTTTGTCCTCTCACTAACCTGATGGCTGTATCTGCTGCAGGAGGTTCCACACGGAGGTCTTCTTCTCCTGCGTGGAGGAGCTGAGGTTCTCCTGGTCCAGCATCTTCAGCAGGACACCCAGCTCATTCACCAACACCTCCATTGCTGCACAGAAAGGGCCAAAGGTCAGGGGGGGCACTGGTTCAGTGTATCAGTAGAGAAGGCAAAGGTCAGACTGACATGTCTAAACAAGCCAAAGGGGTGTATGTCAAAGAGCCGCTTTCCGCTTTGCTTACTCTGTGTCTCTCTTTCATTTTCTGTCACTTTGCATCACAGTTTGTCAATATCAATCTGCTTGCTTACCACACCGTCTCCCTCCTCTCCTCCTCTCTCCTTTACAAGCCAGACTAAACAAAGACAAAAAGCTGAAGTGACAGGAAACACGTTTGCTAATTGCTCATTAACCCAGAAAAAAATAACGTGGAAGTGAAGCTACCAAAAATAAAAGCTATATAAAAACAGACCATCCTGCACAGAGAGCAAAAAAATCCTGTGTTGTCTTTCTGCAGCAGCTCTGAAATGTTGCCGGCTCACATATTGATGGGCAGCAAGTCAAATTTCAATCAACTGTCGCTGTCAATACTAAGAAGGTAAATTAAATGCGCTGCAAAGACTGCAAAGATATTGGCAAAAACATTCTGACAAGAATAACTGAATCACCACTTTGCAGAGCCCACAGTGGGCCAAATGTACCAGCAAGCAGAGTCTCATGGCACCTGATCTTTAACAGTGGAGAGATTCAAAGTCCTGAGCTCACAAAAGCACAAGTTGGCAGAGAGACAAGCAGACCTCCTGCGATACACATTCACATTCTTCACAGGGCTCTCCAGGTTCTGTAACACTTTGAGGGCTCATCTTATAGCAATATATGATCCACATCACATGTTGGTCTGTTCCACTCCCTGTTTTCAGAGCAGAACTTAAATAAATCGTCTCCCTCCCCCAGCTGCTGGACATCCTGAGAACAGGTCTGCAACCTGCTGCTGATGTGTATATTTGGATTCCTCCTTTATCTGATTATCTGCCAGACACAAGCAAGAGCCACCAATCAGCCAACACATCCCTCCCTTCTTTCTGCTAATATCAGAGCTTCTTTTGTATTCTTTCCACCTGTATTGTTGTATCCTAATTCCTCTACCTCCATAATCCTGAAAATCCCCCAGCAAAACCTAACAACTGGCTGAGTCACTGCTTGCACACTTGTCTACCTCCCCCTGACTCCCTCCATCTCTTTCTCTCTCTCTCACTCACTCCCCCACCCGTCCCCATTTTCACAGTCCAGCCACATTAGACCTGCTGAACCGTGCATCTTGCTGGGGTCAGCCACGGGACAGCCGCTGAGCCAGAAAAGTCTTTGTTGGGGGGCGGTCATATGGCAACAAGAAAACAAATACAACATACACACACATGGGCATGCACACACATAAAAAAAACAAACAGGAATGCTCGTATGATGTGTGTTTAGTGGGGTGTGTTATAAGTGAACTTTGGTGTACCTGTCAAGAAGCCAGCCTGTTGTGTGCCTGTATCAGTTTGAGGAGCATATTTATGAGTTTAGGCACAATGTTGGACTCTTACATGCATTACTCTGACACAGCAATCTTGTGTGTAATCATCACTGACAAGCTGAAAGTCTTGATAATCTGTAAGATATATTTGGTGTTTGTAAATGGTGCGTGTTCTACATTTCAGACTGCTCCCCCTCCTCAAAGACATACATACTTTCCTGAGGTGGGTCTTCCTATGGGCCTCACAATGCCCTGCCAAGGGTACAGTAGGAGTGTGTTTGCCTGTGTCTGTTCAACCACTTCTTTACTAGTGTGGTTTCCTCCTATTGTAATAAAAAGCATGCTTGCATTTTGAGATGTGGGCATGAGGAATCAATCCATGCAGGGACCTGGAATGTCTCCTCATTAAGATCTGATTCACCCAGGGGAAATAAGGAAGTGGGGGTCAGGGAAGGAGAGGAAACTCATGAGAATGGGATGTTTTGGCCTGGTGAGTGCTGTCCCTCTGCCAGGGGTTCCAGCTGTTTATATTCTGGCTCTAGCACACCACTGGGCTTCCCCTAAACTAGTGGAATACAGAACTTTATCCACAGTATGACTCATTCACAGCGGAGAGTAACTGAAATTCACACCAGTCAGCATTAAATCCAATATAACGCAGAAATCAAGGCGTTGCTTTCAAGGAGTTGGCGTGAAGTAGGTCAAAACACACACAGTGAAGTAACCCTTCTTCACTATTTCACTTGGACCAGCGCTCTGAAAAGCTGATTATCCAATTTGACGATTACAGTGTTACGCCGCTTGTGCCAAAATGAGCAAAGAGGAATTACTACGTAGTATTTGGCATGTGAGGCACATAAGACCACCCTTAAATCCCCAGCCTTGCCTTTATAATCAACACCACACTGCTCACATGGGTTCTCTCACACATCTAAAACAGCACATGATCCTTTAAATCTCCGCTGCAACTCTGTGTGTGTGTTTGTGTGAGAGTGTGATGTGCGTCTTTGATGGTTTTGAAAGCCAGTGAAAACAGATACAGAGCCTAGCACCTGAGGGGAGCTACACACAAGCTTGCATAAGAAGATAAGTCTACATGAAAACAGATTGGATGTGGTTTGATTAAAGCCAGACCAGGGTGGAATTACAATATTTGCAGCTACAAGAAGGGCAAACCATAACTTTAATCTGCAAACTGATTACATTTTAATCCATTACAGAAAACATCATGGGATTTTAGACATCACAAAAGATGGGTGTAGGCAGTGCACCATGCAGGAATGTGTAGCCATTCAAACATTTACCTCCTCACACTCCTCTGACAATTGCTGTTAAACACTGGACACATTCCTCACCTTGTTAATAGTGCAAGACTCTGCAAAGTGTGTTTGTGTGAGGGTGCATGCGTAGTGAAGCGGAGGGAGAAGTTTGTTTAACAGTGCAGACTCAGACCTTTAAAAAAAGGCTTGCATTAGCAGACCTCCTGTACAATGTGTTTGAGAGAATGGGAGAAAGAGAGGGGGAGGTGGGGTGGACGGGGAGTGGGAGTGAGTAATGTCAGCGAGTTGAGCACCTGTGCTAACATGTCCAACAAACCCTGATATGAAGAATAATGTGACCTCAATCGGGTGCACGGGTTTTTTTCTTCTCCCTCCTTTTCATGCCAAAGCCTTTCTTCATGCTGAGCTTACTTATCTTGCCACAGTGACACACACACGCACCCACACACATACACAAATGACTCCACAGTATGTCGAAAGTGACAAAACTCAGTCTTTCTGCTGCAACTCTGTTTCACAATATTGTTGCAGGCAGACATTCCAGCTAATCACACAAGAATCTGTATCCCACAAAGAGGCTCTAGTGGCTCAAAAAATTGCAATGTTTCACCAGTGAGTCTGGGTGGCAATCTGCTGCTTTCTCAACAATTCAACAACCTTTCTTGGTATTCCAGCAAGCTGGCATGATGCTTAAGGAACGAAGTAAACATCACCTGATGTCTCGCATTCAGTCTCATGTTTACAACACCTTCACAGCCTGTGTGTCTTCGCATTGTTCTGTATATTTACATATCTTTACAAATCCTTGCGCCTCTTTTAGCTTTAGATACCTGCTGTGGTGATATCCTGACAAGCTACAAAGACTTCCCTTCAACACTTACCCTCGACAGCAGCAGTGGAGGAGAGTCCCACCATTTTCCAAGGTTAAGAAGAAGACAAACTGGTTCATTCATACATAAGCAGATACTGTAGGAGATATTCCAGAGTCAAAGCCTCCCTGTGTGCTCTGTCCTGTGATGTCTTTGTAGTGGAGGTGAGCTACAGTCTGCCTACTGCTGAATTCACACTTCTTTTACCTCTCCCCTTCTTCCCTCTGATCTGTTATCTCGCTGCACCTCCCTCCCACTCTGTCTCCCCTCCTCTCTTTTCTTTTGGGGGGTAGGGAGATTGTGGTGGAGGTGCTCTGTGTGTGTGTGTGTGTGCGTAACCCTCTGCTCTAATCCTAGGGATCGTATAGCACCTGGGAAAGGCTTGCTGTGTAAACACACACATGTCGACTAATAGGTAACCCACATTCTTTATTCTACCACATTCCTTCTCTCAATACATTATTAACCTTTAACTAGTTGCACATAAAAGCTGCCATCCAGATGATGCCAGTGAACTCATTGACATACCAGGTACAATAAAGCATTGTACAGCTACCTCACATTAGGGCATCTTCAACAGGGTTACTTTCTATTTAAGATACCACTAAAATGTTCCCATAGTGTAGCTGAAGCTGCAAGTAGTAACCTATATATTTTTAATGCATTTATTTGGAAATAAAAAGTGAAAGATACAGCGGAGATTGAGTAAGGGCTTTGGAGAGGAGGTCGAGGCAAGTTGAGACTTTTCAGAGTTACACGTGGATGACTCGTTGCCTTGAGGCAGACTCGTATGCCCCAACACGATGTGACACGCTGCCTTCAATCACAGGGGCACTAATGCTGCACAAACAAACCCACAAGCACACACAGACAAATACACACTCATATGCACAGCAATGCAGAAACTCACATGTACAGACAAAACACACTGTTTCACAAGCGTAGGCTGTTACTGTATATCAGCTGCAGAGTGAAAACAGTGTCAGCTGGCTGCATGGGGCTGCCTGGTGCACAAGTCTGCACAACCATCACTGCAAAGGTACTATATTAGATTTATACAGAGCATTTCAAAATAAGATTACATGTTGTTTGAATCCTTGTAGGATCCCCCTTTTTCTCTTACCTATTTACAGTGTGCAAACTTTCCAATGGCTTTTAGGAGAGCTATGTTTTTTACAGGGTAGGTGTGTTTTTGAGATATCAGTAGGCTAACAGAGAAATGAATAATGGTGATTTGGAAGACTGAGCGGGACCAAGAAAGTTTGTTATTTCCTGATGTTTGAGTCAAAGTGAGTGAAGTATATGATATTGCGCCACCAAGCTTTAACGGTGATAGCAAGAATAGCATGCTTGCCATTTTTTTATTAAAGTAATTTGGTGATGAATCATCCTCATGCATGAATCATACATCAGTAATAGCCCAATTTTACGCATGATCCATGATGATAATGATACATAAAAATAGAAAAGCATGGCAAAAATAGTGTACTGTCAATATTTGTGAAGACCATGCCAAATTTCACGTCATATTCTCAGGGTAGCTCATGTATTACTAAACCGAGCCGAGCTCCCCCTGGCTCCCCAGTAGTTTGTTCTTTTCCTATTAAAACTCATGAGTTAAAGGAAAACATTTTGGGAAATATGCTTATTAACTTTTAGCCAATAGTTAGATGAAAAGGTCAATATCACTCTCATGTCTGTATATTAAATAGGAAGATGGTTGGCTTAGTTTAGCACAAAGACTGGTACCTATCAGCACCTCTAATGCTCACTAGTGAACAGGTTATATCTAATCCTAACCCTAACGCATCATTTTTTCTAATCGAAGTTGAAAAAGAACAGGCTGTGTTTTTTTTTCCTCCACAAAGTCACTGCTCCCAGAGAAACTAATTGTTTGGCGAATAACCTCCCTTAAACCACATCATGACGTTTTTATGCTTCAATTATTGTACAGATTTAAAACAAAACCTTGGCAAGAAAACAAATAAGGGTTCACGATAAATAATGACGATCAAAGCCTTATTTTAAATGTTGTCAGGACACAAGGACAAGAAACATGACTTTGCCTAATAAACAGTCTAACTAGTAAAATTATATATATATATATATTAAAATTTTAATTTAATTTTGATTTAAACCACATTAGATAAAAATAAACAAGACTAAGAATATGACAGCTTGTGGTAATTGAAAGTGTTCAGATTTACTTGGAAAATCATTTTGGTCAGCAGCAAAAAGTTGTTGAGGTTTGAGACCCTAGTGCCGTCTAAACCTTCAAAAATGGGAACATTTGTAGAAAAACAGACTACAGTAATGGACGAACAAACCTATAGACTTAAAGGTGATCTCGGTGAAGAACACTGCAGAACTAGACAATGCATGACAGACAAATGAGTCATACTGTGTTCATATAAAAGAGTATTTTGAAGACTGACTTCCAAGAAATTAATTGCCTGATAATGTAATAATGTAGACAGGAAGGACAGGACATCTAATTTGATAAACAGGCCAGATAGCTTCATAGAGGCATTTCTAGTGTTTCCCAACTTTTTCCAAAATCCCCTTGAGCTGTGATAAATGCCACAGACACACCCTGGCTAATAGACTTGGTTATGGCCTTACAAACCACTCCTCACAGTGACTTAATGTGACCTCTGACCCCCCCAGTAAAGTTGTGAACTCACACAAGACCACGGATGCCAGTGGAGGGATGGGAAAGCACACCATGCTGTAAAAACATCTCATTTCTTCACATTACAACTGGGTACAACAGCTCTCATGTGTCTAAGTAAAACTGACGTACTCAGGTAATTGCTAAAACATGACGCAGTGTTAATCTAGAAAATGCATCTTCCAGATTAACTGTGATTACCGCTGATCAAGTCCATGATGCAAAACACAGTTCAAAGCACCAAGAGGTAACTCCTGCTAGACAAAGCTGCTGTGAGAAACTCAAACAACTGTACCATCTGTGACTCCACAAGAGATCAGTATCTAATGAAAACTGCTGGGCTTTTCTTGGAAGTCTCCCCTTTCTTATTGTCTTTGGACATGTTGGATATACAGCCATTTCCCAACCTGATCTGACATGAAAGAGCACTGCAGGTTGAAGACTTTGAGGTGTCCAGACAAACAGTGTGGGAGTCTTACTTTGTCTCATCACTAAGGCCAGCTGAACAATATGACCCAGCAACTTTTGAAAGGAAATGAAAAACATTTTTTTATGTGAGAAAGCACAATCTTATCTCATGTTTAGTCACAGGAGAGGTTTTCAGCGAGGAGACAGCAGGATTTGACCGTTATCTTTATGCCGTGTGAGGGTTATCAAAATACCACCATCCAACTCAGTCATCAAAGGTGCGGCATGTATGTTAAAAGAAAATAGCTGAATCATAACATTTAGAGGATGTCACATTTGTAGTTCAAAGCACCCACCAGTTTATCACTCCCCATTTGCTCCATATAGATCACCAATGTGCCTTTACCCGACACACGCGAACAAAGGTGAGGTAAACCAGAGGACCAGATGTGCTCGAGGTTTTTAATTACATTAAGAGCTGTGCCAACAATGTTGTCTCTCATCAGCCTGTGCCCTATCATGATGAAATCTCCTCCCACTCTATTCCTCAGGATTCCAGGCATTTCCCAAGTCTGACGGTTCTCCTCTCCCCAGCACAAAACGTGTCTGGGCATTCACAAACTGATATCACCGGAGCCCACGACAGGAAAATAGAGACAGTACTAGTTTATTAGGGAAATGATACAAATCAGAAACTGTGACTAAACTGTCTTTTTGCTACTGTTTGTCCTGTGTATTTATCATTTATGGTAGGATTTGAGGTGGATCAACACAGCCTGATTAAAAAGGCAATTTTGATTAACATTTATGAATGGGGCTGATTTATCAAAGCTGCTATAATCCGTATTTTAATAATAACAGTGGATCAAATGACTTTATGTATGTGAAAGGGCTTATTCATATATAGTAATTAACCCATAGAGAATTACCACTCTACAGTTACAATCAGCATCTTTCACCTCATTGTTTTTGTGTTATGGTCTGGAGCTTTACTGGTTTGCGCCCCCTCCCTGTACAGTCCTTGTCCCTGTGTACAGGGAGGGGATCGATTTATTGACCAAAGTATGTCCAACTCTACTACGATAGGTGGCGATATGCCTGCTCTCAGCTTATTAGTATTGGACATTTTTCCAGTTGACCTATTATGTCACAGACCAAACAATCAACAAACAAGTTAGCTACGGTTAGCAAGCGGCAAACTGGTACCATGGTGGACAACTTTACAGCTCTGTACATTTTGTCCGTCCAAATATGCACAGCTCTGGATATAAATTTCGCCATGCTATTACCAGCTTCTTCTTCTGTTAGGCATTTATTGCTATGATGCCACTTCCGGTGGTTTTAGTTTGGTTTTAGTCGCACTAACACAATAAATCGATTTTCTCTAATGTCATATGAGTGTAAAGGCTGTTGCTTCCAGATTGAGCAAGCAGCCACTCTCAGCCAAAACCCACTTTGTGCAACCTCCCCAGCACCAAACAACGATTGACAAAAGCCCCTTTTGCACTGCCTGTTCAAGGCGCTAATGTTGCACTGTTATTCTGCCTCAACCGGCCTAAGCTGGCATCAGAGGTAGTAACAGAGCTGATGTTAATGTAAAAAATTTGAGGTGGGAGGACGGGAAGGGTGTGACTTTTTGATGTTGTGGTATGTGTGCGGCCCAATGCTGAGAGATTTGAAAAACAATTATCAGCAGTTAGCAGCAAACTCAAAGAACTGAAAATGTCTGTAAAATGGTAAGACAATGAAGTATGGGAGCTCCCTACCCTGGATGAGATTAACTGCCACATATATGATTGTTATTGCCATGTTATGCCATTGCTATTGTTCACAGTGACATCCCGCTAACAACAACAATCACTTCCAGGAATATGACTGCCAATTGATTTCAGTTTCAGAGACATGTGAAACCTTGTTTATTTCTGTTGTCATTTACAGCTCTAACTGTGAAATGTATAGTTAAACATGGTGGTCTGACCTATCTGACAATTCCGCTGTGCTTATTTTATGTACTGTATTGCTTTGCTAGCATTTTTGATAAACCAAATCTACCGGCATGGAAGCTAAGCAATGTGACATTACTACTGTGGACAAGGGAAGCAGCAAAACATACACCCACCACCTAAAATAACCTGCCTCAAACAAAAAAAGAAATCAAAATTGGTTTAAATTTACGCTATGTTTGATATATTTTCACAGCTTTTTCCTCCACACTAAGTGATCAAGGCAGCGGAGACCAGCAACTCCCATGTTTGGCGTTAAATGAAATGACTCTTTTTGTCAGTGGAGTCTGGCTTTTAGATAACAGCTTCAGCTCCCTGTTGGAAAGGGCTGTCTGACGGCAAGGCAAAGTGCCAAAAATCTTCTTAATATAGCATATGCTCAAACTGATACTGATCTTTTTAGGTTGGCCTTTATATTTAGGTGGCTTAAAACTAACCAACTGAGGCAGCGTTTGCTCAAAGCTGTTAAGTGTTATGTATGTGATGCATGGTATTTTTTGCATTGTGATTCAGTTTATGTCACACTGGAGGCCGATGCTGTTGTGTTACATGTCACACTACTTATTATTACTGGCACTCTACCTCTTGAAGTTGATTTCCTTCATTCATTTGAGGGCCAGGAAAATAATAATAGATGTCCCAGAGAAACAATATAAAGGAAGTACAATGGAAAGTGGTCATCAAAAACAGTCGAAACCCAGTAGAAACTACACTGACAAAAAACAAAGATGGCAGGTAGCATAAAGGCTGGTTATACCATCTTCAAATATACAGAAAGTAAGCTTAAAAATCATCAGAGTAGATATTCAAAGGTCATGCCAGCTATGATAGGCTAACTACCGAAGACCCTTAGAGAGTGATTTTGATCTTATTTCGCATGCTGCCAACAACACTTTTCCTGTTCTACATTAGTTAATGGGCTGACCAACTTTATGGGGATGCCCCATGTGTCTCCTATAGAGATGGACTTCCTCCCTTTACTGATGACATCACTTATCACCTCCGGCCTTCTGCTTCCTCTTCCTGCCAGCTGACCCGCTCCCACTTTACTGTACTGTCTCTGGTGACCCTATTCTCAATGAACAGTCTAGATCCTAGGCTAGATAGAGCGCGCCTGCTTCTACATCTGTATTTCAAAGGAACAACAATATAATGGAGCTCTTGAATGTCCCATTATTAGAAACCCTTATTTAGCTGCTGCAGGTAGTCCCACTGAGAGTGAGCATTCCTTTCTCATGGCTTTGACATCTACCTTAATTATGTGGGCAGACATTTAGACCAACATACAATAATAAACATAAGCCAGATACCAAATGCACAATGCAAAACATGCTGAAGTTTAGCAGCAGGTTAAGGAAACATGTGGAAAAGCTTATTTGGTTTGGAGGAGCCGTAAAGGTATACAAATTAAGGGCAGAGGGGAAAAAACATGTTCTCCCTGCTGTTTTTAGTGTACACAGGAAGATGCTTCAGGTTATCATAAAATACAGCAATAATCCGATCCAACACTCCATGATACTCACAAGTATACACAAATGCAGTTAATACATATGGAAACAGTCCAGGGAAATAATGCTTTGGATTTCTTTGTTAATTCTGTCCTAGTTTTTTTACTTCAGAAATAACTGGATGGTACTGACTGGCTGACACTTCCGCGGATTGCTTACTTACTACACAATCCCATATGTTAAATTAAACAAAACATAAAGCACTTCCGAGCTTTACATCTTATCTTAAGTCTCCCTAAAGTATAGCAAGGTTAAGTTTAAAATCTCTCCATCTTTGCAAATATTTGCAGACATCAATTAAATGGGTATGTATCCTGCAGTCAATGTCTATAACTAATTTCTAGCTTGAACGTGCATCCTTCTAATTAGGCCACTCTAATGAGCTTGTCACAGAGAGGGAGTTGTACTCAAAGTCATTAGGCCTCTTAAGCGGCTGGGACGTTTCCATGGTGATTGAGTAGGAGAATTATGGGTTTGTGCACCCCCGCTCACCTGTTTAAGCATTAACTGGCTTTTGAAGGGCAGCAGTGGAGCAAAGAAGCTTTTGATGTTTGGACACATGTGCACACACACACATGCACACACACACACATTACACTCATGGCTTCACTGCAGTTGAGTAATGTGGGAAGCAGCGGTGATAGCAGGGAGCTGCTATCTCAGCAGTGAGGGCCCCAGTTACAGGTCAGGTTAGTAAAGCAATGCCGCTCATTTTCCCATCTGACATCTACTGTGTTTATTCACTGTTGCATTGTTTTAGTCAGCTTTAACCTGGGATCAGATTACATGTTATCAGCTCAATAATGGCCAGTTCTAACGGATGTGGGGCATCAACAAAGATTTGTGCCACAGAAATATTTTCACAGTGTATAGTGTGACATGGGGGGGAAACAAGCAATGAAGACTCTTTCACAGCTCAGATGTCCTCACACAAAGAAGGGTTTTTTCATTGTTTGCCGGGTGTGACAGTTTTCTCTCCTCCTCCCAAACAATTGTTAATGTCAAATTCATCCCTCCTGTAATCCTTCACATCCTCCTTATTGTGTCAAATCTATTGAATCTTCAAATGTGCCTGTTTAGCACTGTAATAGACTGGCAAACTCTGAAAGTGATTTCCCCTTCCATGTACATAGAGGACAAGATACAGTGTTGGGGTTGAGGCCCTGTTTATGCCTATGAAAGCTGCTCATGGGTACTTCCTGAATATAAAATTGCTTGGATCCTCCCCATGGCTAAACCAATATAGCATGTGCACAGGAGACTTCCACCGGCCAGGCGGCTAACTTAGCTCTGTGCTAACATAAATGTGGATAGAATTATTTAATTGTGCAGGTCTTCTAGGCTCAAGAAATGTTATCGGACTGAACTGATCAAATCCCAGTAGGGACATGAGTCACTTTATGGGGTTCGTGACACTCAAAAAATGTAGCTACTGGTTTACAGACATCTCTTTCATAATGCACGACTATGAGAATTGAGAAAAAGTCTTTCTGGGCCCCATGGCATCATGTGACAGACCCTGAACTTGTCATTTTTCCACAGTTTGTCCACTATGTAAAATTGGCCCAACACTGTTTCTGGGGGCTTGGATTTCCTTTTCCCAATGCATTATGGGATAAGCTGATCTTCCCAGTGACGCTGAACACAAAAAAAGCAGGTACAGGAAATGGACAGATGGGTAGAAGTCATAGAATAGTACCGGCCAGGTGGCAACTATTGCATTAGGGTATTTTTCAATATGGACTCAGGTCAAAAGTCAAAGGTCACACAGCTGACCATGATGTAGGGGATGTCTGTCTGCTAAACCTCCTTCCCCTCTGTCTCATTTTTCATCTCTTGCTCTCTGATTTATTCAGGTCTGAGATGGCACAGAGGGCTTGACTCAGCCTGCTGCCACACAAAGGCCCTACAGTGCAGTTAGTATTATTCAGATCCCGTATCTGCCCTGAGTCCTATGAGATCACCACAGAGCTATGTCTCCCTCACAGAAAAGTATTCACATACTGAGAAAGATGCTATTCTGCAAGTGGAAGCACTGCTTTACTGATGTTTCACAGACAAGGCTAATATACACAGAACACACATACATGCCTGCACACATACACACACAGAATTGCTGTCACACAAGCTGCTTTGTCTCCATTAGGGATTTTTTGTGTTAATGGGATTTTGACCGGAGCGCAGCGCTGTCTTCAGTTGTTCACCAGAAAACTAGGGCACCCTCTCAGTGTCTTCTTGCTGTTGTCTGAATTTAACCATCATTCAGAGCATAACCTCTTCTTGTGGATGATCTGAGGTGCTTTTCTGCTCTCCTTATATTATGTTAAGTGGTTAAAGATATGCAATATTAATGCAGTTGACTATTGTTAATGTAGTTGCTTTTGTTTAGGATAAATATAGTATGAATTAGCCCTCACAGAATAGCATTTCTGGATTAATCCTGTGAATCCTAGCTTGATGCAATTTCACTATTAAAAAAAATGCTGAAAAATGTTATAAAAGATGAATCTTACACTGGGCCATTGACAAACATCAATAATTACAAAAATTACAACCCAAAGAAAAGCATAAAAGGATGTAAGCCTGGGGCCAATCAGTGACAAAACAGTCATCTTATCCAACAAATAGTCTTTCACATTTTGTTACATGGGGATGTGTCTGTATTTTGTTAAATAAGCTGTTCAACAGTGTCTCTCGCAGACTCGATGCAGACCTGTAATGGTTGAGTAGACTTTTCAGGGGGTTGCCATGTTGATTGATGCCTTTCATCAGAGGAATATAATGGCATCTCACAGCACCAGGTAACCACAGCCTTCCCATATTCCCAAATTAAAAAGGTAATAGTGTTTCAAAATGCAATGCTTAACACTTTCCATGACACAATCCTATCACTTCAACAAATTACCAATGTAAACATTACAAACATAACCAGAGTGATGACAGTGTCAATTTAACTCCCATACATCATCTACAGACTTCAAAAGTAACTCCTTGCTGACACCAACCAATATTGATATTTGTACTGTATAAAACAATCAGACACCATGGATATTTGTTCAGGGATTCTTTTCAAACTCTTCTGAGTGCAAACCAAAACCACTTTCTGTCAGAACTATCTGTACTGTTTGAACTGCTAACCTGGATTTATCCCTAAGGCCAAAAACTAACAATTTCTATACCTGTATATTAACATGAATCACATGCCAGTGCTTAATTATGGCTGTTGTCAAGTAAAATATAGTAAACTTAACTGATGACAGGTAAGGCAAGTCTAACTACTGCTGTCTTATATTCTGCCAAGTCTCTCCAATAAATCTGAAGTATATTGCTTGTACCTGTACACGTGCATGCACCAGGCAGTGTCTCTTCTCATCCTCTGCAACAGAAGAAAACACCATATTTTTAAGTGTCAAATACACTCTAAAGTTGCCTGCTGTAATGTTGTGCAGCATATCTCCACGGAAACCATATATAAACAGCTGGGCAGAGAATGGCCACTGCCTACAGACAATGCACATGTGCACGCCTACATGTGCACATACACAGAAACACACTGCACTGCATCTCTCAGCCATATGATTTATAGTGATCTTGTCATCTCACAAGGGTTAAAGAGGGGAATTCCACTTCTTATAGGGCTGGTCCACAATCATACATGATTTACAGCTCATTCATGATGGGGCATATGTATATATATATAATTGTGTATGTAATATAATGTACTGCCTAAGGGTCAGCATATCTGCTAACTAAATTTATGTCTATAAAGTGCAAACAAACCAAGGGGACGTGAACCTTACATGCATAAATAAAAATGTATATGAATCTCCTGTTATTATAGCTGGTGTTCCAATTGGTTGGGATAACACAGCATTTACCAAGCACTGCTGAGAGAATAGACAGGAGTGCTCCACTGGGAACAGCTTTACAACAGAGTCTAGTGAGGCCAAGGACTCAAGCCATTTAACAGTCCAATCAAAATATGTTATTTGGTTGTTTAAATGAAGGTGAACAATGAAATGCTCGAACAACCTGTATTATCTGTCTTGTTTCTTAGAGTTACTTCCAGGATAAATCTTGAGGCTGACCTGGGTGTGTAATGCTGTAGGGTGTACAGTGGGATGTGAAACTGAGACATCAAACTGAATGGAAAGTAGCGTTGACATCAAACTGAAGCACAGGATGAGATTTTGTTGTTGTGAAGCCTCCTGTTTCCTTGGCCTCATTGGACTCCATTGAAAAACTGCTTCTAACTGAGCATCTGCATCCAATATCTGGACTATGACAGTGTAACATTTCTGTCAAAGAGACAGTTCACCACAAGATCAAAAATACATACTTTCCCCCTTACCTGTAGTACAATTTATCGATTTAGATTGTCTTGGTGTGAGTTGCTGAGTGCTGGAAATATGGATGAAAGGCTACTGCTAGTTCACCCGAACTACCTAACATTACAGCTCAGCCTAGAGGGACGCCATTAATGTATACATCTTGCGCTGTCATGAGCCTTTCGTCCATGTGTAGATGCATGCTTCCTTCAGCACAGTGATACAATTGGTGGGTTTAGCTCAGTAGAAAAAAAATAGTTCCTCAAACTGCTCACAGCAAGGTCTGTGGATTATCTTGAGTGATAGGGTCAGGATTTATGGAAAGACATTGCTGATGAGTTTTTCAAATGTATTTTCTGATGCTTTGAGCACCACAAGCCAAGTGCCATCTAGTTCCACTGTATTGGAGAGAGGGCAGACACCTCTACGGCCAATATCTCCAACACTCAGCAACTCACACCAGCTTGATAAAAAGCACCACAGTTAAGAGGAAAAACATGTATTTTTGATTTTGGGGTAAACTGTCCCTTTAAAACAGCTACAGCTATAACATTAAGACCCATGTTGTAAACATCTGGAATAGACCTCTAAGAATGATAGAAACTTTAGAGCAAAGTTACTTCACCAAACCCTGCTTTTGCTGTGTGGAAATGCAGATTACAGCATGCATAATGAGTAATATGGCATAAAAGCACACACAGTGAGGTCACTGACCACTGGCTAGATGACGACAGCAGATTGCATTTTAATTATGCTCTTTTGCCCTGCTAACCCGTGCCCGCTGACACCATGTTTTAATTCAACTTTTGACAATCCAAATCCTTGTTGACTCTCAAACACGTTCTCCAGAAGCCTGAAGACTTACATTCGTGTAATGAAAAAATAAATTGTTACTCAGAGCAATTGGTTGGTTGGTTGAATCCCATAGGCACCAACACACACACAAGCAAAAGCACAATAACACAACCACACTTCTTTTTTCATAAATTCCTCAGTGGAATGTGGATATGCGGAGCAAACCATCTCATTAGAGGAAAGACATGGATGGAGTAGGGATTTCTTGCACACGTAGCAGAATTTTGCTCACATGAGCAGTAAGTTACATTTATGCCTCATTGTGGAGTCCACAGCAGATCGCTGCTTTGTCCACAAGTTCTTCCATATGCTCCCAAACATCCTGACAATAGCCACGATTCATCATATCTGCTGGGCTAAATCACAGACAATCCCACCACTGCAATGCATCTCTGCGGGGACAGCCTCTCCCCTCTCACACCCACCTGGTGCTCTGCTTCTCACAGTGCACACTAAGGCGACTGTGGAAACAAAACCTTTCTTACACTGCCGCTCCAGCTGGCTTGGATAGTGCATATTAAGAAGCTTCCACATATTCAAGCTCATACCTGCCTCTCATCAACCTGATCGAGCTTGATACCTGAACTTGTGTAACTCCACACAGCAAGTTTTGACAGTCAGAAAAGGAACAAAAATAACCTTTGACACAGTAAGTTAATAAATTCATCAACAGCAAAGTAATCAACAAGCTGCGCTTATCAATATTTATATATTAAGAATGGGCCAAATTACCCATGACAGAGTGTTATCACGCCACTCCACAGTTTTCCTTGGCTCCAGGGAGCTTGTCAGCATCTTTAAGCTCATGGTTTAGATTTTATGGTCAGCAACTTTACTGTTTTGCTTAGAGGCATTTGTCCATATTTTCTGACATTTGCAGACTAAACAATGAACCAGTATATCATTACTTGTAACCTTATTTAGGAGAAATCAAGTGAAAGCACTTCGGCAGCAGCTAATCAGGGGATTCAAAGCCCACATAAACAGTAGGGTGCTCCCCAGGGATCACCAGCTATCATTGTGTGTTTTCTCCTGTGGTGTTTACACAAATGCAAAGCTCAGATAGAAAGTAACTCAAGTGAAATTCCTGTGCGTTTGTGTGTGTTGAGAGAGACTGGAGTGACAGGAGAGGTTTCCTCCAATCTGCATACAACCTTAGACACTTCCTCCTTTAGATGCTTTGTGTACACACCAAACACCCTGGTGACATCCACATAATCCACATACACTGACAGGGTGAGGATGGATGGCAAATTAGAACATTATGGATGGGAAGGGCAGAAGTGACATGTGCCTTAAAAGAGATGTTTTTCTTGAAGGCAAAGAGGCTGTTAAAAGGTGCTAGAAATAAAATAAAGCACCATGTCTGCAGTGTGTCCCATTTCCTTTCACCTCCAGTCACTGGAGTAAAAATGTCCATTAAGTTGGACGTTATAATCACTCTCACATGTTTACCTGCCTGGCAGCTGGCAACAAGTCTGTGAAAAGCACTCTACAGCTGTGAAGGCAGTAACATAATACAGTCGGCAACATCAGCTGAAGTGTAAAAACAGATCAAACAAACTTAAACTCTAAACTGAGATTATAACTTCATATTTGAAATGCTGAGTTGGACCACACCTTTCCCTGTTAATACTGTTACTTCTAACATAGTGCCAAAATCCACAAGGGGGGCAAGTGTATTTGTTTTCAGTTACAATGTGGAAAAATGTTGTACTGTGCAGGGGGGCAACTGCACCCCTCCCAGAAAAACACATGGGGCGGAAACACATTTTGTGTTTCTTGCTATTTCAACACAAAAGCATGGCAGAACTCCACAGATTTCTCTGCTGGTGGTGTCCAGTGTCATACAATGATTACCATGACTGCCTAATCTCCAAATATCTCATCTCCACATCCATGTATTTGACTTGACTCAGGATGAGTGAGGTTCTCTTTCTGTAAAAACAATCAAACTTTAGATGAGCACTTGGTTCTCTGCCTTTCCAAGCAGCTGGGGGGAGACCAAAGGAACTGTTATTTATATGTTTAAAGTGCGCTGCCATTGTGTCTTCTTAGATGGACAACAGTAGGGGGAATTGCAGGGAAAAGGAAGTGCCTCAGACAACTGATTTCAAGATGAAAGAGACATATAGAAGGAACAGAAATTTAGAGAATATAAAAGCAAATTAACTGCAGTTAGTGCATACAGTTAGATAAATCTAACATTTAAAGATTCATATTCCCAGCAATAATCCCACGCAGTGTCTCCCCAGTAAAACCAGTGCAATGAAGGGAGCCTCAGTAAAGGTGCTGCACTAAGAGGTGTGCGAGGAAGTGAACACACACACAGTGGATTTGTGAGAGGGTTTTGACAGCTGCAAAAAGTAACATAAAACTTACATACACATCTAAATCCACCTTTGCAAAGTGACGCACAACACTCAGCACTCACCATACAAGTCAATCTCTTTTGCAGCAGTGTTTCGCATTGAAAAGTAAACTTACATTTGGTGCCGTTTGTTTCCATTCGTCTGGTGATGCTGTCCATGTGAGTTGTTGAAATTCAATGCAGGCCCATGAGTGAGTAAGTGAGTGTGTGAAGGCGTGTGGAGCCACCGCTGACAGATACAGTCGATACTTTACAGATCCGCTGGTCGAGAGCTCGAGGCAGGCTGTATGTCTGCTGGGTCCTAGCGTCAGCTGCTGCAATGAGCTGCCTCTACAGCTCAAAGCAAGACAGGTCAAATGATTCTTGGTTAGTTAGGATTCGCTTTCTTGCCGTATTAGCTAAACGGGACCGTTATACAACGTTGTTGTATGCACGGTAAATACGCAACGTAGTGGTAGCCACACTAGGTGGAGACAGCAGCCGGTTAGCTTAGCTTAGAATAAATACTAGAAACAAGGACAAACAGTTAGCCTGACTCTGTTTAAACGTAACAAAATCCGCCTGGAAGCTTTCGTAAAGCTCTCTAATTAACACTTACAGTCCAGTTTCCATAATTCATACAAATATCAAAGTGTAAAAACGTCAATTCACCGCTTGTGAGGGATATTTGCCTGGTGTGTCTCGCGGCCGGAAGCAGTATCCACTGGTTGCCTAGCAACTGTGGCAGGCAAAGAAACTTTGCCAACTTTTAAGCCTGTTTTTTCTTTTTCTGTCTGTTGTTCTTTTTTTTTTTTCTTTTTGTTTTAAATATCATATATATCAAAAAATATAGTATAAAATATAATATAAAAATAAAAAATACGTCAACAAGTAAACTTGAGATGTATTTGGTACCCTTGGACAAAGCCATCAGCCCTGTTTACAGTTAACTGCAAACTGTCAAAGTATTACTTTACAGTGTGTAAGATTCAGGGGGATTTAGCAGCATCTAGCAGAGAGGATTGCAGATTGCAACAAGCTGAAACTTCTCCCTGTTAGAACTTGTTCAGTGTTTATTGTTCAGTTTTAACCAGGAGCCTAATTATCCAGAGGCCTTATCCTCTCCAAAACAAACAAACCAGGTGATTAAAATAAGTAAAAACACAGAATAAAGCAGTTCCTTATTTTTTAAAAAATCTGTTATATATTTATATATCAAAAAAATATAAACTGTGTCAGCAAGTAAACTTCAGATGTGTTAGTTATCTTTGGATGAAGCCATCAACCAGCCTTTTCCCTGTTTACAATCAACTGCAAAATAGTACTTTACACTGTATGTAAGATTTGGGGGGTTTAGTGGCATCTAGCAGTGAGGATTGCAGATTGCAACCTTCTGAAACTCTTTCAGTGTTTATTTCTCAATTTTAACTGGGAGCCAATTATCCACAGAGGTCTCACCCTCTTCAAAACAAATGAACCAGGTGATTAAAATTGGTACAAATACAGAATGAAGCAGTTTCACATTCAAAACATCAGTGTTTTTGAGATGCTTTCATCACAGAGGTGCCACTATCTATGGTGACTGATGTGAAAAAATGCTTGGTTTGTCTGTTCTGGGATACTACAGAAACATGGTGGTGCAAAATGGCGATCTCCATGCCTATGATGAGGACCTGCTCCCTATATAGAAATAAACAGCTTATTCTAGGTTTACTAAAACACAACAATTCTTATTTTCAGATGACTATATACTCAAGAAAACATATTTATTATATTATATTCCATTTCTGCCAATATATCCCCCTATATCCCACACACCAAACCTTTAATAAAGTATTTTACAAGTGGATGGTTCCCAACTATAAATAAAAAGAGGAGACTGACTTTGTTTCAAGTTTAATTTTTAGTGACAAAATCAAAAATAACAGTATTCAAAGGAAGTAAAGTCTTCAACAACCCTGGATCTTTGTCAGTGTGTTAAAAACCTTGCAGAGTTTCATTGTGAGTGAATATAATCTCTGTAGCTACAAAATTATTGGATTATTATTCTAAAAGAAAATAAATAATAGTTATTGCAAATGTATGGATGACTACAGTCCTCACCCTAAAACATTTAGTCATCATTCTATTGCAATGGGCTGGAAAACATGGAGAGGGAGGACTGAATTGGTGTTTCCTTTATCTATTTAATCTACTGAATTGCACATTCTTTTAGGTTACCACATAGCTGCACAGTGAATTGTATCTATTGGTGACCTTTAACTATTTAACCAGAACATTTCATGGAAGTGATCTGCTAATCTGTATATTTGCATTCTCACTTTGGTTTTCATTTGCACACAAATCAATGCAGGTCACACATACAATTGAAAAAAAGTGTCCACCTCAGATTGTAACTTTTTTCATCTTATATCAATTAGTGAAAGATTAGGGACAGGTGAAAGAGCAAAAACAAGGAAACAGGTTAACAAAACTCATCCTTATAAATCAAAGCAAAGTGATGCTGTATGCTCACCCATTCTTCTTCTAATCATTCACACCGATAAAGTGTAATAAATGATATACTGTTATCTACATTCTACTCATTAAGATTGCTGGTGCTGCACACTCATAACTAAGAGAGCATAACAAATAAGGCAAAGCCAAAATTCTCCTCTTAATATTTTAGTACTGCGGCTCTGGTCACAAACATCCCCACATGTGGCCTTATAGGGGCACAGTCATCCCCTTCCCCCATCCTTCAGGCTTAAGAAAAGCACATCACTAATGTACTACAGTCTCTATTGCTTACACACCACCCCAACACACTGCCACAGTTGCACTGGCAGCCTCGTAACAGTTTATCAGTCCATCTGTGCATAACGTCTCTGTGGCCTTCCCTCCGTATCTCAGAAGTCCACGCTGGTGTGACCAGAATTTGGTTCGTCATATGAGGAGATCTAGAACAGGTTTCTCAGCCATGGCAGTGAAACTGAGCAGAAGTCCACCTATCTCTTTCTTCTCCTCCTACAGTCTCTCAGGCCTCTCACTCTAATTATGGCAGTATTCAACAGACGTCCATGTGTTATTAAAACAGCCGGGCCTGTTTCTTGAGCTCATTTCTCTTCCACAGAGCCAACCGGTCAAAATCCTCCACAGTCATGCCAAACACTTGGAGGAACTCCTCTGGGGACAGGTGACGCTGAGAACACAAGGATAAAAAACATGACACACAGTTATGACATTTTCCTTTCCATTATTTTTACAGTACCCAATGAAGTCTTACAGTCATCTTATATATTATTCTTGCGGCCACTTGCCATTAAGGACATTGAGGTTATTGTAAGACAAAGACAAACTGATTTTTTTAGACACAAAAATGAAATGCATAAATGAAAACGAATGTAGTATTTTCAACCAGAATGACATAACTGGCCCCTGACATAAAGTAAGCAGCTAAAAATGACAGGAAATATCACTGAACAGTTAAATGAATGTATATATCTTTTTACAGAATTTAGTTGCTGGCTTGTCATAAGTCTCCTAGGTAGGTGCAGTTCTGCTGCAGTTATAGCCTTTGTATTTCTAAAATCTTGGCTACAGCTCTAGCTTTTAACTAGACCAGGGACTATTTCTTCCCAGCACAGTTAGCCTAGAGGCCCATTCATAACTTACCTCCAGTCTAGCTCTGTCTACATCTTTGGGCAGCCTGTTGCGACCTCTGGTGGTGACAATGAGCTCTTCATAAGGGTAAACCTGCAGATAAGGGAGAGGCAGCCGTGCTCAATCAAACTTCGGACAGTGAGTTACAATAACACTGGGATTATTCAACATATAGGCTAACTCACGTGGAATGATTTATTCAAGCAATTAATTTAAACCCTTACCTTGTACTCTGCTGGGAGGAAAGAAAGAAAATTAAGTCAGTACATTGAAAAAAACACTGAATTAATTGCTTCGATCTAATAAAGGGTAGGTGTTTTAAATGCATATTTAATTACCTCTGCTTCCCCAGTTGACCTCGCTGCCACTGTCATACTGGTACTGGTAGCAATCAGCACTCTGAGGCTGCAGGAGGTGAAAGGGACAGCAAATTCAACATAAACAGATATTGGCCTATTTTTAGCCTGACATATGTAAACATATGGAACAAGATTTGGGGAATAACAAAAGCCCTAAGAATACCGAATTCCAGTGACTCAAAGTAAATGTCAATTTCATAAAACAGATGCAATTTTAAAGATCTGCAATCCATCAAACATAAGTCCAAAGCCTATTTAATGAATACAGCTAATCACACTGTGTTATGTATTCCTGTTCACTGTGGTCTCACCCTCTGGATGCCGTTGCGTCCATATCCTGGAAGCGAAGCGGACCTACAGCCAAAATCTAAAATACAGAATGCAGCAGTTAAATATTACCTCAGTCAAGCCAACTTTTTTAAAAATTTTAATTATTTCAGTGTAGTTTGAAACAGTGAAATCGTATGATCAGTTCCGTGTCAGTGCCAGAAGATGGCGCTCATGACTAACCAAAAAAATTTCCCAAAGTTCCAGATGTGTACACAAAATATTGGTGCTATGTAAGTGTAAGGTCATTGAATCCAGCATAAGCAAATCGTTGCTGATTCAATGCCAGCCTCTATTTATAAAATAAATATAAAAACAGTTATTATTGTAATACACCAGGATCCTGAACTTATGTGATCTGCGTTAAACGTAAATCATTTCATAATATTTCTGAAATATACATAATAAACTCACCACTATCAACACTGTACTGAGATCTGGGAGCTGTGAAATCAAGAGATCACATAGTTACATGACATCTCACTTATTGCAAAAAATTAAAACGCTGCATTTTTAATTTGCCCTGCTCTAAGTTTTGATTTAATTCCTCCAAAAAAAAATTCAGTGGAAATGGCTATTGAGACTCGACAGCCATCTGTCTAGTTAGAGGCGTAACAAAGAAACAGCAAAGGAGCAAGTTGGGTACCCATCAAGCCCTGGGAGGAACATAAAACATCAAAGGGGCAAGAAGGCAGAAAGAGGCCAGGCAGGACTGGTTGAGGGGAGAAATAAAAAAATGAAAAATAAAAACAACATACAAACAGCCAAGCACAAAGACACACTGCACGCTCCACCATCTAATCGCAAAACACAGCTTGTATGGGTACAAGCCTTTGTTGCCTTTCAACCGTAGCCAACAGAGTCCCGTTCAGTTGTGTCCCCTCCCATCAGAGAAACAGCTTTAATGAGAGATCTTACTGCTCATAAATAAACCAGGATATGGGACACCAGCTGTGAGTGCGAGAGAGTGAGATAGATACATGGATAGATGGATGAATAGATAGAGTCAACAGGGAAGAATATAGAGAGCGATATCAGAAGAAAGAGAGGAGGAGAAACAGGCACGCAAATTGAGATGGAGCAGAGTGAAAAGAAGAGGGGAACCGTTGGATAGTGATGGAGACAGGCTGGTGTCTGAATATCAGAGGCTAAAATAACAGTCCCAGTGTGCTGTGTGATCAGTGGAGCTTGATTCTCTCTAACAGAAACAACACAGGTAGCTTCAGGTCTGGCTTTGCGTGGAACGCACCTCACTCGATAGCTTGAAATGTTTAAAATCAGCGTGATCAGATATCCCCACAACAATGACAGGCCACATCTGCTGCTGCTGCTGGCCTACCACAGGTTCGGCACAGCTGTTCAGCTATCTTTCCATCTCAATAAACCGCCCCGCCTGCAGCAGCCATGACCCTCTCTGACCTGCATCCACAACCTCACTGCCCTCACTCCAGACCCCGATGACAGCAGATATTGAGGCTCGTAAAAAAAAGGGCTTGTGGCAAAACATGATGACACTGGGAGGGACAAAGACATAGCTGCACAGGCATGAACTTGCAGACACAGATAGAGGAAGAGACAAAGAGGGAGATGCATAGGGGGCAGGGTGGATCCTTACATCCATTGACAGTGTTGTTGTACGCCGTGGTACCGTAGCCTGTAGTGTTGAGTGTTTCCTTGCTCCCACTACGAGAATTCCTCGCACTGCCCCAGGGGTCGTTGTCATAGGAACCAGATCTGGCTTTCATCTCCTCCTTTAGGATCATCCTCCCGATGCCACTCCCGATCTGAGAGGGAGCAAGGAAAGAGGCAGAAAGGGGAGAAAAAAAAGGAAAGTGACGTAAAGAAAAACTGCTAATTTAATGTACAGTAAATGCAAGATGGAGACGGAAGCAAATGATGGACAGGAGGATAGTTTAGGCACCATACCATAGAAAGTGCATTATTTATGGGTGTTTCTAAGGAGGTGACATTCTTCAACCAGATGTTGAAGAAAGAGAGGAAGAAAATAATGAAGCGCTTACTCTTTGAAGACTCTGACTCCAACCCTCTTCATCTCCTCCTGTCGAGAAGCGTCTTCTCGGCGCCCGATAGGCTGAGAGAGAAATAAGATAAAAGAGATTCCCTCATATGAATATGGAGTTCAGAGTGGAACACAGTGGGTGAGTGAATAAATATGACAACACAGAGTAAGAAAAGGAACTGTACAGTACTTCTATGTTTGTGTTTGGTCCAGCGTAAAATGGAAAAAATGTAGCCTACTATGCAGCTTGCCATTCTAATCTCAGTGAAATGACACTGTTTCCTACCCCTTGGGGAGCTGGTGTAAGGGTAGTAGTCAGACTCTGACTGGGTGTATGGCTCAGGAGAGTAGGTGGACAGTCTGGAGGATCTGAGGATGTCCTCGCTGGTCCTGCTTTTGGTGGCTGCATCCACATGATTGTCTGTGAAGTAATGGATTAAGTTAGGAGAGAAAGGGAAATACAGACAGAACCAAAGTAACGGCCGTTCTGTTAAAGAAATAGTTTGACTTTTTGGGAATTGTGTTTATTTCCAGAATTAAATTTCATAATAATAAATTTACATGAGAAAATTGATAACAAGTGACGTCAAGACAGGTCACTATTTGAACCGATTTGCTTTCCAGTCGAAACAGATGGGCCTGGGTCTGCCTCAACACAGGTTTACATGATTAAAGAAGCAGAACAATCATAAAATAAAACAATAATAGAGAGAAGGCAGGACTAAAATGTAAAAGCTACAACAACTCACATGATAAAAGCAAGGGCAAAGTAAAGAAAGAGAATAAAAAACAAACAAACAAACAAAAAGGTAAGAGGACAATAAAAAGTAAGCCTTAGAATTGAACTAAAAGCTGGCAAAAAAAAAGGTGCGCCTTTAATTTTTATTTAAAATTTTCAATTGCAACTCTCATGTTTGTTCGTTACATATGAAATTAGAGCTTTGAGACCATTAGCTTAGCTTAGCTTAGCATAAGGAACCGAAACAGTGGGAAACAGCTAGTCTTTTGATGTCCAAAGGAAAAAAAAAAAACCTACCAGCACCCCTAAAGCTCATTTTTTTTGCGGAAAGCTGTGACTTCCTGGAGTTGCCACTAGCTGGCTGGTGAAAACAAAACTCCTAGAAGTTACTGTGCCTAGTTTTTCTATGAATTAAACAAATGAGATATAATGTGTTAATCAGAAAGCTTTAGAAGTCACTAGATTTTTTTCCATTCTACAAAGCCAGACTAGCTGTTTCCCCTTGCTTCGAGTCTTTGTGCTAAGTGCAACTGTCCCCAGCTTCATATTAAACAGGCAGATGGGAAAGTGACCTCAATTGGAGCTGCAATTGTTGTCAACTACTAATTACCAACTAATTTGATAAATGATCTGTCTGAGTAAACAAAAAAAATCTCTGATTCCAGCATCTTAAATGTGAATATTTTCTATGTTCTTTCCTTCTCTATGAGAGGAGGCTAAAAATCTTTGGTTTGTGGACAAAACAAGAAATTACAGGGCAATATCTTGGCCTTTGGGAAACACTGATTGACATTTTTCCCTGTTTTCTGACATTTCATAGACCAAACAACTAATCGATAAATCAAGAATAATTGATGGATTCATCCACAATAAAAATAACCATTAGCTGCAGCCCTAGTGTCAATCTTCTCATCTGCTTCTCGATAAGAAAGTGAATAAGCTGCTTCCCAAAATGTCAAACTGTCCCAAAAAGGAGGGAATGTGTTAATGATTATCACAAAGATGTACAGCCGGAGTACATTTACACTACATATCCGGTTATAGTTCCAGTTATATCCAACATTCCTGTCAGAGGAGATCATATTTCAGCCAACAGCATGAAAATAACCAGCATTAAAGTGAGTTCAGTTACTGCTCAGCCTGAGGCGCACAGTCTGTTTCATGAGTGGTGCGAGGGGATGATATTGATGCCACTCTGCACTAAAGCACAGTCAATGGGAGTCAATGGATGTGACATGCAGCGTAATGTCAGATAGATCGCTCTTCACTCTGTTAGCCATTAGCCATGCCGGCCCCAATCCATGATCCATTGGATTCCAATACATATGATGCATGACAGCGATGGCAGACATTCTCATCTTTGGGACACACTCTTTCAGCTCGACGACAGGGCGAGCCACCCACACACACACGCTCACACACACACACATTCAGAGCAAAGTTACTGTAGACAGCAGATTGAAACTTCTGTCAGAGGAGGTATGTCTGTCTAGTATTGACATGGGATGACAAACACAGAAAGAGACACACAAACCCACACACAGACAGACAGACAGACAGACGGACGTGCGATATCTATCTACCGACAGTGAGTGAAACAGCGAGAGGAGGGAGATACTTACAGTGGCAAGGTCACCGGGTAAAGTGGAGCAGAAGGTGGAGGGAAGTGAATAAAAGTGATTGGATGCAATAAAAAGAGGCGAAAAGAAAAGGGAAACATTATTGGAGCGTCCCCAAGGGAGATGTGACAATGTGAGAGCTTTGCTACCCATATGAAAAACAGGAACAAAGCCAAATAACAAGGATCTGATTATTTCTATACAGGTAGCAAACCTGTTAACGATTAGTACATAACAGGCCTTGGATGTGCACAGCAACACAACTTCACATGTGTCTGTTGTGGCCTTGGATTTAAATCAGTCCTGTGAACTGCTGAAACTAGAGAAAATCATACTCAATAGCTGTAAGGGATGTAACAATACCAAAAAGTCACAGTAGTAAGCGCATAACACGTCATTTATCTAAATATTAAAAATTGAAGAAAAATTATGATTTGAAAAAATTTCTTTTATTAAAGAAATAAATCTGATGTGTATATTTGACATTTTCCTTCTGGATCTGAGCCTGTCTCTGCGAAGACAGCTATTAGTTCCTGGCTTGCGGGCAAAGGATGACGGAATTCTCTCTCCTCAATGAGTATGATTGATCCCTCTACTGTAATAATACAATCAGGGCTTGACATTCGGCTTTAAAAAAATCAAACCAATAGTGATTCAAACAATTACTGTCATTTATTAACATACAAAACAAACTCTAGCTCTAACTTAAACCTTTTTTTATTGCCTGTTTTGCCTGGCGCTTGTTTTAGGTGGTGGGAGGAACATTTTAAGGAAAAAACAAGACAGAGGTGCATTTGAGATCAGAGCTGTCGACAAGTCAGAAACGCAGCCTGTGATTTGTTGACAGAAGACATTCAGCGTTCTCAAGACGGTTCCCAGGGTGGGAGAGGCCCTCTGTGCGGAGTCTGCGTGTTCTCCCTGTGTCAGCGTGGGTTTTCTCTAGTGCTCCGGTTTCCTCCCACAGTCCAAAGACATGCAGGTCAGGTTAACTGGTGACCCTAAACAGACCGTAGGTGTGAATTTGAGCGTGAATGGTTGCCTGTCTCTATGTGTCAGCCCTGTGATAGTATACAACATTGACAACTAACTTCTTTAGTCTCTAGTATGTCAAATTTTTCTTATTTTTTCTTATTCAACGCTTGGTGAGATAGGCTTGTGTACGCAGCTCAGCTGTAAAGGCTCCACTTCAGCGATACAGTGCACAGTTTATTTTCAGACTACATCACATTAGACTAGATTTGTTTTTCACTTGCCTGATCGGATGACTGCATGAGGCATTCCACTATCCAAAACACAAAGTTTCTGCTTTTGCCCCAAGTGAGCGTTAATGTTGAGGCCTGACAATAATAAGAACGCAGCTATACCCAACAATGCGCAATTTGATATACTGTTACATCCCTAAGCTGTTAAGGAAGACAGAAAGTCCAAAAAGGATCAAGATGGCTGATGTGTAAGTGTGTGCAGAATGTCTGTATTCAAACAAGTCAAGCTTAAAGGTTTTTGAAATTGTAATTAACTTTATATTTCCTAAACAAAAATGTGTCTGTGCATGTAAACATTATGGCCAGTGATGTACTAATTATAGCTGAGAAATAGATAGGAGGGTGAAAGTGCCTATAAACAGGACAACACAGTTGACTAATTAACCCACAAATATCAACACATACAGTACAGAAGAACATGCAGGACAACAACAGAGAGAAATTATCCTCCATCAAGAGGCCTTAAATCTTGTGACTCTCAGCTGAGATGCCTTTTCCCGCGTGATGTGGCGAGGGGATAGGGAATCTTCTCTTATGAATGTTTATACTGAAGCACACTATCCAGATGGCTGGAGTGCATTTCAGTTTAATGACTTGTAAAAAAGGCAAAAATAGCATCTTGTGTTAACTGCGCTGCTGTGTTATTTGACTGAACGACAACATAAATCCACACAATTAAGAAATCAGACTTCCTTTGCATATACTCCCTCTGTTTTCCACCAAAAAACGAGCACAGCAGCTGTCTCCGCATTCAAACAATTACAATTACAGTAACGTCTCCTTAAATCACACACTGACCACTGCTTAACTAGGCTAGGGTGAGAAATAAAAGAAGTCTCCACAGCAAATATAAATTCCAGTTATAATACGGGTTTCCACTGTGCTTTGTTCCATTGTTCTGTTCTATTCTGGTGAATTGTGTGTCCTCAGAGTCCCATGTACTCAACACTTGTCACGCCTGAGCAACCTTCACTTCATTCAGGGTCTATTCTAGCCCCATTTGCCGACAAGAACCTGTCGTGCTGCGGGAGCTGCACGCAGAAGCAGACGTGCTTGTGGCATGCACACTAAACATTGCTCTTTCTTTTTTGGCCTCTAACGCAATGTAACTGATCTTTATCTTCAGTTTTTGTTGTGCAAGTCAAACTCTATGTTCCTTTTTCAAGCACAGAGTCAATCTGTTCCATTTATCTGTTTTTGTTATCGATGGCTTCAATTTCTATCACAACTGGAACATCAATACTAATAAATACTAAATCACAAGGGGCTGCTGAAAAACATCAATAGGTCAGTAAAAACAACTACATCGAGTACTCAAACACAGCATGACTAAACTGACAGGAGGACAGGCAGGCTAAGGCGGGGCTAACTGCACTGTACCCGTTCTCGTATAGATGGGAGGCTTCCTGTAGATGTTGGGGTCCCCTGTGGCTGAGGAGAGAAAGAGGAGATGGAGAGGTGAAACATGGAGGAGTAAAGGAGTAGAGGAGAGGATGTGAGTTTCTGATGAGGATGATCGGGTGGGACAAGGTGGAGGTAGGAGGGGTGGTTGTAAAGGAAGGTAAAGATGCAGTATGAGGGGAAGAATGTGCCACAGAAATTACTTTATGTGCGATATAAAAATATGACTTAGTCACATTTTCACACACTCTGATTCCCACAGAACTTAAAATGAATGATTTGCATTAGTGAATAATGGCTGATGAAATCTTCCCACAGAGTAAAAAAAAAAAAATCTATGAGATCGTGAGTAGCGCAATGAGGAGATGGGGAGTCCTACCTGGTACATGAAAATGTTTAGGGGGCTGGTTTGTGGTGGGTGTGCTTGACCGCCCCTCTTGGCCGTAATAAGGTGAACTTCTGCCACTTTCAGAGCCTGCAGCCAGCCACAGCCAATCACAGCAAAGGAAAAATGAGCATGAAGGAAGGCTTCAATGCAAGTCTCATCCATGCAGATGAAAACTAAACAGCTTAATCATTCATTCGAATTACAAAGTGACATCTGATAACTTTTCCACTTGTGCAGTTACAAAGATTATTGACTTGTCCTCCTACGACATTAATTACAGTCATAATGCACATGTGTAAGAGTTAAATGAAATGACAGCGAAGGAGCAACTGCAGCATATGAGATAGCCAAACAACTATTTTGGAGTGAAGTGAAAGAGATTCTGCCCTAAGCCAGTGAATCTTGTCACCATACAAATTATATGATGGCATATTTGTCAATATATTAGAGTGGTGATGACATACAAATGGCAATGGCAAGGAATTTGATCTCACTTAAAGGAGCAGTTTGACATTTTGGGGAAAAACGCTTATTTGTTTCCTCAAGGCTCAGACAGACCGCTTTGAACGTCAGAGGACAGCTGCGGTCACGCGGTTCTATTCATAGTACAGTTAAGGGGTCCGCGTCAGCCGGCAGCAGTGAACGGGTGGCTGGGAGGCAAGCTTACTGTCCTACTACTGTCAACATCGGGGGAAAGTGAAACTAAAAAGATGCTGCTGGGTCTGCAGTGAATGTCAGACAAATATCCAACTTAAAACTAACTTCAAGGCGGCTGCAGCTGCTTTGACTGCATTGGAGTTTGGAACAATAGACTGAGGCATGCACAGTCTTGTTATATGTGCAGTCCGTGCTGTCACAAAAATGGCTTGTAAGAAGATGTGCATCGGGGTCCGTGAGGACATTTTTGTCACGCAGAACAAAGCGGACCTTCATGGAAATGTGTAAACTATAAATTGGCCCTTGCCTAGAGTTAGATGAAAACTGATACCACTCTGTTGTCTGTATGCTAATCATGAAGCCAAAACCAGATGTTGGTTAGCTTAGCTTAGCATTAAAACTGGAAAAACAGGAGTAAACAGCTAGTCTGGCTCTGTCCAAAATTTAAAAAGTCTACTTACAAGCACCTCTAAAGCTGACTAATTAATCTTACATCTTGCTTTTCAAAATTCTTACAAAACCTTTAGTGTAAAAATGTCAATTAGCTGTTTTATAAGATTTTATGCACAACACAAGTTCTTAGCCAGGAGCAGTGACTCCCTGTAGTCTCTTCTGGTTGCCTGGCAACCTTATGATGAAGATAAGACTTCAGAGGTGCTGGTAGGTAGGTGTAGCTAGGCTAGGCTAGTTGTTTCCCCTTGTTTCCCCTTTTATGCTAAGCTAAACTAACTGACTGCTGGCTGAATCTCCACACTGGACAGATACATAAGAGAGTAATAACAATCT
The DNA here is from genome assembly GCA_029783705.1 of Chaetodon striatus. Taxonomy (NCBI): domain Eukaryota; kingdom Metazoa; phylum Chordata; class Actinopteri; order Chaetodontiformes; family Chaetodontidae; genus Chaetodon; species Chaetodon striatus. The sequence continues at coordinate 9,340,613 of JAPZEB010000026.1, forward strand.
TCATGTCTCAATATAACAAGAGACAAAAAAGGCGTAGTCCTCAAAATGTGGAACTGTTCCTTTAAAGGACTTAACTTTAGTCGAATCATTCCCAAAATTAAAAAATGAGTCACCTCAGAAACTCCACTGTGCTTCAACTTTGTTCAAATTGCATTTCACATTTAATACAACATGATTGATTTCATTTAATACTTTTTTCAATAGACTGATATTAAACTCTGAGGTCATAAGCAGACAATAAGCAGTGAGCACCATCTGACTCACCAGGGTAGGCATAGTGCTGTGGAGAGCGAGGCATGATGGGTGACATGCCTTGACGACTATACGTCGGTGAGTCAATGTAACCTGGACTGGAGCACTGCCTCTGCTTCATATCCAGGCTGTCGTAGTCCTGAGAAGACAGAGGAGAAGAGGTGGAGGTGAAAAAAGAGCTGGAGGCAACCAGGAGACAAATAGCTTAGTGACAGGTCAAAATGACACAGTTCACTTGTTTAAACTCGTCTTAAGTGCTCTGGTATTTATGGCGGGAGAAAGAATGCTCACCTGAGAGTAGGGAGAGAGTGTCCCAAGTGACTGGAGAATCAGTGGAGAGAGAAGAGTTATCATTTATATTTTCGCACCATGGTGAGTGAAAACATATCACATATCATGTATTTGCAGAATCACAAAAAAAGACCAGACAATCTTTTTGAATTCAGTCTGTGCTTTGTTTCAGCCTACATGGATGACTGGTGGGGTTTTCTGCATTGGACAAAGGGATGACATAATCATTTTAAAGTCAGTTAAAGGAATAGTTTGAAATTTTATTAACGTTCTTGCCAAAAGTTAGAAGAGAAGATGGAAACCACTCTCAAGTCTGTCTAAAGATCATTAACACTTACTGTAATATCTCTTTTCCTTTATTCATACACAAACCAAAATGTAAAAGTGTCAAGTTGCTAGCTGTTTCCCTCTGTTTCCAGTGTTTATGCTAAGCTAAGCTAATGGCCTGTGGGCACAAGCTTCATACTGAGCAAACAGA